>JAOPSE010000043.1:11044564-12244564 GCA_029449295.1 Zea luxurians | reverse complement strand
TAATCTGAAAATTTTCACAACAAACTTCGAAAGATTGTTAAATACACAGTTCGACTGGTGCAGGCCGGTTCAACAGCTACGTGCGCAAGTTGAACCACTCTGAACCAATCCAACTGTTTTATAAACTTTAGACTAAAATCTACTCGAAAAAGTATTTCGCGAGTTCTTGAGAGAAGTAAGGTATAGCAAAGTTAGAATGAAAAGATGAATATGTAAAGTCTATTTCACTTCTAGATAAACTCTACGGAAAAATCTTTATGTCAATCTTGCAAGTAAAGATATCTTAAGTTAACAGCAAGCAAGAACACAAGACACAAGATTTAATCCGAGGTTCGGCCACACCACAAAGGTGTCCTACTCCCCGTTGAGGAGCCCACAAAGGGCCGGGTCTTTTTCAACCCTAATCCTCCAAAAGCCGACCACAAAGGTCAAGACAATCTCTTCTTATCTCAGCTCAAAGAGCGGGTGATACAAACTTCTTGGGGTCGTCCACAAATTTGGAGACTCCCAAGCAACCTCAAAAGATCTTGAAACCTAGGGTTTCAAGAACACCAAGAAAGCACAAGAGGGGTTTGCACAAGCTCAAGTCTTTGTAACAAGAGATGGGAGAGGAAAACCAAATCGTGAGCACAAGCACAAACCTCACACCCAAGAGCTCCTCCAACAAGGTTGAATCTTGAGGAAGATTTAAGTGTGAGAGAGATGGGAGAGATGAGTGCTTTGTCTCAAGTTAGGTGAGCAATAAATGTGTAAGTGTACAGCAGCATTGAAGAAGGGAGAGAGAGGGTTCTATTTATAGTCACGGCTCAAAACTAGCCGTTTGACCAGAAACCTCACAGAAAACCGGTTGAGCCGCCCCCTAGGGCGGTTGAACCGCCCCCTGACAGGTCAGCAGACTGTCTGCCAGTCTGACTGCCAGACTGACTGGCAGACTGACCTGCAGGCGGGCCAGACAGGACAGGACCGGTTGAACCGCCCCCTGACAACCCTGGTGACCTGACTGCCAGTCTGACTGGCAGACTGCAGATCAGAAGTCAGAGGGGTCAGAGACCAGTTGAGCTGCCCCCCAGGACCAGTCCAGCTGGTCTAGATGAGAGAGTTTTGGAGAGAAAACCCCAGCTCAGCTGCCTAGGGGCAAGTTCAGTTGGAGTATGGTCAAAGAGGTCCACAGCTGAAGTTGAAGTTCAGCTGGAGTTGAAAGCTCAACTCAGCTGAAGTCCAGCTCAGCTGCAGCTGAAGAAGCTCAACACAGCTGAAGTTAAGTTCAGCTAGAAAGCTCAGCTGCAGTTGAAGAAGTTCAGCTGCTTTTCAGCAAGAACACTCTAGGTTTCTCAACCCTAACCATGGTCAACCAAATAATGTTAAAGTGATTTTTGGTTTTCAAAAATAGCTTTTGAATTTGGAGACTTGAGCTATAGCAAACACCTATACCTGTGCGGAAAAGAATAAGGAAGAATTACATCATGCAACACAAGATTTTACATAAAATTTTATACGTCCGTTGCATGAAGTCCTTGGTGCTTCCTTAAGTTCCTGTTTCTTTCTAATCATACATTGAGAACAAAAACTGTTAGTACCCTTATTTGTTTTGTCATTAAATCACCAAAACCCTCATTTGGGGTTGATTGCACTTACAATCTCCCCCTTTCTGGTGATTGATGCCAAAACAATTAAGGTCAAAAAGATAAACATTTGCAATAGAAAATTTCTTTTGAATGATTGTATGTAGATGGCTCTCCCTAAATGTGTGCACGATTGTGAATCCAATGTTTTGACATAATATGTCATGTGAGCAACACATTTAGAGATAGTGACAAAAACCATACTAAATACAACCATCCGAGGGGTGCAAGAGTGTTATAACAGGAGTTGTGATGCAAATGACTATCTCTAAATACACAACATTTTTACTTCATAGCAAAGCAATCATTACAAACTGATGGGACAAAAGATGATGGCCAGAAGACCATCATATCACTTTGAATAAAAACCCAGCAGTTTTATTTCATACAATGATAAGAGGATACAAGCCACAACAGTGGCCAAAACAAAAATAATCCAAAAGAAATACATAACCAAAAGAAACACAAACATAATGACTAGAAATTTTGGATTTTCTCCCCCTTTTTGGCAACAAGTACCAAAAACAAAGAGAGAGAGAGACAAGGATACATGAATCAATATCCTCCAGGAGGAGGATAGGACGGAGGATATGATGGAGGGTATGATGTGTAGTCAGGGAAGAAAGCCCTCATCATGTCTTCCTCGAGTGAGGAGTCCCTAGGGGGCTCATCACCCGCAGAAAAGGCAGATGCCGAAGATGCACGATGATGAGGAGGAGGTGGAGGGTGATGACGGTAACCAGAGCCGGATGGCCGCGGGTCACCAGGAATGGGTCCCTGACCCGAGTAGGGAGGCAGAGGGTGAGAGGATGATTGACCCGAATCCCCATGGTAGGGAGGCGGGACAAACTGCTCGCGATCATCAACGTATGCTTCTTCTTCTTCTTCGTCGTCGTCTGCTGACATAAATGGCACCCTGTAGGCCTGCTGGTGCCACTCATTGATCTCCGGGGGAGGAGGATGAAGAGACACGTCAGGCGAGCGAGGGGCAAAGGGCATACCCATAGTGGAAGCTTGACAACGAAGATTGTCGTCAGTCTCCCGCTGACGCCTTGCCAGCTCATGTACATCAGCAGAAATGTTCCGGCACATAGAGAAGAATGCCGCAAACCCATGGGCCAAGTGGGCACCAAACCCTCGGCCACGACTTCGACCACGACCACGACCACGTGGCATGGGAGATCCGCGGCCAGGAGAGGGACGTGAGGCAGCGGCGGCGCGAGAGGAGGATGGGTGAAGAGGAGGCTGGGGAGGTGGCTCATCAGAGGAGGCAGGGCCACCAGACCCAGAGGGAGCCCGCTTCGTACGAGCAGCTGGGTTGGAGGAATCAACCCAGTAGGGTACGTAGCGGGAGTGTTTGACAGGTTTTTTGAAGTGAGTCTGGGTGACCACTTCGATCATCTTCATGATAAAGGGTGCATGAAGACACCCTTTGAGAGGAGACCAGGAAGCACGGATGATCTCTTCCCAGATCATGCCAAACACATTAATGCGGGCGAGACTGTTGGGAGCAAGGAGGAGAAGGAAGATCCGACTCTCCCCAAGGACGTTCATTTGATTCCCGCCCTTCGGGAGAACGGTCATCCTGGACAAGGAGTTAAGGTACCTGTAGTACCTATGCATGTTGGCGGTCGTCCAGAACTCCCGATCCATAGAGACATGAATAAATTTAGTCTCTTCCCGCATGGGCAGCCTAATGCCATGCACTCGCATGTTGTTGCCCTGAATATCAACATCAGAGAAGCCCAGAATATGGGCAAAACGACGATAACTGACTTTGTGCCAGTTACCCTGGATGAAGAAGTACATGACAGGGTAATCATACCCATCGGCTTCCTCATCTACTTTCTTGATCCAGAGGGTGGCATAAAACTGAGCTACCACCTCGTCGTTCCAGGGGTATTCCATGGTCATAATATTCTTTAACCCCTTTCTCTCCAAATTGCGGAGAGCTGACATCATGTCAGCATCTCCCATGTTCTCACATCCCTCCCAGTCTATAAACATATGCCTGACGACTGGGTGTTTCTTGGATAGAATGACAGAATTGTAGAAATCAGCCTAGAAAAGATTCCAGAACCGAGGGTCCTGGACACCAGGATGACGAGGAGTGAGAGAAGGATTGGTGAACCTCAGGCGCTGAAGGGTGTCCACTCCCTTCAGAGAGAAGTCGACGGGAGGTTCATTGGGTCCACGGGTAACGTTCGCCGGATGCATGTGCAGACCGGTGACGTAGAGTGCATCTGGCGCCGGAAGGTCGATGAAGTCGTCGAATGCCCCGTCCTCCTCCTGGCAAGGAGCATATCCAGAGGAAGAAGTGCTGCGACGAGGTCGAGTGGCGCCAACCTTTTGGCGCCGCCCGCGAGCCGGCTGCGAGGGCATGGAAGAACCCTCTCCTTTCATCCTACCAGAGCCGCATCCTCTCTTAGAGAGGGAGCGACGAGGCGGAGGAGAGGGGACGGGAGATTCCTCCTGAATCTCATCCGAGTCGCTGCTGAACTCAATCACAGAAGGGTTGCGACGACGCACCATGATTGGAGAGGTTTTAGAACTATGAACCGGTTGAGGTGAGTGAGAGAGGAGGCTCTAAACACTGTAGAGAGACTAAGGCGAGAATGGTTGGAGTGAGGGAAGAGAAGGGGAGCGACATATAAATAGGCAGTTGAGCTGGTCCTCAGGACCGGTTCAGCCGCCCCCAAGGGCCGGTTCAACCGCTTCTGACCAGTGCGGTCAGAGTGCCAGAAACGGTCAGAGGGAAAATGCCAAAAAAATTTAAATTTCTGACGTGACTGCGCAGTAAAAAATAGATTCTTCAAACAGCAAAAGCTGAAAAAGTACTGCGCAGGATTCTGAAAAGGTGTTCCAAAAAGTGACTGACGCGACCCGACATGGCATTAATTAAAGCTGCAGAGATTCCAAGCGCCACAAAAGTCAAAAGGTGCTGCGCAGATGTGACCGGACGGCCAAAAAAATGCTGCGCGACCTGACACTGCTGCGCGGCTGAAAAAGCTGCTGAGCAACAGAAAAAACTGCAGCGAACAGACCTGCGGCTGATAGACCTGCGCGGACAGACCTGCGCGGACAGAGCCAGACCGGTTCAACCGGTTTTGGCCAGGATAGTCCTGGTTAATTCTGGTTAAAAGCAGCTGAGCTGAAGTTCAGCTCCGAAGTTCAGCTGGCCTCCTCCAGCTGAACTAGAAAGTTCAGCTGGCCAAGCCAGTTAAGCTTCGAGTGAAAAATTTAAAAAGTTTTCGCACTAAATTTCATTTGAATTTTAACATTTCCACCAAGTTTTGAAAGATCATCACAAAGCTTTAAAACTATCAATCAAAAATAGTGGATCAAACAATCTTGTGTGTTCGTTTTCAAGTTAAGTTACGAGAATCCAAGATATTTAATTCACTCCTAAGAAAGCAAAATCTAGCCTCATCAAGGGGTTTTGTGAAGATATCGGCTAGTTGATTTTCTGTGTTTACATGACATAATTCGATTTCTCCTTTTGTTTCATGGTCCCTCAGAAAATGATGTCTTATATCTATGTGTTTGGTTCTAGAATGCTGCACAGGATTGTTGGCTAGTTTAATGGCGCTTTCATTGTCACAAAGTAGTGGGATTCTTTTAAACTCACAGTCAAAATCTCTCAAAGTTTGCTTCATCCATAGCAACTGAGCACAACAAGCACCAGCAGCTATGTATTCGGCCTCGGCAGTGGAAAGTGCAACACAATTTTGCTTCTTAGAGCTCCAGGACACCAGGGACCGCCCAAGGAATTGGCAAGTCCCCGAGGTGCTTTTTCGATCTACTTTACAACCGGCATAGTCTGAATCAGAGTAGCCAAATAAATCGAAAAAGGAGCCCTTAGGATACCAGAGACCTAGATTTTTGGTGTGAACTAGATATCTCAAAATTCTCTTAACGGCCACTAAGTGACACTCTTTTGGGTTAGCTTGAAAACGGGCACACATGCACACACTAAGCATGATATCTGGCCTAGATGCACACAAATATAGTAGAGATCCTATCATTGATCTATAAAGCTTTTGATCTACAGATTTGCCTTCTTCATTTAAGTCGAGATGACCACTTGAAGCCATTGGTGTCTTGGCGTGCTTTGCCTTTTCCATGCCAAACTTTTTGAGCATGTCTTGTGTGTACTTGGTTTGGCACAGAAAGGTTCCTTTCTTGAGTTGTTTAACTTGAAAACCCAGGAAGTACTTGAGCTCACCCATCATGGACATCTCAAACCTATTTGTCATAGCCCTACTAAATTCCTCACAAAAAGTTTCATCAGTACTGCCAAATATAATGTCGTCGACATATATTTGACAAACAAATAATTGATTGTCAACTTTGCGAGTGAATAAAGTAGAGTCTACTTTTCCTATTTCAAAACCATTGTTAAGCAAGAAATCCTTAAGGCAATCATACCAAGCTCTAGGGGCTTGTTTAAGCCCGTAGAGTGCCTTGTGAAGTAGGTAAACATGATTTGGTTTCTTTGGATCTTCAAAGCTCGGTGGTTGCTCCACATAGACCCTCTCTTGTAGTGGTCCATTTAGAAATGCGCTCTTGACATCCATTTGATATAGCTTGAAATCATGGTTAGTAGCATAGGCAATTAATATTCTAATTGACTCTAACCTTGCTACCGGCGCATATGTTTCACCAAAATCAAGTCCTTCCACTTGAGTGTAGCCTTGGGCAACCAACCGTGCTTTGTTTCTTGTAACCACGCCATGTTCATCTTGTTTGTTCCTAAAGACCCATTTGTCCTAATCACATTTTGTTTGGGTCTTTGGACTAAGGACCAAACTTCATTCCGGGAGAAGTTGTTCAACTCCTCTTGCATGGCAATTATCCAATCCGTATCACCCAATGCTTCTTCAACCTTAAGTGGCTCAAGAGAGGAAACAAACGAGTAAAATTCACAAAAATTAGCTAAACGAGATCGAGTTGTTACCCCTCTCCTGATGCTACCCAGGATGTTGTCCACCGGATGGTCCCTTTGAGGACTCTAGGATGAGGCACTGATGGTTGTCTTTGTATTTGCTCCTCCTCATCATTCACTTGATCAAGAGGCACTTCATCATTAACACTTTCGTGTTCATCTTCTACCACAGTTGGCATCCTTTGGAATTGATGATTTTCTTCAAGACTTGGATGACTTGAGGTTGATGGGTTTGCTTGGGTGGAGGATTTGTCACCCACCACCTTTGCACCCACATCAACAACCTCATTGGTCATCCACAAAGTTCCTTCCTCATCATCCTTTTCTTGAGGTCTCACTTCACCTATTGCAAGTTTCTTTATGGCCTCACAAGGTAGTTCTTCATTTCCTGCAGTGCCATTAGAAACATGCCCTTGCGAGCCATTAGACTCATCAAATGTCACGTCTATCGCTATTTCAACAAGACCGGTGGTATTGTTGAAAACGCGATATCCATGCGCATTTGATGCATAACCAAGCAAGAAACCCTCGTCCACTCTAAGAGCAAACTTTGAGCTCTTGACTTTCTTGTTAAGAACAAAACACTTACAACCAAATACTCTAAAATAATCAACTTTAGGTTTGTTACCAGTGAGAAGCTCATAAGCAGTCTTTTTGTAGATCTTGTGAAGATAGAGACAGTTGATTGCATGACAGGCGGTGTTAACCGCCTCTACCCAAAAGTTGTCAGGTGTCTTGTACTCATCCAACATGGTTCTAGCTGCTTCAATTAAAGTTTGGTTCTTTCTTTCTACAACACCATTTTGTTGAGGAGTGTAAGGAATCGAGAACTCATGTTTGATTTCTTCTTCGCCTAAAAATTCTTCGACACCTGTGTTCTTGAATTTCGTCCCATTATCACTTCTCACTTTCTTGATTTTGAGCTCAAACTCATTTTGAGCTCTTCTCATGAATTTCTTCAATATTTCTTGAGTTTCACCTTTATCACTCAAAAAGAAAAACCCAGGTGAATCGAGAAAAATCATCAACAATGACTAAACCATACTTACTACCACCAATGCTAATGTAAGCCACAGGTCCGAAGAGGTCCATGTGAAGAAGCTCCAATGGCCTTTTTGTTGTGACCACATTCTTTGATTGATGTGGGACTCCATGTTGCTTTCCTGCTTGGCATGCGCCACAAACCCTATCTTTCTCAAATACAACATTTGTTAGTCCAATGATGTGATTATCCTTTTGAAGTTTGGCCAAATTCCTCATACCGACATGGGCTAGCCGGCGATGCCATAGCCAACCCTTGTCGGACTTTGCCACTAAACAAGTCTCAGGCGTCACTTTACTTGTTGTGAAATCAACAAGATAAAGCTTGCCCTTCAGGCGACCCATAAAGGCAACTGAGGAGTCCTCCCTTCTAAGGATCTTCACATCCACATCAGAAAATAAACAATTATAACCCATTCCACAAAGTTGTGAAACAGACAACAAATTGTAGCTTAAAGAATCTACCAATAAAACATTTGAAAGTGATTGTTGGTCAGAGATAGGAATTTTACCAATACCAATCACCTTACTCTTGCCACTATCTCCAAACACAATTTCTTGTGCTTCTTGAGTTAGTTGCAAGGAATGAAACATGTCTTCCTCCCCGGTCATGTGATTTGTACATCCACTGTCAAGCACCCAACTTGACCCACCAGAGGAGTAGACCTGCAAAACAAGTTTAGGCTATGCTTTTAGGTACCCAAATTGAATTGGGTCCTACAGTGTTAGTTATAGCCTTGGGTACCCACACACTTCTTTTCATGACTTTTCTTTTGGTGTAGGCACCCACATATTTGACAACCAATTTCCCTAAATCCCAAGTCAACATATAATCACAAAGATAAGAGTGAGAAATGGGAGCATTAAATTGTTGTCCACTTGAAGATCCCACTTCCTTCATCTTACTCTTTATGGAACTCAAGTTTACCTTTACTTGAGGTGACTTGTCATTTGAGGAGTGAATCCTCCCCAGGGCATCATATAGGGTGGTTCCCTCTATGAACTTGGGGGATCTCCACCCCTTATGCACTGTGCTAGGGTTTTCCTTGGATGAGTTGAACCCAAGCCCCCTTCTTCCATTGTTGGGCTTTTGGGACTTGTACTTGGGTTCAATTTTCTTTAACCCATCATTGCTAGAGCATCTTTTCAATATTTTTTTTGACCTTCACCTGTGGGCTATTCTTCCTTGCATGGTTAGTTAGACAACAAGAAGCATGATATTTGGCATAATGTTTGCAAAAAATATTATTTGAGGAGCTAGACTTAGATTCAATTACTAAAGATGAGGCATTGATGTTCTTGCAATTTTCAAGTTGCACTTGAAGTTCTTGATTTTGAACATTCAAGCTTAACATGCTTGATTCAAGTGCATTCTTTTCATTTGCAAGATTAGCTATAGAGGTTTTCATATTACTTACTTCTTTTTCTTTATCCTCTATAGTTATCTTGACTAAAGATACTTCCTTAGTTAAGACACCTAGCATTTCATCTTTATTGTGTAGCAATTCTTAAAGCTCTAGGTTTCTTTCCTTTTCAAGGATAAGCAAGTCTTCTTGAGCATCAAGAGTTGCTTTTCTTTTATCTAGCTTCTCCATTAATTTAGTGATAACATTGTATCCATTCAAGCCAAATTCTTTAATCATTTTATTTTTCATGGCAATTTGTTCATCATCATCATCATTTGGAAAATCATTACTAAATAAGGTTACCTTATCTCCTTTTGCCATGGGGCAAGTTGGAGTGTAGGAGTCGTCTTGTAGGTTGGTGAAGAGTTGCGAGCTTGAAGTAGATTGGATGGCAACGTTTGCCACCACTTCCTCTTCCTCGGAGCTAGAACTCTCTTCATCGGAGTTCCATTCTTCACCAATATGGGCTTGACCGTATTTCTTCTTCTTGAAGTATCCCTTGGTCTTGCCTCCCTTTTTGAACTTGTCCTTCTTGTATTCCTTCTTGGCTTCTTGTTCCTTCTTGTTAGGACAATCCGCTATGAAATGACCGGTTTGGCCACATTCATAGCATGCCCTCTTCTTTCCTTTCCTTTAGAACTTGTCATTTTTCCTTACAAATTTCTTGAATGTTTTGATGAACATAGCTGTGTCTTCATCACTTGAGCTATCTTCATCACTTGATGTCTCGACCACTTTCTTTGCTTTGTGATCTTTGTTCTTCTTGGGGGTGTCTTGTTCATTAGTGATCAAGGCATGAGAATCTCTTGTCTTGATAGGGGCTTCTTCGGACTCGTGTTGTTGAATCTTTGCAAATAATTGATGAGGCGTCATATCCTCATAGTCATCACGATCCCTTATCATCCTTGCTAGACTCTTATCCTTTTCTTTATATGCTCTCATGAATAATCTTGTGACCTTGGAGTCACTCCAATCTTCACTTCCAAGCACTCTTATTTTGTTTACTAACACCATCAACCGATCAAAGAGTGATTGAAGCGACTCACCCTTAGTCCAATCATATCTAGCAAGCTCACTCTCCAAAGCTTCAACTCTATGTCTCTTAGCTTTGGGATCTCCTTCATGTGACATTTTAAGAATATTCCAAATGTCACGGGCATCTTCTCTTCCTTGAACTTTCCGGTATTCTTCCGGACAAAGACTTCCTTTAATTATGCTCACTGCTTGAGCATTGCGATGAACCTCTTGCATCATTTCCGGAGTCATCTCTTCTCCTTGGGCGGGCTTATACATACCTACATTAACAATCTCCCAAAGACTAGGATGCACACCGATTAAATGCGACTTCATCTTGTCGGCCCACTCGTCATAGTTCAACTCACTAAGAGTTGGTAACTTTCCAAGTGGGGCGAAAGAGAAGTTGGGAATAAAATTTCTAGAGTAATCGAATTGAACTTTATTAAATTCGTTACCTTTACTTTTGGTAGATGATCCTTCGGTGTTGAGACTTACCTTGCTCAACACCTTCGACACCAAAAGATCCACTAGATCGTCATTGTAATCAATTTTTTTCCTTTACCTTTATCTCCTTCGGCCTTTCTTCTTGATTCTTCTTCTTCGGCCTTTTTCTTAGCATCTTCCTCTTTCATTTTGAGGAACATCTTCTCGGCAATCTTCATGGCGAGGTCGAGGACCTTGGTGTCCACTTCCTCACCGGAAGATGTGATGGGGATATCCTCGAGGATAGGATCCACATGGTCCCGTTGAGTAGACATGATCAATTCCTCACGCGGTTAAGCGTAAAACAAGGTACGAAGCTTTGATACCAATTGAAAGTAGCCTAGAGGGGGGGTGAATAGGCTAATCTGAAAATTTTCACAACAAAGTTCGAAAGACTGTTAAATACACAGTTCGACTGGTGCAGGCCGGTTCAACAGCTACGTGCGCAAGTTGAACCACTCTGAACCTATCCAACTGTTTTATAAACTTTAGACTAAAATCTACTCGAAAAAGTATTTCGCGAGTTCTTGAGAGAAGTAAGGTATAGCAAAGTTAGAATGAAAAGATGAATATGTAAAGGCTATTTCACTTCTAGATAAACTCTACGGAAAAATCTTTATGTCAATCTTGCAAGTAAAGATATCTTAAGTTAACGGCAAGCAAGAACACAAGACACAAGATTTAATCCGAGGATCGGCCACACCACAAAGGTGTCCTATTCCCCGTTGAGGAGCCCACAAAGGGCCGGGTCTTTTTCAACCCTAATCCTCCAAAAGCTGACCACAAAGGTCAAGGCAATCTCTTCTTATCTCAGCTCAAAGAGCGGGTGATACAAACTTCTTGGGGTCGTCCACAAATTTGGAGACTCCCAAGCAACCTCAAAAGATCTTGAAACCTAGGGTTTCAAGAACACCAAGAAAGCACAAGAGGGGTTTGCACAAGCTCAAGTCTTTGTAACAAGAGATGGGAGAGGAAAACCAAATCGTGAGCACAAGCACAAATCTCACACCCAAGAGCTCCTCCAACAAGGTTGAATCTTGAGGAAGATTTAAGTGTGAGAGAGATGAGTGCTTTGTCTCAAGTTAGGTGAGCAATAAATGTGTAAGTGTACAACAGCATTGAAGAAGGGAGAGAGAGGGTTCTATTTATAGTCACGGCTCAAAAACTAGCCGTTTGACCAGAAACCTCGCAGAAAACCGGTTGAGCCGCCCCCTAGGGCAGTTGAACCGCCCCCTGACAGGTCAGCAAACTATCTGCCAGTCTAACTGCCAGACTGACTGGCAAACTGACCTACAGGCGGGCCAGACAGGACAGGACCGGTTGAACCGCCCCCTGACAACCCTGGTGACCTGACTGCCAGTCTATCTGGCAGACTGCAGATCAGAAGTCAGAGGGGTCAGAGACCAGTTGAGCTGCCCCCCAGGACCAGTTCAGCTGGTCTAGACCAGAGAGTTTTGGAGAGAAAACCCCAGCTCAGCTGCCCGGGGGGCAAGTTCAGCTGGAGTATGGTCAAAGAGGTCCACAGCTGAAGTTGAAGTTCAGCTGGAGTTGAAAGCTCAACTCAGCTGTTGGGACCATGCTTCGTCGCCGAAGGTCCTACAGAAAGAAACAGCTTAGGCTGAAGCTGCTCGTACGTGACGCCGAAGGCATCATTCATGAAGCTTCGGTATTATAACATATCCGAAGATGAAGGGTCGAACCGACTTAAAGATAGAATGACCTTTTAGCCCATAGGGGTCTGAGTCGCTATTGTAAACTTTTATGAGGGGCATGATTGTAATTCCTCACAGGCTGTGTCCTGTGCCTATAAATAGTGAACAGTATTCCTTTACTGTTCACGCATTCCTGTAATTGCTATCGCATCACTCGGGAATCATTGTTTGTCAAGGCAAAGGTATAAATGTACCTAAAAACGTTGTATTCAAATATCTTAAATTCATATAATAAGATATGTGAATGATGTCATTTATTTTCGATGTATTTATCTTTAATGTTTTACTTTACTGTGTATTATCTTTATAAATTTAATTACGAAGGTGAAACCTTCGTAATATTATGTTCGTGACCTTCGTCCGTAGTTCATTAAATCCTTATGGAAATAATGCTCCGACGGACGAAGGGCATTAATATTTAACATTTTATGTTGCCTTGTTCTTAATTCATAGCATTTGAGAACAAATCCCCAACATTGGTGCCCACCTCCGGTGAACTCACTTCCACTTTTTTGAGCTGATGGCTTCGTTCAACAATCAAGCTGGAGCTGCTTCGGCTCTGAAGCTGGTACTCCCGATAACAGGCGGTTCATGCTCAGAGCCAGCCAACAAGAAGCAGAAGAAGGAGGCACAGAGAAGGGTACAGCATGTCGGGGTGCAAGGACCCTTCATCAAGTCAAGATGGTCTCACATTCCAATTACCTTCTCCCAAGAGGATCTTCAACTCAAGGACTACCCACACAATGATGCTATGGTTATCTCTTGTGTGATCAAAGGATTTCTGGTCCACAATGTTTTGGTTGATACAGGCAGTGCAGCTGATATCATATTTGCTAAGGCCTTCAGACAGATGCAAGAGCCCGAAGACAAAATTCATGATGCCACACATCCCCTTTGCGGCTTCGGAGGAAGGCATATTGTAGCACTCGGCAAAATCACAATGCCAGTGACTTTTGGATTTATCAACAACACAAGGACTGAACAAGTTGTGTTTGATATTGTTGACATGGAATACCCTTACAATGCAATCATTGGTCGTGGTACTCTTAATGCCTTCGAAGCAATTCTTCATCCAGCTTATCTTTACATGAAGATACCTTCGGACCAAGGGCCCATTGCTATTCATGGAAGTCAGGAAGCTACCAGAAGGGCTGAAGGAAATTGGACAGACTCAAAAGCAATCCATAATATAGATGGAGCCAAAGCTTGTGAGCAATACAAGTTCAGAAGAGAAAAAGCTGCTTCGGCTGATCAGCCGAAGCCCATGCTCTTATGTGAGGATATAGCAGAGCAGAAGGTGCTATTGGGATCTCAACTGTCTGAGGAACAGGAAAAAACCTTGATAAGGTTTTTGTTCAACAATAAAGATGTTTTTGCTTGGTCAGCTAATGATCTTTGCGGAGTTAACAGGGATGTTATTGAGCACTCGCTCAATGTTGATCCATTCTTCAGACCCAGAAAGCAGAGGCTTCGGAAGATGTCTGATGACAAAGCCGAGGGTGCTCGGAATGAAGTGAAAAGACTCCTCAGTGACGGAGTTATCAGAGAGGTAAAATACCCAGAATGGTTGGCTAACACTGTTATGGTGAAGAAGGCCAATGGTAAATGGAGAATGTGTATCGATTTTGCTGATCTCAATAAGGCCTCGAGTTTCCATTACCAAGGATAGATTCCCTAGTCGATGCAACAACTTCATCAGAGCTCATGAGTCTGCTGGATTGCTATTCAGACTATCACCAAATTTGGATGAAGAAGGAGGATGAACCGAAAACCAGCTTCATAACCCCTAGTGGAACATATTGTTATCTTCGGATGCCTGAGGGGCTTAAGAATACTGGAGGAAGCTTCAGCAGAATGACAGCGAAGGTTCTTCATTCCCAGATAGGCAGAAATGTGCTGACTTATGTTGATGATATCATTGTAAAAAGCACGAAGCAAGATAATCACATTGCTTATCTGCAGGAGACCTTCACTAATTTTAGACAGGCTGGTTTAAAATTGAACCCAGAAAAATGTGTCTTCGGAGTAAAGAAAGGAAAATTTCTTGGCTGTCTAGTCTCAACAAAAGGGATTGAAGCTAATCCAAACAAAATCGAAGCTATCCTTCGAATGGAGCCACCAAGTACAAAGAAAGGGGCTCAAAGATTGACAGGAAGACTGGCATCTCTCAACAGATTTATATCTAGATCAGCAGAGAGAAACTTACCATTTTTCGAAGTACTGAAATCAGCTGAAGTTTTTCAATGGGGACCAGTTCAGCAGAAAGCCTTCGAAGAGCTGAAGCAATATTTAATAGACCTAACAACACTAACTCCACCAATGCCAGGAGGTCCTCTGTTATTATATGTGGCAGCTTCGCACTCAGCGGTAAGTGCAGCACTCGTCCAGGAGAAGCTTGAAGGCCAAGTCAAAAAGCAAGCCCCAATATACTTCGTATCAGAAGTTCTGAGTCTATCAAAGAAAAATTATACGGAATTGGAGAAAGTACTGTATGCTGTTTTGATGGCCTCCAGGAAGCTTCGGCATTATTTTCAAGCTTATAATATAATTGTTCCTTCTTCACAACCATTGAAGGACATCATGAGAAATCGAGAAGCTACTGGAAGGATTGGAAAATGGGCTGCAGAGCTCAATGAATTTTGCATTGATTATGTGCATAGGTCTTCGATTCAATCCCAAGCGTTGGCAGACTTTATTGCTGACTGGACAACAGGGGTTCAAGAGGAAGAAACAAATAAAGATGCCGAAGTATGGACAACGTTTTGCGATGGGTCTTAGGGAACCTTCGGAGCAGGAGCAGCTGCTGTGTTTGTTTCACCTTCCAAAGTTAAAACTTGTTATGCGACAAGACTTGATTTCAGTTGCACAAACAATATTGCTGAGTACAAAGCTCTGCTTTTGGGTCTTCGGAAGTTAAAGGCAATGGGAATCAGAAGGGCCATTCTTAAAACTGATTCCCAAGTTATTTCTGGTCATATTGATAAAAGCTACAAAGCAAGAGATCCGAAGCTTGAAAAATATTTAGATACAGTCCAAAGGATTGATGCTTCCTTCGAAGGATTTTCTGTTAAAAATATTCCTCGTGGAGAAAATGAATATGCTGATCTACTAGCCAAGTCAACAGCACAGGGGCTACCCTTACCTTCGGAAGTATTTTTCGAAACAATAAAAGCACCTTCGGTTGAGCTTCTTGAAAGAGCAGTCCTCAACATATCCCCTGTTTATAGTGAAGATTGGAGAACTGAGATCATCTCTTTCCTTCAGGGCAATTTTCTTTCAGATGATGAAGCTTTTAACAGGAGGATAGAAGCAAGAGCTCGACCATATGTCATAATAGAAGGGGAATTATACAAGAGGGGGGTATGTTCCCCGTTACTCAAGTGTTTATCCAGAACCGAAGGCATAGAATTGATGAAGGAAATACACGCAGGCCTGTGTGGATCTCACATTGGATCTAGGCCTTTGCTAGGAAAAGTCTTTCGTCAAGGATTTTATTGGCCAAAAGCAGCTTCGGATGCAGCGGATTTAGTTCAAAAGTGCGAAGGTTGTCAGAAATGTGCAAGAGCTCAAAAACAACCTTCGTCTTTAACTCAATTAATACAACCCACTTGGCCGTTGCAAAGGTGGGGCCTTGATTTGCTAGGTCCATTACCACTAGCACAGGGGAATTTAAGATATGTTGTAGTGGCAGTGGAATATTTTTCTAAGTGGATTGAGGCAAAGCCTTTAGCCACAATCACTTCGGTTACCATTCAAAAGTTTTTCTGGCAAAATATTGTTTGTCGCTTCGGAGTGCCGAAGGCCATTACTGTGGATAATGGGACACAATTTGATTCTGAAGCTTCAGAGAATTTTGTGATCAAATTGGCACGAAGATCCATTTTGCATCAGTTCGACATCCGGAGTCAAACGGACTTGTTGAAAGAGCTAATGGGATCAATAATGACAGGGATAATGAAGCTAATCTTCAATCAGCCCAGGGGAAAGTGGCCAGAAGAATTAATCAAAGTGGTGTGGAGCCATAACACAATAGTGTCAAGATCAACAGGTTTTACGCCATTCAAACTATTGTTTGGTGACGAAGCAATAACCCCGGAAGAAGCCAAAGCAGGATCAATAAAAACAGTAGCTTCGGCAGAAGGCGAAGATGCAGTTGATCACTCTGTGGAAAAAGATGCTATAGAAGGGATCAGGCTTCAAGCTGTGGAAAACATCAACAAATATCAAACTGAAACAATAAAATGGCGCGACAGAAAGGTTAGGCTGAAGAACATTGAGCCAGGACACTTGGTGCTTCGAAGAATAGCCAATCCTGAGACAATAGGCAAATTACAGCTGAAGTGGGAAGGACCATTTTTGGTAGCATCTTCGTCAAGACCCGGTTCCTACAGATTGAAGGATATGGACGACAACGACATTCCTAGATCATGGAATGCGGATGAGCTTCGGCGATATTATGTTTAGTTTGATGTAATTTCCTTTTTTCTATTCTTTTTTGTGGCACCCTTTTCCTTTCCAAAGGGGGAGAAAGGTTTTTAATGGGGCCACAAGCCACAACATGTAATTTTCCTTATTTCAATTCTATAAGAGTGATATCCCCCAGAAATGTAAATGTAAATGCAAAGGAAAAAGAAAAGAAAACAGGGAGAAGCTCAAAAGTCGTTCCTAAGGGAATGCAGAGCTTACAGCGAAAAATAAACGTTGATTCCACTGAAAGTAAAAGGCAAAGAAGCTCCTAAGGGAGGCTTACAACGAAAAGTCAACGCTGATTCTGCTGAAAGTAAAAGGCGAAGAAGCTCCTAAGGGAGGCTTACAGCGAAAAGTCAACGCTGATACACCGAAAAGTAAACGGTGAAGCCGAAAAGTAAACGACCAAAAGATTTGAACCATTCCCAAGGGGATGAAGGGCTATGTTTATGGTTTTTGAATATGTGTTTTGATATTCATTTGCACGATACATTACATCATGTCATTTGCATTCATAAACATTCATTTAGACATATATAGAATCATCATCATACCACACAAAAAAGACAGATGCTTCGGCAATGAGCAAAAATTTCGAAGAAAGAGAAAATTTTTCGTGCTTCGTTGTGTACGAAAAGAAGGGAAGGTGTTTTTCGCCTTCGGCTCAAAAAGAGAAGTTTCGTCCATAGCAAAGCAGATTGTACACGGATAGAGGAGACAGAATATATTATAAGGTATGTACAAATTTACATAAGTTTTTTCCATAATGATATTACAAAGATCCCTTCAGAATTTTTTGTAGGAAAGTCTATTATAGCAACCATCAAGCTTCAGCTTCGTCATACTTCAGCTTCGTCATCCTGCACATATTAAGGAGCAGAATAAGAAAGGTGCAAATTTCAAGGAGAAGGTAAAAGTAACAAATATAAGTTTCTTACCGGCTTAAGGTGACTTCGAGCTTCGTCACCAGCCATCCTTCGCCCGCCATTTACCCAAATCTAGGTCATAAATCTATTTCCGATGCTTCGGGCTAGGCTCGGGATATCAATCAAGTCTACTGCTGACAGGCTAAAGTTTGGTCTATTCACAATTTTCCCATGAGTACAGCCAGCCTTCAGAAAAGCGGCGGCTGTGCCTCGAGAAGCTACCAGGGCGCAGAAATCGGCATGCCCACCAATAACTTCGTCAAGAGCATCAACCTCGCCTTCAATATGTTCCAAGGTGCTGGGCAGGTTTTCGGCTGAAGGTGAAAATTTTTCAGAACTGGCTCCGATAGAGTGAAATACGTCTTTCAGCCACTGCATGCATCGGCTGCCGAAATTTAGACATTTCTCTTGGAGATCCTTCAATGATTTTTGCAAATTTGAATTTTTCTCGACCTCAGTCTTGAGACTTGCTTCAAGCTTCTCCTTTTCTTGCTCATATTTTTCTGACTTTTTGAGTAATTCATTCTTTAAACTGTCATTTTCGGCTTGGACCTCGGCCAAGGAGCCTTCCATAGACTGAATAATAAAGTCTTTCTTTTCTAAAGCACCTTCGTGTTCTTTAGCCATAATTTCAAGATCTTGAATGGCGAAGTCCTTCTTCTTCAGAACAGCTTCGTAGTTTTCAACTTTTTCTTCTAAATCTTTGATGATAGCTTTGTTCTTCTCCTCTTCAAGATCTTGTTGCATTTTCAGCACTTTACTTAATAATATACTCTGCCAAAACAACCTTCGTCAGAGAAAGACATAAAAAATAATAATAATAAAATAATAATAATATTTTTACCTTAAAATTCGCGTAGAGCAGGCTGCCAACAACATGATGTCGCTGGTACCTGCAGAGGTCTGCTTCTATCTTCGGCAAGCCAACACTTTTGGAGAGGGTGCTAACAATTTTGGCCTCGGTGCGGTTCCGAAGGCATCTTAGCTTCCCTTCGTTGACCCCACCAAATAGCATAGCCCCTGATTTATATCCGCAAGATATGGCATATTTTTTCAACTCTTCTTTTTCGGCGTCTGTTAACTCTTGTCCAAGCAAATCTTGAAAGTTAAAATCTCCTTCCTCCGAAATTTCATCAATCTGCTCTTTCCCCTTTTCAGTTGCCGTGTTCACCGCAGCCATAAGAGCTTCTTCTTTAGCCATTTTTAGGAGTATATTGTCAATAACCTCAAGTGTGGTTTCTAGGTTCGACTCTTCGGTGGTCCCGGCTTCGGCCCCGGTAGCTTCGACTTCGGCCCCGGTAGCTTCGGCTTCACCGGTTTCAGCTTCAGTGGTTTCCACTCCGGTAGCTTCGGCTGCGGCGCCTTCGGCTTCGGCAGTCTCGGCAAAGACAATTTTTGACACCGTCGCCGGTGGCGGCGTCTGATGGATCACATCTGTCACTTGAATGATTCTCCGTTTTTTCGGCTTCGCAGGACTTTCTGCTGCCGAAGTTTTTTTGTCCTTCTGAAAAAACTTTGTCAGTTCCGGTGCCAGCGAACTTAGCTTGACAGGCAAAGATTCAGTCATTACCTTCAAAATTTCTTCTACTTCGGCAGCAGAAGGTGTCACAGACACTTCCTCATCTCGGACCAATCTCTCTGGTTCTGGAGATGCAGGCTTCGGAGATGCAGCTTTTCTCTTTCTTGGAGCAACTACTTTCGGTTCAAGCTTTTCTTTCTTCTTTTTTGGTTGATCTTCATCGTCTTTAATTAAAGTGCTAGCCACTCGTTTTCTTTTCTGCCCTTCGGCACCCTTGTCTAGCCGCTCGTAGTCAGGGTATTCAAAGCCTATAGCATCAAGCACTCTGTTTAGCCTTCGTTTCGGCCGGGTGCCGAAGGCTGCTGTCATCAATTGATCTTCTTTTTTAGAATAATTCCCAAGAATTTCATTACTCATTACTTCGATTGTTTCGAGCCATTCTTGGCAGGGTGCTTTAAAATACTTCTTGAACTTATAGTGGTAGGGCAGGCGGACAAGTTCCTCCTCTTTCTTCTCTGTTTCGAGCTTCGGCATAGCCCATTCCTTCATAGTTGGAAATATTTTAAACGACAGAAATTCCTGCACAAGATCTCTAGTGCCAATGTGCTCAGCAATAATCCTGAATTCAGCCAACGCGATTTGAGTTGGACCTTCTGGTGTCATACTGCAATGGGGTCTGGTCTCTCCGAAGATCAGTTCAAGCGGACTCTATACTAGCTTCTCCTTGTCATCGTCAACTTTGACGTAGAACCATTCCGATTTCCAGCCTGCCAGCCACTTGCTTCGGTAGCTGATCACAGGAAATTTTGTAGTCTTCCGATAGGCAAAATTATAACAACCAAAATTTTCATGTAACCCATCCTTTCTGGCCTTAGTTTGATAATGTAGCTCGTGTACCCGGCAGAAACCTTCGGCAAATGGCTCCACCCCCTGGCTTCAGAGAGCCCAAATATAAACACTAAGCCTAACAATAGCATTAGGAGTTAGTTGATGAAAATAGATACCAAACTTCTTTAACACATCAGCAATCATCCTATTCAAAGGAAATCTCAAACCAGCTTTGAGGAAACTCTTGAAAATCACTATTTCATCTTTCTGTGGCTTCGGGGTAGTTTCTTCTCCACCGAAGCGAATCACCTTTTTCTCATCTTCGCTAAAGTAGCCCGACTTTACCATCTTCGGGAAATCAGCCTTGGAGATGGTTGACTTTCCGAAATCCAGGTGGCTAGGCTTGCTTGGTATTGTGATATTGTGATCATCTTCAGAATCAGTCTCTTCAATATCTGCTTGTTCTGCTTCGGCAGCAGGGGTGTTCTCCGACGTCACCAACCCAGATCGCCTCATTGCTTCCGAGATAGGGACAGTTTCCGCAGCTTCGGCTTCGTCTCCTTCGCGCTCAGCTCTAGCAGTAGAGCGCACTCTGGCCATTTGATTTTGAATATCTTGAAAATTGCTCGGAAATTAATAACCTTTCTCCCGAAGCTCTTCTTCTGACGAAACAGACGCTAAACTAGAGCTTCATTTGAATGCAAAAGTCAAGCTTCGGCTATGGTTAAAAATTTTGGTAGCAAAATAGTGCAATAGCAATGAATGCTGTGGTAACTTCACACCTACCCGTCTGTTTATATAGTGCTGCAGGAAAGAAGGTGAATCGTCAGGATTTTTACACCAAGCAAACAGTTGCTCACACCCGCTGAACGGTGGGCCGCAAAAACCAGAATAGTGAACCTGCATGGTGGAACTGTATCGTTTCTCGACAACGAGCTCAGGGAAGGTGTTTTTCGGACCTTCGGCTTCCTGAAGCCTAAGAGACTTTTCACGGATCAAGCTCGTTACGAAAAACGATCTAGCACCGCGAAGGGGCTACTATTGGGACCATGCTTCGTCGCTGAAGGTCCTGCAGAAAGAAATAGCTTAGGCTGAAGCTGCTCGTACGTGACGCCGAAGGCATCATTCATAAAGCTTCGGTATTATAACATATCCGAAGATGAAGGGTCGAACCGACTTAAAGATAGAATGACCTTTTAGCCCATAGGGGTCTGAGTCACTGTTGTAAACTTTTATGAGGGGCATGATTGTAATTCCTCACAGGCTGTGTCCTGTGCCTATAAATAGTGAACAATATTCCTTTACTGTTCACGCATTCCTGTAATTGCTATCGCATCACTCGGGAATCATTGTTTGTCAAGGCAAAGGTATAAATGTACCTAAAAACGTTGTATTCAAATATCTTAAATTCATATAATAAGATATGTGAATGATGTCATTTATTTTCGATGTATTTATCTTTAATGTTTTACTTTACTGTGTATTATCTTTATAAATTTAATTACGAAGGTGAAAACTTCGTAATATTATGTTCGTGACCTTCGTCCGAAGTTCATTAAATCCTTATGGAAATAATGCTCCGACGGACGAAGGGCATTAATATTTAACATTTTATGTTGCCTTGTTCTTAATTCATAGCATTTGAGAACAAATCCCCAACATCAGCTGAAGTCCAGCTCAGCTGAAAAGCTCAGCTGCAGCTGAAGAAGCTCAACACAACTGAAGTTAAGTTCAGCTGGAAAGCTCAGCTGCAGTTGAAGAAGTTAAGCTGCTTTTCAGCAAGAACACTCTAGGTTTCTCAACCCTAACCATGGTCAACCAAATAATGTTAAAGTGATTTTTGGTTTTCAAAAATAGCTTTTGAATTTGGAGACTTGAGCTATAGCAAACACCTATACCTGTGCGGAAAAGAATAAGGAAGAATTACATCATGCAACACAAGATTTTACATAAAATTTTATACGTCCGTTGCATGAAGTCCTTGGTGCTTCCTTAAGTTCCTGTTTCTTTCTAATCATACATTGAGAACAAAAGCTGTTAGTACCCTTATTCGTTTTGTCATTAAATCACCAAAACCCTCATTTGGGGTTGATTGCACTTACAGTATTGCTGCGGATTTGTGTGTGTTACTTCCCACCCTTACTCTTGTGCTTTCACTGTGATCTTTGTTGTAAGGGTGAGAGACTCCAACTTGTGGAGATTCCTTGCAAACAGGAAAAAGAGATAAGCAAAGAAAAGTCGTGGTATTCAAGTTGATCATTGGATCACTTGAAAGGGGTTGAGTGCAACCCTCGTCCATTGGGACGCCACAACGTGAAAGTAGGCAAGTTTTGTACTTGGCCGAACCACGGGATAAAACACTGTGTCTCTTGTGATTGCTTTTCTGTGATTACTTGTGTGTTCGCAAGAGCTCGCTACTTAGCAATACTAACACTTAATCAAGTTTTGTGGCTATTAGTTGTTGAATTTTACAGGATCACCTATTCACCCCCTCTAGGTGCTCTCAATTGGTATTAGAGCCGTTCTCTTCATGAAAGGGACTAATCGCCCGAAGAGATGGATCCTAAGGGAAAGGGGATGGTGGTCAACGATAAGGAGAAGGAGTCCATCTTCAACGAGCCAAGGGACGACAAGCCCACTGACTCTGGCTCAAGTCATAAGAAGAAGGACGGGAAGAAGAAGAGGCGCATCAAGAAGATCGTCTACTACGACAGCGACGAGTCTTCTTCTTCCCCAAGAGACGACGACGAGAAAAAGAAACCGGTTAATTCAAATTTTTCATTTGATTATTCTCGTATTCCTTATAATTCCAATGCTCATTTGCTTTCTATTCCTCTTGGTAAACCTCCACACTGATGGAGAGGACTACGCTTTTTGGAGTCACAAAATGGGTAGTCACTTATTTTCTCTCCATTCTAGTATATGGGAGATAGTTGAAAATGGAATGCAATTTGATAGTACGGACAATCCTATATTTATTAACGAGCAAATTCATAAAAATGCACAAGCTACCACTGTTTTGCTAGCATCCTTGTGCAGGGACGATAAGGTGAGCGGCTTGAACAACGCCAAGCAAAACTGGGACACCCTCAAAATATCACATGAGGGAAACGACGCCACCATGATCACCAACATGGAGTTGGTGGAAGGCGAGTTGGGAAGGTTCACGATGATCAGGGGAGAGGAGCCAACACAAACGTACAATAGGCTCAAGACCCTGGTCAACAAGATCAGGAGCTATGGAAGCACGAGATGGACGGACCACGACATCATCCGACTTATGCTCAGGTCTTTCACTGTTATTGACCCTCATCTTGTGAACCTCATCCGTGAGAATCCCAGGCACACAAAGATGATGCCCGAGAAGATACTCGGAAAATTTGTGAGCGGGCATATGATGGTCAAGGAAGAAAGATATGTTGATGATGCATTGAACGGCCCAATGCCCATCTATGAGCCCCAGCCCATTGCACTCAAGGCAACAAGCAGCAGCAGGGAGGCGCTACCTAGCAAGGTGGCACAAGTTGAAGCTACCGGGCTAAACGAAGATGAGATGGCCCTCGTCATCAAGTGATTCAAGACCACGCTAAAAGGACGCAAGGAGCTTCCCAACAAGAGCAAAGCAAAGGGAAAGCGCTCCTGTTTTAAATGCGGTAAGACTGGTCATTTTATAGCAAATTGTCCTGATAATGCTAATGACCAGGAACAAGAAAAGAGCGGGAAGAGAGAGAAGAAGAAGGCCTACAAGAAGGCGAAGGGCGAGGCGCACCTTGGCAAAGAATGGGATTCAGACTGCTCTTCTTCCGACTCCGACGACGAAGGACTCGCTGCCTCAGCCTTCAACAAATCGACACTCTTCCCAAACGAGCGCCACACTTGCCTCATGGCAAAGGAGAAAAAGGTAAGCGCTCAAGAAACCCCCAAGTATACTACTTCAAGCGATGATGATTCTAGTGATGATGAAGTAGATTATACTGAATTATTTAAGGGTTTAGATAGAGCAAAAGTAGATAAAATTAATGAGTTAATTGATGATTTGAATGAAAAAGATAGATTGTTAGAGAAGCAAGAAGATATTTTGTATGAAGAGCATGACAAGTTTGTTAGTGTACAAAAATCTCTTGCTTTAGAGGTTAAAAGTGAAATGCTATCTTTTGAATTATCCGCTTGTCATGAAACTGTGTCTAGCTTAAAGAGTGTTAATGATGATTTAAATGCTAAGCTAGAAGTAGCTAATAAAACTAGATCTTGTGTAGAACATGTTGCCATTTGTAATAGGTGTAAGGATTTTAATGTTGATGCTTGTGTTGAACACCTTACATCAATTACTAAATTAAATAATGAGGTGGCAAGTCTTAATGCTCAACTTAAGACTTGCAAGATAGATTTTGATAAGTTAAAATTTGCTAGGGATGCCTACACCGTTGGCAGACATCCCTTAATTAAGGATGGACTTGGCTTTCGAAAGGAAGCCAAGAACTTAATAAGCCAAAGGGCTCCCATTCCCAACAAGGAGAAAGGGAAGGCCCCTATGGCTAATAGTAATAAAAAATCATGCTTTCATGTATAATGATAGAAAATTTTCTAGAAGTTCTTATTAGAATAGGAGTTATAATGCTTTTGATTCTCATGCTATGATTGCTTCAAGTTCTAATTTTAATGGTAGGCCTAGGAGAAATTTTGTGTCTCATGCTCCTAGGAAAATGTGTAATAAACCTACCACTGTCTTTCATGCTTGCAACACTACGTATGTACTTTCATGTAAAAATGAAAAAGTGGTTGCTAGAAAGTTGGGGTCCAAATGCAAGGGAGGCAAGACTTGTATTTGGGCCCCAAAGGCTATTGTAACTAACCTTGTAGGACCCAACAAGAGTTGGGTACCTAAAACCCAAGCCTAATTTGCCTTGCAGGTTTATGCATCCGGGGTGTAGGAAACGGGTGACGCCTAAGAGGGGGTGAATTAGGACTTCTAAAACTTTTACTAAACTAGGCCACAAAGAAATCCCTAGAGCAAAACCTATGCAAATAATCAAACTAGAGTGAGCTAACTAGGTTTTGTCTAAGTGTTGCTATCTCTACCGCAAAGGCTAAGTTTCAATCTACACTAGATAAGTATGAATACAAGATTGAAACTTAAATGCTTAATATAAATGCAGAAACTTAAAGAGCAAAGTAGAGATGCAAACTCTCGTGGATGACGCCGGTATTTTTACCGAGGTATCTGGAACCACGCAAGGTCCTGACTAATCCTCGTTGGTGCCCCTACGCAAAGGGAAGCCCACGCGAGGGCCAAGCACCACAGTCGAGTAACTCCGTAGAGAACCGCGAGCCTTCTCCACGTGTAAGTGGTGCTCCGCTTTCGGCTCCTCTCGGACGCTCCCCGCCGTCTCCACTATCGAGCTTCCGGCCGAAATGCCGTGGGCCTCATTCCCTCCGATACACGGTGGCGGCCGTGACACAAACGCGGTTGTCACGGTCTCGCAAGACTCTCGCCCCACTCGGTACAATTACAACGGCTCGCTTAAGAGCCGAGGGGTTGTGTGGTTTTACAAAACTCACTCAACTAACCAGGGTTTACCTAGAGCAAGCGCTAAAGCGGTCTAACTAACCTAAGCACTTCACAAAGCACCTACGCTAATCACTGAGTGATTCTATTAAGCACTTGGGTGTTTGAGCTCTTGGAAATGTGCACTATATGCCTTGGTATGTTGCTTGGGCTCCCACACCTTCAAATGGCCGGTTGGGTGAAGTATATATAGGCCCCAACTCTAAAATAGCCGTTGGAGAAAAGCTGCAGTTCTCTGCGGCACACCGGACAGTTTGGTGGTGCACCGGACAGCGCACTGTAGCCTGTCCGGTGCGCCTAGCCGTTGCTCTGTGAGAGCAGGTGACCGTTGGCGCCACAGGATTTTCCACACCGGACAGTCTGGTGCTCACACCGGACAGTCCGGTGGTCTTCTGTCTGGGTGCCACCTGGAACTAGCCGTTGGGCTGGAGTTCCCTGGTGCACCGGACAGTCCGGCGTGTGGGCACCGGACAGTCCGGTGCGCCTTCGCACATACAGTCCGCAGCAACACACTTGGATTTTTCTTGAATCTTCTTAATGTCTTCTTTTGAGGTGTTTCTTTCCTCAATTCCTTAGTCCAAGTAAATCTTGCATCCTATGAACTACAAACATAAACACTAGAAAACTTATTAGTTCACGGATTGTGTTGTTCATCAAACACCAAAACTCAATTAGCCAAATGGCTCAGGGTCCATTTTCCTTACAATCTCCCCCTTTTTGGTGATTGATGACAACACAACCAAAGCAAGCAAATAATACAAGTATTTGAATTAAAATATGCAATCTACTTGCTAGGATTCATGTTTATCCCCACAATGTGATATTATGGACTTAAGCCTCCCCCTAACTCCATAATTCACTTACTTCCTATTTTAGGACCAAATAACCAAAACCACTTGAAAAACCATTTGTAGATATAAAATTTTAAATTGGTGGTGTTTGGTGTTTGATATAGTTTTCATTGCTTTGGTCCCTAAACTTCTCCCCCTTTGGCATCAACCACCGAAAAGGAAGACATTAAAAGCATGTAGGAAGTAAATAAAAGCTTGCCCTCATCAAGAATTTTATCAGATGATACCATTTGAAGGATACTAAATTAAACCACATGAATGATATCAGTTGAAAGGATTACTCCCCCTAAACGAGTGTTCTCTTTAGAAAGAATTTTCTCCCCCTTTTTAGAGATGAAGAAATACTCCCCCTGACAGAGATCCTCTACTTAGGAAGAAGCATGTGAAAATTAGAGGTGCAAGACGGGATTTGAAAAGACTAACTTCCCTTATGCATAGGTAACAGAATATGAGTTAAGTACTTATGCATTTTTAGCAACATGGAAGTATATGATATGAAATACAGTCTAATCAAATATTGGAGAAGACATGTAAATGATACTAGATGTAGTCTCAAAAGATACCAATTGAAATTCAATGGCGAGCTTGAGAGACATGAGAGTTCTTGGAGATTTTGCAGTGGAAGATTGTTGTCTTTCTCCGGGGACCTCATTTTCCTTACAATGAGACTATCACATAAAATAGACTTGAAAAGATGTTAGTCTCAAAGTATTAGATTATAGAGTAACCTCCCCCTAAAGATGTGCATACAAGTTTTGAATACTTGTAAGAGACTTGCACTTTGATTTGATATCAAGAGGGGCAAATTATCTACAATCCGAACTTTGGCACATATAAGTTAAATGATACAACTTGTAGAAATCAAAATTTTCAATTGATGCATCATTTACTATAGAGTGATATAGAAGCTATGTGCCTTGCTTTAACTAAACATTTTAAACCATGTAGGTTTGCTTAAGTATTTGAATTGAAAGCAAGCAATCCTACCATGTGATTTACCTAGTATGCATAATTTTAAACAAAAGTAAATAACAAATGTAATACTAGGCAAGAAAGGTAAACTAGATAAAAGGTAAATAGATACGTATATCTAAAAACAAGAGATACAATAAAACTAGTTACCTTAGTCATGGGTGGAAAATTTGGGTCCAAAATTTTCACTAACTCACTTGGCAATAAACTCGATCCAATATGATGTATCCCATGATATACATCCCAACTTTGCCAAGTCTCCAAATTTCCCGAAGACCTTCGGTCCACTCACTTCCATTTCGGGATCCAAACCTTCTTGGTGCTTTTCATGGTTGAAATTATTTCCTTTGGCACCTAGATGCGTTTGGCTCCTTTTCCTTTGTTGGCTTGCTTGTTGGCCTTGATTGCTATCACCTTTCCATTCTTTTTCTTCTTGATCAAATATGGTGTAGCATCCTTTTTGTTCACCCTTTTGATGTAGGTGTTTGAGATTTTGCTTGATGGCTTTTGCTTGAGCTTTTGCCTTTGTTTATCCCCGGTCATCGCCTTGCATTGGAAAGACTTGTGGACTTCCATGTGGCATAGCCTACAAATCACGGTTTCTCCCTCCATAGGCTTGTTCACTCCTGCAGTGGTGTTATCCTGTGGAGGTCGGATTTGTTTGGCTTTGCCTTTCTTGTCATACAAAGCCTTGCCAAGGCGAGCCACTTCTTGCTTTAATTGTTCATTTTCCTTTGCAACCTCATCCGAACATGTTTCTACAATAATATTCTCAACAACAACTTGGTTGCAGGGGTTAGAATCATCAATTAAATCAAAGCAGGAAGTAGAAGCATCTTTCTTAATTATTTCAGGTATTTCAACTAAAGATGCTGCTGGGGTGCTACCAATGTTTTCTAGCTTAGTAGTTAGCTCATTATTGTGTATGCTAAGAATTTCCATTTTCTCTAGCAAATTTTCAATAGCTTCTTGGGAGCTAGCTAACTTAGCCTTAAGTTTTTCATTCTTTTTAATAAGGCTATCATCGGTAGCAGTGGATGGAGCACTAGATTCTAATAGCTCAATTTTAGTTGATAGCTCACTATTTAAGTTTGCAAAAGTTTTGAATTTTTCTACCAAACCTTTGTAATCATTTTGAGAGCTAACCAACTTATTTTTCAAAGTTTTAAGTTGAGTTTTTTGCTTAGTGCAAACATCCTGGAAAAATTCAACGGCTTCCGCAAGCTCATCTAGAGAGGGCTTTCCCTCACCTTTATCATCACTACTACTTTCATCACTAGAGGATGGAATGCTTTTGTTACCTCTTGCCATGAGGCATTTGTGTGATGACCGTGATGAGCGTGACGAGGACCGGTGGCTGCGTGTCTTTGGAGGTTCATCTTCACTTGAAGAATCATCCCAAGTTCTAACACTTGTTAGCGCCTTGCCTTTGCTCCTCTCCTTTTTGGGTTTGACCATATTTGGACAGTTGTCCCTGAAGTGGCCCTTCTCCCCACATGCGAAGCATCCTCTCTTTCTTTGTTTTTTCCTGTCAATGTTAAAGAGAAGATCTTCGACCTGCAGGGGCACACCCATTAGATTAATCTTGCGGATCATCCTCATTACCTTTCCGACGCGTCAGATTGTTTCTTCATCCTCAGAGGATGATGTGCATGGTTGATTATCTTCATCATCATCACTTTCTTCTTCTTCCTCTTCTTCACTTGAGGAACTTGGAGTGGGAGCCTTCTTTTTGCCTTTCCTTTCATCACATGCAAAAGCATATGGTCTTGAGGAAGTTGGCTCCTCTCCCCGACATATTTTTCGCGACATCTCAAAAGCCGCGGTTTTCCCAATCACAATGGTCGGGGTCATGTTGCTCAAGTCCTCCATGTTGTGAAGGATGGTGATGATGCTCCCATATCTTTGTTGTGGTAGCAGGGAGATAATCTTCCTCACAATGTCCGCATCACCTAGCTTATTAATGCCAATAGAATTGAGCTCTAATTAGATTCAAACGAGAATACATGTCTCTAACAAGCTCATCATCTTTCATAGCAAAAGAATTATACTCATTTAAGACTAGGCAATGTTTTTGCTCACGGACATTGGATGTGCCGTCATGGAGCTCATGCAATTTTAACCAAATCTCATTAGCAGTTTTCAAGGTAAATACTTGATTAAAAATATCCATGCTAAGAGATTCATACAAACAATTTTTGGCTCTAGCATTTAAATGAATTTCTTTTTCCTCACTCATGGTGGGTTTCTCGGGATTCTTGAGGGGTTTCATCCCGTCACGAGTGACTCTCCAAACACCTAGATCAACGACCTCTAGGTAACAAGCCATTCTAGCACTATAATATGGGAAGTTAGTGCCGTCGAAGTGTGGTGTCCTATGGGTATCCATCCCTTCCTCTAAAAAGCGTCGGCTCTTTTAGCGGTGAAGCTAAAGTGTTTCAAATGAGCCAAACCGGGCTCTGATACCACTTGTAGGAAACGGGTGACGCCTAAGAAGGGGGGTGAATTAGGACTTCTAAAACTTTTACTAAACTAGGCCACAAAGAAATCCCTAGAGCAAAACCTATGCAAATAATCAAACTAGAGTGAGCTAACTAGGTTTTGTC
Organism: Zea luxurians; assembly: GCA_029449295.1. Lineage (NCBI taxonomy): Eukaryota > Viridiplantae > Streptophyta > Magnoliopsida > Poales > Poaceae > Zea > Zea luxurians. The sequence continues at coordinate 12,214,603 of JAOPSE010000043.1, read as the reverse complement.
TAAGTGTTGCTATCTCTACCATAAAGGCTAAGTTTCAATCTACACTAGATAAGTATGATACAAGATTGAAACTTAAATGCTTAATATAAATGCGGAAACTTAAAGAGCAAAGTAGAGATGCAAACTCTCGTGGATGACGCCGGTATTTTTACCGAGGTATCCGGAACCACACAAGATCCCGACTAATCCTCGTTGGTTGCCCCTACGCAAAGGGAAGCCCACGCGAGGGCCAAGCACCACGGTCGAGTAACTCCGTAGAGAGCCGCGGGCCTTCTCCACGCGCAAGTGGTTCTCCGCTTCCGGCTCCTCTCGGACGCTCCCCACTGTCTCCACTATCGAGCTTCCGGCCAAAACGCCACGATCCTCGTTCCCTCCGGTACACGGTGGCGGCCGTGACACAAACGCGGTTGTCACGGTCTCGCAAGACTCTCGCCCCACTCGGTACAATTACAACGGCTCGCGTAAGAGCCGAGTGGTTGTGTGGTTTTACAATACTCACTCAACTAACTAGGGTTTACCTAGAGCAAGCGCTAAAGCGGTCTAACTAACCTCGCAAAGCACCTACGCTAATCACCGAGTGATTCTATTAAGCACTTGGGTGTTTGAGCTCTTGGAAATGTGCACTATATGCCTTGGTATGTTGTTTGGGCTCCCACACCTTCAAATGGCTGGTTGGGTGAAATATATATAGGCCCCAACTCCAAAATAGCCGTTGGAGAAAAGCTGCAGTTCTCTGCGGCACACCGGACAGTCCGGTGGTGCACCGGACAGCGCACTGTAGCCTGTCCGGTGCGCCTAGCCGTTGCTCTGTCAGAGCAGGTGACCGTTGGCGCCGCAGGCTTTTCCACACCGGACAGTCTGGTGCTCACACCGGACAGTCCGGTGGTCTTCTCTCCGGGTGCCACCTGGAACTAGCCGTTGGGCTGGAGTTCCCTGGTGCACCGGACAGTCCGGCGTGTGGGCACCGGACAGTCCGGTGTGCCACCGGACAGTCCGGTGCGCCTTCGCACAGACAGTCCGCAGCAGCACACTTGGACTTTTCTTGGATCTTCTTAATGTCTTCTTTTGAGGTGTTGCTTTCCTCAATTCCTTAGTCCAAGTAAATCTTGCATCCTGTGAACTACAAACATAAACACTATAAAACTTGAGCCATTTCATCCGAGCATTCCATATCCAACACCAAAACTCAATTAGCCAAATGGCCCGGGGTCCATTTTCCTTACACGGGGGCTCAAGCTGGATTATCGACAGCGGATGCACAAACCACATGACGGGGGAGAAGAAGATTTTCACCTCCTACGTCAAGAACAAAGATTCCCAAGATTCGATCATCTTTGGAGATGGGAACTAAGACAAGGTTAAAGGACTAGGAAAGATAGCCATTTCATCCGAGCATTCCATATCCAATGTGTTCTTAGTTGAATCGCTCGGGTACAACTTATTGTCTGTTAGTCAACTATGTAATATGGGTTATAATTGTCTATTTACCAATGTAGATGTGTCTGTCTTTAGAAGGAGTGATGGTTCATTAGCTTTTAAGGGTGTACTAGACGGCAAACTCTACTTAGTTGATTTTTCTAAAGAGGAGGCTGATCTAGATGCATGCTTAATTGCTAAGACTAGCATGAGCTGGTTGTGGCATCGTCGTCTAGCACATGTTGGGATGAAGAACCTTCATAAACTTCTAAAGGGAGAACATGTGTTAGGTCTAACCAATGTATTTTTCGAAAAAGATAGACCTTGTGCAGCTTGTCAAGCAGGTAAACAGGTAGGAAGCACTCATCACAGCAAGAATGTGATGACCACATCAAGACCTCTGGAGCTACTTCATATGGACCTCTTCGGACCCGTCGCCTACCTCAACATCGGGGGAAGTAAGTATGGTCTTGTTATTGTTGATGATTTTTCCTGCTTCACTTGGGTATTCTTTTTGCAGGATAAATCAGAAACCCAAGGGACCCTAAAGCGCTTTTTAAGGAGAGCTCAAAACGAATTTGAGCTCAAGGTGAAAAAGATAAGAAGTGACAACGGGTCCGAGTTCAAGAACTTACAAGTGGAGGAGTACCTTGAGGAGGAAGGAATCAAGCACGAGTTCTCTGCTCCCTACACACCACAGCAAAATGGTGTGGTAGAGAGGAAGAACAGGACGCTTATCGACATGGCGAGGACGATGCTTGGAGAATTCAAGATGCCCGAGCGGTTTTGGTCGGAAGCTATGAACACAGCTTGCCACGCCATAAACCGGGTCTACCTTCATCGCCTCCTCAAGAAGACCTCGTATGAACTTCTAACCGGTAACAAACCCAACGTTTCATACTTTCGTGTATTTGGGAGTAAATGTTATATTCTAGTAAAGAAAGGTAGAAATTCCAAATTTGCTCCCAAAGCTGTAGAAGGGTTTTTTGCTATGTTATGACTCAAATACAAAGGCATATAGAGTCTTCAACAAATCATCGAGTTTGGTTGAAGTCTCTACCGACGTTGTATTTGATGAAACTAATGGCTCTCCAAGAGAGCAAGTTGATCTTGATGATGTAGATGAAGATGACGTTCCAACGGCTGCAATTCGCACAATGGCGATTGGAGATGTGCGACCACAGGAACAACAAGAGCAATATCAACCCTCTTCCTCAACAATGGTGCATCCCCCAACTCAAGATGATGTACAGGTTCCTCAAGAGGAGGCATGTGATCAAGGGGGAGCACAAGAAGACCTAGCTATGGAGGAAGAAGCACCATGGGCTCCTCCAACTCAAGTCCGAGCGACGATTCAAAGGAATCATCCCGTCGACCAGATTCTGGGTGATATAAGCAAGGGAGTAACTACTCGCTCAAGACTAGCTAACTTTTGTGAGCATTACTCGTTTGTCTCTTCTATTGAGCCTTTCAGGGTAGAAGAGGCCTTGCAAGATCCGGACTGGGTGTTGGCCATGCAGGAAGAGCTCAACAACTTCAAGAGGAATGAAGTTTGGAGCCTGGTGCCACGTCCCAAGCAAAACGTTGTGGGAACCAAGTGGGTGTTCCACGACAAGCAAGACGAGCACGGGGTGGTGACACGAAACAAGGCTCGACTTGTGGCAAAAGGTTATGCCTAAGTCGCAGGTTTGGATTTCGAGGAGACTTTTGCTCCTGTGGCTAGGCTAGAGTCTATTCGCATTCTATTAGCCTATGCCGCTCACCACTCTTTCAGGTTGTTCCAAATGGATGTGAAGAGCGCTTTCCTCAATGGGCCAATCAAGGAGGAGGTGTACGTGGAGCAACCCCCTGGCTTTGAGGATGAACGGTACCCCGACCATGTGTGTAAGCTCTCTAAGGCACTCTATGGACTTAAGCAAGCCCCAAGAGCATGGTATGAATACCTTAGAGATTTCCTAATTGCTAGTGCTTTCAAGGTTGGGAAAGCCGATCCAACTCTTTTCACTAAGACTTGTGATGGTGACCTATTTGTGTGCCAAATTTATGTCGATGACATAATATTTGGTTCTACTAACCAAAAGTATTGTGAGAAGTTTAGCAGGGTGATGACACAGAAATTTGAGATGTCGACGATGGGCGAGTTGAACTACTTCCTTGGGTTCCAAGTGAAGCAACTCAAGGACGGCACCTTCATCTCCCAAACGAAGTACACGCAAGACCTACTCAAGCGGTTCGGGATGAAGGACGCCAAGCCCACGAAGACACCAATGGGAACCGACGGACATGTCGACCTCAACAAAGGAGGTAAGTCCGTTGATTAAAAGGCATACCGGTCTATGATAGGTTCCTTGCTTTATTTATGTGCTAGTAGACCGGATATTATGCTTAGCGTATGCATGTGTGCTAGATATCAATCTGACCCAAGGGAATGTCACCTTGTGGCCGTTAAGCGGATTCTTAGATATTTAGTTGCTACGCCTTGCTTCGGGATCTGGTATCCAAAGGGGTCTACCTTTGACTTGATTGGATATTCAGACTCTGATTATGCCGAGTGCAAGGTTGATAGGAAGAGTACATCAGGGACGTGCCAATTCCTAGGAAGGTCCCTGGTGTCTTGGAGTTCAAAGAAACAAACTTCCGTTGCCCTGTCCACCGTTGAGGCCGAGTATGTTGCCGCAGGACAGTGTTGCGCGCAACTACTTTGGATGAGGCAAACCCTCCGGGACTTTGGCTACAATCTGAGCAAAGTCCCACTCCTATGTGACAATGAGAGTGCAATCCGCATGGCAGATAATCCTGTTGAACACAGCCGCACTAAACACATAGACATCCGGCATCACTTCCTGAGAGACCACCAGCAAAAGGGGAATATCGAGGTGTACCATATTAACACCGAGAACCAGCTAGCCGATATCTTCACCAAGCCTTTAGATGAGAAAAGGTTTTGCAGGTTGCGTAGTGAGCGAAATGTCTTAGATTCGCGTAACTTGGATTGATCTATAGCATACATGTGTTTTATGCCTTTGATCATGTTAATTTATGCATTTGAATTTATTTTTGTTCATTTGTGGTGCTCAAGTTGTACACATGATCCCCGGACCTCACAAGTCCATTTGCAAGTGATGCACTTATTTAGGGGGAGGCATGCTACAACTTGACCCTTTGAGACTAACCTTTGTGTTTGAGTTTCCTTGATTTAGTCTCAAAAGTGAATTGAAAGGGAAATGTGAACTTGGACCATGCAAAGACTTCCACTGCACTCCGGTAATAACTCCAAGTTCATATCTATGCTCTTATTGCCTTTTTACTCTTAATTGACAATTTTGGTGAGGCAATGGGGTTAAAGGGCCAAGAATGATCCCGTTTTGGTGCTTAATGCCAAAGGGGGAGAAATTAAGGCCAAAGCAAATGGATCAGCTACCACTTGTGAAAATTTGAAATGAGTAGAGTTAGAACTTTTTGATTTGTTCAAAACACTCTGAAAGTCGCCTAGAGGGGGGTTGAATAGGCGGAATCTGAAAATTATAAACTTAAGCACAACTACAAGCCGGGGTTAGCGTTAGAAATATAAGCGAGTCCAAAAGAGAGGGCGAAAACAAATCACAAGCAAATAAGAATGGATGACATGGTGATTTGTTTTACCGAGGTTCGGTTCTTGCAAACCTACTCCCGGTTGAGGTGGTCACACAAGACCGGGTCTCTTTCAACCCTTTCCCTCTCTCAAACGGTCACCGAGACCGAGTGAGCTTCTCTTCTCAATCAAATGGGACACTAAGTCCACTACAAGGACCACCACACAATTGGTGTCTCTTGTTTTGATTACAAGTGTTGTGGAAACAAGAATGAGGAAGAAGAAAAGCAATCCAAGCGCAAGAGCTCAAAAGAACACAAATGTCTCTCTCTCTAGTCACTAATTTGTTTGGAGTGATTCTGGACTTGGGAGAGGATTTGATCTATTTGGTTGTGTCTTGTATTGAATGCTATAGCTCTTGTATGGGGTTTGAAGTCTAAAAACTTGGATTCAATGAATGGGGGGTGGTTGGGGGTATTTATAGCCCCAACCACCAAAGTAGCCGTTGGTGGAGGCTGCTATCGCATGGCGCACCAGACATTGTTCGGTGCGCCAGCCACGTCACCCGGCCGTTAGGGTTCGACCGTTGGAGCTCTGACTTGTGGGGCCACTGGACAGTCCGGTGGTGCACCGGACAGGTCCTGTAGACTGTCCGGTGCGCCTTCTAGCGCCTGCTCTGACTTTTGCGCGCGCAGGCGCGCACTGTAGCGCATTTAATGCCTTCGCAGACGACAGTTGGCGCAAAGTAGCCGTTGCTCCGCTGCTACACCTGACAATCCGGTGCTACACCGGACAGTCCGGTGAATTATAGCGGAGCGACTTCCAGGATTCCCGAAGGTGGCAAGTTCGGAGTTGGGTTCCCTGGTGCACCGAACACTGTCCGGTGGCACACTTCGGTTGTCTTTTGCTCCCTTTGTTTGAACCCTTTCTTTTGACTTGTATTGGTTTGTTGTGAACCTTTGGCACCTGTAGAACTCATAGTCTAGAGCAAACTAGTTAGTCCAATAATTTGTGTAGGACAATTCAACCACCAAAATTCATATGGAAAAGGTTTGACCCTATTTCCCTTTCAATCTCCCCCTTTTTGGTGATTGATGCCAACACAAACCAAAGCAAATAAAGAAGTGCAGAATTGAACTAGTTTGCATAATGTAAGTGCAAAGGTTGCTTGGAATTGAAACCAATATACTTATTTCAATAGATATGCATGGATGGTTTTTCTTCTTATTAAAATTTTGGACCACATTTGCACCACGAGTTTTGTTTTTGCAAATCCTTTGTAAAATTCTTTTCAAAATCATTTTGCAAATAGTCAGAGGTATATGAATAAGATTGAAGAAAGCATTTTCAAGATTTGAAATTTTCTCCCCCTGTCTCAAATGCTTTTCCTTTGACTAAAACAAAACTCCCCCTAAGTAACATTCTCCTCTTAGTGTTCAAAAGGGTTTTGCAAGTTTTGAAGATACTACTTTCTCCCCCTTTTGAACACAATAAGATATCAATTTGAAAAACTTCATTTTTGAAATTTGGTGCGGTCCTTTTGCTTTGGGCTCATACTTTCTCCCCCTTTGGCATGAATCACCAAAAACGGATACTTGTGAGTGAGATATAAGCCCTTTTCAAACTTTCTCCTCCTTTGGCAAACACAAAAATATGAGTGAAGATTATACCAAAGTGGAGAACGATGTGGAGTACCGGCAATTTATAATTGGAGTTGAGTGGAAGCGCCTTCGTTGCTGAATACTCCATTTCCCTTTCAATATCTATGACTAAGCATAATAATACACTTGAAAACACATTAGTCATAGACATAAATAGATATGATCAAAGGTATATAAATGAGCAATGTGTGCAAAGAATCATTCAAAATTTCTAGAGTCAAGAATATTTAGCTCATTCCTAAGTTTGGTAAAGGATTGCTCATCTAAAGGCTTGGTAAAGATATCGGCCAATTGATCTTTGGTGTTTATATAGGCTATCTCGATATCCCCCTTTTGTTGGTGATCTCTCAGAAAGTGATACCGAATGGCTATGTGCTTAGTGCGGCTGTGTTCAATGGGATTATCCGCCATGCGGATTGCACTCTCATTGTCGCATAGGAGAGGGACTTTGCTAAACTTGTAGCCATAGTCCCTAAGGGTTTGCCTCATCCAAAGCAATTGCACACAACAATGGCCTGCGGCAATGTACTCAGCTTCGGCGGTAGAAAGAGCTACTGAGTTTTGTCTCTTTGAAGCCCAAGACACCAAGGATCTTCCTAGAAACTGACAAGTCCCTGATGTGCTCTTCCTATTAATTTTACACCCTGCCCAATCAGCATCGGAATATCCTAATAAATCAAATGAGGATCCCTTGGGGTACCAAAGGCCAAACCTAGGTGTGTGAACTAAATATCTCAAGATTCGCTTCACGGCCCTAAGGTGAACTTCCTTAGGGTCGGCTTGGAACCTTGCACACATGCATACAGAAAGCATAATGTCCAGTCGAGATGCACATAAATAGAGTAAAGAACCTATCATCGACTGGTATACCTTTTGATCTACGGATTTACCTCCCATGTCGAGGTCGAGATGCCCATTGGTTCCCATGGGTGTCTTGATGGGCTTGGCATCCTTCATTCCAAACTTAGTGAGTATATCTTGAATGTACTTCGTTTGGCTAATGAAGGTGCCCTCTTGGAGTTGCTTCACTTGAAAGCCTAGAAAATACTTCAACTCCCCCATCATAGACAACTCAAATTTTTGAATCATGATCCTACTAAACTCTTCACAGATAGATTTGTTAGTAGACCCAAATATGATATCATCAACATAAATTTGACATACAAACGAATCATTCTCAATGGTTTTAGTGAATAAAGTAGGATCGGCCTTTCCGACTTTGAAGCCATTAGTGATAAGAAAATCTCTTAGGCATTCATACCATGCTCTTGGGGCTTGCTTGAGCCCATAAAGCACCATAGAGAGTTTGTAAACATGGTTAGGATACTCACTATCTTCAAAGCCGGGAGGTTGCTCAACATAGACCTCTTCCTTGATGGGTCTGTTGAGGAAGGCACTGTTCACGTCCATTTGGTAAAGCTTAAAGTCATGGTGAGTAGCATAGGCAAGTAATATTCGAATTGACTCAAGCCTAGCTACGGGTGCATAGGTTTCACCGAAATCCAAACCTTCGACTTGTGAATACCCTTTGGCCTCAAGTCGTGCCTTGTTCCTTGACACCACACCATGCTCATCTTGTTTGTTGCGGAAGACCCACTTGGTTCCTACAACATTTTGGTTAGGACGTGGAACTAAATGCCATACCTCATTCCTCTTGAAATTGTTGAGCTCCTCTTGCATCGCCAACACCCAATCCGAATCTTGAAGTGCTTCCTCTACCTTGTGTGGCTCAATAGAGGAAACAAAAGAGTAATGTTCAAAAAAATGAGCAACACGAGATCGAGTAGTTACCCCCTTATGAATATCTCCTAGGATGGTGTTTACGGGGTGATCTCCTTGGATTGCTTGGTGGACTCTTGGGTGTGGCGGCCTTGGATTTGTTCATCCTCCTTGTCTTGATTATTTGCATCTCCCCCTTGATCATTGTCGTCTTCTTGAGGTGGCTCATCTTCTTGATCTTCTTCTTCATCATCTTGAGCCTCATCCTCTTCTTGAGTTGGTGGAGATGCTTGCATGGAGGAGGATGGTTGATCTTCTGCTTGAATGGGCTCTTCGGATTCTTTAGGACACACATCCCCAATGGACATGTTCCTTAGCGCGACGCACGGAGCCTCTTCATCATCTAATTCATCAAGATCAACTTGCTCTACTTGAGAGCCGTTAGTCTCATCAAACACAATGTCACAAGAAACTTCAACTAGTCCAGTGGACTTGTTAAAGACTCTATATGCCCTTGTGTTTGAATCATACCCTAGTAAAAAGCCTTCTATAGCCTTAGGAGCAAATTTGGATTTTCTACCTCTTTTAACAAGAATAAAGCATTTGCTACCAAAGACTCTAAAATATGAAACATTTGGCTTTTTACCGGTGAGGAGTTCGTATGATGTTTTCTTGAGGATTCAGTGTAGATATAACTGGTTGATGGCGTAGCAATCGGTGTTGACCGCCTCGGCCCAAAACCGATCCGAAGTCTTGAACTCATCAAGCATGGTCCTTGCCATGTCCAATAGAGTTCTATTCTTCCTCTCCACTACACCATTTTGTTGTGGCGTGTAGGGAGAAGAGAACTCATGCTTGATGCCCTCCTCCTCAAGAAAGCCTTCTATTTGTGAGTTCTTGAACTCCGTTCCATTGTCGCTTCTTATTTTCTTGATCCTCAAGCCGAACTCATTTTGAGCCCGTCTCAAGAATCCTTTCAAAGTCTCTTGGGTTTGAGATTTTTCCTAGAAGAAGAATACCCAAGTGAAGCGAGAATAATCATCCACAATAACTAGACAGTACTTACTCCCGCCGATGCTTATGTAAGCTATCGGGCTGAATAAATCCATGTGGAGTAACTCCAATGGCCTGTCAGTCGTCATGATGTTCTTATGTGGATGATGAACACCAACTTGCTTCCCTGCTTGGCATGCGCTACAAATCCTGTCTTTCTCAAAATGCACATTTGTTAGTCCCAAAATGTTCTCTCCCTTTAGAAGCTTGTGAAGATTCTTCATCCCAACATGGGCTAGTCGGCAATGCCAGAGCCAACCCATGTTAGTCTTAGCAATTAAGCAAGTATCGAGTTCAGCTCTATTGAAATCAACTAAGTATAGCTGACCCTCTAATACTTCCTTAAAAGCTACTGAATCATCACTTCTTCTAAAGACAGTAACACCTGTATCCGTAAAAAGACAGTTTTTACATAGTTGGGAAACAGAAAGCAAGTTGTAATCTAATGAATCTACAAGAAAAACATTGGAAATAGAATGGTCAGGTGATATAGCAATTTTACCCAATCCTTTGACCAAACCTTGATTTCCATCCTCGAATGTGATAGCTCGTTGGGGATCTTGGTTTTTCTCGTAGGAGGAGAACATCTTTATCTCCCCGGTCATATGGTTTGTGCACCCGCTGTCGATAATCCAACTTGAGCCCCCGGATGCATAAACCTACAAAACAAATTTAGTTCTTGATTTTAGGTACCCAAACAGTTTTGGGTCCTTTGACATTATATACAAGAACTTTGGGTACCCAAACACAAGTCTTTGATCCCTTGTGTTTGCCCCCAACATACTTGGCAACTACCTTGCCGGATTTGTTAGTAAGCACATAGGAAGCATCAAAAGTTTTGAATGAAACATTATGATCATTTGATGCTTTAGGAGTTTTCTTCTTAGGCAATTTAGCATGGGTTGATTGCCTAGAACTAGATGCCTCACTCTTATACATAAAAGCATGATTAGGGCCAGAGTGAGACTTCCTAGAGTGAATTCTCCTAATTTTGTGTTCGGGATAACCGACAGGGTATAGAATGTAACCCTCGTTATCCTGAACCATGGGAGCCTTGCCCTTAACAAAATTAGACAATCTTTTAGGTGGGGCATTAAGCTTGACATTGTCTCTCTGTTGGAAGCCAATGCCATCCTTAATACCAGGGCGTCTCCCACTATAGAGCATGCTTCTAGCAAATTTAAATTTCTCATTTTCTAAGTCATGCTCATTGATTTTAGCAGTTAATGTAGCTATGTGATCATTTTGTTGTTTAATTAAAGTAAGATGATCATGAATAGCATCTACATTAACATCTCTACATCTAGTGCAAATAGAAACATGTTCAATGGTAGATGTAGAGGGTTTGCAAGTATTTAATTCAACAATCTTAGCATGCAAAATATCATTCTCATCTCTAAGATTGGAAATAGAAGCATTGCAAACATCTAAATCCTTAGCCTTAGCAATTAATTTTTTATTTTCAATTTTAAGGCTAGAAAGAGAAGCATTCAAATTGTCAATCTTAGCAATTAAATTGGCATTATCATTTCTAAGACTAACAATTGAATCATCACAAACATCAAGCTTCCCAACCTTAGCAATTAAATTGGCATTCTCATTTCTAAGGTTGGAAATAATATCATGGCAAGTGCTTAGCTCACTAGTTAATTTTTCATATTTTTCTACTTCTAGAGCATAAGCATTTTTCACCTTAACATGCTTTTTGTTTTCTTTAATTAGGAAGTCCTCTTGGCTATCCAAGAGTTCATCCTTATCATGAATAGTGCTAATCAATTCATTTAATTTTTCCTTTGTTGCATGTTTAAGTTGGCAAAAAGAGTAAACAAGTCATCCTCATCATCACTAGAATTAGCCTTATCGCTAGATGCTGCATATTTAGTTGAGGATCTTGATTTTACCTTCTTCTTTTTGCCGTCCTTTGCCATAAGGCATTTGTGGCTGACGTTGGGGAAGAGGAGCCCTTTCTTGACGGCGATGTTGGCGGCGTCCTCGTCGGAGGAGTCGGTGGAGCTCTCATTGGAGTCCCACTCCCGGCAAACATGGGCATCGCCGCCCTTCTTCTTATAGTACCTCTTCTTTTCTCTCCTCTTTCCCTTCTTGTCGTCGCCCCTGTCACTATCACTAGATAATGGATATTTTGCAATAAAATGACCGGGCTTACCACACTTGTAGCAAACCTTCTTGGAACGGGGCTTGTAATCTTTCCCCTTCCTTTGTTTGAGGATTTGATGGAAGCTCTTGATGATGAGTGCCATCTCCTCATTGTCGAGCTTGGAGGCGTCGATGGGGATTCTACTTGGAGTAGAATCTTCTTTCTTCTCCTCCGTTGCTTTGAATGCAACGGGTTGTGCTTCGGGTACGGAGGAGGATGCGCCTTGCTCGATGATATTTTTGGAGCCTTTGATCATTAGTTCAAAGCTCACAAATTTACCTATCACTTCATCGGGAGACATTAGTTTGTATCTAGGATCACCATGAATTAATTGTACTTGAGTAGGATTAAGAAAAACTAGTGATCTTAGAATAACCTTGACCATCTCATGGTCATCCCATTTGGTGCTCCCGAGGTTGCGCACTTGATTCACCAAGGTCTTGAGCCGATTGTACATCGCTTGTGGCTCCTCCCCTTGGTGAAGCATGAATCGACCGAGCTCCCCCTCGATCGTCTCCCTCTTGGTGATCTTGATCACCTCATCTCCTTCGTGCGCCGTTTTGAGTACGTCCCAAATCTCTTTGGCGCTCTTTAATCCTTGCACCTTGTTATACTCCTCTCGACTTAGAGAGACGAGGAGTATTGTGGTGGCTTGTGAGTTGAAGTGCCGGATTTGGGCAACTTTGTCCGAATCATAGTCCTCATCCCCTATGGATGGTACCTGTACACCAAACTCAACAACGTTCCAAATACTAGTGTGGAGTGAGGTTAGGTGATGCCTCATTTTGTCACTCCACATGTTATAATCTTCACCGTAAAATCGGTGGTTTGCCTAATGGAACGGAAAGTAATGGAGTACGTTTAGAAATGCAAGGGTAGTGTAGGGGAATCTTACTAAACTTCTTGCGCTTATGGCGCTTAGAAGTTACGGACGGCGCGTTGGAGCCGGAGGTGGATGGCGATGAAGAGTCGGTCTCGTAGTAGACCACCTTCCTCATCTTCTTTTTCTTCTCGCCACTCCGATGCGACTTGTGTGAAGGGGATTCCTTCTCCTTCCCCTTGTTGCGGGACTCTCCCGATGGAGCCTTCCCGTGGCTTGTAACGGGCTTGTCGCCGGTCACCATCTCCTTCTTGGCGTGATCTCCTGACATCACTTCGAGCGGTTAGGCTCTAATGAAGCACCGGGCTTTGATACCAATTGAAAGTCGCCTAGAGGGGGGGTGAATAGGCGGAATCTGAAAATTATAAACTTAAGCACAACTACAAGCCAGGGTTAGCGTTAGAAATATAAGCGAGTCCAAAAGAGAGGGCGAAAACAAATCACAAGCAAATAAGAATGGATGACACGGTGATTTGTTTTACCGAGGTTCGGTTCTTGCAAACCTACTCCCCGTTGAGGTGGTCACAAAGACCGGGTCTCTTTCAACCCTTTCCCTCTCTCAAACGGTCACTGAGATAGAGTGAGCTTCTCTTCTCAATCAAATGGGACACTAAGTTCACTACAAGGACCACCACACAATTGGTGTCTCTTGTTTTGATTACAAGTGTTGTGGAAACAAGAATGAGGAAGAATAAAAGCAATCCAAGCGCAAGAGCTCAAAAGAACACAAATGTCTCTCTCTCTCTAGTCACTAATTTGTTTGGAGTGATTCCGGACTTGGGAGAGGATTTGATCTCTTTGGTTGTGTCTTGTATTGAATGCTATAGCTCTTGTATGGGGTTTGAAGTATGAAAACTTGGATTCAATGAATGGGGGTGGTTGGGGGTACTTATAGCCCCAACCACCAAAGTAGCCGTTGGTGGAGGCTGCTGTCGCATGGCGCACCGGATAGTCCGGTGCGCCACCGGACATTGTCCGGTGCGCCAGCCATGTCACCCGGCCGTTAGGGTTCGACTGTTGGAGCTCTGACTTGTGGGGCCACCAGACAGTCCGGTGGTGCACCAGACAGGTCCTGTAGACTGTCCGGTGCGCCTTCTGGCGCCTGCTCTGACTTCTGCGCGCAGGCGCGCACTGTAGCGCATTTAATGCCTTCGCAGACGACCGTTGGCGCGAAGTAGCCGTTGCTCCGCTGGCACACCGGACAGTCCGGTGCTAAACCGGACAGTCCGGTGAATTATAGCGAAGCGGCTTCCAGAATTCCCGAAGGTGGCAAGTTCGGAGTTGGGTTCCCTGGTGCACCGGACACTGTCCGGTGGCACACTTCGGTTGTCTTTTGCTCCCTTTGTTTGAACCCTTCCTTTTGACTTGTATTGGTTTGTTGTGAACCTTTGGCACCTGTAGAACTCATAGTCTAGAGCAAACTAGTTAGTCCAATAATTTGTGTTGGACAATTCAACCACAAAAATTCATATGGAAAAGGTTTGACCCTATTTCCCTTTCACACTCTTATTGCAAAATTTAGTCTATTATGGGGAGAATTTATGACTATGGGAAAAAGGGGGAGTTTTTGGCTCTTAATCATTTTTACTCTTGGATTATCTCTCTTTGTGCCCAAACAAGTGAGTTTGATGTAGAGATTGGAAAATGAATTTGATTTTCAAAAACAAACCAAGTGGTGGCAAAGTATGATCCAAATATGCCAAAATAGAGTAAAAACAATTTGGTTCTATTTTGCATTGATATTGCACTTCTCTTGGTTGCTCTTGGATGTGTTGGCATAAATCATCAAAAAGGGGGAGATTGAAAGGGAAATGTGCCCTTGGGCCATTTCTAAAGTGTTTTGGTGATTAAGTGCCCAACACATATTCTCTAAGTGTTAAATTGTGCCAAAGATTGAAGAAGTGCAAATCATGTAACAAGGTACGTTTCTAGACTTAGTACATTGATTTGGGTACTAATGTATTGTGTCTAAGTGATAGAAACAGGAAAAAGAAATTGGAAAAGAGTTGGCTTTGTACAGCCAACTGCTGCTCGGTCTGGGTGCACCGGACTGTCCGGTGGTGCACCGGACAGTGTCCGGTGCGCCAGACCAGTCTCGATGAACAGGCCACTCTCGGGACTCGACGGTGGCGTACGACTATAATTCACCGGACTGTCCGGTGGAGCACCGGACTGTCCGGTGAGTCGTCCGCGGCGAAGTCGTCGCTCTCGGGAAAAGTTCAACGACGTACGGCTAAAATTCATCGGACTGTCCGGTGGTGCACCAGACTGTCCGGTGAGCCAATGGTCGACTGCGCAACGGTCGGCAGCGAAATTGGCGGGCGACACGTGGCCCGCACCAACGGTCGGAAGGGGGCACCAGACTGTCCGGTGTACACCGGACAGCGTCTGGTGCGCCAACCGACGCCGAGGTGCAACGGTCGTCTGCGCCAGAAAAGGAAGGAGATCCGCACCGGACCGCCTACAGTGGCTGTCCGGTGGCGCACCGGACCGTCCGGTGCGCCACCCGACAGAAGGCAATCTTTGTGGGGGACAGATATCCCCCGGGTCCATTAGAAGGATAAAAGACCTCACGAAAAGCCCAAGGGCCCGATAGATCGTAAGGTCACTCCTTCATGGGCCTGGGGAGGAGCAATCAGTAAAGCAGATCGATGTGAGGCCAGGTCGGTGCAAGCCCGGATGACTCCGCGACGTCGAGCAAGTGACCACAACAGGAGATCCGACTTTCCCGCGCTGGAGCCCCGCACAACGGAACCGGGCGAGGATAAGTCGGCCGAATCATAGGAAGATAAGCTCAAACAGTTCACTATCTTTTAGGTGCACGTTGTTATCATATCAGCTTGTATTGCCTCACGGTCAAATATATAAGGCCTAGGGGGCACCCCTTCAAGACGATCAATCCCAACTCTACTACTACTTAGCCACCCACCTCAACTCTCTACCTTGTAACCCGTAACACAAAGCATATTCGCCAGGACGTAGGGTGTTACGCATCTCAAAGCGGCCCGAACCTGTAAACACTGTCCATTGTATTTCGTGCATCTGGCACGAACCATTCAGCTACAGTCGGCGACACCGTCCTACTCCTAAAACACCTCGAGGGGCAACCCCAGGTGTGCGGTCGGACCCAAAACACCGACAGCTGGCGCGCCAGGTAGGGGGTGTGTCGACGATCTAAGTGTTGGGGCCATGCTTCGTTGCGCCGAAGGTCTTACGGGAAGAAGCAGCTTCGGCTGAAGTTGTCCCCAGGAGATGACCGAAGGTTCCTTTCCGTGAAGCTTCGGCATTACAAACCGACATAGAAATAGAATGACCTTTTAATCCATAAAGGTCTGAGTCAATGATTGTAAACTTTTATGAGGGGCATAATTGTAATTCGTCACAGGCTGTGTCCTGTGTCTATAAATAGATGAACAGTATCCCCGTACTGTTCACGTTGGCTTGTATTCACTCACGCGTCACGCTTGGACTTTTGCCTTCTGTCGACCCGAAGGTAAAAGTGTAACTCAATATTATTCAAGTACATTCATGACTATATGATTAAATGATATTAATGATGACACGAGATTATTCATGTTATTTCTCATGTTTCGTATGTTTCTCTTTCCATTGAGATATATTGTAATGCCGAAGGTATGTCCTTCACGACCTTCGTCTGAAGATCATTATGTCCAAGGGAGATAATGCTTTGAAGGACGAAGGGCATTAATCATTAACCTTTTTTGTGTTGCCTTGTTCTTAATTCATAGCATTTGAGAACAAGTCCCCAACATTGGCGCCCACCTCCGGTGAACTCACTTCCACTTTTCTGAGCTGATGGCTTCGTTCAACAATCAAGCTGAAGCTGCTTCGGTTTCGAAGCTGGTGCTCCCGATAACAGGCGGTTCTTGCTCAGAGCCAGCTAACAAGAAGCAAAAGAAGGAGGCTCATAGAAGGGTGCAGCATGTTGGAGTACAGGGACCCTTCATCAAGTCAAAATGGTCCCACATTCCAATCACTTTCTCTCAGGAAGACCTTCAGCTTAAGGATTATCCTCACAATGATGCCATGGTTATCTCTTGTGTGATCAAAGGATTTCTGGTCCACAATGTCTTAGTTGATACAGGCAGTGCAGCTGATATTATATTTGCTAAGGCCTTCAGACAAATGCAAGAGCCCGAAGACAAGGTCCATGATGCTACACACCCTCTTTGTGGCTTCGGAGGACGGCAGATTGCAGCACTTGGGAAGATTACCATGCCAGTAACCTTCGGATTTGTTAATAACACAAGGACTGAGCAAATTGTGTTTGATATTGTTGACATGGAGTATCCTTACAATGCTATCATTGGTCGCGGTACTCTCAATGCCTTCGAAGCAATTCTTCACCCAGCTTATCTCTGCATGAAGATACCTTCGGACCAAGGGCCTATTGCTATTCATGGAAGCCAGGAAGCTGCTAGAAGGGCCGAAGGAAGCTGGACTGACTCCAAAGCAATCCATAACATAGATGGAGCTGAAGCTTGTGAACAGTACAAATTCAGAAGGGAGAAAGCAGCTTCAGCAGATCAGCCGAAGCCCATGCTATTGTGTGAGGACATAACAGAGCAGAAGGTGCTGTTGGGCTCGCAATTATCTGAAGACCAGGAGAAAACCTTGATAAGGTTTTTGTTCAACAACAAAGATGTTTTTGCATGGTCAGCTAATGTTTTCTGTGGAGTAAATCGGGATGTTATTGAACATTCGCTCAATGTTGACCCATCCTTCAGACCCCGAAAGCAGAGGCTTCGGAAAATGTCTGATGACAAGGCCGAAGGGGCTCGCAATGAAGTAAAAAGACTCCTCAGTGCAGGAGTTATCAGAGAAGTAAAGTATCCAGAGTGGTTAGCTAACACTGTTATGGTGAAGAAAGCCAATGGCAAGTGGAGAATGTGTATCGATTTCACAGATCTCAACAAGGCTTGTCCGAAGGATGAATTCCCGCTGCCAAGGATAGACTCTTTAGTCGATGCAGCAGCTTCTTCAGAGCTCATGAGTCTCCTAGACTGCTACTCAGGCTATCATCAAATCTGGATGAAGAAGGAAGATGAGCCGAAGACTAGCTTCATAACCCCAAGCGGTACATATTGCTATCTTCGGATGCCTGAGGGGCTCAAAAATGCTGGAGGAAGTTTCAGCAGAATGACGGCGAAGGTCCTCCAGTCTCAGATAGGCAGAAATGTGTTGACTTATGTCGATGACATCATTGTAAAAAGCACGAAGCATGAAAATCATATTGTTGATTTGCAGGAGACCTTCGCCAGTTTCAGACAAGCTGGTTTGAAGCTGAATCCAGAAAAATGTGTCTTCGGAGTAAAGAAGGGGAAATTTCTTGGATGCTTGGTTTCAACAAAGGGAATTGAAGCTAATCCAAATAAAATCGAAGCTATACTTCGAATGGAGCCACCAACTACAAGAAAGGGGGCCCAAATATTGACAGGAAGGCTGGCATCTCTCAAGAGATTCATATCCAGATCAGCAGAAAGAAATTTACCATTCTTCGAGGTGCTGAAGTTAGCTGAAGTCTTCCAATGGGGCCCAAGTCAACAAAAAGCCTTCGAAGAGCTGAAGCAATACTTGATAGATCTAACAACATTAACTCCACCAACGCCAGGGGCTCCTTTGTTGTTATATGTGGCAGCTTCGCACTCGGCAGTAAGTGCAGCACTTGTCCAGGAGAAGCTTGATGGACAAGTCAAGAAGCAGGTTCCAGTATATTTTGTATCTGAAGTCCTTAGTGTATCAAAGAAAAACTATACGGAGCTGGAGAAGGTATTATATGCCGTTTTAATGGCATCCAGGAAGCTTCGGCATTATTTTCAGGCATACAATATTATTGTTCCTTCTTCGCAGCCGTTGAAGGATATCATGAGAAATAGAGAAGCTACTGGGCGGATTGGAAAATGGGCTGCAGAGCTCAATGAATTTTACATTGATTATGTGCATAGATCCTCGATCCAGTCTCAAGCATTGGCAGATTTCATTGCCGACTGGACGCCAGGGGCTCAGGATGAAGAAGCAAATAAAGATGCCGAAGTGTGGACAGTGTTTTGTGATGGCTCTTGGGGAACCTTCGGAGCAGGTGCAGCTGCTGTGTTGGTTTCACCATCCAAGGTTAAAACTTGTTATGCAGCAAGACTTGACTTCAGCTGTACAAACAATATTACTGAGTACGAAGCCCTGCTCCTGGGCCTTCGGAAATTAAAGGCAATGGGAATCAGAAGGGCGATTCTTAAAACTGATTCCCAGGTTGTTTCGGGTCATATTGACAAAAGTTGCAAGGCTAAAGATCCGAAGCTTGAAAAATATCTAGACACGGTCCGAAGGATCGAAGCCTCCTTCGAAGGATTTTCTGTCAAGAATATCCCTCGAGGACAAAATGAGCACGCTGATTTGCTAGCTAAGTCTGCAGCACAGGGGCTGCCGTTACCTTCGGATGTGTTCTTCGAAACAATAAAGGCACCTTCAGTGGAGCTCCTTGAAAGAGCAGTCCTCAACATATCTCCTGTTTACAGCGAAGATTGGAGAACTGAAATCATCTCTTACCTTCAGGGTAAGTTCCTTTCAGATGACGAAGCTTATAATAAAAGGATAGAGGCAAGAGCTCGTCCGTATGTCATGATAGAAGGGGAATTATACAAACATGGAGTTTGCGCTCCGTTGCTCAAGTGCTTATCTAGAACCGAAGGTATAGAGTTAATGAAAGAAATACATGCAGGCCTGTGTGGATCCCACATCGGATCTAGGCCGTTACTTGGAAAAGTTTTCCGCCAAGGGTTTTATTGGCCGAAGGTAGCTTCGGATGCAGCGGAGTTAGTTCAAAAGTGCGAAGGTTGTCAGAAATGTGCAAGAGATCAAAAGCAACCTTCGTCTTTGACACAGTTGATACAACCCATCTGGCCATTGCAAAGGTGGGGCCTTGACTTGTTAGGTCCATTACCACCGGCCCAAGGGAATCTAAAATATGTTATAGTGGCTGTGGAGTATTTTTCTAAATGGATTGAGGCGAAGCCATTAGCCACAATAACTTCGGCCACTGTCCAAAAGTTTTTCTGGCAGAATATTGTCTGTCGCTTCGGGGTACCGAAGGCCATCACTGTAGATAATGGAACGCAGTTCGACTCTGAAGCTTTCAGAAATTTCTGTGATCAAATTGGAACGAAGATCCGTTTTGCATCAGTCAGGCATCCGGAGTCGAATGGGCTCGTTGAAAGGGCCAACGGCATTATAATGACAGGAATAATGAAGTTAATCTTCAATCAACCCAGGGGAAAGTGGCCAGATCAGTTAACCAAAGTGGTGTGGAGCCACAATACAACAACATCAAGGTCTACAGGCTTTACTCCATTCAAGTTATTGTTCGGTGACGAAGCAATAACTCCGGAAGAAGCTAAAGCTGGATCAATAAGAGTAATAGCTTCGGCAGAACCAGGTCCTGAAGACGCCTGTTTTGTGGAAAAAGATGCTTTAGAAGGGATCAGGCTTCAAGCTGTGGAGAATATCAATAAATACCAGGCTGAAACAGTCAAATGGCGAGATAGAAAGGTCCGGCTAAAAAATATTGAGCCGGGACACTTGGTGCTTCGGAGAGTAGCCAACCCAGACACAGTGGGCAAGCTACAGTTGAAATGGGAAGGACCTTTCTTAGTAGTATCTTCGTCAAGGCCTGGTTCGTACAGATTGAAGGACATGGACGGCAACGAAATTCCAAGATCTTGGAATGCGGATGAGCTTCGGCGATATTATGTATAACTTGATGTAACTTTTTATGTTTTTTCTTTTCTTTTTCATGGCACCCTTTTCCTTTCTAAAGGGGGAGAAAGGTTTTTAATGGGGCCATCACATGTAATTTCCTTTTTAGTTTTATAAGAGCAAGATCCCCCAAAGAATGTAAATGTAAAAGCTGAGAACGCACCATCGAGTGCCGAAACTGAAAAAGTGAAGAAGCTCCAAAGACGTTCCTAAGGGAATGCAGAGCTTACAGCGAAAAGTCAACGCTGATACCGCCGAAAGTAAAAGGCGAAGAAGCTCCAAAGACGTTCCTAAGGGAATGCAGAGCTTACAGCGAAAAGTCAACGCTGATACCGCCGAAAGTAAAAGGCGAAGAAGCTCCAA
Source organism: Zea luxurians (assembly GCA_029449295.1). NCBI lineage: Eukaryota > Viridiplantae > Streptophyta > Magnoliopsida > Poales > Poaceae > Zea > Zea luxurians. The sequence continues at coordinate 12,194,015 of JAOPSE010000043.1, read as the reverse complement.
AGACGTTCCTAAGGGAATGCAGAGCTTACAGCGAAAAGTCAACGCTGATACCGCCGAAAGTAAAAGGCGAAGAAGCTCCAAAGTCGTTCCTAAGGGAATGCAGAGCTAACGTGTGATTGTTTCTAAGGAAATAATGGCTCTAGGTGTGGCTTCGGACATGTGTTTGGACATTCATTCGCACATCGCATGGCATCATAGCATTCGCATTCATAAACATTCATTCATGACATACGTGGTTGTTTCTGCAAAAAAGAAGAAGCGGTCTTTTATGCTTCGTTGTGTACGAAAAGAAGGGAAGGTGTTTTTTCGCTTTCAGCTCAAAATATTAATTTCGTCCACATCAAAGCACCTCAATGGAAGGGTAAGGATATATTACAAGGTATGAACAAGGTTCATTAAGAACAGTTTAGCTGTATTTACAAAAGTTGTTACAAAAGTCTCTTGAGTTTTTCTAGTCTGCTCCTACTAATCTTCGTCAGGCTTCCGCTTCGGCGGTATATTCTTTAAGTATCACCTTCAGCTTCGTTATCCTACATGAATCAAGGTATTGCAAGTAAAAATCAAGTGTGAAGGAGAAGGTAAGCGCAAGGTATGATTTCTTACTGGTTCAAGATGACTTCGAGCTTCGTCCCCAGCCTTCTCTCGCCCGCCTTTTGTCCATATCATTTTTATAAATCTGTTTGAGATGCTTCGGGCGAGGTCAGGAATATCGTCTAAAATTGATGGAGACAGAGTGAAATTCGGCCTGTTGACGATTTTTCCATGATCGCAGCCGGCCTTCAGGAACGCTGCAGCTGTGCCCCGAGAAGCTACCCAGGCACAGAAGTCACCGTGCCCGGCTATAACTTCGTCAAGCTCTTCAATTTCAGCTTCAATATGTTCGAAGGCTCTTGGCAAATTTTCAGCAGCAGGGGTGAACTTTCCACTGCTGGCTCCAACTGAGTAAAAGATCATCTTTAATTGTTGAATACAGCTGTTACTAAATTTCAAACATTTGTCTTGAAGACTTGTTAATGATTTCTTCAAATCTGAGTTGACTTGGACTTCGGCCTCAAGTTTTGAATTAAGCTCTAGCTTCTCTTGTTCAAATTGTTTTGATTGGCAGATAAGCTTCGAATTCAATTCTGATACTTTAGCTTCAGTCTCTGCCAGCAAGCCTTCAGTTGTTTGGAGTTCAAAGTCTTTCTTTTCAATAATAGCTGATTGCTCTTTTATCTTGCTCTCTAGATTTTCGATTATAGCTTCGTGTTTCTTGTCCTCTAGATCTTGTTGCATCTTCAAAGCCTTGCTTAGTAGCATGCTCTGCAAATAAACAACCTTCGTTAGGAATATTTCCATTATCAAAAAACGATAGAAGTCAGAGAAAAGTTGTTTACCTTGAAATTGGAATAAAATAAGCTGCCGACGATATGTTGTCGTCGATAGCGGCTGATATCTGTTTCTAGCTTCGGAAAACCGATACTCTTTGATAGAGTACCGATGACCTTAGCCCCAGTTTGGTCCCGGATGCAGCCCAATTTTTCATCGTCAATGCCTCCAAATAGAAGAGCTCCTGGCTTGTATCCGCAAGATTTAGCATATTCCTTAAGCTCTTCTATTTCGGCCTTCGACAGTTTTTGCCCAACTAAATTTTGAAATATGTAGGCTTTGTCTTCCGAAGTGTCTTCGGCTATTTCTTTTCCCTTCCCAGGCACTGTGGCCATGGTTTCTTCAGCAGCAGTGGCAGCTTCTTCTGCAGCCATGTCTAGCAAAATTTTGTCGATGTCTTCAATGGTAGTTTCTAAGTTCACATCTTCGGCTGAAGCGGCTTCGGTAGCCGCGACCTCCGAAGGTGCGACTTCGACATTTGTTGTGCCCTCGACCGCTGGTGTTTTTCGAGTTGAAGCCCTCGGTGGCGTCTTGTCAATAACTTCGGTAACTGCAATAATTCTTTGCCTCTTTGTTTTGGTTATCTTTGTTTTTTCTGGCTCCTCCACCTTTCGAAAAAGCTTCGTCAGTTGAGGCCCTAATGGACTTAGCTTCGTGGGCAGGGGTTCAGTCATTACCTTTAAGATTTCCTCCACGTCGCTGGTAGAAGGTGGTGCAGGAGTCCCCTCTTCATCGGATAATTTTCGCTTTGGAGTTGATATTTTTCTCTTCTTGGGAATTTTCTTCTCCTTTGGTGGTTTTTCTTCATCCTTGTTCAAAGTTTCGGCCACTCTTTTCCTTTTTTGGCCCTCAGCACCCTTGTTCAGCCGTTCATAGTCAGGGTACTCGAAACCCAGGGCATCAAACACTCGGTTCAGCCTCCGCTTCGGACGGGTGCCGAAGGCCGCGGTCATCAGTTGATCTTCTTTTTTGGAATAATTCCCAAGAATTTCATTGCACATTACCTCAACTGTGTCCAGCCACTCTTGGCAAGGTTTTTAAAGTATTTCTTGAATTTGAAATGGTAAGGAAGCCGGACAAGTTCCCCCTTCTTCTTCTCCCCCTCTAGCTTTGGCATTTCCCATTCTTTTAGAGTAGGGAAAACCCTGAACGCCAAGAATTCTTGAACCAGATCCCTGGTACCGATATGCTCTGAAATAATTTCAAACTCACCCAGTGCAGCCTAGGTGGGACCTTCTAATGTCATGTGGCATCGCGGCCTTGTTTCTCCGAAGATTAATTCAAGTGGGCTTTGTACCAACTTTTCTTCGTCTTCGTCAACCTTCACATAAAACCACTCAGACTTCCAGCCTGCAGGCCATTTGCTTCGGTAGCTAATAACAGGAAACTTTGTTGTTTTTCGGTAGGCAAAATTATAGCAACCAAAGTTATCATGTAATCCATCTTTTCTGGCCTTCGTTTGGTAATGTAACTCATGAACTCGACAAAAACTGTCGGCAAACGGTTCCACAGCCTGGCTTCGGAGGGCCCAGATATAGACATTAAGCCTAACGATAGCGTTAGGAGTCAATTGATGAAAGTAAATACCAAACTTCTTCAATACATCTGCAATAATTCCATGAAGGGGGAATCTCAGCCCAGCTTTTAAAAAGCTCTTGAAAATAACTATCTCGTCCCTCTCTGGCTTCGGGGTAGTCTCTTCTCCCCCGAAGCGAAGAAGTTTCTTCTGATTTTCACTGAAATAACCAGATTTTACCATCTTGGAGAGATCAGCCTTTGAAATGGTCGACTTTCCGAAGTCTAAGTGGCTGGGCTTGCTGGGCATGGCAATGCGATAATCATCTTCGGGATCAGTTTCTTCAATGTTCTCTTCTTCTCCTTCGGCAGTTGTCGGGTCTACTTCAGCGGCGGGGGTTTCTTCTGCGGTTACCAGTCTGGATCGTTGCATTGCTTCGGAGATGGGAACAGTCTCCGAACCTTCAGCTTCGTTCCCTTCACGCTCAACCCTGGCAGTGGATCGCACCCTGGCCATTTGATTCTGAGTTTGGGGAAATTGAATACTTTTTTCTTTTTTCTTTTTCTCCCGAAGCCTTTCTTTCTGACGAAGCAGACTTCGAGATAGACCTTCGTTCGATTCTGAGAATCAAGCTTCGGCTACAGTTAAAAATTTTGGCAGCAAAACAGTGCAAATAGCAATGAATGCTGTGGTAACTTCACACCTACCCGTCTGTTTATATAGTGCTGCAGGTAAGAAGGCGAAGCGCTAGGATTTTTACACCAGGCGGGCAGTCACTTGCACTCGCTGCGCGGTGGACCGCAAAGATCAAACAGTAACTCTGTGTAACACCCGGTTTTAAAGAAACAAAGCCGGGTGCATCTCATACATGCGCCAAAGAAGACAACATATATAATAACAGAGTGTATAGAGATAAATGTCATTAACATCAGAGTATTTATTACATAGCGGAAGACTTAATACAAAATAAAGATAAATATAAAACGAACTAAGGATCGTCGGCGCCAATGTCGACTGGGAAACGCCACCTAGATCAGATCAAACTCCTCGATACTTGACTCCACTTGAAACCACCTGTTCTTCTCCTGTGGGGGGGGGGTGTGAGACAGCAAGAGTGAGCTCACATACGATCATAGCTCAACAAGTCGTGGGGAATAATGTGACATGAACTCACCAAAGGTGGGAGTTCATGAAGTGTAAGGCTGATCAATAAAATAAAGGCTGAGGCTGAGCATTGCTTTTATAAGTTGGTCAAAATTTTATTAGCAGTTACTAAGTGTAAGTAAATACCAAACCATAGTAATAATAAGTAAAAGTAATAATAAAATAATCCCAAATGCAATGACATGACAGGTTAGGTTTAAGTTCCATAATTAATCATGTGAGTGTCCGAGCCGCTCATGACCGTGAGCACGGCTAGTATACCAGTTTTACACTCTGCAGAGGTTGCGCATCTTTACCCACAAGTCGTGTTACCCATTTGCCACAGAGTTGATCAGACTCCATACACCTCTACCTAGGAAGCGAGGCAGGGTACCACTACGAGGCCTTTACAAAGTTCCACTAGCTTCAGACTACCCGCTACAGTTTATGGGAAGATCCAGTAAAGGGTTCCTGGCTGATAGCCATCCCAGCAAAATCAACCAGGGACCTCCCCGCACTGACCTCTCCCCTACTGCCCTTGCCCCTTTCGGGTAAGGTAGCCCTCCCCTAGCTTTCCTAGTTAATCAGCCAAGGGCGTCCCATTCCACCCTTGTGGTAGCACTGTTTTCCCGGGTGGTTCTCCATGTTCCCATTAACATAATGATCTTAACATGAACAAGGAATAATAAAACAGATAACAATAAATAGTATAACAAAGAGTGATGAATATCTCTATACCCAAATCCTCATAAAGCAATAGCATGTACTACCCAAAACTTTAGTAATAAAACCAGTGGTGTAACAAGGTATAAAGATAGTCAAAATCTAGGGTATCCTATTGGGTCCCAGCAAAATTATCCTATGCAGATCATTATGAATAATAAGAACATGAATGGGTAAAAGAAGTGGTCAAGGGCACAACTTGCCTTCAGCGAGCTCCTGCTCAGCTACTTCAATTTGTTGAAGCTCAGGTTCCACAGTAGGTTGCTCGTCTACTCGCATCAATACAATACATACATGGTATAGCATAAATTAACATCACATCAAACATGCAAATAGAATATACAGTAATAAACTAGACATTAAAATATGATCACAGGAACTGGAATCATTAAATTTGGAGTTATATATTTTAAGTTATGGATTTTCTAAGGTTTTATGCATTTAATACAAGATTAAGTGAAAGAATAATTTTAATGTGTTTGTCATGTCAAAACAGAGGCACTAATGGGTAGACAATATTATTACAAAAATTTAGGAACTGGAATGGACCAATTTGGAGTTCATATGCATTTATTATGAATTAAACAAGTTTTGACATTTATTTATGCACTAAAAATTAATTTCAGATATTAATTTCTGATTTCTAATACTCTCTGGATCGGGCCTCAATTACAGGAAACTGCAGGGGCGCCTAGGTAAAAATCCCGAGACACAGGGAATAGTATAGGGTGGACGGCGGGTTGTTTTCACGTAAACCGAGGGACTCTTTTGAGAAATGGCTCGGCCGAAGAGGTATCCAACGATCCTGGCCGCAGGATCACTATCTGACGGTCATGATTAGATCGAATCACTTAACGAACCGGTACGCAATGCAGGCCCTCGGATCAAAGATCTACGGCTAAGATCTAAAACCAAGTCATAATCCTCCCTGGCCGCTGATCTGCCCATCGACGGACAGGATCAACCTGACGAACCGGTATGCAGACTTCTAATCTCGGCCGTTCGCTAGGATTTCAACGGTCAGGAGACCGTCTTCCTTCCCCCGTCGCCAAAACAGTGGCGCCGCCGCCCCATCACGGCGGAACGTCGCCGGACACCATCGATTCCCCGCATCGGAGCGCAAATCTCCAAATTCGACTGCCCTACACTTCGACCAATGAAAGGCGAAGAAGATGGTACACCAATTACCTCGATTTGCGGAGAAGAATTCCCTGTCCACGCGATGGCGCGGTCCCGCGGCGGAGCTCCAACAACGGTGAGCAATTCCGCTAGAGCCGCGACACCAACGAAGAAACTAGCGGCTGTCGAAGCTTCAAGGGGTCACGGAGCAACACCGGGATGCACCATGTATTGCCCGGTGCCCACGGTTCACGAGATCGATGGTGGCGGACTCGTGTTTCCCCTGACGAGCTCGGTGTGCCGGCGGCTGAGACAAAACGGTGGAGAGAAGGGGATAGGGGAGGACTCGGCTCAGCCCCGTGGTCATATAGGCCGGCGGGTTCGGTACTAGAACGCACGGCACCCGGGAATACCGCGCAGGTGGTTGAGCTGAAGCCGTTCGGCCATGGCGTGGTGAGAGCTGACAGGAGGGTCCCGCCACCCAGTGAGAGGATGAGAGCGAGGGCGCGAGGTGGAGCCAATGACAAGCGGGCCCACGTGACAGTGGAACCCAACTCCGGTCGAGCGCGCGTCAGCGGAGGCTGAGTGAATGGCCAGTGGGGCCCACTTGCCAGTGATAACGCGCAGCAGGAAAGCGGGGTCCTGGGCCGCGCGGGGCGAATGGAAGGGTGGGCCGAAATGCACGTAGTTGGCCCATGAATCCCTTTTATCCTTTTCTTTTTCTTTTATATTTTCTGTTTTCTTTTCTTTTTCTCCATTTTCTAATCCCATTTGGATTCAAGTTTTAAATTCAAACTTTGTGGCCACATTTACACTATGTTTGTACAGTAAAAAGTAGTGAGCCTCAGAATATTTATATTTTTTTGTATTTCTATGTCTTTCCTATTCTTCTTATTTTCAAACCCCCAAATTTCAATTTAGGGATCAATTCAATCTTTAGAATCATTGTTTTGCTATTATTATTAACATTATTATTTTATTTAATGCACACACAATAAAAACTCCAACATGATGCAAAGTTTTCTATCATTTGTTGGAATTAAGCTCTTAAATTTTGTGTAGGCTCTTTTCATGATGCAAATGAGACATACAAAATTGAGAATAACTCTCTCTATTATTCTTGGTATACAACTTGGAGTATTACAAATCCTACCCCCCTTAAAAAATAATCTCGTCCTCGAGATTTAAGAAGGACTAGGGAAAAGATGGGGAAAATCTATGCGAAGCTCTTCTTCTCTTGCCCAAGTTGCTTCATCTTCACCATGGTGACTCCATTGAACTTTGCACATCTTGATCACCTTATTTCTTGTAACTCGAGTCAAAGTGTCCAAAATCTTGATAGGGTATTCAGCATAAGTCAAATCCTCTTGAACACTAAGGTCTTCCATTGGTAGTTGCTCCTCAGGTACCCTGAGGCACTTCTTTAGCTGAGACACATGAAACACATCATGTACATCTGACAGATGATTGGGTAACTCCAGTTGATATGCAACTTCTCCCACTCGCTTTAAGATCAAGAAGGGTCCAATAAAGCGAGGGAACAACTTTCCTTTGACCTTGAATCTCCTCATACCACGAAGTGGTGACACCTTCAAATAGACATGATCACCTTCCTTAAACTCCAGTAATCTCCTTCTATTATCAGCATAGCTCTTTTGCCTGGATTGTGCAACTCTCAAATTTTCTCTTATCATTTGTACTTGCTCTTCTGCCTCTTGAATCAATTCAGGCCCAAAGAACTGTCTTTCTCCAGTTTGATCCCAATACAGAGGGGTCCTGCACTTCCTGCCATATAAAGCCTCAAATGGTGACATCTTCAAACTGGCCTGGTAGCTATTATTATAAGAAAACTCAGCATACGGTAAACTCTTCTCCCAGCTGCCACCATGCTTGAGAGCACAAGCTCTTAACATATCTTCCAGCACTTGATTAGTCCTCTCCGTCTGTCCATCAGTCTGGGGATGGTAGGCCGAACTAAAATTCAACTTTGTATCCAAACTCTCATGCAACTTCTTCCAAAATCGAGAAGTAAACTGTGATCCTCGATCAGACACGATCTTCTTAGGCACTCCATGTAGACAAACTATCCGTGTCATATACAATTCTGCTAGTTTGGCTCCCGTATAATTAGTCCTCACAGGTATAAAATGAGCCACCTTTGTCAATCTGTCCACAATTACCCAAATAGAGTCATATCCTGCTGGAGTGCGGGGTAGTCCAACAATAAAATCCATACCAATTTCTTCCCATTTCCACTCAGGTATCTTCAATGGGTGCAATAATCCAGCGGGTCTTTGATGTTCGGCCTTGACTCTTTGACATACATCACACTTAGCCACATGAGCAGCCACATCTCTTTTCAGTCCGTACCACCAATACTTTTGCTTCAAATCTTGATACATCTTAGTGCTTCCAGGGTGGATGGAGTAATCAGAATCATGAGCTTCTTTCAATATAGCCTCACGGAGGCTATCGATCTCTGGAACACATATCCGATCTTTGAACCATATAGTACCTTGCTCATCCTCCGTGAATTCTGGAACTCTTCCTTCAGTAATAAGATCCTTGATCTCTTGAATCTTAGCATCACCAACCTGACCTTTACGAATCTCTTGCTCCAAGGTAGGTTCCAACTCAATGGTAACTCCTTCAGTATGAGTAACAATCCCCAAATTGAGTCTCTCAAAGTCTTTTGCTAATTCATCAGGTAGCTAGACAACGAAAGCGGAGTGAACATGCTCCTTCCGACTCAAGGCATCTGCAACCAAATTCGCCTTGCCTGGGTGATAGTGAATCTCCAAATCATAATCCTTGATGAGCTCCAACCATCGACGTTGTCTGAGGTTGAGATCCTTCTGAGTGAATATATACTTCAAACTCTTGTGATCCGTATATACTTGGCACTTAGTCCCCATAATGTAGTGTCTCCAAATCTTCAGTGCATGCACAACGGCAGCCAATTCCAAATCATGAGTGGGGTAGTTCAGTTCATGCTTCCTCAACTGACGAGATGCATAGGCAATCACATGACCTTCTTGCATAAGCACACATCCAAGTCCTTGGCCACAGGCATCACAGTAAATGTCAAATCCCTTCTGCAGATCTGGCATAATCAATACTGGAGGTGACATCAATCTTTCCTTCAATTGATCAAAGCTCCCTTGACATTTCTCATCCCACTTAAATTCTTTTCCTTTCTCCAAAAGCGATGTCATAGGCTTGGCAATCTTAGAAAACCCTTCAATAAATCTCCGATAATATCCTGCGAGTCCCAAGAAACTCCGAATCTCCGTAACTGTAGTGGGCACTCTCCACTCCATAATCTCCTTGACTTTAGCAGGATCCACTGCTATTCCTCCATTAGAAATAATATGACCAAGAAATGGCACTTCGCCAATCCAAAACTCGCACTTGCTGAACTTAGCGTAGAGTTGATTATCTCGTAGCTTCTGTAGCACCAACCTTAGATGTTCTTCATGGTCACTCTCATTCTTAGAATAGATAAGATTATCGTCGATGAACACCACGACGAATCTGTCCAAATACTCCAAAAACATCTTATTCATCAAATCCATAAAATAAGCTGGTGCATTAGTTAATCCAAACGACGTAACGATGAACTCATATAATCCATATCGAGTCGAGAAATCCGTCTTAGGAATATCTGATGGTCCAGTCTTCATCTGATGGTACCCCGATCGGAGGTCAATCTTCGAGAATACCCTGGCTCCTCTTATCCGATTAAATAAATCCTTAATGCGGGGTAACAGAAACTTGTTCTTCACAGTGACATCATTAAGAGTCCTACAATCCACGCACATCCTTTGCGACCCATCCTTCTTCTGTACAGACAAAACTGGTGCTCTCCAAGGTGAAGAATTCAGACGAATGTATCCATCCTCTTGTAATTCCGTTAATTGTTTCTTAAGTTCCTTTAGCTCTTCTATGGACATCATGTATGGCCGTTTAGAAATAGGGGCAGTCTTAGGTAAGAGATTAATGACCAACTCAACTTCCATATCTGGTGGCAGTAGTTACTGCAATTCCAACTTCAAATCTTTCTCCTTTGGAACTGGTGAGTTCTACGGTTCCCTTAGCGCAGTGTATAAACCACCATTGCCTTTCTTAACCATGACATACCAAGGATCAAGTCTATACTGCACTCTTCTAACAGTATAGGGGTAGTCTATCTGGGTTAGAAATACAGGGTAAGAAAGAAAGATTTGTAGACAAGGCGAGTAATTATGAGGAATGTTACTGCGGGGGACTTATTAGCTAAGTAGATTAGTGTGTCACCTACTAAAGCTAATACAGTACCTTATAGTGGTACATGCTAAAATGTCCATATATAATAATTCAATCAATCAAAGAAGCAAATCAGGCATTTAGCATCAGCACAATCAAACAACATTTTAATAGAGAAAATAGTTTTGATTTGGTCTTAGGCCTCCTATCTCTTAAAATGTCATAGGGGTAGGGATTCCAAGGTTTGAAATCCATCTTGTCTTAGAGTAGAAAAGGTAAGAATGATCAGAGTAGAACAGTAGAAGGTGAGACAGGGTCAAGATAAGGTAAGTATGGAATGAATCAGAGTAAGGTGAGTGTAGAATGAATCAGAGTAAGATAAGTAGGTAAGGGTTTGTCCAATCTATCTAGGTTTCGTCCTACAGTCAACATTTGCTCTGATACCACTTCTGTAACACCCGGTTTTAAAGAAACAAAGCCGGGTGCATCTCATACATGCGCCAAAGAAGACAACATATATAATAACAGAGTGTATAGAGATAAATGTCATTAACATCAGAGTATTTATTACATAGCGGAAGACTTAATACAAAATAAAGATAAATATAAAACGAACTAAGGATCGTCGGCGCCAATGTCGACTGGGAAACGCCACCTAGATCAGATCAAACTCCTCGATACTTGACTCCACTTGAAACCACCTGTTCTTCTCCTGTGGGGGGGGGGGGGGGGTGTGAGACAGCAAGAGTGAGCTCACATACGATCATAGCTCAACAAGTCGTGGGGAATAATGTGACATGAACTCACCAAAGGTGGGAGTTCATGAAGTGTAAGGCTGATCAATAAAATAAAGGCTGAGGCTGAGCATTGCTTTTATAAGTTGGTCAAAATTTTATTAGCAGTTACTAAGTGTAAGTAAATACCAAACCATAGTAATAATAAGTAAAAGTAATAATAAAATAATCCCAAATGCAATGACATGACAGGTTAGGTTTAAGTTCCATAATTAATCATGTGAGTGTCCGAGCCGCTCATGACCGTGAGCACGGCTAGTATACCAGTTTTACACTCTGCAGAGGTTGCGCATCTTTACCCACAAGTCGTGTTACCCATTTGCCACAGAGTTGATCAGACTCCATACACCTCTACCTAGGAAGCGAGGCAGGGTACCACTACGAGGCCTTTACAAAGTTCCACTAGCTTCAGACTACCCGCTACAGTTTATGGGAAGATCCAGTAAAGGGTTCCTGGCTGATAGCCATCCCAGCAAAATCAACCAGGGACCTCCCCGCACTGACCTCTCCCCTACTGCCCTTGCCCCTTTCGGGTAAGGTAGCCCTCCCCTAGCTTTCCTAGTTAATCAGCCAAGGGCGTCCCATTCCACCCTTGTGGTAGCACTGTTTTCCCGGGTGGTTCTCCATGTTCCCATTAACATAATGATCTTAACATGAACAAGGAATAATAAAACAGATAACAATAAATAGTATAACAAAGAGTGATGAATATCTCTATACCCAAATCCTCATAAAGCAATAGCATGTACTACCCAAAACTTTAGTAATAAAACCAGTGGTGTAACAAGGTATAAAGATAGTCAAAATCTAGGGTATCCTATTGGGTCCCAGCAAAATTATCCTATGCAGATCATTATGAATAATAAGAACATGAATGGGTAAAAGAAGTGGTCAAGGGCACAACTTGCCTTCAGCGAGCTCCTGCTCAGCTACTTCAATTTGTTGAAGCTCAGGTTCCACAGTAGGTTGCTCGTCTACTCGCATCAATACAATACATACATGGTATAGCATAAATTAACATCACATCAAACATGCAAATAGAATATACAGTAATAAACTAGACATTAAAATATGATCACAGGAACTGGAATCATTAAATTTGGAGTTATATATTTTAAGTTATGGATTTTCTAAGGTTTTATGCATTTAATACAAGATTAAGTGAAAGAATAATTTTAATGTGTTTGTCATGTCAAAACAGAGGCACTAATGGGTAGACAATATTATTACAAAAATTTAGGAACTGGAATGGACCAATTTGGAGTTCATATGCATTTATTATGAATTAAACAAGTTTTGACATTTATTTATGCACTAAAAATTAATTTCAGATATTAATTTCTGATTTCTAATACTCTCTGGATCGGGCCTCAATTACAGGAAACTGCAGGGGCGCCTAGGTAAAAATCCCGAGACACAGGGAATAGTATAGGGTGGACGGCGGGTTGTTTTCACGTAAACCGAGGGACTCTTTTGAGAAATGGCTCGGCCGAAGAGGTATCCAACGATCCTGGCCGCAGGATCACTATCTGACGGTCACGATTAGATCGAATCACTTAACGAACCGGTACGCAATGCAGGCCCTCGGATCAAAGATCTACGGCTAAGATCTAAAACCAAGTCATAATCCTCCCTGGCCGCCGATCTGCCCATCGACGGACAGGATCAACCTGACGAACCGGTATGCAGACTTCTAATCTCGGCCGTTCGCTAGGATTTCAACGGTCAGGAGACCGTCTTCCTTCCCCCGTCGCCAAAACAGTGGCGCCGCCGCCCCATCACGGCGGAACGTCGCCGGACACCATCGATTCCCCGCATCGGAGCGCAAATCTCCAAATTCGACTGCCCTACACTTCGACCAATGAAAGGCGAAGAAGATGGTACACCAATTACCTCGATTTGCGGCGAAGAATTCCCTGTCCACGCGATGGCGCGGTCCCGCGGCGGAGCTCCAACAACGGTGAGCAATTCCGCTAGAGCCGCGACACCAACGAAGAAACTAGCGGCTGTCGAAGCTTCAAGGGGTCACGGAGCAACACCGGGATGCACCATGTATTGCCCGGTGCCCACGGTTCACGAGATCGATGGTGGCGGACTCGTGTTTCCCCTGACGAGCTCGGTGTGCCGGCGGCTGAGACAAAACGGTGGAGAGAAGGGGATAGGGGAGGACTCGGCTCAGCCCCGTGGTCATATAGGCCGGCGGGTTCGGTACTAGAACGCACGGCACCCGGGAATACCGCGCAGGTGGTTGAGCTGAAGCCGTTCGGCCATGGCGTGGTGAGAGCTGACAGGAGGGTCCCGCCACCCAGTGAGAGGATGAGAGCGAGGGCGCGAGGTGGAGCCAATGACAAGCGGGCCCACGTGACAGTGGAACCCAACTCCGGTCGAGCGCGCGTCAGCGGAGGCTGAGTGAATGGCCAGTGGGGCCCACTTGCCAGTGATAACGCGCAGCAGGAAAGCGGGGTCCTGGGCCGCGCGGGGCGAATGGAAGGGTGGGCCGAAATGCACGTAGTTGGCCCATGAATCCCTTTTATCCTTTTCTTTTTCTTTTATATTTTCTGTTTTCTTTTCTTTTTCTCCATTTTCTAATCCCATTTGGATTCAAGTTTTAAATTCAAACTTTGTGGCCACATTTACACTATGTTTGTACAGTAAAAAGTAGTGAGCCTCAGAATATTTATATTTTTTTGTATTTCTATGTCTTTCCTATTCTTCTTATTTTCAAACCCCCAAATTTCAATTTAGGGATCAATTCAATCTTTAGAATCATTGTTTTGCTATTATTATTAACATTATTATTTTATTTAATGCACACACAATAAAAACTCCAACATGATGCAAAGTTTTCTATCATTTGTTGGAATTAAGCTCTTAAATTTTGTGTAGGCTCTTTTCATGATGCAAATGAGACATACAAAATTGAGAATAACTCTCTCTATTATTCTTGGTATACAACTTGGAGTATTACACTCTGCAAGGTGGGCCTGCCACGCGCTCGGAAACTGGATCGTTTCTCGGCAACAAGCTCAGGGAAGGTGTTTTTGGACCTTCGGCTTCCCGAAGCTTGAGAGGCTTTTTTCACGGATCAAGCTCGTTACGAAAAACGATCTAGCACCGCGAAAGGGGCTACTGTTGGGGCCATGCTTCGTTGCGCCGAAGGTCTTACGGGAAGAAGCAGCTTCAACTGAAGTTGTCCCCAGGAGATGACCGAAGGTTCCTTTCCGTGAAGCTTTGGCATTACAAACCGACATAGAAATAGAATGACCTTTTAATCCATAAAGGTCTGAGTCAATGATTGTAAACTTTTATGAGGGGCATAATTGTAATTCGTCACAGGCTGTGTCCTGTGTCTATAAATAGATGAACAGTATCCCCGTACTGTTCACGTTGGCTTGTATTCACTCGCGCGTCACGCTTGGACTTTTGCCTTCTGTCGACCCGAAGGTAAAAGTGTAACTCAATATTATTCAAGTACATTCATGACTATATGATTAAATGATATTAATGATGACACGAGATTATTCATGTTATTTCTCATGTTTCGTATGTTTCTCTTTCCATTGAGATATATTGTAATGCCGAAGGTATGTCCTTCACGACCTTCGTCTGAAGATCATTATGTCCCAAGGGAGATAATGCTTTGAAGGACGAAGGGCATTAATCATTAACCTTTTTTGTGTTGCCTTGTTCTTAATTCATAGCATTTGAGAACAAGTCCCCAACACTAAGCTAGCTCAATGGCCGTCACCTTCTACAGCAAGATCACCCTCCGTCCCAGATCCATGTTCTGCTTTGGAACGATCTCATCCATAGCAGACGAAGAGGGAACTCTACACCGCATTGCAGATCCGCCAAAAAAGAAGTCTCCTCCAACAAACTCCGAAAATACCGGAGAAGCGCAACCTCCAGCTCTCCGAAAGAAGATCGCCACGACAGCCGCGCCATTCTACCCCGACATTCTTTTCATCGGGAGAGTGGAGTCGCCTCCCGTCTCCGACGACGAGCCGACCGCACCTGGGGAAGAACCACCTCAGCGGGAGTCCCGTCGACGAAGAAATCGGCGTCGAAACATCCGGCGACATCACGAGGCCGGAGAACGGGATCTGGAGCAACCTGTCTCACGAGACGAGGTCTCGGAGATGGGAGAAACTCCGGAGGAACGTGTCTTCAGAGAAAGAAGGAACTCCCGACGGTGTGATCGCCGACGAGCTCAGGAACAAGCCGAGCAAGACGCAAGGCAGCGCCGGGAAAATCCACTCTTCGGTCGCAACCTGAACCCCGACTTCGCCCGAGCCATGAACACGCCGAGTGAAGTCGGAGGAGTACTAGCTCGGATAGCTGATGGACTCCCTCGGACTCCCGACGCCGAGGGCTATCGACGCCTGTTCACCCAGGCAGCCAACCATCTTTTACCTCTCGCTCACCCACCGAACGATCTGCGACACGCCATCAACAGTCGCCGGGACGCGCGAAGCTCCATCAACGCTTCGCGTGATCGACGGCATGAGAACGAGATCCGCCGCTGGGAGGAGTACGACAGGGATCATGGCATCCCAACTCGGAATCAAGCCACCAGAACCGAGTCAACGACGGCCTCGACTGGCGGTACTACCTGGGGACAGTCGAGGAACCTCAACAACTACTCCCCTCCCCGGGACAGACATCATCTCCGACGACAGGAGAACACATGTGGAGTGTCTACCCTTACTCCGCGCCTTAGGGCCATTCAGTGGCCCCCTAACTTCAAGGTATCCAATGTTGACAAGTATGAACCTAAGCAGAATCCAGGAGGCTGGCTGGCCGTCTACACCACCGCCGCTCGAGCCGCCGGAGTATCCAAAGACGTGATGACTGCGTACTTACCCATTGTCCTCGGGCAAGACACACTACAATGGCTACAACATCTACCCCGGCACTGCATCGACGACTGGAGCGATTTCAGCCGACGTTTCACCGCCAACTTTCAGTCCCTCTCCGACAAACCGGCGCAACCATGGGACCTCAAATCCATCAAGCGCCGGGGGATGAAACTCTCCGGTCGTACCTCAAAAGGTTCCAGACCATGAGAAATCGTATCCCCGAGGTCACAGAGGCGGCTGTGATCGAGGACTTCTATAGAGGATCCAATGACTCGGCCTTCGTCCGAGCCATATTGCAGAAAGCGCCGACTACCTCTGAGCAGCTATTCTGGGAAGCCGACCTCTACATCACCGCCGACGAGCGAGCTCAAGACCTCATCGGAGGAGCGAAGCCCGCACCGGCAGCACCACAACGCGACGCGAACCAGCAACCCGACAAACGCTGGGAGAAGAGACCACGCGAAGAGGTGCATGCCGCCGGACCACCTGCCTCTCGCGCTCGGGGAGGACCCCGCGGAGGCGAGCGTACGCTGGACGACATCCTCGACGCCCAGTGCCCGTACCACAAGGTCATGTGCCACACTCTTCGGAACTGCAGGGACTTCAAACACTCCGTCGGGCACGGCCGACCCTTCCAACCTCTACCTCCTCCTCCGCCGCGGGGAGGACCAGAAGAACCACGACAACCCCAGCAGCAGGAGGAGGGAGGAGGAGGAGCCTTCCCACGTGTTGACAGGGAGGTCAACGTCATCTTCGGTGGACACGGATCGCAGGAGAACAGAAGACAACAAAAGCTCAACGATCGCCAGATACTGGTGGCAACCACCGGTCCTCCCGCTCCGTACCGATGGTCGGAGCACCCGATAACCTTCACTCAGGCAGACCAATGGCTCAACTTCGACCACCCAGGCAAATACCCGCTCCTCGTCGATCCGGTGATCCGAGAGAGCAGGGTGAAGAAGGTGTTAGTGGACGGGGGGAGCAGCATCAACGTCACCTTCCCCCGGACACTCTGAGGCTTGGGAGTTCACCTCAAAGAGCTCCACGAGTCAGACACTCCTTTCTTCGGCATCGTGTCGACTAAAGGGGAATACCCGCTGGGCCACATCTACATGCCCGTCACCTTCGGAACTCCGGAGAACTACAGAACCGAGTTCCCGAGGTTCGAAGTGGCGAACTTTGACTGTGGGTACAACGCCATCATCGGGAGGCCGGGATTGGCAAAATTCATGGCCATTCCTGTCGGGGACCATAATTAGGGGTACCCTCAAGACCCCTGAATCTCAGCTGGTAACCCCCATCAGCACAAAGCTACAAAGGCCTGATGGGTGCGATTAAATCAAGGATCGGTCCATTCAAGGGACACGATCGTGCCTCGCCCGAGCCTAGCCTCGGGCAAGGGAAGTCGACCCCGGAGAACCTACGTCTCGCCCGAGGACCCCCCTCCAGCAATGGGCACACTGTCAGCTCGCCCGAGGCCCAGTCTTCACCGAGAAGCAACCTTGGCCACATCGCCACGCCGACCGACCAAATCGCAGGGGCATTTAATGCAAAGGTGGCCTGACACCTTTATCCTGACGCACGCCCACCAGTCGACAGAGCCGAAAGTGACCGTAGTCACTTTGCCGCTCTACTGACCGGTCTGACAAGAGGACAGCACCGCCTGTGCCGCTCCGACTGCTGAGCCACCCGACAGAGTGAGGTTGACAGCAGCCAAGGCCGGCCTCAGGTGTCATAGGAAACTCTGCCTCACCCGACCCAGGGCTCGGACTCGGGCTCAGCCCCGAAAGACGGCGAACTCCGCTTCGCCCGACCCAGGGCTCGGACTCGGGCTCAGCCCCGGAAGACGATGAACTCCGCCTCGCCCGACCCGGGGGCTCGACCTCGACCTCGGAGGAGCCTCCACCTTGCCTAGCCTAGGGCATGGACCGACCACGTCAACAGGAAGCGCCATCATTACCCTACCTCGAGCTGACTCGGGCTACGGGGAACTAGACCGGCGTCCCATCTGGCTCGCTCCACCATGCGAGTAATGATGGCGCCCCGCATGCCCTATGACGACGGTGGCTCTCAGCCCCCTTACGGAAGCAAGAGGACGTCAGCAAGGACTCGATAGCCCCAACAGCTATCCTCCCGCTAGGCTCCAGCACTCCTCCGACAGCCACGACACCACGCGAACTGGGTGCCAAGACCTCTCCGGCTGCCACGATGGCATGTACTTAGGGCGCTAGCTCTCCACCGCTAGACATGTTAGCGCATTGCTACACTCCCCATTGTACACCTGGATCCTCTCCTTACGCCTATAAAAGGAAGGACCAGGGCCCTCTTACAGAGGGTTGGTTGGCCCGCGCGGAGAAGGACGGGACGGCGCTCGCGCAAGGCCGCTCGCTCCCACTCCCGCGTGGACGCTTGTATCCCCCTACTGCAAGCGCACCCGACTCAGGCGCGGGGCTAACACGAAGGCCGCGGGATCCACTCTCTCACGCCTGCCTCCCTCTGGCTACATCCTTTCCCCCTTCGCGTTCCGCCTCGTGTCGACCCATCTGGGCTGGGGCACGCGGCGATGATTCACTCGTCGGTCCAGGGACCCCCCGGGTTTTGAAACACCAACAGTTGGCGCGCCAGGTAGGGGCCTGCTGCGTGTTGACGAACAGCTTCTCGTCAAGCTCCAGATGGGCAGTCTCTAGCAACCTTTCCGGCCCAGGACGGTGCTCCGTTTCGGGAATCTTGAGTTCATGTCCCTCGACGGCAGCTACGACATGATACTCCTTCCCCCGCCGCGCGACAGCGACAATGGCGTTCGACAACCCGCTCGCCGGCGGGGAAATCGACGACGCCTTCCCCACATGGTGGAAGGACGACATTCGGGCTTGTCCCGTCCCCTCCCCCGTCGATGGAGGAGGAGGCGGGGCAACCAAGGCCAAGCGGGAAGCGGCACCTCGTTGGCTGTCAAGCGAGTCGACGGCGCCGGCGCCCCAACGGAGGGCGCGTCGGGCATCGATCTCGCGTCTGAGACGAAGACGAGCGCCGCCTC
The DNA here is from genome assembly GCA_029449295.1 of Zea luxurians. Taxonomy (NCBI): domain Eukaryota; kingdom Viridiplantae; phylum Streptophyta; class Magnoliopsida; order Poales; family Poaceae; genus Zea; species Zea luxurians. Next base: position 12,175,214 of record JAOPSE010000043.1, on the reverse strand, counting down.
TCCGCAACACGCCAATCTCAAGAAAACGCACGATGCCAGCACGCTCGCGAAGGACTTGCTGGGCGTCACCCTCGTACCTGAGACAACGGTGCAGTCAGTCCCAGACGCGACCTCGTCACCGCCCGTCGACCAAAAGGTACCGACCGATTCCCATCTCGCGTCTTTTGGATTCGGCCTCGACCCACCAAGCGACCCCGCTTCGGTGAGCACTCTCATAGAGACGAGTCCAAACCCTCTAGGGTATCGTGTGCGGTCACCCTGGGACCGACTGACGACCGACTCGACCTATGAGCCCTTGGGGTCCGAGGAAGATGGCGAGCCCGACCTCTGTTGGGATTTCTCCGAAATTGGTAACCCCAGTGCCGTGCGGGACTTCGTGACCGCATGTGACAACTGCCTTTCCGACTGTTCCGACGGTAGCCGCGGCCTCGACAACGAGGACCGCGGTCCAAGTCGTGAATGTTTCCACGTCGATCTAGGGGGTCCCGACAAAGGCAACCATCTTGGTATGCCGGAAAACGGTGATCCCCTAGGCCCGTGCCTCGCGTTGACATCCTTCGGGAGCTAGCTGTGGTCCCCGTCCCGGCGGGGGGTCCTGACCCACAGCTCGAGCAAATCCGCGAGAGGCAGGCCAGGCTCGACGAGGGAGCAGGAACGCTTGTGCTGATCCGCCGGGACATCGGGCAGGAATGGGCGGTCCAACCCCCGGCCGGAGAAACGCGTCATCTCCCCCAGGACATCCAGCACCGCATCGCCGACGAAGTCAGGGTGAGGCCGCCGCCGGATTCCAGCGGAGTCAGCCAGAACCTGGCTGCAGCGGCAATGCTCCTCCGCGCGATGCCGGAGCCATCAACCACCGAGGGGCGACGTATCCAGGGAGAGCTCAAGAATCTCCTGGAGGACGCCGCGGTCCGACGGGCCGAAAGCTCTGCCTCCCGAAGGCAGGGGTTCCCCTCGGAACATCGCGCCACGACTTCCTGATTCATGCGGGAAGCCTCGGTCCACTCCGGGCGCACGCGCAACACAGCGCCTGCAGTCCCGGGTCGCCTCGGCAACGAGCGTCATCATCACAGCCGTCGGGCCCACCTCAACGACAGGGCACGCCGAGGCTACCACCCCAGGCGTGGGGCACGCTACGACAGCGGGGAGGATCGGAGTCCTTCGCCCGAACCACCCGGTCCGCAGGTTTTCAGCCGCGCCATACGATGGGCACCGTTCCCGACCCGGTTCCGAACCCCGACTACTATCACAAAGTACTCGGGGGAGACGAGACCGAAACTGTGGCTCGCGGACTATCGGCTGGCCTGCCAACTGGGTGGAACGGACGATGATAACCTCATCATCCGCAACCTCCCCCTGTTCCTCTCCGACACCGCTCGAGCCTGGCTGGAGCACCTGCCCCCGGGGCAGATCTCCAACTGGGACGACCTGGTCCAACCTTCGCCGGCAATTTCCAGGGCACGTACGTGCGCCCTGGAAACTCCTGGGATCTCCGAAGCTGCCGCCAGCAGCCGGGAGAGTCTCTCCGGGACTACATCCGGCGATTCTCGAAGCAGCGCACAGAGCTGCCCAACGTCACCAATTCAGATGTCATCGGCGCGTTCCTCGCCGGCACCACCTGCCGCGACCTGGTGAGCAAGCTGGGTCGTAAGACCCCCACCAGGGCGAGCGAGCTGATGGACATCGCCACCAAGTTCGCCTCTGGCCAGGAGGCGGTTGAGGCCATTTTCCGGAAGGACAAGCAGCCCCAGGGCCGCCCACCGGAAGATGCTCCCGAGGCGTCAACTCAGCGCGGCGCCAAGAAGAAGGGCAAGAAGAAGTCGCAAGCGAAACGCGACGCCGCCGACGCGGACCTTGTCGCCGCCGCCGAGTACAAGAACCCTCGGAAACCTCCCGGAGGTGCCAACCTCTTCGACAAGATGCTCAAGGAGTCGTGCCCCTATCATCAGGGGCCCGTCAAGCACACCCTCGAGGAGTGTGCCATGCTTCGATGACACTTCCACAAGGTCGGGCCACCCGCGGAGGGTGGCAAGGCCCTCGACGACGCAAAGGAGGAAGATCGCAAGGCAGGAGGGTTCCCCGAGGTCCGCGACTGCTTCATGATCTATGGCGGGCAAGTGGCGAACGCCTCGGCTCGGCACCGCAAGCAAGAGCGTCGGGAGGTTTGCTCGGTAAAGGTGGCGGCGCCAGTCTACCTAGACTGGTCCGACAAGCCCATCACCTTCGACCAGGCCGACCATCCGGACTACGTGCTGAGCCCGGGGAGATACCCACTCGTTGTCGACCCCATCATCGGCAACGTCAGGCTCACCAAGGTCCTCATGGACAGAGGCAGCGGCCTCAACATCATCTACGCCGAGACCCGCGGACTCCTGCGGGTCGATCTGTCCTCAGTCCGGACGGGCGTTGCGCCTTTCCACAGGGTCGTCCCCGGGAAGCGCGTTCAACCCCTCGGACAACTCGACCTACCCGTCTGCTTCGGGACGCCCTCCAACTTTCGAGAGGAGACCCTCACGTTCGAAGTGGTCAGGTTTCGAGCAACCTACCACGCAGTGCTGGGAAGGCCATGCAACGCCAAGTTCATGGCCGTCCCCAACTACACCTACCTCAAGCTCAAGATGCCGGGCCCCAACGGGGTCATCACCATCGGGCCCACGTACCAACACACGTACGAATGCGATGTGGAGTGCGTGGAGTACGCCGAGGCCCTCGCCGAATCTGAGGACCTCATCGTTGACCTGGAGAGCCTCTCTAGGGAGGCGCCCGACGTGAAGCGCCACGCCGGCAACTTCGAACCAGCGGAGACGGTCAAGTCTGTCCCTCTCGACCCCTGCAACGACGCCTCCAAGCAGATCCGGATCGGTTCCGAGCTCGACCCCAAATAGGAAGCAGTGCTCGTCGACTTTCTCCGCGCGAACGCCGACGTTTTCGCGTGGGGTCCCTCGGACATGCCCGGCATACCGAGGGAAGTCGCCGAGCACTCTCTGGATATTCGAGCTGGGGCCCGACCCGTGAAGCAACCTCTGCGCCGATTCGACGAAGAAAAGCGCAGAGCCATAGGCGAGGAGATCCACAAGCTACTGGCGACAGGGTTCATCAAAGAGGTATTCCATCCCGAATGGCTTGCCAACCATGTGCTTGTGAGAAAGAAAGGGGGGAAATGGTGGATGTGTGTAGACTACACTGGTCTAAACAAAGCATGTCCGAAGGTTCCCTACCCTCTGCCTCGTATCGATCAGATCGTGGATTCCACTGCTGGGTGCGAAACCCTGTCTTTCCTCGATGCCTACTTAGGGTATCATCAGATCAGGATGAAAGAGTCCGACCAGCTCGCGACTTCATTCATCACACCCTTCGGCATGTACTGCTATGTTACAATGCCGTTTGCTTTGAGGAATGCGGGGGCAACATACCAGCGATGCATGAACCATGTGTTTGGCGAACACATCGGCCGAACGGTCGAGGCCTACGTCGATGACATCGTAGTCAAGACGAGGAAAGCCTCCGACCTCCTTTCTGACCTTGAAGCGACATTCCGATGTCTCAAGGCGAAAGGCGTGAAGCTTAATCCCGAAAAGTGTGTCTTCGGGGTCCCCCGAGGCATGCTCTTGGGGTTCATCGTCTCCGAGCGGGGCATCGAAGCCAACTCGGAGAAGATCGCAGCCATCACCAGCATGGGGCCAATCAAGGACTTGAAAGGCGTACAGAGGGTCATGGGATGTCTCGCGGCTCTGAGCCGCTTCATCTCGCGCCTCGGCGAAAGAGGTCTGCCTCTGTACCGCCTCTTAAGGAAGGCCGAGTGCTTCGCTTGGACCCCCGAGGCCGAGGAAGCCCTCGGGAACCTGAAGGCGCTCCTCACGAATGCGCCCATCTTGGTGCCCCCCGCTACCGGAGAAGCCCTCTTGATCTACGTCGCCGCAACCACCCAGGTGGTTAGCGCCGCGATCGTGGTTGAGAGACGAGAAGAAGGGCATGCATTGCCCATCCAGAGGCCAGTCTACTTCATCAGTGAGGTACTGTCCGAGACCAAGATCCGCTACCCACAAATCCAGAAGCTGCTGTACGCGGTGATCCTGACACGGCGGAAGTTGCGACACTACTTCGAGTCTCATCCGGTGACTGTGGTGTCATCCATCCCCCTCGGAGAGATCATCCAGTCCCGAGAGGCCTCAGGTAGGATTGCAAAGTGGGCGGTGGAGATCATGGGCGAGACGATCTCGTTCGCCCCTCGGAAGGCCATCAAGTCCCAGGTCTTGGCGGACTTCGTGGCTGAATGGGCCGACACCCAGCTCCCGACGGCTCCAATCCAACCGGAGCTCTGGACCATGTTTTTCGACGGGTCGCTGATGAAGACGGGAGCCGGCGCAGGCCTCCTCTTCGTCTCGCCCCTTGGGAAGCACCTACGCTACGTGCTACGCCTCCACTTCCCGGCGTCCAACAACGTGGCTGAGTACGAGGCTCTGGTAAACGGGTTGCGAATCGCCATCGAGCTAGGGGTCCGATGCCTCGATGCTCGTGGTGACTCGCAGCTCGTCATCGACCAAGTCATGAAGAACTCCAACTGCCGCGACCCGAAGATGGAAGCCTACTGCGATGAGGTTCGGCGCCTGGAAGACAAGTTCTACGGGCTCGAGCTCAACCACATCGCCCGACGCTACAACGAGACTGCGGACGAGCTGGCTAAAATAGCCTTGGGACAAACAACAGATCCCCTGGACGTATTCTCCCGAGACCTGCATCAACCCTCCGTCAAGACCGAGGACACGCCCGAGCCCGAGGCACCTTCGGCTCCGCCCGAGGCACCCTCGGCTCAGTCCGAGGTACCCTCGGCCCAGTCCGAGGTACCCTTGGCACGGTCCAAGGTGCCCTCGGCTCAGCCCGAGGTACCCTCGGCTCAGCCCGAGGTACCCTCGGCCCCCGAGGGTGAGGCACTGCGCGTCGAGGGGGAACCGAGCGAGGTCACGCCTAATCAAAGCCGGTAGACCCTGTACCTGCAATATCTCCACCGAGGAGAGCTGCCCCTCGACCAAGCCGAAGCTCGGCGGTTGGCGCGGCGCGCCAAGTCTTTCGTCTTGTTGGGAGATGGGAAGGAGCTCTACCACCGCAGCCCCTCAGGCATCCTCCAGTGATGCATTTCCATCGCCGAAGGCCAGGAGCTCTTGCAAAAGATACACTCGGGGGCTTGCGGCCATCACGCAGCACCTCGAACCCTCGTTGGAAACGCCTTCCGACAAGGATTCTACTGGCCGACGACGGTGGCCGATGCTACTAGAATTGTCCGCACCTGCGAAGGGTGTCAGTTCTACGCGAGGCAGACCCACCTGCCCGCTCAGGCTCTGCAGACCATACCCATCACCTGGCCGTTTGCTGTGTGGGGTCTGGACCTCGTTGGCCCCTTGCAGAAGGCACCCGGGGGCTACACGCACCTGTTGGTCGCCATCGACAAATTCTCCAAGTGGATCGAGGTCCGACCCCTAAACAGCATTAGGTCCGAACAGGCGGTGGCGTTCTTCACCAACATCATCCATCGCTTTGGGGTCCCGAACTCCATCATCACCGACAACGGTACCCAGTTCACCGGTAGAAAGTTCCTGGACTTCTGCGAGGATCACCACATCCGGGTGGACTGGGCTGTCGTGGCTCACCCCATGACGAATGGGCAAGTGGAGCGGGCTAACGGCATGATCCTGCAAGGACTCAAGCCTTGGATCTACAACGACCTCAACAAGTTCGGCAAGCGGTGGATGAAGGAACTCCCCTCGGTGGTCTGGAGTCTGAGGACAACGCCGAGCCGAGCCACAGACCTAGAGTACGGTTCCCCGAGGGCGAGGGCCTACACCGACCAAAGCAACCGAGCCAACCGAGAAGACTCACTGGACCAGCTGGAGGAGGCTCGGGACATGGCCTTACTACACTCGGCGCGGTACCAGCAGTCCTTGCGACGCAACCACGCCCGAGGGGTTCGGTCCTGAGACCTCCAGGTGGGCGACCTGGTGCTTCGGCTGCGGCAAGATGCCCGAGGGCGGCACAAACTCACGCCTCCCTGGGAAGGGCCGTTCGTCATCGCCAAGGTTCTGAAGCCCGGAACATACAAGCTGGCCAACAGTCAAGGCGAGGTCTACGACAACGCTTGGAACATCCAACAGCTACGTCGCTTCTACCCTTAAGATGCTTTCAAGTTGCTCGTATACCTCGTTCACGCACCAAGTCTGGTCGTCAAGGAAGGGTCAGCCTTGCCTTGGCAAAGCCCGACCCTCCCTCGGGGGCTAGAAGGGGGCAACCCCCTCTGCGTCAAAATTTTCCTCGAAAAAAAGAAAAAAATCTTTTCTGCAGAATGCCTTTCGTGCTCTTCGACTACTTCAAAAGTGGATCCTAAAAACGATGGAGTACACGTAAGCAGTCAAGGCTAACCGAGCCGAGGGACTCCTACGCCTCCGGGATACGGATACCTCACTCATCACCTTCTGTGATAAGTAACTCGCGCTCGGATAAGTGACTCCATGGACCGAACAAGTCTTCATGCTCGAGAGCTCCTCTGCCGAAATGATTTTTTGGGCCTTCTCGACTGCATCGGTAACAGAACCCTATGGACGAGTAAGAGCGCGCGTAAGCGGCAAGGCCGACCGAGCCGAGGGATTCCTACGCCTCCGGGATACGGATACCTCACTCATCACCTTCCGTGAAAAGCAACTCTGGCCCGCACAAACAATTCTGTTACTGACAAATGAGTCCGGATACTCGAAACAAGAGGAAAAGAAACGCAGCTTTACAACACGACGATGGTGTGTTTAGGCCTCGGCGACCGCAGAAAACATACACACACTACAAGACAACCTGATCCTGCAGGCTCGGACGTCGACAGCCAAAGGGGCAGCAGCACCCTCGGCATCAACTACACCTTCGGCGGGGTCTGACCTAGCCTCGGACGACGACGCGGTCGGAGGGCCCCCACTCTAAAGGACAGCATCAGCACCACACCCGAGCCATCGCCGCCAGGGTCTTCTTCGAGAATCCGGCCCGAGCAGGCGGCTCGGCCGGCCACCCCGAGGCCTCGGCCAGCTGTCCCCCAAAGACATCAGCTCGGCTTGTGGCCTCGGCAGCTCAACCCCAGCGTCGGTTCCGCCAGTGGACGACCCGGCCAGGCTCTGGCCAACCACACCTCCTTTTCGAAGCCAACTCCGCCTCTGTTCGTGCTGACACCGCTACCTCCGGCTTCGGCTCATCAAAGAGCGGCCGAGGGGTTCCTTTAACTAAGCAAGAGAAGCCTCGGACAACAAGGTCGGCCGAGCCGAGGGACTCCTATGCCTCCGGGATACGGATGCCTCACTCGTCTCCTTCGCACGAGGCGACTCACGCTTGGTGAAGCGGTTCAGATAACCAACAGGCGAGTCATAGTGCTCGAAATGAAGAAAAAACACGGCTCCGCGCCGAAAATACGTACATGTTCAGGCCTCGACAGCCACAATGAACAAGACACCGGCACTCAAAGTGCCAATACAAACGGAACTCCGGTTCCGTCCCCACGGCAGCAACGATGGCCTCAGGGCGGACGCCGCTGCAACCTTGCCCTCGCCCACGCCGACGCTCGAGGGGCGAGGACAAGTACAAAGAGCTGGAGGCCCGGAGTGCGGATGGTGGCAGTGATCCCGTCGGCGACGGGGACTTTTCGAGCCGCATCCACCTCGGCACCGACGACCGGAGCGTCAGCCCATCGGCAGATCCCCACTCGGATCCTCCCGGACGAGCGGAGCACCGACCTCCGCGCAGAGGCCCCGTACCGTTGCAAAGGCAGGACAGCCCCAGAACACGAACACCGCTCTAGCGGCTCGCGATGTCTTGGGCGGCCCACCCGTGCGCACGGCGCGACAACCGCCCTTGCGGCGGGAGGGGGCACCGGGAGCCAAGCCGGCGAGCCCAACGCGCTGAAGCTGGCGACACCCGCCGTCGACCAGCCCCACGTTGTCGAAGTCCGCCCCGCTCGCAGGGCCAGTGAGCGCCCTCTCTCTTGAATGCTGGAGGGGAGGCTGACCCACGAGCCCGCGCGGGAGGTAGAGCTCCGGCTCAGCCTGGCCTCCGCCCCAACAAGGATGATGAACATCCTTGAAGCTGAGGGCGGAACCAAGATCGCAGCCTGGCTTGCTCCTCCCCACCCAGAGGCTGGTGGTCACCGTCTTGGGTGACCACCGGCGAGGGGATGCAGCCAGGCTGCATGATGAAAATCCTTGAAGCCGAACGATGGCTGAAAGGTACCAACTTCCACGAAGTTGCGTTCCTCCGACGACAAGACGGAAGGGTTCCGGGCGTGCCCCGCCCGGGGGCTCGGAAGGTGGGAAGACACGATGCATGAGGGGAGCGCGAAGACATGGTTGCCCTCCAAGGGGGTCGCCCCCCTTTTAAAGGCGACTCTCCCCACTTGCGCCCTCAACCGTTGCGGGTTGAGTCTTCTCCAACACACTCCAAGATTCTCCCCCCCCCCCACGGCGCGGGGGCTAGGTCCCACACGTCATGCAAGCCGGTCCAGGGGAGAAGAAGCCAAACTGCCACGCGCGCGGTGCATGCAACCACCCGGCAGTTACAAGCACTCCTCCACTTTCGCCCAGACCAGCGGATGAAATGGCGGACAGCCATGCAGGCGGCATGCAACCGTGCCAAGTGGGCGCGCCCCTTCGACTCCAACGAGCCCAGCATGGAGGTCTAGGCCCACGCGTCATGCAACCGGCGCGCCGGTTGCTACGTGTGAGCAACTGCACCGCCACTCACGCCGCTACCGCGCCTCCTCGACTGCGGAGTCAATACCGAGGCAACCCTGCAGTGACAGCCAAGCGCGACGGTCAAATGCGGTCAAAATTGGGCCGGCAGTAATGGCGGTGACAGGCGGGCAGAAGCAGCGGTCACGTCGTCAGCCAAGCTCACATCCCATCCAGGGGCAGCGAGGGAGCCCTCTCTCGCGGTGTGAAGATGGCGCGCCCGTGATCCGTTCCTCGAACGGCGCGCACACGTGCAACGACCGCCTCGCAAACCACTCGCCCCGTCGCATTAACTCTGCGGGGGGATAGGCGGCGCCTCAGGCGGGAGAAGCAAGCGACGCTTCGCCTTTGCCATAATAACCGCGTCGAAAAAAGGTACGCCACGTCATTCGACTTCGTATCCTTTTCCTTTTCCTCTTTCTCTCTCTTACAACAGGGACCGAGAAAGGGGGATACCCCGAAAAGGACCCTTCTCCGTGAAGGAAACAGGCTCCGAGCCTCCCTACTGATCAGAGGTTCGAAGGTTGGCCCCTCGGGGGGGGGGGGGGGGGGGTTCAACGGCCGCCTCAGATCGATTGGGTTCTGCGCCCACTACTGGTCAGAGGTTCGATGGCCGGCCCCTCGAAGGGTTCAACGGCCGCCTCAGGCCGCTCGGGCTCCGCGCCCATTACTGATCAGGGGTTTGTAGGCTGGCCCTCGAAGGGTTCACAGTCGCCTCAGACACAGAGTGAGGGATCACCCTGGGTACGTTCGATACATAACCAAGGCTTGGGCTACGCTCCTGAGGTACCCTAGGACATTTCCAAGACCAGCGGGAGCGATCTTGTAACGGAATCCCATCAGAGGGAGGCATCGAGCCCTCGGACCCCGTCAAAGGGGACCGGGTCCGGCAGATCACCCGCAGGTACTTTTGGAGCGCACCTCCGGGCCTCTAGCCGACCCCTAACAAATGGGGCACGGGCGTCCGCTCGGATTACCCGCCAGCAGCTCACTGGAAACACCATGTTCGGCGCCCTCCGAGGGCAACATGGCGCTTTCCCCCCCCCCCTCCTCCTTGCGGAAAGGCGACGCAGGGGTGTATGTAAAAAAGACGAGTCTGTCCTTGACCGTCCTCTCGCCCTGTGCAGAGGCTCGGGGGCTGCTCTCGCAAACCCGGCTCCGGCCAAATCGTTGACAGCGTCAACATACCAGCCCACCCGACCGTGCACTCAGGCTACGGCCAGCTCGCATGAGGGAACAACTAGACCAGCCAAAGTGTTGCGAAACGCACTAAGACCTCGAAGGAGTAAAACTCCTCCTCCGAGGCCTCGGGGGCTACACCCGGCGGGTGCGCTCGCGCGCACCCACCGGAACAGAATGCAACCGAAAAAGGCTGGTCCCCTTGCAAAAAAGTACGGCAAAAGCCTCCAAGTGAGTATTAGTACTCCCTTGGAGGCTCGGGGACTACTGTCGGGGACCATAATTAGGGGTACCCTCAAGACCCCTGAATCTCAGCTGGTAACCCCCATCAGCACAAAGCTGCAAAGACCTGATGGGTGCGATTAAATCAAGGATCGGTCCATTCAAGGGACACGATCGTGCCTCGCCCGAGCCTAGCCTCGGGCAAGGGAAGCCGACCCCGGAGAACCTACGTCTCGCCCGAGGACCCCCCATCCAGCAACGGACACACTGTCAGCTCGCCCGAGGCCCAGTCTTCACCGAGAAGCAACCTTGGCCACATCGCCACGCCGACCGACCAAATCGCAGGGGCATTTAATGCAAAGGTGGCCTGATACCTTTATCCTGAGGCATGCCCACCAGTCGACAGAGCCGAAAGTGACTGCAGTCACTTCGTCGCTCTACTGACCGGTTTGACAAGAGGACAGCGTCGCCTGCGCCGCTCCGACTGCTGAGCCACCCGACAGAGTGAGGTTGACAGCAGCCAAGGCTGGCCTCGGGCGTCATAGGAAACTCCGCCTCGCCCGACCCAGGGCTCGGACTTGGGCTCAGCCCCGGAAGACGGCGAACTCCGCTCCGCCCGACCCAGGGCTCGGACTCGGGCTCAGCCCCAGAAGACGACGAACTCCGCCTCGCCCGACCCAGGGGCTCGACCTTGACCTCGACCTCGGAGGAGCCTCCACCTCGCCCAGCCTAGGGCATGGACCGACCACGTCAACAGGAAGCGCCATCATTACCCTACCCCGAGCTGACTCGGGCTACGGGGAACTAGACCGGCGTCCTATCTGGCTCGCTCCACCATGCGAGTAATGATGGCGCCCCGCATGCCCTGTGAAGACGGCGGCTCTCAGCCCCCTTATGGAAGCAAGAGGACGTCAGCAAGGACTCGACAGCCCCAACAGCTGTCCTCCCGCCAGGCTCCAGCACTCCTCCGACAGCCACGACACCACGAGAACTGGGTGCCAAGACCTTTCCGGCTGCCACGATGGCATGTACTTAGGGCGCTAGCTCTCCACCGCTAGACACGTTAGCGCATTGCTACACTCCCCATTGTACACCTGGATCCTCTCCTTACGCCTATAAAAGGAAGGACCAGGGCCCTCTTATAGAGGGTTGGTTGGCCCGCGCGGAGAAGGACGGGACGGCGCTCGCGCAAGGCCGCTCGCTCCCACTCCCGCGTGGACGCTTGTATCCCCCTACTGCAAGCGCACCCGACTCAGGCGCGGGGCTAACACGAAGGCCGCGGGATCCACTCTCTCACGCCTGCCTCCCTCCGGCTGCATCCTTTCCCTCCTTCGCGTTCCGCCTCGCGTCGACCCATCTGGGCTGGGGCACGCGGCGACGATTCACTCGTCGGTCCAGGGACCCCCCGGGGTTCGAAACACCGACAATTCCGCATTACACGTACATGATATTGAAGATGCCGGGACCGCAAGGAATCATAACTGTGTGTGCTGACCTCCAAGGCGCCGCAGAATGTTTCCGAGTGGCCATCCAGGCGGCCCTCACCACCAAACCGTCGGCGACTTCTTCGATCCAGGCAAACTCTAAGCCTGAGGAAGACCTTACCACACCAGCGAATGAAGCTCAAGCCGCGACCTCTATGCAGCCGACTGAAGAAACCAAAAGAATCAACCTTGGATTCGTTGATGAGCGCAAGACTGCCATCATCAGCTCCAGCCTGGACGATAAATAGGAAGGCGCGCTCGTCCGGTTCCTGCAAGATAACCGAGACGTATTCGCATGGCAACCTGCGGATATGCCGGGAGTCCCAAGAGAACTGGCCGAGCACAAACTGAAGGTCTATCCCCAGGCAAGGCCGATCCGGCAAAAACTACGTCGTTTCACGCCCGACAAGAGAGAGGCCATTCGCGCTGAGCTGGCCCGCTTGGTCGCGGCTGGGTTTATTAGAGAGGTGTTACATCCCGAGTGGTTAGCCAACCCTATTCTTGTACTCAAAAAGAATAAGGTGGATTGGCGCATGTGCGTCGACTATACGGATCTCAACAAACATTGTCCAAAGGATCCCTTCGGGCTCCCTAGGATAGATCAGGTGGTAGACTCCACCGCTGGATGTTCTGTGCTGTCTTTCCTGGACTGCTATTCCGGGTACCATCAGATTAGTTTGGCAAAGGAAGATGAGGAAAAGACAGCGTTCATCACTCCCTTCGGTGCTTTCTGCTATACCTCCATGTCGTTTGGCCTCAAAAACGCTGGAGCGACTTATCAGAGAGCCATTCAAACATGCTTAGCCGATCACTGGGGCAAGCGTGTGGAAGCCTACTTAGATGATGTGGTAATCAAAACGGAGAACTCAGAAAACTTCATCGAAGACTTACAACTGGTTTTCAACAGTCTACGGCGGTATCGATGGAAGCTTAATCCCGAAAAATGTGTCTTTGGGGTACCAGCCGGAAAGCTACTCGGATTTATTGTCAGCCACCAGGGAATTGAAGCTAATCCAGATAAGATTGAAGCTATCATGAAAATGGAAGCGCCACGATCACAAAAGAAGGTTCAGCGACTTACTGGATGTATGGCAGCTCTGAGCCGATTTATATCCAGACTGGGAGAAAAAGGTTTACCATTTTATAAAATACTCAAGAAAGTGGATAAGTTTCAATGGACTTCAGAAGCGCAGGAAGCTCTAGATACATTGAAAAAATTCTTGACAACGCCACCAGTACTGAAGCCGCCACGACGAGCCACGTCAACTCAACCAGCTGAAGATCTGCTGCTGTATATCTCTTGCACGACTCACGTGGTAAGCACCGTGTTGGTAGTCGAGCGAGCAGAAGAAGGACATGCCTACCCAGTGCAACATCTTGTTTATTTCATCAGTGAAGTTCTGGGTCCCTCGAAGAAAAAGTATCCTCAAGTCCAGAAGTTGTTATATGCAGTACTTCTAACTGCCCGCAAGCTACGTCACTACTTTGACGACCACAAAGTCATAGTAGTCACCAGTTTTCCGATAGGGGATATTCTTCACAACAGGAAGCCATTGGCCGAATAGCCAAGTGGGCCTGTGAACTAGGATCTCATGACATCGAATTTCGACCTCGCACTGCCGTCAAAACTCAAGCGTTGGTTGACTTCATGTCAGAATGGACTGAACAACAAGTACCAGATAACCCAGAGACTACAGAAGTATGGCAAATGTATTTTGATGGCTCGCTGAAGCTGCAGGGAGCAGGTGCAGGAATTCTCTTCACCGCACCTGGAGGCGAGCACCTCAAATATGCCCTCCAGTTGCTATTTCCAGCCTCTAACAACGCAGCCAAATATGAAGCTCTGATCCATGGACTGAACATTGCTATATCATTAGGCATCAAGAGACTGATGGTATACGGAGATTCTCTGGTAGTCATAAGCCAGATAAACAAAGAGTGGGACTGTTCGAGTGATTCAATGGGAAAATACTGCACTGCCATCCGAAAACTAGAAGATAAATTCGAAGGCCTAGAATTTCATCATGTAGAAAGGGATCGAAACACGGCAGCCGACGTGTTGTCCAAGCTAGGATCCAGTCGAACTCAGGTCCCACCCGGAGTCTTTGTGCAAGAAATACTACAGCCGAGCATCTCAATGGATCAAGCAGAAGAATGTAATATCGTGGATCAACCAGAGTCAGACTCTGATGACCGGAGAAGGCCGATCATCAGATATATAAAGAATGAAGAGGAACCAGATGACAAAAATGTAGCCGAGCGCATCGCCAGACAGTCAGCCCACTACACACTCATTGGGGAGACATTATACAGACGGGGCGCGTCAGGCGTCCTCATGAAGTGCGTTCTCTCATCTACTGGGAAGCGACTTCTAGATGAGGTCCACGCTGGGCAATGTGGAATACACGCAGCATCCAAGACGCTAGTCGGGAAGGTCTTCAGGTCAGGATTCTATTGGCCAACTGCGAAAAGCGATGCAGCCGAGTTAGTGCAGAGATGCGAAGCTTGCCAGTACTTGTCAAAGCAGCAACATCTACCAGCGCAGCAGCTGCAGACCATACCAGTGACATGGCCGTTCGCATGCTGGGGACTGGATATGATTGGACCTTTCAAGAAAGCTCAAGGAGGATACACTCATGTACTGGTAGCAGTCGACAAATTCACCAAATGGATAGAATTCAAACCCATTGCTTCTTTAACCTCAGCCAAGGCCGTGGAATTCATACAAGACATAATATTCAGATTCGGAATACCAAACAATATCATAACTGACTTAGGATCCAACTTCACAAGTTCAGAATTCTTCGATTTCTGCGAGCAAAAGAGCATTCAGATCAAGTATGCTTCGGTAGCGCACCCGAGGGCCAACGGGCAGGTCGAACGAGCTAACGGGATGATATTGGAGGCACTCAGGAAAAGGGTCTTCGAAAAGAATGAAAAGTTTGCAGGGAAGTGGATAAGGGAATTGCCTACGTTGTTTGGAGCCTAAGAACTCAACCTAGCCGAGCTTTGCATGGAAACACCCCCTTCTTCATGGTCTATGGGTCAGAGGCAGTATTACCCGCCGATCTCAAGTTCGGGGCGCCGAGGTTGGTCTTCGAAAGCATAGCAGAAGCCGAAGCTACTAGGCTGGAGGACATTGATGTACTCGAAGAAGAACGGCTGAATGCAGTAATTCAATTAGCACGATACCAGCAGACTCTGAGACGCTATCACGACAAGGCCGTGCGACAACGATCCTTCTCAGTGGGAGATCTCGTCCTCCGCCGAATTCTAATGGGGGAGGGACGTCACAAGTTGTCGCCCTTATGGGAAGGACCATTCATAGTAGCAGAAGTCACTCGGCCGGGGTCATATTGTCTCACTCAGATGGACGGCACAGAAATCGGGAACTCCTGGAATATAGAACACCTCAGGAAGTTTTACTCCTAGCTGAATTCCAAAAGCTACCGGGACGACAATGTACTCTGTAAAATGGGAAATATGTCATCAATAAAAAAGGCTTCAAGAATACTCAGTTTGCTCATGATGGACGTGCATTCTTACTTAACTCAGGGTGACCACTATGCCCTTCTAACGGAGCGATCGGCTTAAGTCAGCGACGACTTAAGACGGTGCAACATGCTCGCGCTTACTCAACTCAGGGTGACCACTATGCCCTTCTAACGGAGCAATCGGCTTAAGTCGGCGACGACTTAAGACGGTGCAACATGCTCGCGCTTACTTAACTCAGGGTGACCACTATGCCCTTCTAACGGAGCAATCGGCTTAAGTCGCGACGACTTAAGACGGTGCAACATGCTCGCGCTTACTCAACTCAGGGTGACCACTATGCCCTTCTAACGGAGCAATCGGCTTAAGTCGGCGACGACTTAAGACGGTGCAACATGCTCGCGCTTACTTAACTCAGGGTGACCACTATGCCCTCCTAACGGAGCAATCGGCTTAAGTCGGCGATGACTTAAGACGGTGCAACATGCTCGCGCTTACTTAACTCAGGGTGACCACTATGCCCTTCTAACGAAGCAATCGGCTTAAGTCGACGACGACTTAAGACGGTGCAACATGCTCGCGCTTACTCAACTCAGGGTGACCACTATGCCCTTCTAACGGAGCAATCGGCTTAAGTCGGCGACGACTTAAGACGGTGCAACATGCTCGCGCTTACTCAACTCAGGGTGACCACTATGCCCTTCTAACGGAGCAATCGGCTTAAGTCGGCGACGACTTAAGACGGTGCAACATGCTCGCGCTTACTCAACTCAGGGTGACCACTATGCCCTTCTAACGGAGCAATCGGTTTAAGTCGGCGACGATTTAAGACGGTGCAACATGCTCGCACTTACTTAACTCAGGGTGACCACTATGCCCTTCTAATGGAGCAATCGGCTTAAGTCGGCGATGACTTAAGACGGAGCAACATGCTCGCGCTTACTTAACTCGGGTTTCCCGTACAGGGGTGATCTCTATATCCAGTAAACAAGTTTCAAAATCATCACACAGCGTTTTACTACTGCAAGTTTACGTATTACAGAACTCTAAAACAATAGGAGAGTAGCAATATCATTCAGATGTTGAACTAGTGTCCTCTAACAAGCATCTGATCATGATAACCGCACACTCAAAGCGCACAATGTCTCTCTATTTTGCAATATCTTTCTCAGGAGCAACCGACGAAGACGGACGACTTGAGGAATGAGGAGCAGCATTCATATCAGCCCTTATGTCGTCGGGAACAACTACGCCGGGTCTCCTCATCAAGATCTGCCCCGCGCGAATGGCTTTATCCATAGCCCTGTCGCGCTGGGCCCTCAGAGTAACGGAAGTTTCTTCAGCAACTTTGATGGCCAGCTCAGCGGTCTCTAGCTCCTGGGCGATGGACTTCTTGGAAGCGCACAGTTCCTTGATAACAGCATCCTTAGTCGATATCAACTGCCTGAGACGGATCACGTCATCCGTGGATTCCTGCAGCCTACAGCGAAGATTATCTAACTCCTCCATGGTGAAACGATGACTCCTTTCCAGAATGGTCAACGAGTTGCTAGAGTCACGATACAGTCTGTCCAGATTATCACGAGAAGCAACAAGGGCACGTTTTTCTTCCTGCAAGCAAGAATCAACTCCTTCAAACATCATGCCAGCAATAAGAACACAGCAATACAAGGCGCAGTTTCACAAGTCACCTTTTCAGAATCAAGCTGAACGCGAAGAGTAGAGTTCAGCGTGTTAGCAGCATTTAGAGCAGCAGAGACCTAGGCCAGCTCAGTTTGGCTTTGGGAATACTTTTCCTCAAAATCAGAACACCGCTGGACCAGTTCAGCCTGGCCTTGAGAATGTTTTTCTTCAAGAACAGAAATCTGCCGAGCCATGCCTGGTGAGAAAAAATCAAGCAAAGGGGGTCAAAATTTGAAACAATTCAATAAGGCAGACAAAAGGAATCAAAAGATCACTAACTAGCATTCGCCGCTTCCAAGTCAGAGACACGCTGTTGAAGCAACACCGGATTCCAACGTGCCAGAGATGAAGCTCCTTCTGGAGCAGACACACCTTGCGACCTCAGCTGACTAGCCATCCCGTCCACCAATGCCTGATATTGAGAACAGACAAATGTAATAACAGCAGTTCATGCGGTATAAAAGTCAAGCTAAAACATATCACAATACCTGGAGGTTGGAGAAGAACGAAGGGACTCCCAAATCGTGAGAGAGCAATTGATGGCCTGGCGTAAAGTCGCCACCCGACGCAGCTTGCAATGAACCAGCAGGGACCAACTCAGTACCGTCAACAGAGCCCAAAACTTGGTCAGCGGGAACGCTAGCCTCTAAGGCGACTCCCTGACCAGAAACTTGGGCCATCACCATGCCACCAGAGTGTGGAGGAGATCCGACGTGAACATCCATGGAAGTACAAGAAGGAGACCCTGCTCGGACACCCTCGGGGGTTGGGTCATAGCTCGCGCTACCCACTTGAGCCGGATCGTCTCCGGCAACACCCTCGGGGGCTGGGTCGTGACTTACGCCTCCCACCCGAGCTGAACCATCCTCAGCAACACCCTCGGGGGCTGGGTGAGCATTAACACCATCCCTGAGGGTCAAGCTTTCCGCGGCAGCCGCCTCTAAGGCTGAAGGCCCCTCAGTTACTTCCATGAGAGCAAGACGATCAAAGTCAGTTTCCTGGCCCTCAAGACCGCGCTCTAAGGTCGATGAGGCGCAGGACGCTGCCCGGGATGACCCCAACTCGGCGTCGAACACATCAGCACAAACATCCATCGCGTTACCATCCGCTGGCTCTGATAATAGGTCCTCTGGAACCATATCTTCTAGAGTCTGATCAAAGTTTGCCAGAGATAACTCCTGTAGACCGACGAGGGCTGACAGAGCAGGAGAAGGAATCCCACTACTTTCCCCACTAGCAATATACTGCCAACTATTCTTCCGAGTCAGAGGGACCTCATTTTCTTCCTCCCTGTCGTCTTCATCAGCAACACAGGCAACACACCCATTGGGGTCAGCGACAGATGGAGTACACCCATTGGGATCAGCAACAGACATACCACACCCATTGGGGTCAGCGTCAGTAAATTCAGGCACGGGAACCTCCTCAGCAGCAGGAACCGAAGGACCAACGCCCCGATCCAAACTAGATACTTGCCGAAGACGTCTCTTTTTCTTTTTCTGCTCATCAGCAGAAAGATCAAGTTGATTGGCTCGGCAAGGACGTCTCGGGCGAACACTGACAGGTCTCTGAACATCCAAGGTTGTACCAGCTTCTGGGAGAGGCGCCACCGCCAATGTCCCAGCAGGAGCAGCATCAGAAGAATCTTCGGCCAGCATATCAAGCATAGCACTTATTTCTGCATCATTAGGATCCAAAGGCACCTCAAAGTGGACTTGTCGTTCATCATTGGGAATTTCTCCAATCGAAGCAACCAAAGCACTAACTTCTTCAGCAGAGGGTCGCACTCTAAGGCCCAAACTGCCATCAGCGACAGGTGGATTCGACACAAAATGATTAAAAGCCTTGGAAGGAGGCAAGTTCCAGGCTGAGTATGCGATAGGGGCACCAACATTGGACACCTTGCCTCTAAGTATCATTTCAAGCCGGCTCACCAAGTCTACAGCAAGAATTCTTCTATTGGTGACCCGGGTTGGGTCAGCTAAACCTCGGTACAAGTAGGCTGGGTATGCCCTATCCTTCAACGGTTGAATGTTCTTAAAGACAAAATCGGCAACCACAGCCTCTGCAGTCAGACCCCTCTCTTTCAGCAGTCCAACTTCAGCTAGCAAAGCCCCTGCCTCAGCCACCTCCTGATCCGTGGGGGACTCGGTCCAACTCGGAGTGCGAACATCCGGCTGTCTCCCCGACCATGGGGGGAGAGAGTTTCCATGGTTCTCAACAATAAATCATTCCAAGCGCCATCCCTTAATACTGTCCTTGAGAGGGATTTCAAGATATTTAGTCTTCCTCCCACGGCGCATCTCCAAACTAGCACCCCCAACCAGCTGGTGCTGCCCCCCGGCCATTCCAGGGCGACAGTGATACAGATACTTCCACAGTCCAAAATGTGGCAGGACGCCAAGAAAAGCCTCGCACAAATGGACGTAAATGGAAATTTGCAGAATAGAATTGGGATTCAGATGGGTCAAGTTAAGGCGATAAAAATCAAGGAGGCCGCGGAAAAAGGGAGAAATGGGGAGAGCGAGACCGCATAGAAGAAAAGGAACGTAAATCACGGATTCATGGGTATCCTTTGTCGGGACAGTGACCCCATGACAAATCCGCCAAGAACAAAGCTCCCTCGGGGGAAGGACCCCGATGGACACGAGGTGGAGAAGGTCAGGCTCGGAGACAACAGACATATGGTTACCTGCGAAAGGCAACTGGCTGTTGGGGTCGATGGGAGGAATCACCGTAGTAGATGAACTCGAGGCCTTTCTCTTGGGCGCCATCTCAACTCTACTGGCGAACAGAGCGAGAGCCGAATCGCAGAGAGGATCTGGAGGCAGGAAAGCAAGAACTAGGGCACGGAAAGCAGAGGCGGCTGAAAGCGCAGTATATGCGGGATATTCCAGAGTCAGATACCGTCTCCAAAAGCGCCCAGTCAGCACCCGGCGGTTACTTCTAAAACACCGGCGTGCCACGTCATCACCCGGCGGCTACTTCTAAAACCCCGGTGTGCCACATCGTCACTCGGCTATTATCCTCAAAGTGGCCGACACGGCCCGTTTTAACTCGGCTGTTATTTCTAAGACGCTGACGTTATCACCAGTCGCTCGGCATTTATCTCTAAAGTGCCGACGATGTCTTCAGTCGCTCGGCGGTTACCTCTAAAGCGCCAACGATGTCTCCAGTCGATCGGTGGCTATCTCTAAAGCGCCGACGATGTCTTCAGTCGCTCGGCGGCTATCTCTAAAGCGCTGACGATGTCTTCAGTCGCTCGACAGCTATCTCTAAAGCGTCGACGATGTCCTCAGTCACTCGGCGGTTATCTTTAAAAAACGCTGGCGTTGTCACAGGTCACTCGGCTGTCACATCTAAGAGCGCCGACGTGGTCAACAGTTATTCCGACGCTGACATGGTTTCGTCATCACTCGGACTCTATTTCAAATGCGTAAATATCGACAATAATAGCTCGGCCATCACCCCTGAAGCGGCGATATGATGCCCGAGTTATTTAGTTACTATTCCGAATGAATCAACTTCACAAATAAGAGATCGACTTACTACGAAGCAAAGTAATTGGTATAGGAGGAGACAAAGTCATTCTTCATTAAGGGAAGTAACAATACTTAAAAATCAACTCATTATGAGTTGATACTTCCCTACTGCTGCTGCTGCTGCTACTACTACTACTACTACTACTACTACTACTACTACTACGCTACACTATACTACTCTACATTACTAATACTACTACATTATTTCACTATACTACTTCTAATCTATACTAATATCTAAAAACCAGTGGCATCTAGCCACTGGCCTTGTTGCTGCCCTTGCTGCTGCTGCCGCCGCCGCTGCCCCTGCTACTGCCGCCGTTGCCGCCCCTGCTGCCGCCGTCGCCGCCGTCACCGTTGTCGCCGCCATCGCCTCCGTCGTTGTCGTCGTCGTCGTCGCCTTCGCCATCGCCGCCACCGTCCTCCTCGGACGAGTCCTCCTCGTCCGAGGAGTACTCCGACTCATCCGAGCCCGCGAGCCCGGAGCGCTCGATGGCCCGGATGTAAGTCCAGACCTCCGCGGCAATCCCCTGAGAGTCGTCCGAGTCATCGGACGACGCTGGGGGAGGGACGGGAGCTGGAGACCCCTCGGACTCAGAGGAGAACTCCTCCTCTGAGTATTCCGAGTCGCCAAAGTCCTCTGATGGAGGAGTCGGCTCGCGCTTGCGTTTGTTGTTCTTGCCCATGGTGGAAATGCAAGGAGAGGAAGAAAGCAAGCAGCGGAGAACAGCAAGAGATGTGAAAAAACCAGAGAGGCAAAGGCACTATTTATAGAAGAAGAAGGCAACCGCTCACCTCCAACCACGGTCACTGAACAGTCGCGAAGCATTCAATACACACTTCAACCCGTCTGAAGACATGTCAGGCGGCTGACGCCGTTTCACGCAACGCAACACCCATTGGGACTCCAGTCAACAGCACGGATGATATGATTACGCCCGCCGTCACATCACATTACTACTCAGAAGCAGCCGGCTAAAACACTCAGCGTACCAAGTCGTCCCTTGCCCACACCCATTGGGGGGACGCCCAGGAATTATCAGTATATTTTTCAAAATTGTCACATCCGTGCAGGGCATGCAATGAACACCTCAAGACAAAAATGAGATATCAGTAAGGATCAAAGGAAAGCCAAATATAGCCGGTGAAGTACAAAATCTGACCAACAGAAGCGACGTGAAGACTAGCCAGGGAACGTCCATCAAATGTCTAATCAGTCGCAGAGCAAATAAGTTGCACCACCTAGCAAGATATGGGCGGATCACGAACTCGGCTGCAAAAGACAAAATACATGCTGACCTCTAAAGCATAATATTGATGACATAATGCTGACCTCTAAAGCATAATATGGATGACATAATGCCGACTTCTAAGGCATTCAAAAAAAAAGAAAATATGACTCTCGGCAAAAGGACACGAAATAAAGACCTTCGAGAGGATTGTTTTCAAAAATCCACTCAAAGCTCGGGGGCTACACCCATTGGGTGCACCTTCGGTGCACCCCATGGATCACCATTTCAAGCCAAGATAATGCCGACTTCTAAGGCATAGGGCAAGATTAAAGACAAGGCTGACCTCCAACCAAAGTGCAAGTGGGAAATAAAAGTGATTTATGATGAAGACCTTCAAGTGGATTATTATCCAGAATCCACTCGAAGCTCGGGGGCTACACTCATTGGGTGCACCTCCGGTGCACCCGATGAAATTCAAGGTCCTGCAATACGAAATGCCGATCTCCAAGGCATGAGTATGAGGCAAAACTACAGATTTCGAGTGAAGCAAAGCAGAAGAAGACAGTAAGAAATCGTTTTTATCAAACTGCCCGAGAAGCATTTCTTATCGTAAACAAAGCCCGCAAGTTGGGCCTAGGATCTTTGGGCCGATTATCTCAAAATCAACCCAAAGATCGGGGGCTTGTGGGGGACAGATATCCCCCGGGTCCATTAAAAGGATAAAAGACCTCACGAAAAGCCCAAGGGCCCGATAGATCGTAAGGTCACTCCTTCATGGGCCTGGGGAGGAGCAATCAGTAAAGCAGATCGATGTGAGGCCAGGTCGGTGCAAGCCCGGATGACTCCGCGACGTCGAGCAAGTGACCACAATAGGAGATCCGACTTTCCCGCGCTGGAGCCCCGCACAACGGAACCGGGCGAGGATAAGTCGGCCGAATCATAGGAAGATAAGCTCAAACAGTTCACTATCTTTTAGGTGCACGTTGTTATCATATCAGCTTGTATTGCCTCACGGTCAAATATATAAGGCCTAGGGGGCACCCCTTCAAGACGATCAATCCCAACTCTACTACTACTTAGCCACCCACCTCAACTCTCTACCTTGTAACCCGTAACACAAAGCATATTCGCTAGGACGTAGGGTGTTACGCATCTCAAAGGGGCTTAAACCTGTAAACACTGTCCATTGTCTTTTGTGCATCTGGCACGAACCATTCAGCTACAGTCGGCGACACCGTCCTACTCCTAAAACACCTCGAGGGGCAACCCCAGGTGTGCGGTCGGACTCAAAACACCGACAATCTTAGCCTTCCTTGTTGGTCTCCAACGGCTCCTAGCTGCCTTGGGGCTATAAAAGGGACCCCTAGGCGCATGGAGGAGTCACCCAAGCATACTCTAAGCATTCTAAGTCTTCCACACTCCGTCTCCGCGCACTTGATCGACTGTGTTAGTGATTTGAGCTCCGTTCTAGTTGTGAACTCGTTGTGCTTCATTTTGAGCTCAAGTCTTGGCTTGTGTGCGTGTGTATTGCTGCGGATTTGTGTGTTGCTTCCCACTCTTACTCTTGTGCTTCCATTGTGATCTTTGTTGTAAGGGCGAGAGACTCCAACTTGTGGAGATTCCTTGCAAACGGGAAAAAGAGATAAGCAAAGAAAAGTCGTGATATTCAAGTTGATCATTGGATCACTTGAAAGGGGTTGAGTGCAACCCTCGTCCATTGGGACGCCACAACGTGGAAGTAGGCAAGTTTTGTACTTGGCCGAACCACGGGATAAAATACTGTGTCTCTTGTGATTGCTTTTCTGTGATTACTTGTGTGTTCGCAAGAGCTCGCTACTTAGCCATACTAACACTTAATTAAGTTTTGTGGCTATTAGTTGTTGAATTTTACAGGATCACCTATTCACCCCCTTTAGGTGCTCTCAGTAATTCTCGTCGGTACCCGACCGACGAGGATTAACTGATTACTGTTGTGTATGTCTAATCTGTAAAAAATGAGCTATGCAACCTAGATTCAAATCATATCACTCGTCTAGTAAGCTAAACTAGGAAATTAAGCACACAACTATATAAACAATAAATAACATATAAAAGATTAATCAAGAGACATATTTTTTTGTCGTTGACTAGTATTTTTAAGATATTGAGAAGGTCACACGATCCTTCGGTTCTTATTCGAGCTCCTGGTAAAGATGTCATTGTAAGGGATAAAATTTTGGTTGGGTAACTCTGCATGTCATTGTTGGCATGTCCAACCGCGCTAGGGTTCTACCTGACTTTAGAGCTGATTTGGTGACCCAGGATCACGGGGGATTAGAGGGGATTGAGGGAGAAATTAATTCATTTTCCCCTCTAATCCCCCGTGATCTCTTTATCACCAAATCAACCCTCACAGGTAGCGAATGTCCTGCCCCCTCTTCCCTGCGCATGCAGGTACACCTACGAGTGCAACCCGCATGCAGGCCGGCCTTCTCTTGCGCAGCTAACCAATCAACCACTCGTACGCAGTCAACGCAGCATCTAGGTTGAGCACGACGGACAAGGCAACCAATCACGTCCTCTATAGATAACCTCCAAGGCTTTGTTTGGAATTGTAGTATTTTTGCAGTTTTCAAACAATAATATGGTATTTGATGATACTATAGTATTGGAGCTCAAAAGGTGTTTGGTTGGTACAGTCAAAACTCAGTTTTAAATACCATGGTTTACCCAAAACTGTAGTATTTTTGGAGTTTTCGAAACTCCACTCATGACTTCAGTTTTCTTCTCTTCTCTCTACGTATACTTTGTTTTTCCAATAGAACCAAACAGATCTCGGTTTTGAGCAATACTGTAGTTTTACTATAGTAAAGCAATACCGTAGTATTTATGTCATGTACAATTGTAAACTATGGTATCTCAAAACTATAGTATTTCAAAACTGCATTCCCAAACAGGCCCTAAATCTTATTCTTGTGCAAGTGGGTCTTTAAGATAGCATCTCCGCTCTCCATCATATTTAGGAGGTGTTTTAATGCACTAGTGATAATAGTTAGTGGCTAGAATTAGTTGAACACATACAAACACCCTATCTAATAGTTTAACTATTAGCTATTTTTAGTAAATTAGTTAATCGTTAGCTAACTATTTATTAACTAGCTAATTCTACTAGTAAATTTTCAGCTAACTAACTATTATCTCTAGTATATTTAAACACCCACTTACTATCAAAATTCTGGCTGGGCTGTTTGGTTGACACGGAATGGAAGACCGGAATTATTCCTACCTAGATTGCTTCTCTAATTTGTGTGTCTTGTTGGTTTCAGTACATGGTGACAGTACATGGTGACGTCCACCCGATAGATGGGACTAGTGTAGTCATTTAAGGAAGAGTTATTACGGTATTTATATAAGGAAGAATTATATATCTCTACTACTTATTAAGGCGGTAAGGGGTAGGCTGCCATTCCGTGTTCTGCCATTCCCATTCCGCCCTCCCTGCAAAGCCCATTCCCATTCTCTGCTATCATTCCGTATCCTGTCTTTCTCATTCCCCCTCCCCGCAAAGCTCATTCCTGGCTGCCATTCCGTGTTCTGTCATTCTCATTCCGCCCTCCCACAAAGCTCATTCACATTCCCACGTGCATCCCACGTCTAGCTAAAATTAAATTAAAAAAACACAAATATGGCCCCAATAGAATTCGAACCCGTGACCCCTCAAACAAATGTGCTCATAGCTACCACTACACCACATATGTGTTTATGTCAATATTTGTTACAGTAAAAATATCTACTACATCTCTCTCAAATCCCACCTGCTATCCTTGCACAATGTGTAGTAGTAGATAATTATCAACGAGATTACTGAATTATATTTTTGGACGGAGGCAGTAGTATTTAAAGAAGAGCCTTGCATGCAATTTCTTTTGTTTTTATAATATTTTCAACTTAAATTCTTTTTTTTATATGTGTGACATTTATTCTCCGTAATATTTTTCCATTGATCTGACTTGTAAGTCATTTTCATAAACCAACGCCAAAGATGAATCCATGTTTCTTACTTGGAAACCCCGAACAAACACCACTGGCAGGAGGCGCTCGCGTTGGCGTTGCTCATCGACAACGAGAAGAAGCTTGGTGACTGCCAGTTCGACCTCTGGAAGCAGTCCTACGTGTCCGCATACGCCGCTGTGTTCGGCAAGCTCTAGCGCAGCCCCCGCTTGGACGTGGTCCAGAGCAGTTGCACCGCGCTATCCATCTTCAAATAGGGGGACCTCATGGTCGTCCCCAACGCTGGCGACTCTCGGGTTGTTCTAGGCACCACATCCGACGACGGCGCTGTCACGTCGTCCAGCTCATCATCCATCTGAAGCTCAACCTGCCACGTAAGTCGCTACTGGTCGGCCATAAATTCTTGTGCGTTGGGACGATGGCCGTTGCTGACGTTGTGTGAGTGTCCTCGAACAAGATGTATGTAGAGGAGTAGCACATCCGGTGGTGCAATGACTAGGTGTACTACCTCGCTGATGAGCCTAGGGTGCACTTCGTTTGGCAGCCCAGCCAAGAGTCATCGGTACTCGCCATGTCGTGCGGGTTCGACGACTACTATATCAAGGTATGTGGCGTCATTTTGGCGCCAGAGGTGACGCAGAGGAGGACCGACAGAAATGACCACTTGCCATCGTCAGGGTAGCTTTTGTGCCGGCCTGCCTTTAATTCTCTTCGCAGACACATACACTTGCCTTTTTTTGTTTAAGCAAGCGTGTATGGTGGTGCGTACCTGATGACTGACAATGTACGAGGGAACTTGTACCGGTAGGCGTGGCACGTGCTCTTCAATGATGAGACCATGCAAATCGTGGCATATATCGAAGTCTGCATGATACTGATGGTTGCAATGTAGTAGTGAAACAGCTAAATTAAAATAACAAAATTTATGTATGACCCGGATTACAAATGGATTATGAAACATTTTTTATAACAATATAAGACACATTTTATATATAAGTTATCATATTATTATATGTTTTCCGTTGCAACGCACGGGCACTCACCTAGTTGGGTTTATAAAAAGGTAAGCATTTGCAGGCCACTTTCTGCCCGGTTGAAGTCCCCGTCTTCGTCATCTTCTAGCAGCAGTGACTGCGGGAGTCTTGGCCGGCCGGCGGCGAGGCTCCTCCCCTTTCTCCTATTTCTCTGCACACATAGTCACATACATACGTATATGCTTGTTCTCCGCCGCCTCCGCTTCCCGCTGCCACGCCCTCTTCTCGTCTCCTCCTCCTTAGCCCCTCTCTCACCCTCGACCTCTAGTTCCTCCTGTTGGTCGTCGACAGGCGAAGGTAGAAGGGCCATGGCGTCATCTCCGTCTTCCGCTTCCGCTGCGGTCGTCGCCGAGGGCTCGGCGGCCCGCCGATTCTGGATCGCTGCCTCCACGCGGGAGGCCGCCTTCGCTGCATACACGCCCTTCCTCCTCTCCCTCGCCGCCGGCAACCTGCGGCTCGACCTCTTCCGCCACTACATCGAGCAGGACGCCCACTTCTTTCACGCCTTCGCTCGCGCGTAAGTCCAATTCCATTCTTCCTGATCCCGCCCGATTTGATTCGCCTAACTACCCCATGACTAGACTATATCTGATCTGATTCTTCTTTTTCTCCCGTGGCGCAATCAATCAGGTACGAAATGGCCGAAGACTGCGCTGACGATGATGACGACAGGGCTACCATCGCCGCCCTCAGGAAGGCCATCCTCCAAGAGCTCAACCTCCACGCCTCCGTTTTGAAGGTACTTTCATCCCCACCCAAATGTTTCCCATGGAATCCCCCAATGAATGGATTAGTTGCTTGCCGTTGCAGGCCAAAACTCACCGCTGAGTTTAGCATCCTACTGTAACACATATTTAGGAAACTACTAATACTGATGAAACTAATCTGTTTTGTTTCAATGAAGATAAATCAACTGCCCCACATCACTCATATTCCTCTTGTGGCTTTAACACTAACAGATATCTTGATGTTGTATCTTAAGTCTTGACTATACCTGATTGTGCTGTGCATATGCAACTTTGCTGCTTGCTCCTGCCTTAGATTAATTAAGCCATACCTGAGCAGTCCACTATGCACCTATTTTACAGTATTGCACTTTGAAATCCAAAATTCTTACAAGCCAACATAGTTGTTTTAATTTTTTTTTTTTGTAATTCGGTTTAGTGTATATGTATAGTATAGTGACTATAGTCCTATCAGTTTGTTGTCTGTCCTGTCTGGTGGTATAACTTATGATTAAATTAATTTTCTTATTAGGACTTGTTTCATTTCCTTCTTAGGACTTATGATTAAATCAAGGGTATTTCAGTTGTCAGATATTTCACCGCATAAGAGGTTTTTTGTTGTCCCTTGAGTCCTTATATCATACTAGAAAACATTCTCGTGTGTTGCAACTTTTTTTTTTTTTTTTTTTCTCGAACACGCAGGAGAACTGCGCGTCATTATATTGAAATAGAGAAAGGTCCGAAATGGACCAAAGTACAAAGCCCTAACAGGCAAAAATACATAGAAAATAAAACAGTGTAGCCTCATGCACTAGGAAAAGCCCTAGCCCCCCTAGCAAATGCAGCCAGAAGCCCAAGACTCTCGAGCTGCTTCGCACCAGCCATACACCAGCACTCCACCTCATCCAAGAAAAGCCTCTGAATGGTGCTTAAAGACGGGTTGACACCATCAAATACCGCCCTATTGCGATGCAGCCATAAACACCAGGCCCCCAGGATAATGAGACTATGGAAACCTTTTCTGATATGTTTGGGGACCCTCCTATGCACCTTGTCCCACCAATCCACAAAAGAGCCCGCCTCCCTAGTAGGCGTAAGATGACCCATCCTCAAAGCTGAAAATATAATATGCCAAAATTGTCTAGCGAAACTGCAAGAGCACAAGAGGTGCAAGATAGTTTCCTGCTCTTGATCACATAGTGGACAGACCACCGGGTGAGGTAATCCTTTCCTCTGAAGTCTATCCGCAGTCCAACATTTATTCCTTATCGCCAGCCAAACAAAAAATTTGCATTTGGGGGGTGCCCACGACTTCCACACCCATTTCCATGGCTGGAAAATAATAGCTCCCATAAACAACGCCGAATAACAAGATTTGGAAGAGAAAACACCAGAGCTCGAGTGCACCCACACATGTCTGTCCTCCTCCTGATTAAGCACCACTCCGCTTAAAGCATCCCACAGCTGCAAATACTGATGTAGACCAATCAAAGATAAAGGATTCGTGATATCGCGAACCCATTGCCCATTATGCAACGCCTGAGCAACAGTTCTCGAACTAAATGGCTTGCTGCTCACCATATTAACAACTTCAGGTGCAAAATCCTGTATCCTCTGCCCATTCAGCCATCTGTCTGACCAGAAATAAGTATTGGTCCCATTCCCAACAACAGAGATCACCGAAGCATTAAAAAATTGTCTAACTTGCTGCTGCACAGGGATACACAAACCAAGCCACGGCCGAGTTGGATCAGTCTTCTCTAGCCAGAGCCACTTAGCCTGCAGTGCCCAACTCATCAATTGCAAATTAGGAACACCAAGACCCCCTAAACTTAGTGGCCTTGTCACACTCTCCCAGGGAACAGCACAACTTCCACCATTCACCTCCTTTCGCCCTTTCCAAAGAAACCCTCTGCGAATCTTGTCAATTGATTTAATAACCCATTTGGGAATTTTAATTGCAATAAGGAGATAAATTGGGATGGCTGATAAGACAAACCGCACCAATGTTGTCCTTCCGGCCAGGTTCAATAAACGAGCCTTCCAGTTAGGGAGTCTGTCTGCAATTTTATCTATCCACATCTTAAGATCATTACGCTTCAGCTTCCTGTCTGAGATTGGCAGCCCCAAGTAAGAGCAAGGAAATGAGGCCAAACTGCACCTCAGCACATTGCAGCCCTCTTGAACCACATGCTCCTCACATCTGATAGGAATAGCATAACTCTTATTCATATTGGTAACCAATCCAGAGGCTGACCCAAAACAATTCAGAATTAATCTAACACATTTCAGATCTTCCTCAATAGGTTTAACAAACAGGACCACATCATCAGCGTAGATAGAAAGCCTATTACGGACTCCTGCCCTTTCCAAACTATGCAGCAATCCCCTACATTCAGCAGCCCTAAATAGACTGCTAAGCACGTCCATGATCAGCACAAACAGCATAGGAGAGAGAGGGTCTCCCTGACGAAGACCTCTCCGATGCTTTATATGGATTCCAGGAGACCCATTTAATAACACTTGCGTAGAAGCTGAAGCCAGCAGATTTGAAATCAAATTGCGCCAAATAGGACCGAAACCCAGGTGAGATAAAACTTCAAGAAGGAAAGCCCACGATACCGAGTCAAAGGCCTTGGAAATGTCAAGCTTCAGAAACAGGCTGTCAACCTTTCTCTTGTGAAGGGATTTAATCGATTGTTGGACCAACATAAAATTATCATGAATCGATCTACCTCTGATAAAAGCACTTTGATTAGCTTCTACCAATTCATGCAGACGAGGGCCCAAACGGTTAGCGAGTAATTTTGTGACCAATTAAGCAACACTATGAATTAGGCTAATTGGCCTGAAATCACCAGCCGACGAAGCATCCATCTTTTTAGGAATCAAAATAATGTAGGATGAATTCAGATGCCCCAATCTCTGAAAATTGCCCTGGTGTATGAAAGACAGAGCCGCCAGCAGATCCACCTTAATGATACTCCAACAAGATTTATAGAACCTCCCTGTAAACCCATCAGGCCCAGGAGCCTTATCAGACGGAAGGCACGCAATTGTGTCCAACACTTCTTTCTCTGAGAAGGGGCACTCAAGATCACTGAGATCCACGGCCCCTCTGTGACAACTTGACAAATTAATAGTGCTTTGCCTCTGAAAATCAGCACCCAAAAGACCGGAAAAAAATCCATCTAGCACCTCCTGCATATCCTCATGGTTAGAGACCACTCTACCTTCATCTTCTAGATATGAAATGAAATTTCTTTTCTTCCTGAAACGAGCCTGCATATGAAAGAATTTAGTATTTGCATCCCCCTCTTTTAGGTACTTAATCCTGGACCTCAATCTTGCAATTGTTCTTTCCATAGAAGCATAAACAAAACAATGTTGCTTCAGCTTTCCAATCAGCCAAAACTCATCTTCTGACAAAACTCGAAAGTCCTGTGCTGATTCCAACCTATGCATCACCTCTCTAGCAAGACCCAACTGGTTACTCACATTTCCCACCTCTCTATGCCCCCAGGACTGCAGCTGTTTAGCAAGCCTTCTGAGCTTTAGGGACAGCCTTTCCAAAGGGCAGGTTGCCAACATGGGCTGATTCCATGAATCAGCCACCACCTCATTGAAACCAGGGAGCTTGGGCCAGAAACCTTCAAAATGAAATCTGCGCTTCCCTCTACAATCCTCACGAAATTTGAGAGTTAAAGGGCAATGATCAGAGCAAACCGAGGCGTTGCTATACAGCAGACAATCAGGGAAAAAATCCTCCCAACTAGAAGTGCAAAAAACATGATCAAGCTTCACAAGGGTGGGATCCTGTCTCTGGTTCGACCAAGTAAATTTTCTGCCAATCAAAGGAATTTCTTTCAGCTCCATGGAGTTAATTAGGCTCCTGAAATTACCCATCAAAGTCCTATTGATGTTGGAATTATTCTTATCCTCGGGCTTGAAAATCAAATTAAAATCACCACATAAAAGCCATGGTCCAATACAAACATCTCTGATTTCTCGTAATTCTTGCAGGAAAGAAAGTTTGAAACTGTCCTGATGAGGCCCATACACTCCAGTAAACCACCAAGCAGCACCAGACTCATCCTGGAATTGAACTGAGATCGAATAATCTTTTATAATAGACGCAACCGAGGAGAAAGTACCATCACGCCAAGCAATCAGCACTCCCCCCCTAGAACCCTGAGCTGGTTTAAAAACAAAGTTACTGAAACCAGCCCCAAGGATGGAGAGTATATCATAATCTGAAACGATACTTAATTTGGTTTCCTGCAAACAAACGATTGAAGGCCTAAGGTCAACCACCACAGATTTAACCGAATCCCTCTTTGCTCGGTCATTAAGGCCTCTCACATTCCAACACAAAAAACAGCGATCTATCATTGACATAAAGAAATCCACCTAATGAGATAAACCAGCAACAGGCCCTAACACTGCCCCACAAGAGGCACCTGCCATCCAAAAAGCGCAGCAACTGCAGCAACATGGCTACCAGAGAGTCCATTTTTGAATAACCTTGCATAACCGTTGGCATCATCAAGAGAGATGTTCTCCATCTCATCACAAAAACCCAATTGTCTACAGACCTGGGCAGCAGAACTAGAACCCAATTCTGGAGGAAACTTGGCCACCCTCCTGCTACGCCTGGGAATGAAATTAGCAGGCACAGTCCTCCTCCTTCTATTGGTGGTTCGAGGAGGAGGCAGCAAACTATTAATCGGACCAGTGACATCATTCTTGAACTCCAGCAGCTGTGAAGAAAGCACACACTCCTCATCCTGAACTGGCTCTATAACAAGCTTCTTTCTCCTGGAATAAACCTTGAGGCAGGGAGAAGCATCTGTCCAGCCATGAAGCATCTTACTGAGCAACAACGAAGACATTCTGTTCAAGGGATCAACAGTCCAAATAATTCTTTGCACAGAAATCCCAAACTGAGCAATCACGGTCACACTGCCTGCAAGGACATCATTCACCTGAATATCAGAACCAGGCGGGTCAGCTGGCATAGATAGGACTGAAGACCCCAACTGAACAGCAGGCCCACAATCAACAGTGCCAACAAGAACCCCAGGAGCCACCATCCCATCCACCGAGATCAAGGGGAGAGAATGGGCGTCAACTGGATCCCATTCCACGTCCTGGGCAGTGGAAGCAGGAGATCCAGGAGCAACCACCTCATCAACCGCCAAAACCGGGAAAGAATGGGCATCAACTGGGAAGGAAATCACCGAGCCAGGGGACAGAGTGGACCCAGGCGCCATCCTCTCCACCCCGACCATCAGGGGAGAAATGGCATCGACTGGACCACCTCCTGGCACCGCCGAGGAGACGCGCGGCCCAAGCCGAGAGAGCGCAGAGACCCTAGCGGAAGGAGATGGGTGAAAGTGCAAATGTGGCCTCCGCCTGTGATTATCCCGATCACCATCATCCCCACCCAAATCCGGCAACGAAGGAGGGGGCTGGTCAGCACCAATCATGTCGCCAGAACGAATAACCTTCACTGCAATCTTGAACACCATGGTACGCGGAAACCAGGACCCGACCTCCACACCAACGCGCGGCTCAACGGCGTGAAGAAACAGAACATCCGGCAAAGCCACAGGTGAGAAGCACCAAAAACTCACACTGAAAGCAGTCATATCAGCAGAATCCACTCCTTCTGAAGAAACTGTGGATAGACCTTGAACCAATCCGTGAGCCCCAAGCAAAAGCTCTGCTGTCTCCAAATCCCAAAGGTGCGCAGGAATCCCTTGCAATTCAATGTCGACGAGCACAGGCAAGGCACCTCCACCAGAAGCGAAAGCATGGCGAGACCATCTCTTAACATGCAGACGGAAAGGTGGCGCGAAAAACGAATGCCCATTTTGAATAATCTGTTCAGCCACTTCCACTGAAGGGAAAAAACAGAGGAATGAGTTTGGCGCAGCACGACGGAGATGGAGCGACTCTGCCTGAAGCTGAAACTTCAAAGCCAGCGCATCTCTGATCTCCAAGGCGCAGCCAAGACCCTCCTCTCCAACAACCGTGAGAATCAGCGCGCGACGAAGGCCCTCCTCAGCACGATCAATTCTACCAGACCGTTTGAGGACGCAAACATTATGGGCAGACTCCACTGGCGGCACAACCAATCGCAGGCCAGAATCACCACCTGCATCGGCGCCGTTCTTCCGCTTTCTCTGACCCCGGCGGGTGCGCTTCCTCGCTTTCTCAACAGCAGACGAACCACCAGACAGCGGAGCAACCTCCATGGCGTGGCACGACGGCACCGGCGAAGCACTGGGCCCCTTGGAAACCGGCCTCCACACTGAAACGCGCCGCGGACGGGCAGGTGCAGTCGCACGGCGCGGGCACACGCGAAAGCGGTGCCCAGGCAGCCGGCAGTTAAAGCACCGCACGATACTCCGACAGGCCGCCGCCCGATGAGAGGAGGCGAAGCAGTTGAAGCACCTCCCACGCAAATCCACAGGGGGATGAAGGCTCCGAGGCACCGGCCGCTGAACGAACGTAGACCTCGTCTGGAGAAAACTCTGGCCAGCGGACAGACGACGCCCCCTGCGGCCCACAACCTTCACCCAGCCGCCCCCAGCGCCATCACCAGAGGATGAACCAGCGCCAGAGGAAGGGCGAGCAGAGACCAAAACGTCTTTGTAAGATGGCGGCTCCCCACCCTTCACCAGCGCGGCAACAGGGGAAGAAGACCCGCCCAGAAGAGACGAACGCCCACCAGGGAGAGGAAACGAAGGAGAACCCACCGACGCCGGGGAGAGAGTAGTGGTGGCCGCCGGGCTTGGAGCAAGCGCCGCCGTGTGGCTGTGGTGGGGAGCAAGGATCGAGGCGTCGGCGGGAGAGGTAGCGCCAAGGGGTGGGTTCCGACGGGGCGGGAGCGGAAACGTTTCCGTCCGCATGGCCGACTCTCCTCAATAATATCTTTAGAGTATTCCAATGAGCAACAACATTGTGTTGCAACTTGCAACGGGACATAGAGGTTGTTATGTGGTTACATGAAATCAGGTCATGCTTTTCAATTATTTTGGGAATCGAACTATGTACTACTTCTAGATGTGTGCTGCTCTAACTCATATGTTTACGGGAGATTTAGAGATTTATCATTGATCACATCATGCATTCCAATTCGGTTTGTGTCGGGGACCATAATTAGGGGTACCCTCAAGACGCCTAATTCTCAGCTGGTAACCCCCATCAGCATAAAGCTGCAGAGGCCTGATGGGTGCGATTAAGTCAGGGATCAGTCCATACGAGCGACTCGATCACGCCTCGCCCGAGCCTAGCCTCGGGCAAGGGCAGCCGACCCCGAGGGGTTTCCGTCTCGCCCGAGGCCTCCTTTTAACGGCGGACACATCTCCGGCTCGCCCGAGGCCTTGCCTTCGCTAAGAAGCAACCCTGACTAAATCGCCGCGCCGACCGACCGAGTCGCAGGAGCATTTAACGCAAAGGTAGCCTGACACCTTTATCCTGACGCGCCCCCCCGGCAGAGCCGAAGTGACCGCCGTCACTTCGCCGCTCCACTGACCGGTCTGACAGAAGGACAGCGCCGCCTGCGCCATTCCGACTGCAGTGCCACTTGACAGAGTGAGACTGACAGGCAGTCAGGCCTTGCCAAAGGCGCCATAGGAAGCTCCGCCCGACCCAGGGCTCGGACTCGGGCTAAGGCCCCGGAAGACGGCGAACTCCGCTCCGCCCGACCCAGGGCTCGGACTCGGGCTAAGGCCCCGGAAGACGGCGAACTCCGCTCCGCCCGACCCAGGGCTCGGACTCGGGCTAAGGCCCCGGAAGACGGCGAACTTCGCTCCGCCCGACCCAGGGCTCGGACTCGGGCTAGGCCCCAGAAGACGACGAACTCCGCTTCGCCCGACCCCAGGGGTCGGACTCCGCCCTGGCCTCCGCCGAACGACCTCCGCCTCGCCCGACCCAGGAGCTCGGGCTCGGCCTCGGCCAGGAAAGACAGACTCGACCTCGGCTTCGGAGGAGCCTCCACGTCGCCCGACCTAGGGCACAAGCCCGCCACGTCAACAGGAAGCGCCATCATCACCCTACCCCGAGCCAACTCGGGCCGCAGAGAACAAGACCGGTGTCCCATCTGGCCAGCTCCGCCAGATAGGCAATGATGGCGCCCCGCTAGCCCCGTGACGACGGCAGCTCTCAGCTGCCTTACGGAAGCAGGGGGACGTCAGCAAGGACCCAGCCGCTCCGACAGCTGTCCCTCCACCAGGCTCCGTTGCTCCTCCGACAGCCACGACACCACACCAGCTGGGTGCCAAGATCTCTCCGGCTGCCACATTGGCATGTACTTAGGGTGCTAGCTCTCCCCCGCTAGACACGTAGCACTCTGCTGCACCCCCATTGTACACCTGGATCCTCTCCTTACGCCTATAAAAGGAAGGACCAGAGCCTTCTTAGAGAAGGTTGGCCGCGCGGGGACGAGGACGGGGCAGGCGCTCTCTTGGGGCCGCTCGCTTCCCTCACCCGCGTGGACGCTTGTAACCCCCTACTGCAAGCGCACCCGACCTGGACGCGGGACGAACACGAAGGCCGCGGGATTTCCACCTCTCTCACGACCCGTCTCCGGCCACCTCGCTTTCCCCCCTTCGCGCTCGCCCACGCGCTCGACCCATCTGGGCTGGGGCACGCGACACACTCACTCGTCGGCTTAGGGACCCCCCGGTCTCGAAACGCCGACAGTTGGCGCGCCAGGTAGGGGCCTGCTGCGTGTTGACGAGCAGTTTCCCGTCAAGCTCCAGATGGGCAGTCTCCAACGACCTCTCCAACCCGGGACGGTGCTCCGTTTCGGGAGTCTCGAGTTCATGTCTCTCGACGGCAGCTACGACATGATACTCCTTCCACCGCCGCGCGACGACGACAATGGCGGCCGACAGCCCGCCCGCCGGCGGCGGAATCGACGACGTCTTCCCCGCGTGGTGGAAGAACAACATTCGAGCTCGCCCCGTCCTCTCCCCCGCCATCGGAGGAGGAGGCGGGGCAACCAAGGCCAAGCGGGAGGCCGCGCTCCGTCGGCTGTCGAGCGAATCGACGTCCCCAGCGCCCCAACGGAGGGCGCGTCGGGCGTCGACCTCGCGTTTGAGACGAAGGCGAGCGCCGTCCCCCCGCGACACGCCAATCCCGAGCAAGTGGACGACGCCAGCACGCTCGCGGAGGGCCTGCAGGACGTCGCCCTCGTACCCAAGACGACGGCGCAATCAGTCCCCGACGTGACTATGTCGCTCCTCGTCGACCAAAAGGTACCAACTGATTCCCATCCTACGTCATTTCGACTCGGCCTCAACCCGCCTAGCGACCTCGCTTTGGCGGGCGCTCACGTTGAGGCGAGTGCAACCCCTCTGGGGTTTCGTATGCGGTCGCCTTGGGACCGATTGACGGACGTCTCGACCTACGGGCCCTCTGGTCCGAGGAAGATGACGATCCCAGCGTCTGCTGGGATTTCTCTGGATTTGGCAACCCCAGTGCCATGCGGGACTTTATGACCGCAAGTGACTACTGCCTCTCCGACTGTTCCGACGGCAGCCGCAGCCTTGACGACAAGGACTGCGGCCCGAGCCGCGAATGTTTCCACGTCGAGCTAGGGGATCCCTCCGAAGGCAACCATCTCGGCGTGCCGGAGGACGGTGATCTCCCTAGGCCGGTGCCTCGCGCCGACATCCCGCGGGAGCTAGCTGTGGTCCCCGTTCCGGCGGGGGGTCACGACCCACAGCTCGAGCAAGTCCGCGGGGCGCAGGCCAGGCTCGACGAGGGAGCAGGAGCGCTCGAGTCGATCCGCCGGGACGTCGGGCAGGTATGGGCGGGCCAACCCCCGGCCGGAGAAATACGTCACCTGCCCCAGGGTTTCCAGCACCGTGTCGCCAACGATGTCAGGGACAGGCCGCCACCCGCATCCAGCGGGGTCGGTCAGAACCTGGCAGCCGCAGCGATGCTCCTCCGCGCGATGCCAGAACCATCAACCACCGAGGGTCGGCGAATCCAGGGAGAGCTCAAGAATCTCCTGGAAGGCGCTGCGGCCCGGCGGGCCGAGAGCTCTGCCTCCCGAAGGCAGGGGTACCCCTCGGAACCTCATGCCGCGACTTCCCGATTCATGCGGGAAGCCTCGGTCTGCACCGGGCGCACGCGCAACACCGCGCCTGCGGCCCCGGGCCACCTCGGCAACGAGCACCATCGTCGCGACCGTCGGGCCCACCTCGACGAAAGGGTGCGCCGAGGCTACCATCCCAGGCGTGGGGGACGCTACGACAGCGGGGAGGATCGGAGTCCCTCGCCCGAACCACCCGGTCCGCAGGCCTTCAGCCGGGCCATCCGGCGGGCGCCGATTCCGGCCCGGTTCCGACCCCCGACTACTATCACAAAGTACTCGGGGGAAACGAGGCCGGAATTGTGGCTCGCAGACTACCGCCTGGCCTGTCAACTGGGTGGAACGGACGACGACAACCTCATCATCCGCAACCTCCCCCTGTTCCTCTCCGACACTGCTCGCGCCTGGTTGGAGCACCTGCCTCCGGGGCAGATCTCCAACTGGGATGATTTGGTCCAAGCCTTCGCCGGCAATTTCTAGGGCACGTACGTGCGCCCCGGGAATTCCTGGGACCTCCGAAGCTGCCGGCAACAGCCGGGAGAGTCTCTTTGGGACTACATCCGGCGATTCTCGAAGCAGCGCACCGAGCTGCCCAACATCACCGACTCAGATGTCATCGGCGCGTTCCTTGCCGGCACCACCTGCCGTGACCTGGTGAGCAAGTTGGGTCGCAAGACCCCCACCAGGGCGAGCGAGCTGATGGACATCGCCACCAAGTTCGCCTCTGGCCAGGAGGCGGTCGAGGCCATCTTCCGAAAGGACAAGCAGCCCCAGGGCCGCCCGTCGGAAGAGGCTCTCGAGGCGTCTACTCCGCGCGGCGCCAAGAAGAAAGGCAAGAAGAAGTCGCAAGCGAAACGCGACGCCGCCGACGCGGACCTTGTCGCCGCTGCCGAGTACAAGAACCCTCGGAAGCCCCCCGGAGGTGCTAACCTCTTCGACAAGATGCTCAAGGAGCCGTGCCCTTACCATCAGGGGCCCGTCAAACACACCCTCGAGGAGTGCGCCATGCTTCGGCGCCACTTCCACAGGGCCGGGCCACCCGCAGAGGGTGGCAGGGCCCGCGACGACGACAAAAAGGAAGATCACCAAGCAGGAGAGTTCCCCGAGGTCCGCGACTGCTTCATGATCTACGGAGGGCATGCGGCGAATGCCTCGGCTCGGCATCGCAAGCGAGAGCGTCGGGAGGTCTGCTCGGTGAAGGTGGCGGCGCCAGTCTACCTAGACTGGTCCGACAAGCCCATCACCTTCGACCAAGCTGACCACCCCGACCACGTGCCGAGCCCGGGGAAATACCCGCTCGTCGTCGACCCCATCATCGGCGACGTCAGGCTCACCAAGGTCCTGATGGATGGGGGCAGCTGCCTCAACATCATCTACGCCGAGACCCTCAGGCTCCTGCGCGTCGATCTGTCCTCCGTCCGAGCAGGCGCTGCGCCCTTCCACGGGATCATTCCTGGGAAGCGCGTCCAGCCCCTCGGACGGCTCGACCTTCCTGTCTGCTTCGGAACGCCCTCCAACTTCCGAAGGGAGATTTTGACGTTCGAGGTGGTCGGGTTCCGAGGAACCTACCACGCGGTATTGGGGAGGCCATGCTACACGAAATTCATGGCCGTCCCCAACTACACCTACCTGAAGCTCAAGATGCCGGGCCCCAACGGGGTCATCACCGTCGGCCCCACGTACAAACACGCGTTCGAATGCGACGTGGAGTGCGTGGAGTACGCCGAGGCCCTCGCCGAGTCCGAGGCCCTCATCGCCGACCTGGGGAACCTCTCCAGAGAGGTGCCAGACGTGCCAGCGGAGACGGTTAAGGCCGTCCCTCTCGACCCCAGTGGCGACACCTCCAAGCAGATCCGGATCGGTTCCGGGCTCGACCCCAAATAGGAAGCAGTGCTCGTCGACTTTCTCCGCGCAAACGCCGACGTCTTTGCGTGGAGTCCCTCGGACATGCCCGGCATACCGAGGGATGTCGCCGAGCACTCGCTGGATATTCGGGCCGGAGCCCGACCGGTCAGGCAGCCTCTGCGCCGATTCGACGAGGAGAAGCGCAGAGTGATAGGCGAGGAGATCCACAAGCTGATGGCAGCAGGGTTCATCAAAGAGGTATTCCATCCCGAATGGCTTGCCAACCCTGTGCTTGTGAGAAAGAAAGGGGGGAAATGGCGGATGTGTGTAGACTACACTGGTCTCAACAAAGCATGTCCGAAGGTTCCCTACCCTCTACCTCGCATCGATCAAATCGTGGATTCCACTGCTGGGTGCGAAACCCTGTCTTTCCTCGATGCCTACTCAGGGTATCATCAAATCAAGATGAAAGAGTCCGACCAGCTCGCGACTTCTTTCATCACGCCCTTCGGCATGTACTGCTATGTCACCATGCCGTTCGGTTTGAGGAACGCGGGTGCGACGTACCAGCGGTGCATGAACCATGTGTTC
This sequence comes from Zea luxurians, assembly GCA_029449295.1. NCBI lineage: Eukaryota > Viridiplantae > Streptophyta > Magnoliopsida > Poales > Poaceae > Zea > Zea luxurians. The sequence goes on along the minus strand of JAOPSE010000043.1, from coordinate 12,135,337 downwards.
GGCGAACACATCGGTCGTACGGTCGAGGCCTACGTCGATGACATCGTAGTCAAGACAAGGAAAGCCTCCGACCTCCTCTCCGACCTTGAAGTGACATTCCGGTGTCTCAAGGCAAAGGACGTCAAGCTCAATCCCGAGAAGTGTGTCTTCGGGGTGCCCCGAAGCATGCTCCTGGGGTTCATCGTCTCCGAGCGGGGCATCGAAGCCAACCCGGAGAAGATCGCAGCCATCACCAGCATGGGGCCCATCAAGGACTTAAAAGGTGTACAGAGGGTCATGGGATGTCTCGCGGCCTTGAGCCGTTTCATCTCACGCCTCGGCGAAAGAGGCCTGCCTCTGTAACGCCTCTTAAGGAAGGCCGAGTGCTCCACTTGGACCCCCGAGGCCGAGGAAGCTCTCGGGAACCTGAAGGCGCTCCTCACCAAGGCGCCTATCTTGGTACCCCCAGCTGATGGAGAAGCCCTCTTGGTCTACGTCGCCGCGACCACTCAGGTGGTTAGCGCCGCGATTGTGGTCGAAAGGCAAGAAGAGGGGCATGCATTGCCCGTTCAGAGGCCAGTTTACTTCGTCAGCGAGGTGCTGTCCGAAACCAAGATCCGCTACCCACAAGTTCAGAAGCTACTGTATGCAGTGATCCTGACGAGGCGAAAGTTGCGACATTACTTCGAGTCTCATCCGGTGACTGTGGTGTCATCCTTCCCCCTGGGGGAGATCATCCAGTGCCGAGAGGCCTCGGGCAGGATCGCAAAGTGGGCGGTGGAAATCATGGGCGAGACAATCTCGTTCGCCCCTCGGAAGGCCATCAAGTCCCAGGTATTGGCGGACTTCGTAGCCGAATGGGTCGACACCCAGCTGCCGACGGCTCCGATCCGACCGGAGCTCTGGACCATGTTTTTCGACGGGTCGCTGATGAAGACGGGAGCTGGCGCGGGCCTGCTCTTCGTCTCGCCCCTCGGGAAACACCTACGCTACGTGCTGCGCCTCCATTTCCCGGCGTCCAACAATGTGGCTGAGTACGAAGCTCTGATCAACGGATTGCGAATCGCCATCGAGCTAGGGGTCCGACGCCTCGACGCTCGCGGCGACTCGCAGCTCGTCATCAACCAAGTCATGAAGAACTCCCACTGCCGCGACCCGAAGATGGAGGCCTACTGCGATGAGGTTCGGCGCCTGGAAGACAAGTTCTACGGGCTCGAGCTTAACCGCATCGCCCGGCGCTACAACGAGACTGCGGACGAGCTGGCAAAAATAGCCTCGGGGCGAACGACGGTTCCCCCGGACGTCTTCTCCCGGGATCTGCACCAACCCTCCGTCAAGATCAACGACACGCCCGAGTCCGAGGTACCCTCGGCCCAGCCCGAGGCGTCCTCGGTTCAGTCCGAGGTACCCTCGGCCCATCCCGAGGCGCCCTCGGTTCAGCCCGAGGTACCCTCGGCCCCCGAGGGCGAGGCGCTGCGCATCGAGGAGGAGCGGAGCGGGGTCACGCCTGATCGAGATTGGCAGATGCCGTACCTGCAATATCTCTGCCAAGGAGAGCTACCCCTCGACCAAGCCGAGGCTCGGCGGGTAGCGCGACGCGCCAAGTCGTTCGTCTTGCTGGGCGATGAGAAGGAGCTCTACCACCGCAGCCCCTCGGGCATCCTCCAGCGATGCATCTCCATCGCCGAAGGTCAGAAACTCCTGCAAGAGATACACTCGGGGGCTTGCGGCCATCATGCAGCGCCTCGAGCCCTCGTCGGGAACGCTTTCCGGCAAGGATTCTACTGGCCGACGGCGGTGGCTGACGCCACTAGAATTGTCCGCACCTGCGAAGGGTGTCAATTCTATGCGAAACAGACCCACCTGCCCGCTCAGGCTCTGCAGACGATACCCATCACCTGGCCCTTCGCTGTGTGGGGTCTGGACCTCGTCGGCCCTCTGCAGAAGGCGCCCGGGGGCTACACGCACCTGCTGGTCGCCGTCGACAAATTCTCCAAGTGGATCGAGGTCCGACCCCTGAACAGCATCAGGTCCGAGCAGGCGGTGGCGTTCTTCACCAACATCATCCATCGCTTCGGGGTCCCAAACTCCATCATCACCGACAACGGCACCCAGTTCACCGGCAGAAAATTCTTGGATTTTTGCGAGGATCACCACATCCGGGTGGACTGGGCTGCCGTAGCCCATCCCATGTCAAATGGGCAAGTAGAGCGTGCCAACGGCATGATTCTACAAGGGCTCAAGCCTCGGATTTACAACGACCTCAACAAGTTCGGCAAGCGATGGATGAAGGAACTCCCCTCGGTGGTCTGGAGCCTGAGGACAACGCCGAGCCGAGCCACGGGTTTCACGCCGTTTTTCCTGGTCTACGGGGCCGAGGCCGTTTTGCCCACTGACCTGGAATACGGCTCCCCGAGGACGAGGGCCTACGACGATCAAAGCAACCAAGCTAGCCGAGAAGACTCGCTGGACCAGCTGGAAGAGGCTCGGGACAGGGCCTTACTACACTCGGCGCGGTATCAGCAGTCCCTGCGACGCTACCACGCCCGAGGGGTCCGACCCCGAGACCTCCAGGTGGGCGACCTGGTGCTTCGGCTGCGGCAAGACGTCCGAGGGAGGCACAAGCTCACGCCCCCCTGGGAGGGGCCATTCGTCATCGCCAAAGTTCTGAAGCCCGGAACGTACAAGCTGGCCAACAGTCAAGGCGAGGTCTACGGCAACGCTTGGAACATCCAACAGCTACGTCGCTTCTACCCTTAAGATGTTTCCAAGTTGTTCATATACCTCGCACCCACGCAAAGTTTAGTCAACAAGGAAGGGTCGGCCTCGCCTCGGCAAAGCCCGACCCTCCCTCGGGGGCTAAAAGGGGGGAAACCCCCTCTGCGTCAAAATTTTCCTCGAAAAAAAATCTCTTTTACCAGAATGTCTTTCGTGCTTTTTGACTACTTCGAAAAGTGGGTCCTGGAAACGACGGAGTACACGTAAGCAGCCAAGGCTGACCGAGCCGAGGGACTCCTACGCCTCCGGGATACGGATACCTCACTCATCACCTTTTGCGATAAGTAACTCGCGCTCGGATAAAGTGGCTCCGCGGATCGAACAAGTCTTTACGTTCGGGAGCCTTTCTGCCGAAGCGATCCTTCGAGCCTTCTCGACCGAGTCGGTGACAGGGCCTCACGGACGGGTGAAAGTACGCGTAAGCGGCAAGGCCGACCGAGCCGAGGGACTCCCACGTCTCCGGGATACGGATACCTCACTCGTCACCTTCCGCGAGAAGCAACTCTCGCTCGCACTAACATCCCTGTTACCGACAAAAAGTCCAGATACTCGAAACAAGAGGAAAAGAGACGCAGCTTTACAACGCAGCGAGGGTGTGTGTTCTGGCCTCGACGGCCGCACAAGGCACACGCTACAAGACAATCTGATCCTGCAGGCTCGGGTCTTGACGCTGGAAGGGGGCAGCAACACCCTCGGCATCGACGGCAACTTCGGCGAGGCCCGACCTAGCCTCGGACGGCGACGCGGTCCGAGGTTCTCCGCTCCGAAGGACGACGTCATCACCACGCCCGGGCAATCGCTGCCAGGGACTTCTCCGGGAATCCGGCCCGAGCAGGCGGCTCGGCCGGTTACCCCTGGGGCCTCGGCCAACCATCTTCCGAGGGCGCCAGCCCGGTCCGAAGCCTCGGCTGATCAACTCCGACGTCGATCCTGCCAACGGACAACCCGGCTAGGCTCCGGCCAACCAGGTTTCATTTTCGAGCCAACTCCGCCTCTGTTCATACTGATATCGCTACCCCTGGCCTCGGCTCGTCGAAGAGCGGCCGAGGGGTCTCTTTAACTAAGCTAGAGGAACCTCAAACAGCAAGGCCGACCGAGCCGAGGGACTCCTACGCCTCCGGGATACGGATACCTCACTCGTCACCTTGACACGGGGCGACTCATGCTTGGTGAAGCGGTTCAGATAATCAGCAGACGAGTCTTAGCGCTCGAAAATGAGGAAAGAACACGGCTCCGTGCCGACGTTACATACATGTTCAGGCCCCGAAAGCCGTAATGAACTAAAACACTGGCATTCGAAGTGCCATTACAAACGGAACTCCGGTTCCCCTCCGCAGGTACGAACAACCCCACTCGATAGGGGTGGGCCTGCGGAGCAACAGAAGACCGACGAACGGCTTGTCATCGCCCGCCCCGGCAGCGGCGACGATGAAGACTTCTGTCCCGGGGGGCCGAACAGCAGCAGCGATGACCTCAGGGCGGATGCTGCTGCCAGGAGGCCCCCGCCCACGCCCAAACTCGAGAGGCAAGGACGGGCAGAAGGCCGTAGAGTTGGAGGTCGGTCCGTGGCCAGCCTTGGCTATCACGCCGGCGGAAGAACCTCTTCCAGCTGCCGTGGCAGACGCCGGCGCCGCGAGCGGCTCCGAAGCCACTCGCGTCCGAAAGCCAGGCACGCTGCAGATGCCAGCGCCATGGACGACAACCGCTCCTCCCCCCGATCACTGAGTGGAGGAGCGGGCCGCCGCCCACGCGGGGGCCGACCTCAACTCGGCACACTCCCCTCCCCAGCCCTGGTGATGAAAATCCTTGAGGCTGAGGGAGGGGCAGAGGCCGCAGCCCGGCTCGCTTTCCCCCACCATCAAGCCGGAGGTCGCCATCCTGGGTGACCGCCGGTGGAGGGGTGCAGCCGGGCTGCATGATGAAAATCCTTGAAGCCGAACGATGGCTGAAAGGTACCAACTCCCACGGAGTTGTGTTCCTCCAACGATGAGGCGAAAAGACGGCGGTTTCTCCCATCCGGGGGCTTGGAAGGTGGAAAGATACGGTGCATAAGGGAGCAAGAAGACATGGTCGCCTTACGAAAGGGGTCGCCCTCCTTTTAAAGGCAACTCTCCCTGCTTGCACCCCCAACCGTCACGGGCTGAGTCTTCTCCAACACGCTCCAAAGCCCTCCCCTGCGGCGCGGGGGCTGGGTCCCGCATGTCATGCAGACCGGCTCCGAGCAGAAGAAGCCAAACCGCCGCGCGTGGTGCACGCAACCGCCCAGCGGTTACAAGTGACCCTCCACTTTTGCCCAGACCAACGGGCGAAAGGGGCGGGCAGCCATGCAGGCGGCATGCAACCGTGCCAAGTGGACGCGCTTCTCCGACTCCCGACACGCCAGCATGGAGGCCCAGGCCCACGCGTCGCGCGACCGGCGCGCCGGATGCTGCATGCAAGCAACTGTACCGCCTGTGCCACCACCGCGCCTCCTCGATTGCGGAACCAATACCGCGACTCGAGGCGACCCAGCGCGCGACCCAGCAGCGCCAGCCTGGCGCGGCGGCCAACGCGGCCAAAGGTGGGCCGGCAGTAATGACGGTGGCAGGCGCGCGGGAGCAGCGGACACGTCGTCAGCCAAGCCCACGTCCCATCCGGGGGCAGCAAGAGAACCCCCTCTCACGGCGTGAAGACAACGCGCCCGTGGTCCGTTCCTCGAACGGCTCGCGCACGCGCAACGGCGGCCCCGCCAACTACTCGCCCCGTCGCATTAACTCCGCGGATGGACAGGCGGCGCTTCTGGCAGGCGCAGCGGGCGACGCTTCGCCTTCGCCGAAACAACCGCGCCAAAAAAGGTACGCCGCGTCGTTCGGTTTCGTATCCTTTTTCCTTTTTTCCTCTTTCTCTATCTCTTGCGACAGGGACCGGGAAAGGGGGATACCCCGAAAGGGATCCTTCCCCGTGAAGGAACTAGGCTCCGAGCCTCCTTACTGATCAGGGGTTCGAAGGCTGGCCCCCCGAAGGGTTCAACAGCCGCCTCAGATCGCGTGGGCCCTACACCCACTACTGGTCAGAGGTTCGAAGGCCGGCCCCCCGAAGGGTTCCACAGCCGCCTCAGGCTACTCGGGCTCCGCGCCCATTACTGATCAGGGGTTCGAAGGCTGGCCCCCGAAGGGTTCACAGTCGCCTCAGACACCGAGCGAGGGATGACCAGGGGTACGTTCGATACATAACCGAGGCTCGGGCTGCGCTCCCGAGGTACCCTAGGACATTTCCGAGACCAGCGGGAGCGATTTTGTAACGGAATCCCATCGGAGGGAGGCATCGAGCCCTCGGACCCCGTCGCCAGGGGACCGGGTCCGGCAGATCACCCGCAGGTACTTTTGGGCGTGCCTCTGGGCCCCTAGCCGACCCCCAACGAACGGGGCACGGACGTCCACTCGGATTACCCGCTTGCAGCTCACCGGAGACACCATGTTCGGTGCCCATCGAGGGTAACATGGCGCTCTCCCCCCTCCTCCTTGCGGAAAGGCGACGTAGGGGCGTATGTAAAAAAGCCGAGTCTGTCCCTGATCGCCCTCTCGCCCTGTGCGGAGGCTCGGGGGCTGCTCTCGCAAACCCGGCTCCGGCCGAACCGTTGACAGCGTCAACATACCAGCCCGAGAACTTGGGCCCCGACCGTGCACCCGGGCTACGGCCAGTTCGCATGAGGGAACCACCAGACCAGCCGAAGCATTACGCAAGGCATTAAGACCTCGAAGGAGTGAAACCACTCCTCCGAGGCCTCGGGGGCTACACCCGGCGGGTGCGCTCGCGCGCACCCACCGGAACAAAATGCAACCGAGAAAGGCTGGTCCCCTTGCAAAAAAGTGCGACGAAAGCCTCCAAGCGAGTGCTAACACTCCCTTCGAGGCTCGGGGGCTACTGTCGGGGACCATAATTAGGGGTACCCTCAAGACGCCTAATTCTCAGCTGGTAACCCCCATCAGCATAAAGCTGCAGAGGCCTGATGGGTGCGATTAAGTCAGGGATCAGTCCATACGAGCGACTCGATCACGCCTCGCCCGAGCCTAGCCTCGGGCAAGGGCAGCCGACCCCGAGGGGTTTCCGTCTCGCCCGAGGCCTCCTTTTAACGGCGGACACATCTCCGGCTCGCCCGAGGCCTTGCCTTCGCTAAGAAGCAACCCTGACTAAATCGCCGCGCCGACCGACCGAGTCGCAGGAGCATTTAACGCAAAGGTAGCCTGACACCTTTATCCTGACGCGCGCCCCCCGGCAGAGCCGAAGTGACCGCCGTCACTTCGCCGCTCCACTGACCGGTCTGACAGAAGGACAGCGCCGCCTGCGCCATTCCGACTGCAGTGCCACTTGACAGAGTGAGACTGACAGGCAGTCAGGCCTTGCCAAAGGCGCCATAGGAAGCTCCGCCCGACCCAGGGCTCGGACTCGGGCTAAGGCCCCGGAAGACGGCGAACTCCGCTCCGCCCAACCCAGGGCTCGGACTCGGGCTAAGGCCCCGGAAGACGGCGAACTTCGCTCCGCCCGACCCAGGGCTCGGACTAGGGCTAATGCCCCGGAAGACGGCGAACTCCGTTCCGCCCGACCCAGGGCTCGGACTCGGGCTAGGCCCCAGAAGACGACGAACTCCGCTTCGCCCGACCCCAGGGGTCGGACTCCGCCCTGGCCTCCGCCGAACGACCTCCGCCTCGCCCGACCCAGGAGCTCGGGCTCGGCCTTGGCCAGGAAAGACAGACTCGACCTCGGCTTCGGAGGAGCCTCCACGTCGCCCGACCTAGGGCACAAGCCCGCCACGTCAACAGGAAGCGCCATCATCACCCTACCCCGAGCCGACTCGGGCCGCAGAGAACAAGACCGGTGTCCCATCTGGCCAGCTCCGCCAGATAGGCAATGATGGCGCCCCGCTAGCCCCGTGACGACGGCGGCTCTCAGCTGCCTTACGGAAGCAGGGGGACGTCAGCAAGGACCCAGCCGCTCCGACAGCTGTCCCTCCACCAGGCTCCGTTGCTCCTCCGACAGCCACGACACCACACCAGCTGGGTGCTAAGATCTCTCCGGCTGCCACATTGGCATGTACTTAGGGCGCTAGCTCTCCCCCGCTAGACACGTAGCACTCTGCTGCACCCCCATTGTACACCTGGATCCTCTCCTTACGCCTATAAAAGGAAGGACCAGGGCCTTCTTAGAGAAGGTTGGCCGCGCGGGGACGAGGACGGGGCAGGCGCTCTCTTGGGGCCGCTCGCTTCCCTCACCCGCGTGGACGCTTGTAACCCCCTACTGCAAGCGCACCCGACCTGGACGCGGGACGAACACGAAGGCCGCGGGATTTCCACCTCTCTCACGACCCGTCTCCGGCCACCTCGCTTTCCCCCCTTCGCGCTCGCCCACGCGCTCGACCCATCTGGGCTGGGGCACGCGACACACTCACTCGTCGGCTTAGGGACCCCCCGGTCTCGAAACGCCGACAGTTTGTGATCGGATTCCGCACCATGCCTCAACACTCAGTTCGATCTCGTATGGGTGAGTGAGATAGTGACAGATCATGAAAATGGTTCATATTCCAATTTGCTTTGGAATCAGACTCCGCAGTCCGCACCGTGCTTAGGTAGATCGGTCCGTTGGATCCTATCAGATGGTTGTGAGTGTTAGAGACCCATTTTGTTTCTGTCACTAAATAGGTTGTCTTCTTTGTGCTGTTTTGAAATAGGGTTTATTCAGATGGGACTGGACAATAAACCGCTCTAGATTTCCATTTGCGGTTTAATTAGTTGGACGGCCGATTCAACCAGCTTTCAATATAACAAGTTTTGTTCAAATAATTAAAACTGCAACAATAACTCAGTGTGGGAATTCTTTCTTAGGGAAGGGTCAAAGGTTCAAAGGCTTGTGATGTTGCCTTTCACTTTGTTTTTTACATTTATGATATTGTTGTCATTTATCTTCATAATTTCTCCTTCCATTTTTTGTAGAAAAACAGCTCTGCAGGAACACACATGAAAAAACAGGCGTGGGAGGCACGCGTGATGGAAAAAAACGGAGGTGGCACATGAAAATACGGGGTGTAATGGGGAAACCTGTAAAAAGAACAGGAGTATGGAGGTGAAAGGAAAAAAAAGTAAAAATAGGAACACATGGAGGGAGAAAAATTAGGTGGAACATGGTCACAGAAAAATCTAGAGGTAGTCCGGGAGAAAATCTGGAGGTATAATTGAAAAAAAGTCCAGGTCACATGTGGGATGTAAGGGCGCAAGGACACTTTAGGAAGGAAGAAAAGACGGTGCGAAGAATCATTTCACTCATGATTTTAGCTCTAAATAGAGAGAACTTGAATTGAACACACACACACTTCTAATGTATCCTGATCATGTATTTTTATATGGAAGTATGTAACTATGTTGTATTCAGTTAATTAAGATACATTTTAAGGCCCTGCATCTACAACCAAAATGCTTATCAACTGACTTATTGTATAAGTTGCTAGAGATATATCTATGGTCCTTAAAACTGAACTTCATCTTTCCTCCCTGATTCAATAACTGCTAACTAATTCTCTTCCCAACATAATTTTTATTATATTCAATCCGGTATCCTGTGGATTCAATTTGCAGGAGTGGGGAGTTGACCCTACCAAAGAGATACCTTCAAGTGCAGCTACAACCAAGTACACTGATTTCCTACTTGCAACTGCGGCTGGAAAAGTTGATGGCACAAAAGGTTCTGACAAAATGGTTACTCCATTTGAGAAGACTAAAATTGCTGCATACATTGTTGGGGCCATAACTCCATGCATGAGGCTTTATGCATATCTAGGCAAAGAACTCATGGCTTTCCTTAAACAAGATGAAAATCATCCATATAAGAAATGGATTAACACATATGCATCCAGTGATTTTGAGGTATAGAATCATCATCTTTCTATATATGAGTGCTCTAAAATTTACTGTAGTATTGACCTATGCTTCAATGCAATTGGTTCATGTGCTGAATCATGTCCCTCTTTTATGCTCTCTTCCACAGAACAATGCACTCCAAATAGAAGAATTGCTGGACAAACTGAGTGTAACATTAACTGGTGAGGAACTTGAGATTATTGGCAAGCTCTACCAGCAAGCTATGAAACTGGAAGTGGAGTTCTTTTCTGCTAAGCTTGTAGACCAACCTGTTGTAGCTCCACTTTCAAGATATTGTGATCCAAAATATAAACTCTTGATCTTCTCTGATTTTGATTTGACATGCACTGTTGTTGATTCGTCTGCCATTTTGGCGGAGATCGCAATTTTGTCATTCCAAAAGGCAAGTCAAAGTGGGATTGATAATAACCTCGACCATGCAAAATCGGGAGAACTGAGAAATTTGTGGAACATGCTCTCTAAGCAATACATGGAAGAGTATGAGGAATGCATGGAAAGACTACTTCCTCCAGAAGAATGTATGTGCATCGTTTCCTCTGTGTTTCATTTGTTTCTATTGGTTTGTGATTTTGCAATAGTAGATATGCTTGAACGATTTAATTATTGTTTATGTGCCTTCTGTTTTATTACAGCAAAGTCGCTAGATTATGATAAACTGTATAAAGGCCTGGAGGTGCTTGCTGAGTTTGAGAAGGCTGCAAATTCTAGGGTTGTCGACTCTGGTGTCCTGAGGGGAATGAATTTAGAAGACATCAGGAAAGCTGGGGAGCGGCTTATTCTTCAGGGTGGCTGTAAAAATTTCTTTCAGAAGATTGTAAAAACAAGGGAGATCCTCAATTTGGATATCCATATTCTTTCCTACTGCTGGTGTGCAGAGCTTATAAGATCCGCCTTCTCATCAGGTATTCTTTGTCTCCCTGACGACAATGGCACCACCACGATTGATCTAATTTGCGAGCCTGTGCTGTTGCTACAAGCTAACAATCAACATCTCAGTTTTTTTATCAGATGTCTCCGTAGTGACTCAATTTCTTTTTTTGAATAGACAGTTCTTAACCGGCAGTTACTTTCCTTTGCATTGTTGTGCCTTCATGCAGCCGGCTGTCTAGATGGTTTGAACATACATGCGAACGAGTTCGCCTTTGAGGAATCTGTTTCAACCGGTGAGATTGACAGAAAGATCCAGTCCCCGCTAGACAAGGTTGAGAAGTTCAAGAGCATCAGAAGCGACGCGGACAGCACGGTGCCATTCCTGTCTGTTTACATCGGAGACTCGGTCGGTGATTTGCTGTGCTTATTAGAGGCAGATATCGGTATCGTCGTTGGGTCAAGCACAAGCTTACGTAGAGTGGGCAGACAGTTCGGTGTTTCCTTTGTCCCGTTGTTTCTCGGTCTAGTGGAGAAGCAGAGGCAACTGACGGATGAAGATGCGTCCGTGTTCAAGCCGCGGTCTGGAGTCCTTTATACGGTCTCTAGCTGGTCAGAAATACACGCCTTCGTGCTGGGAAGCGATTTCAGCTGATGGATCTGCTGCTTCTTTTCTCCATCTTTTTCCCCTTGAGAAGCAAAAAAGCTTTTGCCGGTTGATTCTGATGCATACGATGCGTGAATCCTAATGTGGTCATTTTATGAAAGCCACATGTCGATTCTGGCTACCACTATGTATGAATGAATACCTGTAGTTTGTGGTGTGGAATGGGTTAAGTTTGTGCCCGTGAATTGTGATCAATGTATCATTGATTCATCCTTGTTCCATTTGGGACTAATTTCTGGGTGTTGCTGGCAGCAACTACAGTATACTGGATGAATGATGAAGTACAACTCGTTTTTATTTCAGATTCTCAGCAGGAAGCGTACTAGTACTAGGGCGAAATGCATGCTACTGGATGTATGATGTGTCATATCGGAGTACAAATACTGATGAACTGCCAGCCTGGGGTTCGGATGGGTGCATAATATAATGATAGAATATGAATGTGGTCTGTTTTCATATGCTGTATCGTGTTTTAGCTAGTTGAAGGTGGCGGCGGCGGCGCGGGCGTCGACGGCGAGGATGGTGCTGAGGTTGAGCGGGTGCATGTACTCCTGTGGGCCGTCCATGAACTGGCTGACGATGATGCGGTTGGCCTTCTCCGTGGGGTGGAAATTGTCCCAGAAGGCGTAGACGCTGCGGTCCGGGCAGACGCTGGACGCGGCGGTGCAGAGCCCCACGCCGTTGTATGGTCCCTGGCCGCAGCACGCGACCTTGGAGGTGACGAAGCCGTAGGCCGCCGGGTCGGAGATGAAGTCCATGTGCATCCGGTAGGCGTTGACGGCGACGAAGACGTCGGCTCCGAGCTCCGCGTTGACGCCCTTGATCATGTCCACCAGCTGCGGGTTGTAGAGCGCGGCGGCGCGCTGCAGCTCGGCGTCGCACTCCCCGTCGCGGCTGCCCCGCAGCGCCAGCTCGGCGGGGGCGCACCCCAGCGGGCCCGACCCCGTGACCAGCACCCGGCGCGCGCCCAGCGAGTAGAGCTGCCGCAGCACCTTGGCGTACTCGGACACGACGTAGCGCACGTAATCCGGCAGCGCGAACTCGCGGGACCGCGCCGAGAAGGGCACCAGGTAGTAGTTGTTGATGAAGTCGTTGCCGCCGAGGGTGACGAGCACGAGCGCTCCGCGGACGAGGCGCGCGGCGGCGTCCTCGCCGACGAGGCGGCTCAAGCGGTCCTGGTACTGCCGGAAGTAGCGCAGCTGCTTCTGGACGCGGATGATGTTGGCGAACTGGACCCCCGTGTCGTTGAGCACGCCCACGCCCGCCGACGCGAAGTTGGCGCCCACCAGCAGCTTCCGCCCGTCCAGGTGCGGGCTCAGGTACGGCAGCGCCGGCTCCGCGCCCAGGTACTCGCTGATGATGTCCGGCACGTTCTTGCCGTTGGAGAAGCGGCCCGTCGCGCGGTGCGTCGGGTAGTCGAGGCCGTACGGCGGCGAGTCGGCGCGCGCCGTCGTGGCCAGGTAGTTGTTGTTGCCGCTGTCCACCAGCGAGTCGCCGAAGACGAAGAAGGCGCGGGGCGGGGTCGGGGTGGCCGTGGCCGTGGCCGGGCGCACCTGCAGCAGCAGGAGGGCGAGGAGGAAGCACGCAGTGGCTGCGACGAGCCTGCCACGGCTACCTGCTGCTCCTGGAACGGAAAGCATTCTGCTGCTGCTTCTTCGCCGCTGCTCTGCTCAGCTGCTGCTGCTGCGGGACGCCTATAACAGGAACAAAATAACGGGGACAGTGGGATGATCAATAGTATACGGGCTGATGGAGCTGCTGCACTGCATTCCATGGCGAGGGTCCCTATTTATACCGCATTTCAGTAGCCAGTCTAGTCTAGTGTTCCAACGATCTGTCCATGCACCTAGGGTGGGCGGTGGCATGGAAATTGGCAGCAGCAGCAGCAGCACCGGTCGGCCCTTTGGGGGATGTTCAACCACACTGCCTGAGTCTTGTGATTGCAACGCTACCTGAAGAAGAAAAGAGAGTACTACGAGTCTACTATTATCCTCCCCCTCCGCCTGTAACTGTAACCGCGGCTGCCTACACACCGCTCTGTCCTTGCGTAACAAACCCTACACCACCGCATTTTTCAGGCCATTCATTTTCGGGCTTCGGCAGTGCTGGTATATTTACTCCAAAAAATCACGGGACGGGCAGCAACACAGGCTCAGTGATTCAGTCAAACTCCCCACAAGTGACTGGGGCCTGGGGGTTTCAGCTACCCGATCTTGCTCCACGGCACATGCCGGGCCGCACATCGTATGCGTTGCAATATATGCGCTTGGGGAAAAAAAAGGACAAAAATTGCCGAGGACACAAGATTTGCGAGCTCGTTCCCTTCTTTTTCTAGCAATTTGCATATATACGGTGGTCAAATTCAATGATTTAATCGGGGTACCCAAAAAAAATGTGTAAATGACACCAGTTTTTGTCATCGCACAGGTAAAAAAAAAACTCAATACAGTGCTGCCCAAGTCTCGCAAGCCTCGAATCCAATCCTTGCAGAACATAGCTTGTCATGAGTTGTTAATGTTGATATCCAGGTCCGACAGCATGCTAGCTATCTCCCCCTTGCGATACAGCTTCACGGTATCTACGACATAAAAAGAGGGCATAAAAGTATCAGCAACCAACGACAACATTTAAAAAAAAATCATTCCTTTTCTACAATAGAAAAAACAGAGTATTGTGACTTTAGCACTTGCATTGCAGTTGCACGCTTGCAGCATGCTCTGGCATATGCCAAAAAGCACAGGAATTATGCATAATTCTTGCTGACTCACAGCCCACCTTGTAATGCAGATGCAGCCATAGCGCAGGTATACAAAGCAAAAAATTCTCAAGATGGACGGTCTATAGTATATTTCTAGAGATGACAATTTGCTTTCATTATCTTCTAGTTTTAGAAGGATATATGCATCTTTGGCTAAGCCCCTGTTTGTTTCAGCTTTTTGGAGCTTCTGGCCACCAAAAGCTGCTGCGGACTGTCAAACGCTCAGCTTTTCAGTCAGCTTCTATAAAATTCGTTTGATTAAAAACCATTTAAAATTAACATAAACACATAATCGATTGAGTCGTTGCAATAGTAGGAATCCGTCACTTTCTAGATCCTGAGTCCTATGGAGACCTTTATCTTCCTCCACACGTAATCCTAATGATACACAGATTCTCTACACAGCCACAGCCAAATTCTCAGAAAAGCTGGCCAGAAAAAAGCTGAACCAAACAGGCCCTAAGCCCAATGGCAGCAACTGGCCTCTCAAATACAGGGGCAAAGCTACGATGACTTGCACAGGTGCAGATGCACCAGAGTGAAGGGGAAAAGTGCTAGTGGTTTGACTCAGTTTTACCATTGTGGTACTTCTACAATTGTACACGTTTCGTGTTTGAGGAAAATTGTATAGATTTCTTTATATAAACAACAGAGGTTAGGATGCAAATACACTCTCATCTAATCTACATGTGGATAGGCATCATGTGCCACATTGGTATATAACTGTAAAGATTGACCAGCATTCAACAAAGAGCACATGTATAATACCTGTGCAGCCACCAACGTGTTTTCCACCTGGAATAGAACAAGACAATTATTTAAAGAGTGAGTCATACAGTGTAGATCAAAATACGATGCATGCACGAATTAATTTCCGTGCATTAACAAACTGCAAATGGTACACATGAGTTGGTATTGGCACTTAGGGACACCAACTGCCAAAATCCTTACTTGATATGAAAAATCAGTGAGTGATTTCGCAACTGAGTCATGAACAGAAGAAAAAAGCTAGGCTAGACAGAAAAAATTATGGTGAGAAGGGGATAGTTGGCATACCGATGAAAACGTTAGGAACAGTAGACTGTCCAGTCAGCCTTTCTAATACCTTTTGTAGTTGTGGTCCTTGAGCTCCTGAAAGGGATTAGCTGTCAGCTGCACAAGAACATCAACCTGAAAAATTATATAGAATCACTACATATACTTACTACACTGTTCCTCGTTCCCAGTATGAAACAATACAAAAAAAAAACACAGCCCTTAAGGTCATGCGGCTTAGTAAAACACAAGCATCGCGAGGGTACATTTAGATATGTTGACATGGCCAACTTCATGTGGGCACTCAAAACAGATAGGAATAAAAAGTACGCAAAATCCTTTGTGCCTACGAGCATGCTGAATGCATCATGTCTGGTACAAGTAAAACAAGTATATGCAATAATTCAAAGCTACTGTTCAACTGGTAGTGCATTTGCCTGTTTTAGGATTCGTAGCTGATGGTGACAAAGAAGAATATCAAAAGGAACTATGAACATACAGGCCCTGCAAGGCCATATAACTAGTTGGCAAAGTGAAGAATGAGGAAAGGGACCTGAAAAAAACATGTATGATATTCGAGCCCACTACTATTTGCTGGTTGCTATCTTTGGCAGTCTCCTGTAATTGGTCTCTTCGGCAAATTGATATCCAAAATGCATTTTTGTATGGTGTTCTTGATGAAGATGTGTATATGAAGCAGCCGCTGGGTTTCGAGGATACAACACATTCATTTTTTTATGCAAACTTGACAAATCTCTATATAGCCTTAAACAGGCCCTTGGACCTGGTTCTCTCGCTTGAGCGGCGTGTTGATTAAATTGAGGTTCCACGCATCGAAGGCTTATGTCTCTTTGTTTATCTTTAATCAAGATAGTCTTCATATTTGTATTCTTATATATGTGGACAGCATTATTATTGTTAGCTCCTCATCTTCGGCGACAGACAAGATCCTTCAACAGCTTCATCATGAGTTTGTCGTGAAGGATCTTGGTCGGCTCAATTATTTTCTTGGCATAGAGGTGTATCACAATTCTTCAAGGTTGGTTTTGACGCAACGCAAATACATACATGATCTCCTGTTGCATGCAAACATGGATACTTCTAAAGGAGTTTCTATGCCTATGCTGCCTGCTGACAAGCTCTCTCTTCATGATGGTGATTCTCTCTCCTGATGATGCTACAAAGTACAAGAGCATTGTACGCACCCTACAGTATTTGTCACTCACCCGACCTAACATTTCTTTCTCGGATCGGGTTTGCCAATTTCTCGCCACGCCTACTACATCTTATTGGACTGATGCGGACCGAATTCTATGATATCTCCATGCCACTATTGATCTTGGACTTTGCTTCACCAAGTCCGAGTCTTCTCTGTTGAGCATGCTAATTGGGCTCGCAATCCCGATGATCAACGCAACATGGGTGGCTTCACCATCTTCTTCAATGACAATCTAATATCATGGGGATCTCAGAAACATCCATCAGTTACTTGTTCTAGTACGAAGGCCGAATACAAGGAATTTGCTAATGCCACAATAGAGGTAATTTGGATCCAAATCCTTCACGAGCTTAGGATTCCTCACAATCGTTCTCTCAATTTGTGGTGTGACAACATTGGTGCCACCTACCTTACGGTCAATCTAATTTTTCATCGTCGTATGAAGCATGTCAAAGTTGATTATCACTTTTCATAAGTGAGTGGCATCACGACAATTGGATGTGCGCATCATCTCCTCTAAAGATCACGTGGCGGATATTATGACCAAACCTCTAGCAGATGTGTCTTTGGAAACATAGAAACAAATGTGTCTTTGACGGAGCTAGTCCTTGACTTGCTAATCTAGTCGAAGGCTTCAGGGAAGCGCAGCAGAACTGGTCCCTTGCAGGTGCCAAGAACCTGAAGACTCTATTTGATCCAGGTTGAGAGGGATGAGATCCCCTCTGAGTTGTTTTATTTTGTTCTAAGTGGATGTGAGTGTTCTGGGCGTGTTGTGTTGGTGTGTGTATGGGTGCCTCTGTTGTCTGTTTTGAGTGGGCTTTTGCCCCTCACCTACTTTCTTCTCCTTTAATATAATGATATGCAGCTCTCCTGAGTATTCGGAAAAAAAAGCCTCTAGCAGAGGCGACTTTCTCTAAGATTTATAACAATCTGAACTTAATTTCATACCGTCCAGATTAAGAGGGGTGTTGGCATAGAAGGGTATATTCTATAGATGGAATGGTTGTTGGGCTGCGCCCACATAATCATGGCTGATGAGCTGCACCCCCATAATTATGGCTGATGAGCTGCACCCCCATAATCATGCCTCTGTTGTCTACGCTTGTAACCTTCCATGTGCATCACCTCTCTATATACTGCTATCTCCACATAGAACACCTCATACCCAAGTGCCATCACAGAGGTACAAGCACAGATCCAAGCAATGTGTTGGGTTCAACTGGCGCAAGTCCTTTTTCATCATCGACATCGTTTTTGGCTAAGCAAAGCTTGACCACCTACAAGGGTCTCCATTGGCCTCTCCTTTGCTCCGGCGTCAGGCTTCTACATCATCTTTGGTCGTCAGGAATACTTTTTCATGCACGACTTCGAAGCCCACCCAAACCTCAGCTCAAAGTAGGCCTTTCCGCACCGCCTGAGTTTATTCTTGGTCTTGTTGCTGTTGACGTCAAACTTTTTCTGGACTTGTAATCATTTATTCACCTTTTCTAAAGTTTTTTTTTGTGTAACACCGCTTAATTAATATATCAGAGTCGTTATAAAAAAACACTGCCACCTGATTGCCCGTGGAAATGGGATATAGCACGGTCAGACAATCAATAATAATGATCCATGACTTCATATATAACAGTCCTTTAGGTTATTTTCAATTAAAGAAGGATAAGGACATGAAGGGAAAAGGGGGCGAACCGAGATTGTCGAGCTCGATGACGTGGGGCTGCACACCGATCCGCTTGAAGAGTGACTTCACCTCCATGGAATATCTGCCGACGTTGCGCAGGTCATGGAACAAGTCAATCAAATGAGGTGAAGGCAAATCGAAGCTAATGAATCAATCTTAGGTTTGGTTCAGTTGGGGCTATTAATCTTACGAGCACCATGACTTAGAGTAGATGACAACGGGGTTATCGGCCACCGTCTTCTTGACGGAATCCTCCATCCGCGAACCGAAGGAAGAGTCCGGTGATGGAGAGGAGGAGGAGGCCCTGGCGGAGACGGCCTTGGTGCGACGTGCGGCGAGGGACAGGCTGGGACGATATAGCAAAGAGGGGAGAGAAAGGGGAAGGCCAAGGGTGGCCTTGGGAAGGCGGCAGAGGGTCATGCCCGACTGCGGCGGCGGCATCTGAGCCGGCGGTGGTGGCGGCGGAATCTCTCTCGAGTCCTCTCGTTTGCGTGTCTGTCTCTTCCGGCCACAACACGACCCGTCTGGCCTGGCCGTCTCTGAAGAGTTTTTTTTTTATTATAATACTCGTTTCATTAGGCTTCTTCCTTCTAGATTCTAGCACTTATAATTTCATCTTCTATAATAATATTCATAAGTAAAATGTATCCTTTAAAATAGTACTCTGATTTATTTCTAATCATTTTCATTTTTGTCGGCCAGTTCTTTTTCTTTGTGTTATTCTACTATTCAGGTTCAAGTGTTCAACATTAATCAAATATTCAAATCTGAAACACACAAACACATTTAAAGGAAAGTGAGAAGCTTCGGTAGATTTTGCTCGTCATAATCATCACTGTTTCAACAGCTGACATCGATCCATCCATGACTAGCTCACCTGTGAAAATAATAGGATCACCATACTGTAGGATGGATCAAAAAATATCCAGCAAAATGCAAAGGAGTGTCTGTTTTTCATCTTCCCAACAAGATATATGTATACAGAGTTCCATTCTTGTCAACATTATGTTCGACCAAAAGAATGAGTAGGCATGTGTAATACAATAACCGCCGTTGCAGACTGCGATGGACGGGCGGGCGAATGCTCTCGTGCCAACTTAAAGTGGTAGTATGGTTAATTTAGATACTGACAAATAAAAACAGATAAAATGATGAAAAGGAGACCAGAATACTAGTTTAAATTTAAAGGATGGATTCACTTCTTAAATACTATTTGAGAGAAGTTAAAATTATAAGGATTAAAAGAGAGAAACCTAATAAAATGAATACTATAATAGTAAATAGCTCATCTCTGAATTGGGAATGAATGGATTTCCTTCGTGGGCTGGAGAACTCCAAAAGCATCCATCTAGCTCTAGACGTCTAGTCCAGCCCATGGCACAGTTTTGGGTTTTGGCACACATGACACCTGAGTTCGTGTGAAGCAAGACTGGAGTCTCCTTGGTAATTTTTACCCAACCAAAATCATCGGCAAAACTTAGACGCTATAGAGTTAATAGTTAACCACTAAAATTAGCTAGAGATATTTAAATAGCTCAGCTAATAGTTTAGCTATTAGTTACTTTTAGTTGAAGGCTTTCAAACACCCACAGTTAACAGTCTAGCTACCTATTAGTTACACCCTTAAATACTCATTAATTTAAACTAATTCAACTTGGCTAAAAATCAGCTACTAATTAGAGCATCTCTAATAAAAAGCTCTATATTTGAGTCCTAAAAAATTAAAAATAGGATATGGTTTGAAGTGTTTAGGACCACAAAATATTTACAGCTCTAACAATTAAGTCTATCGTGTTATTTAGGAATAGAACGTTAGGAATAGTGTACAAAATGCGGATAGAGCTCCAACATATGGAGTTCTATATTTAGGACCTCATAGGTCGAGTCCTATAAATATTTGATGATTTTTTATGAAATACGACCCTTGTTGGAGCATGTTTTTTATGTTAGGGGTCCTATATTTTAAAATACAACTCTATTTAGAACTTCGGTTGGAGATGCTCTTAGCCAGCTAATTCCATTAGCAAATTTTCAATCAGCTAAGCTATAGTGCATCAAACTTGTCTTTAGGCTTACCAAAATTAGAGCAAAAAAGCATAGATGTGCAATAGATTAGGAACATTTTTGAATGCAGAGTCTAGAGCTAATAGTTAGTTGACTAAAAATTACTAGTGAAATCAGCTGGCTAAATATTAGTTGATTTCAGTTATTTTGAACCAACTAATAAACTAATAAGTAGTTGAAGGTGCATCTAATAGTTAGATAGATTAATAGCTAGGGGTGTTTGGATGTCTGTAGCTAAAAGGAGCTGATAGTTTAGGTTGTTTCGATGTCTTCAGCTAATATTAGCAGCTAACAAATTTCCTCTCTTATATGGTTTCAAAAGTTTCCAAAAATTATCAAAGCTTCGGTCATAAACATTGATGTGTCAATTATTTGATAATAAATCAATTGATGATTAAACGTTTTGGTTTGTCATGATTTATACTTTATAAGCTACTTTTTAGGTTGTTCCGATGTCTCCGGCTAATATTAGCAGCTAATTAATTTTCTCTCTTCTATGGTTTCAAAAGTTTCTAAAAATTATCAAAGCTTTGGTCATAAACATTGATGTGCCAATTCTTTGATAATAAATCAAATGATGATCAAACATTTTGGTTTGTCATGATTGGTAAGGAGTTGTCTACCATATTTGCCATGGTCCCTGCTTCGTTTATCATCTACCATATCTAGGGGGTCGTGTGCTAGAGCCTTTGTTCATCGTCACGCTGGTGAGATCTCGCCGTGCAGGGCAGAGCGCCGCCGCGGCTAGGCCTATATTCCTTGGGGGAGAGCGTGCGCCGTAGAATTTTGATCCAAGGGCTCGAATGCAACCCAGGCGTGGCCAAATCATGACCATGGATCTCAGACCCGTGGCTGACAGCGTACCAGTTCGGGGTGTGTATGCAAGCGTTATTGAGTCATTGATCCAGGGATAGACGGTGGGGATTAGATCACGCGGTGAAAGAATCGGGGCCGTCAGATCTAGATTCGATGGTCTCGCGTTGAGGCCGATTGGGATCTAATCTGAGACGTGTGTTCCCAATCGGGTGGCTGTTAGCTCATGATACCCCTTCGGTCGTGTCTGTTTTGCAAAAGAGACCCCGTAGTTTTATTGAATGAACCCGCAGTCCACCTATAGTCAAAAGTAATTGTGAATGAGTCCTGTATTTTCCGAATTAAACCCTGAGCTTCTGGTATATTGTACCCGCAACCCAGGACTTAAATAAATCAAGTAGATAAAATAGAAAAATGGTTTCTAGTATAAAAATAATTCTAAAAATTTGTTTAATCATAGTTAATCCATTTTAACTTCTTTTTGACCCATTCCAGTTGCTATAATTTTGTTTTAATATCGTTTTCACCTGGTAACTCTGTTTTCTCATGAAACATAGATTAAAATTATTCATTTGGTTTATTCTACATCAACCACTTAAAACTTCGGAAAATCGTAACTCATTAACCGTAGCTTCAGATTTAGTGATTCTCGAACCCGTGGCCTCGTTACGATGTGTAGAATATTATCATACATTATATTCCTCTGTTTGGTGTGATGTTAATTTCTCCTATGCTATGTTTGTTTGTATTACTTCGAGTAGACGAGCAAGTGACCGAGGACCCCGGTACCCAGCAGGTGGATAATTCTGAGCAGGAGCTCGTTGAAGGCAAGTTGTGCCCTTGACCACTTTTATTTACCCAATAATGTTCTCTATAATCACTATGGCATGTTTAGGCTTAATTTTGATGGGACCCAATAGGTCACCCTAGTCTGCTTTATCTTGTGCCTTGATCACCACTAAACTTTTGGGTAGTCCTGCTATTGCTATATGTGTTTTTGGGTGTTAAGATAATTTGACACATGATTATTTATTATTATTACTGTTGATTATTTAGTGTTCATGATAAGATTATTGTTCTAATTGGAACATGGAGAACCACACGGGAAAACAGTGCTACCACAAGGTGGAATGGGACACCCTTGGCCAAGTAATTAGGAATACTCGGGAGAGATAAACTTACCTGAAAGGAACAAGCGGGGAGGTGTCGCAACAGAGTATAGTGAGGTTCTCTGGTCGGACTGCCTAGCTTTTTGGACGGGGGATTCTTATGCTTCCTTTTTCTTGAATCCGTAGTGGGTTTTCTCGAACTAGTGGAACTTTAGAAAGGCCTCGGTTACCCTGCCTCGTCTCCTCGGTAGAGATGAATGGGACTTCTAGATCCCTTGGCAAATGGGTAGCATGGCTTGTGGGTAAAGATGTGCAACCTCCGCAGAGTGTAAAACTGGTATATCAGCCGTGCTCACAGTCATGAGCGGCTCGGACACTCACATGATTAATTTATAGAAGTAAATTTCATTTTTCATTTGCATCGCATTGTGGTTTTATTATTAATTTTGATCTACTATTATTTGGGTTTGTATACACTTACATTTAGTAACTGCTAATAAATTTTGACCAACTTATTAAAAGCAATGCTCAACTTTAACCATTATTTGTTTATCAACCTTACACTTCACATGAACTCCCACCTTTGGTGAGTTATGCACATTATTCCCCACAACATGTTGAGCTATGATCTTTTGTGAGCTCACCCTTGCGATATATAAACCCCCCATAGGTGAAGAGCAGGTAGTCTAGGAGGAGGTCTACAACGAGGAGTACGAGCTCATCTAGGTGGCGTCTCCCAGTCAGCTTGATGGAACCAAAGAATAATTATTAGTTCGCTTTATTGTTATCGTTTATTTTTGTAAGACACTTTCGCTATGTAATAATATTTGTGACATTTATCTCTATACGCTTGGTCATTATATGTGTTGTTCTTCTTTGGCGCACATATGAGATGCACCCGGCTTTATCCCTTAAATCCGGGTGTGACAGAAGTGGTATCAGAGGAAATGTTGACTATAGGACGAAACCTAGATAGAACTGGACAAAAACCCTTACCACTTACCTTCACTCTGATTCTTTCTGTACTTTTTTGATCCTGTCTCACCTTTGGCTGTTCTACTCTGACTGTTCTTATCTTTTCTACTCTAGAAAGACAAGAATGATTTCACACCTTGGAATCCTACATCTAAGACTCCCTAAAGAGATAGGAGACCTAAGACAAAAAAACATATATATATTCTCTATCTAAAGTGTTTGGATGTTTGTTATGATGATAAATGCTTGATTTGCTTCTTTGATTGACTGAAATAGTATAGCAGGGCATTCTAGCATGTACCACCATAAGGTAGTGTATTAGTATTATGTCACACCCGGGTTTTGAGGCACCAAGACCCGGGCACGAACATAATCACCAGGTGTGCTGGGACCAAGTCTCACACATATGATGAATAATGGCACAAGATCGAATGTCACATCTTTACTACATAACAGGAGTTCTATACAAAATAAATAATTACATTATAAGGAGACAACGGTCCAGCAACCCAAAGTTGACTGGGAGACGACGGCCTAGACCTCTCACGAACTCGTCACAGCATCCTCTATGCGCCTCATCCTGCGGTACCTGTTCTTGACCTGTGGGGGGTGTGAGACAGCAAGAGTGAGCTCACATACGTTCATAGCTCAACAAGTTGTGGGGAATAATGTGTATGAACTCGCCAAAGGTGGGAGCTCACGTGAAGTGTAAGGCTTACCAAAGAGGATGGTTAAGCTGAGTATTGCTTTTAAAGTTGGTCAAAATTTTATTAGCAGTTACTAAGTATAAGTAAATACCAAACCAATTAAGTAGTAGAACAAAAGTAACAACATCACCTGTGATGCAATGCATATGACATATTGAATTTAGTTCCATAAATTAATCATGTGAGTGTCCAAGCTGCTCATGATCATGAGCACGGCTAGTATACCAGTTTTACACTCTACAGAGGTTGCACATCTTTACCCACAAGTCATGTTACCCATCTGCCAAGAGACGGCCAATCCCATACACCTCTACCGAGGAGGCGAGGCAGGGTAACACTACGAGGCCTTTACAAAGTTTCACTAGCTTCCGAAAACCCGCTACAGTTTATAGGAAGCTCCAGTGCAGGAATCCCTCGCCTGACCGCCATCGTAGCAAAATCAACCCGAGGACCTCCCTACACTGACCACTCCTCTACTGCCCTTGCCCCTTTCGGGTAAGGTAGTCTTCCACTAGCTTTCCTAATTAGTTGGCCAAGGGCGTCCCATTAAACCCTTGTGGTAGCTCTGTTTTCCCGGGTGGTTCTCCATGTTCCAATTAACATAATGATCTTGACATGAACAGTAAATAATAACTGATAATAAAAGATAATCATGAATAAATGTGTATCTCTATACCCAAAACCACATAAAGCAATAGCAGGTACTACCCAAAAATTCAGTGGTAAACAAGGTATAAAGATAGTCAAACTGGGGTAACCTATTGGGTCCCATCAAAATTAACCTATGCAGATCATTATGATTAATTAGAACATGACTGGGTAAAAAGAAGTGATCAAGGGCACAACTTGCCTGCCACTTGAGATTCCAGGTACCAACTTGCTCTTCAGCTGACTCGTGACCTCACGCTAGTCGTAGTAATACAAACAAACAGTGTATAGGCAAAATTAACATCACACCAAACATAAGAATAAACTGCGTAATAATAATCTACGCGCCGCAACGAGATCGTAGGAACAAGAATCCTTAAATTCAGAGTTACGGTTACCAAGTTATGAATTTCTGAAGTTATTAAGCACCTAGGATATATTGATTCAAATGAACATTTTTAATTCAAGTTTCATGGCTAAACACAGGCACTAGGTGATAGACAATATTAAAACAAAATTATTGCAACTAAAACGGATTTAAAAGGAGTTAAAATGGAATTTCTATGAATTAAATAAGTTCTAGAATTGTTTTTATACTCAAAATCAATTTCTAAATCTCTTTTCCTGTTTTCTTTAATTTCTGGACTGAGCGCTAAATATTGGAAAGCGCAGGGACCCTTGCGCAAACATTCTCAAGACTCAGACTATACCGGAGTTGAATGGCGAGTTGATTGTTTAAGAAATCGAGGACTCTTAAGCAAAAAGACGCGGTCGAAGGGGTATCGGTGATCGTGAGTCTCCCAATCATCAACGGACGGTCCAGATTAAAACCCAACCTAACTGAACCGGTATGGAGCCCCAACCGTTGGATCCCACCCTGACGCTCTGGATTCAAATAAGCTCATCCCATCCCGCGATCGCTCGATCAAAATCGAACGACACCAGATACACTGGTCGAAACGGTACTCAACAACTAATCCGGACCGTTGGATTCGGATCATGCAGCCACGACATCATCTTCTCCCTCCAGTCGAACTCGCGGTCAGGAACGGCACTACGTCGGCGCCATCACCGGCAACACGGTCGGTCTGCCCCCGCTGCCCCAACCTACGCATGATATCATGGAAAACGGAGAGGAGGGCATGGGGAATATGTTGGACATCGACTTACGAGTGATTCTGTTACGGTGGACACCGCCCACGACATCGAGCGGCCCTGCGGCGAAGCGTGAGCGACGGTAAGGAATTCCAGCCACCTCCGTTCATCAATCGTGCCTGCCGAGGCATCCACACCCACCAGAGTTCCTCAACGAAGGTCCCCCATCACTAGCCGAGACCAAAGCGACAACCGAGTCGCATATCCCTAGTGGCGGCGGCGCTCTCTTTCTCTGCTTCTCTCTCTCTCATTCCAAAGGTTAACGGCAAGACGATGGCGCAGCTCAGCTTTATAGTCTCGAGGAAGCGACGCCACCACATACCCCAACAACCTCTCCCGAGCTGGGCGAGTCCGCACCCAGGGAAAACGGCTGATTCCAACAACCCAACGAGCTCGGCGGAGTAGTTCATAGGTACACGCAAATCTCAGGGTGGAAGGGAAGTCCGACCTTCCGGGCCCACCCAACGACGAGACAATCAGGCAGCGCGGGGTCAATGGGAGTGGCCCAACAAACGATGGCGCCACGGAGGTAGAAGAGTTGCTCCACCCACGAGCGAACTCTGTTGAAGTCGAAGGCTGATGATGGAGGCCCACGCGATAGAGGGAGAGTGAAATGCTGGCGCCACAGGCCCACACCACAGCGACGAAAGGACGCGCGATGGAGAACGATGGCTCTGGATGATGGGCCCGGGAATGTCAGTGACCGAGTTTGCCCTCGTAGTGGAGATGGGACTGAGCGGATGGAATGGGATGGTGGGCCGCGGGGGTGGAGTTACTGGGCCAAGAAGCGAGAATTCTAGCCCGCACAGGTAGAGGTCTTCCTTTTCTTTTATTCTTTTTTTTCATTTTCAAATTTAAAACTCCAATTCAAATTCAAATTCTTTTTGAACTTAAGTTTTCCAAATATCCATTAAAAATACTAATATGAAGATAACGCCTATTATTTATTTATTTATAATATATATATAGTGTATATTGTTTTTCCTTTACTTCTCTTTTCTTATTTCTCTTTCTATTTTCAAATTCTACTTTTCAAACCTAACTTGTCTTCAAAATTTGAGTACGATTGCAACAATACAAGACCTCCAGCATGATATGCATATTTCTATATTTATTATTTTGTTATTTGGCTAGCTTACTTCCTTTTAATTGAGCATTCAAAAGCATGAGAAATCCAAAAAGGTTTTTTTAAAAAAATCCCTAAGGCACAACCTTAAATTTATTTATTTATTTTATTTCATTATTGTCATTTTTTTCTTCTACCATTTTTTGGGCTTTACAAATCCTACCCCCCTTAATAGAAATCTCGTCCTCGAGATTTGTAAGAAAAGAGATATAGGAAGAGTGGTTTGCAATTTAACTTTCAGTTTCTAATTATTTAAAAAAAATCAAAACCTCTCTTTTTTCATTAGTGAGTGATTAGGAGAACATGGGTATCTATATGTATAGTCATTTTATTATGTAGGATAAAAGATGGGTAGGTTAGGGCAAGAATAGCCTGGGATAAGAAAGTTTATGGTGAGAAAGAACTTTGTGTTGAGTGGCAATGCAACTGAAGGTTGAGTTTGACTTCTCTCCTTCCTTGACGAGGTTGATCTTTTCTTCTCTGGTCTTGGTCTCATTGATTCATGGTTAGTGTATATCATCGGTTGGGGAATATGGTTAAGATAGATATGGATGAGATAGACTACATGATGTAGGTCAAAAGTTTGTTTGATGTTAGGTGGGGATAGGCAGATTATGCAATCCATCATGACTCTATTGGTTGGGTTGGTCTATCATTATTTAGTGTAGGATGAACTAGGTTAAAACATGTGGATAGGGTATAATCTATTTCACAAGTATTAACTGATCCATTAAGTAACTCACTTTAGATTGGACCATATTAGATTAGATGGGATCTAGATTAAATTGGTATAACTAGGTTAGACTAGATAATATCTAATTACTTTGGATTAGATCATGGTTGTTACACTAGTGCAGGATAAATATGCTTATTGGGGCAAGATGAATCCATAAGACTAAGGTAGAATCTTTTGAGGTCAGTTAGATCTATTAGGATAAAATAAAATCTTTTCAAGATAAGATGAGTCTATTAAAGTAATAGAGTATCTTTTAAGATAAGATGGATCTATTAAGTTAAATATATTTTAATTAGGATAAGTTAGGATCTTTTGAGATGAGATGGATCTATGACGAAGGTAAATCAGAATCTCTATCAAGTTAAAATAGAGGGGTTATGCAACCATCGGATGGTTAAGGTATTTGCATGAGGTCTGGTAGTTGGTCTGTCGTTCTTAATTTAGTGCAGAGTAAATTGAGTTAAAAGCATATTTTATAAGAGTAGAGTCTAATTTATTTCATCGGTATTATCCTTCTTGTTAAGTAACTTACATTAGATTAGCTCAACATGAGGTTAGCCTTTGTTAGATTAGATTAATTTGTCACATTAGATTAGATCCAGGTTAGATTGGTGTGACTAGCTTGGACTAGATAAGATCTAATTAAATTTTGGGATTAGCTCATGGTTGTTACCTTAGGATGAGATAAGCAAAGTGGTTAGGATAGGATGAATCTTCCAAGATAAGATGAATCTTTTAAGATAAGAGAGAATCCTTTAAGATATGATGGATCTACTAGGCTTGACATATTTTTAATGGGGGATAATCAGTGTTGTCTATTTTATAAATATTCTCCCTTATGCCTAGGTGTATATGTAGATGAAATTATGGACATTACTCCACAACTCATCACACTCAATCAAAGAACCAAATCAGACAAATATCATAAGAACAAACATTCAAGTTCATAGATATCTATATAAAAGAAAATAATTTTGTTTTTGTTCCTAAGAGTAGGTCTCCTATTCCTAAAGGTCACTTTAGGCACGGGATTTCAAAGTGTGAAATCCACATTTGTCTTTAGAAAGAAAAGGTAAGAATAATCAGAGTAAGCGGAAATAGATGAGAAAGATTAAAAAAAGTTTAGAAAAGAATCAGAGTAGCAAAGGTAAGTATTGGTTGTCCAGTTCTATCTAGGTTTCGTCCTACAGTCAACATTCCTCTGATACCACTTCTGTCACACCCGGGTTTTGAGGCACCAAGACCCGGGCGTGAACATAATCACTAGGTGTGCTGGGACCAAGTCTCACACATATGATGAATCATGGCACAGGATCGAATGTCACATCTTTACTACATAATAGGAGTTCTATACAAAATAAATAATTACATTATAAGGAGAGAACGGTCCAGCAACCCAAAGTTGACTGGAAGACGATGGCCTAGACCTCTCACGAACTCATCACAACATCCTCCATGCGCCTTATCCTGCGGTACCTGTTCTTGACCTGTGGGGAATAATGTAGGGAGGTGTGAGACAGCAAGAGTGAGCTCACATACGTTCATAGCTCAACAAGTTGTGGGGAATAATGTGTATGAACTCGCCAAAGGTGGGAGCTCACGTGAAGTGTAAGGCTTACCAAAGAGGATGGTTAAGCTGAGCATTGCTTTTAAAGTTGGTCAAAATTTTATTAGCAGTTACTAAGTATAAGTAAATACCAACCCAATTAAGTAGTAGAACAAACGTAACAACATCACCTGCGATGCAATGCATATGACATATTGAATTTAGTTCCATAAATTAATCATGTGAGTGTCTGAGCTGCTCATGACCGTGAGCACGGCTAGTATACCAGTTTTACACTCTGTAGAGGTTGCGCATCTTTACCCACAAGTCATGTTACCCGTCTGCCAAGAGACGGCCAATCCCATACACCTCTACCGAGGAGGCGAGGCAGTGTAACACTACGAGGCCTTTACAAAGTTCCACTAGCTTCTGAAAACCCGCTACAGTTTATAGGAAGCTCTAGTGCAGGAATCCCTCGCCTGACTGCCATCGTAGCAAAATCAACCCGAGGACCTCCCTACACTGACCACTCCCCTACTGCCCTTGCCCCTTTCGGGTAAGGTAGTCTTCCACTAGCTTTCCTAGTTAGTTGGCCAAGGGCATCCCATTAAACCCTTGTGGTAGCACTGTTTTCCCGGGTGGTTCTCCATGTTCCAATTAACATAATGATCTTGACATGAACAGTAAATAATAACTGATAATAAAAGATAATCATGAATAAATGTGTATCTCTATACCCAAAACCACATAAAGCAATAACAGGTACTATCCAAAAATTCAGTGGTAAACAAGGTATAAAGATAGTCAAACTGGGGTAACCTTTTGGGTCCCA
Organism: Zea luxurians; assembly: GCA_029449295.1. Classification (NCBI taxonomy): domain Eukaryota; kingdom Viridiplantae; phylum Streptophyta; class Magnoliopsida; order Poales; family Poaceae; genus Zea; species Zea luxurians. Next base: position 12,105,734 of record JAOPSE010000043.1, on the reverse strand, counting down.
TCGAAATTAACCTATGCAGATCATTATAATTAATTAGAACATGACTGGATAAAAAGAAGTAATCAAGGGCACAACTTGCCTGGCACTTGAGATTCCAGGTACCCACTTGCTCTTCAGCTGATTCGTGACCTCACGCTAGTCGTAGTAATACAAACAAACAGTGTATAGAAAAAATTAACATCATACCAAACATAAGAATAAACTGCGTAATAATAATCTATGCGCCGCAACGAGATCATAGGAACAAGAATCCTTAAATTCAGAGTTATGGTTACCAAGTTATGAATTTCTGAAGTTATTAAGCACCTAGGATAGATTGACTCAAATGAACATTTTTAATTCAAGTTTCATGGCTAAACACAGGCACTAGGTGATAGACAATATTAAAACAAAATTATTGCAACTGAAACGGATTTAAAAGGAGTTAAAATGGAATTTCTATGAATTAAATAAGTTCTAGAATTGTTTTTATACTCAAAATCGATTTCTAAATCTCTTTTCCTGTTTTCTTTAATTTCTGGACTGCACGCTAAATATTGGAAAGCGCAGGGACCCCTACGCAAACATTCTTAAGACTCAGACTATACCGGAGTTGGATGGCGGGTTGATTGTTTAAGAAACCGAGGACTCTTAAGCAAAAAGACATGGTCGAAGGGGTATCGGTGATCGTGAGTCGCCCGATCATCAACGGACGGTCCAGATTAAAACCCAACCTAACTGAACCGGTATGGAGCCCCAACCGTTGGATCCCACCGTGACGCTCTAGATTCAAATAAGCTCATCCCATCCCGCGATCGCTCGATCAAAATCGAACGACACCAGATACACTGGTCGAAACGGTACTCAACAACTAATCGAGACCGTTGGATTCGGATCATGCAGCCACGACATCATCTTCTCCCTCCAGTCGAACTCGCGGTCAGGAACGGCACTACGGCGGCGCCATCACCGGCAACACGATCAGTCTACCCCCGCTGCTCCAACCTACGCATGATATCATGGAAAACGGAGAGGAGGGCACGGGGAATATGTTGGACATCGACTTACGAGTGATTCTGTTACGGTGGACACCGCCCACGACATCGAGCGGCCCTGCGGCGAAGCGTGTGCGACGGTAAGGAATTCCAGCCACCTCCGTTCATCAATCGTGCCTGCCGAGGCATCCACACCCACCAGAGTTCCTCGACGAAGGTCCCCCATCACTAGCCGAGACCAAAGCGACGACCGAGTCGCATATCCCTAGTGGCGGCGGCGCTCTCTTTCTCTGCTTCTCTCTCTCATTTCAAAGGTTAACGGCAAGACGATGGCGCAGCTCAGCTTTATAGTCTCGAGGAAGCGGCGCCACCACATTTCCCAACAACCTTTCCTGAGCTGGGCGAGTCTGCACCTAGGGAAAACGGCTGATTCCAACAACCCAACGAGCTCGGCGGAGTAGTTCATAGGCACGCGCAAATCTCAGGGTGGAAGGGAAGTCCAACCTTCCGGGCCCACCCAGCGGCGAGACAATCAGGCAGCGCGGTGTCAACGGGAGTGGCCCAACGAACGACGGCGCCACAGAGGTAGAAGAGTTGCTTCACCCACGAGCGAACTCCGTTGAAGTCAAAGGCTGATGATGGAGGTCCACGCGACAGAGGGAGAGTGAAATGCTGGCGCCACAGGCCCACACCACAGCGACGAAAGGACGCGCGATGGAGAATGATGGCTCTGGATGATGGGCCCGAGAATGTTAGTGACCGAGTTTGCCCCCGTAGTGGAGATGGGACTGAGCGGATGGAATGGGATGGTGGGCCGCGGGGGTGGAGTTACTGGGCCAAGAAGCGAGAATTCTAGCCCGCGCAGGTAGAGGTCTTCCTTTTCTTTTATTCTTTTTTTCATTTCCAAATTTAAAACTCCAATTCAAATTCAAATTTTTTTTGAACTTAAGTTTTCCAAATATCCATTAAAAATACTAATATGAAGATAACGCCTATTATTTATTTATTTATAATATATATATAGTGTATATTATTTTTCCTTTACTTCTCTTTTCTTATTTCTCTTTCTATTTTCAAATTCTACTTTTCAAACCTAACTTGTCTTCAAAATTTGAGTATGATTGCAACAATACAAGACCTCCAGCATGATATGCATATTTCTATATTTATTATTTTGTTATTTGGCTAGCTTACTTCCTTTTAATTGAGCATTCAAAAGCATGAGAAATCTAAAAAGTTTTTTTTTTAAAAAAATCCCTAAGGCACAACCTTAAATTTATTTATTTATTTTATTTCATTATTGTCATTTTTTTCTTCTACCAAATTAGTAGGTGACACACTAATCTACTAAGCTAATAAAACCCCTAAAAGATCATGTCTCATAATTACTCGTCTTATCTGCAATTCTATCTTACCATGTGTTTCTAACCCAGATGGTCAATACCAAGAAGGGAGGCGGTATCGATCTACCTGCCAACAACCATCGTAGGAGGATTGTTAACCAACCACAGTTAGAGGTGAATCCTCCACCGAACCCTCCACTGGCTGGAGCAGATCCAGTAGCTGCCGCTCAGATGCAGCTGGTGCAACAAATGGCAAACACTATGACAGAAATGCAAGCTCAGATGCACCAGGAATGTCATGAGATGCACTAGGAGTGACAAGAAATGCGACAGGAGATGAGGCACGAACGATTGGAACGGCAACAACAACCACCACTACCTCCACCGCCACCACTAGCTCCACCTCGGGACAAGCATCGGGAATTCATGAGTCACAAGCCACCTATATTCTCCAACTATCCAGATCCTCTTTAGGCAGATGATTGGCTGAAGACAATGGATAAAATGCTCAACATTGCTCAATGTACTGATCGAGAGAAGGTGCTCTATGCGTCAGGCTGTCTCACTGTCCCTGCTGCTGATTGGTGGGACTCTTACTGTGCTGCCATGATGCTGTTAATACTATCACCTAGACAAAGTTCTCTACACAATTTCGAAACTATCATATTCTTGCAGGCTTGATGAAAATTAAGAAGAAGGAATTCTTGTCACTTAAGCAAGGAAACATGTCAGTTAGTGAATACCGTGATAAATTTATTCAGCTGTCAAGGTATGCTCTAGAGGAGGTTGCTGATGATGAAAGGAAGCAGGAGCAATTCATGGAGGGGCTCATTGGGCCACTCTAGTACCAGCTGGTATCTCACACCTTCCCATCTTTCCAGAGGCTTTTGGACAAGGCTATAGCTGTTGAACACAAACATGTTTAGCTAAGATGAAGAGGAAGGCTATCACCCAGGGACAAGGGAGCAGTAGCATCCGCCCTCGCTATGCTCCACCCTAGGGTACGCCAGCTTGCCCTGGAGGAGGGCCACAGTCCTACCAGCGACCTGCTCAGCAGACACCGCAGGCGACACCATAGACTCAGCATAGTCGTCAGGCTGCCCCCACTGGCACCCCGACGAGACCTGCTGGCTAGGGCACTGCTACAGGCACCACATGCTTCAAGTGTGGTGAGGTTGGTCACTATGCTAATGTTTGTCCGAAGAGGAACCCCAACACACCGGCTCGTGGTAATTCTTAGGGCAAGCAGACACTGACTCCAGGCAGCAACCGTGGCTATAACATTGCCAGGGTTAATCAAATCAATGTCAAAGCTACTAAGGATGGTCCTAACATCATCATTAGTATGTTCTTCATTAATTTAGTGCCAGGTACTATACTTTTTTGATTCTGGAGCTTCACATTCATTCATATCTGCTCATTATGTTCATGCAAATAGTCTACCTTACCTTGCCCTGCGTAGACCTATGATAGTGAAAGGGAAATGTGCCCTTGGGCCATTTCTAAGTATTTTGGTGATTGAGTGCCAACACAAGTGCTTTTGTGCTAATCTATGCAAAGTGGTGGACAAAGTGCAAATCATGTCAAAAGGTATGTTTCTAGACTTAGTACATTGTTTTATAGACTAATGTGTTGTGTCTAAGTGCTGGAAACAGGAAAAACTGAATTGGAAATGAGATGGCTATGATCAGCCGAAGTCAGCTCGGTCTGGGTGCACCGGACTGTCCGGTGGTGCACCGGACAGTGTCCGGTGCGCCAGGCTGGCTCTGGCGAACAGGCTGCTCTCGGGACTTCGACGGCGGTGTACGACTATAATTCACCGGTCTGTCCGGTGGGCCGTTCACAGGCGAACTTGTCGCTCTCGGGAAACCATCAACGGCGTACGGCTAAAATTCACCGGTCTGTTCGGTGGTGCACCGGACTGTCCTGTGAGCCAACGGTCAGCCGAGGCAACGGTCGGCCGAGGATTCCGCGCTTGACGCGTGGCTGAGCCAACGGTCACATTGGTGCACCGGACTGTCCGGTGTGCACCGGACAGTGTCTGGTGCGCCAACGGCTCTCAGACTCCAACGGTCGGCTTCGCCAAATAAGGAAGGAGATCTGCACCGAACAGTGTCCGGTGGTGCACCGGACTATCCGGTGCGCCAGTCGACAGAAGGCAAGATCTGCCTTCCAGGATTGTTCTCAATGACTCCTAGCTGCATTGGGGCTATAAAAGGGACCCCTAGGCGCATGGAGGAGCACACCAAGCATTCCCTGAGCACTCTTGATCACTCACACTCCATTCTTGCGCACTTGTTCGACATTCTAGTGATTTAAGCTCCGTTCTAGTGTGCTAGTCTTTTGAGCTTAAGTCTGGGTCTTGTGTGTGTGCATTTGCTGTGATCTTAGTGTCTTGTGTGAGTTGCTAATCCCTCCCTTGCTCCGTGCTTCTTTGTGAACTTCAAGTGTATGGGCGAGAGGCTGCAAGTTGTGGAGATTCCTCGCAAACGGGATTAAGAAAAGCAAGCAAAACACCGTGGTATTTAAGTGGGTCTTTGGACCGCTTGAGAGGGGTTGATTGCAACCCTCGTCCGTTGGGACGCCACAACGTGGAGTAGGCAAGCGTTGGTCTTGGCCGAACCACGGGATAACCACCGTGCCAACTCTGTGATTGATTTCTTGTGGTTATTGTGTTTTGTTGAGACTTCTCTCTAGCCACTTGGTGATTATTGTGCTAACGCTTAACCAAGTTTTTGTGGCTTAAGTTTTAAGATTGACAGGATCACCTATTCACCCCCCCTCTAGGTGCTCTCAATTGGTATCAGAGCCGTTCTCTTCACAAAGGGACTAACCGCCCGAAGAGATGGATCCTAAGGGGAAGGGTATCGTGATCAACGATAAAGAGAAGGAATCTTTCGTCAACGAGCCGAAGGATGACAAGCCTACCGACTCGGGCTCGGGCCATAGACGGAAAGATGGGAAGAAGAAGAAGACAACACGCATCAAGGAGATTGTCTACTATGACGACAGCGATGAGTCATCTTCTTCCCAAAAGGACAACGATGACAACGACTACGAGAGAAGGAAACCGGTTAATTCGAACTTTTCTTTTGACTACTCTCGTATTCCGTAAAGTACAAATACTCATTTGCACTCCATTCCACTTGGCAAACCTCCTCACTTTGATGGAGAGGACTACGGATTTTGGAGCCACAAAATGCGTAGTCACCTGTTCTCTCTCCATCCGAGCATTTGGGAGATTGTGGAAAGTGGAATGAAATTTGATAGCTCGGATAGTCCTACGTTTATCAATGAACAGATTCATAGAAATGCACAAGCTACTACTGTGTTGTTAGCCTCTTTGTGCAGGGACGAATATCATAAGGTGAGCGGCTTGGACAATGCCAAGCAAATCTGGGACACCCTCAAGATCTCTCATGAGGGGAATGATGTCACCTTGCTCACCAAGATGGAGTTGATAGAGGGAGAGCTTGGAAGATTCGCGATGATAAGGGGCGAGGAGCCAACCCAAACATACAACCGGCTCAAGACCCTTATCAACAAAATAAGGAGCTACGGAAGCACGCGATGGACGGACCATGACGTCGTCCGCCTAATGCTAAGGTCATTTACCGTTCTTGATCCACATTTGGTGAATAATATTCGTGAGAATCTCAGGTACACCAAAATGTTGCCCGAAGAAGTTCTTGGAAAATTCGTAAGCGGGCGAATGATGATCAAGGAGGCGAGGTACGTGGACGACGCGTTGAACGGTCCAATCCATGAGCCTCAACCCATTGCTCTCAAGGCAACAAGGAGCAAGGAGGCGTTACCTAGCAAGGTGGCGCAAGTTGAGGCGGCAGGGCTCAATGATGAAGAGATGGCCCTCATCATCAAGCGCTTCAAGACGACGCTTAAGGGTCGCAAGGGACAGCCAAGCAAGACAAAGACAAAGGGGAAGCGCTCATGCTTCAAATGTGGTAAGCTTGGTCATTTTATTGCTAACTGTCCCGATAATGAAAGTGACCAGGAAAAAGGAAACAAGAGGGAGAAGAAAAAGAACTACAAGAAGGCCAAGGGCGAAGCACATATCGGGAAGGAGTGGGATTCGGATTGCTCCTCCTCCGACTCCAAAAATGAAGGACTCGCCGCCACCGCCTTCAACAAGTCTTCCCTCTTCCCCAACGAGCGTCACACATGCCTCATGGCAAAGGAGAAGGTATGTACTCGAGACAGTACTACTTATGATTCTTCTAGTGATAATGGTTCTAGTGACGACGATGAAATAGACTATTCTAGTTTATTTAAAGGATTAGATAGAACTAAAATTGGCAAAATTAATGAGTTAATTGATGCCTTGAATGACAAAAATAGGTTACTAGAAAAGCAAGAGGATTTGTTATATGAAGAACATGATAAATTTGTAGAAGCACAAAAATCTCATGCTTTAGAAGTTAAAAGAAATGAAATGCTTTCTTATGAACTATCTACTTGTCATGAAACCATTGCTACTTTAAAAAGTGTTAATGATGATTTAAATGTTAAACTAGAAGTAGCTAGTAAATCTAACTCTTGTGTAGAGCATGTTACTATCTGTAAGAGATGTAAAGATTTCGATGTTGATGCTTGTAGTGATCACTTAGTTTCAATTTCCAAATTGAATGATGAATTGGCTAGTCTTAATGCTCAACTTAAGACTAGCAAAAATGATTTTGATAAACTAAAATTTGCAAGGGATGCCTACACTAGTGGTAGAAACCCCTCTATTAAGGATGGTCTTGGCTTCAAGAGGGAAGCCAAGAACTTGACAAGCCATAAGGCTCCCATCTCCGCCAAGGAGAAAGGGAAAGCCCCTATGGCTAGTAGTGTGCAAAAGAACCATGCTTTTATGTACCATGATAGGAGACAATCTAGAAATGCTTATAGGAATTATAATGCTTATGATGCTTTTGATTCTCATGCCATGTTTGCTTCTAGTTCTTCCTATGTGCATGATAGAAATGTTGGTAGGAGAAATGTTGTTCATAATATGCCCAGGAGAAATATTGTTAATGTTCCTAGGAAAGTTAATGAACCATCTACAATATATCATGCTTGCAATGCTTCTTTTGCCATTTATAGAAAGAATAAGAAAGTGATTGCTAGGAAGTTAGGGGCAAGATGCAAGGGTGACAAAACTTGCATTTGGGTCCCTAAGACCATTGTAACTAACCTTGTAGGACCCAACAAGAGTTGGGTACCTAAGACCCAAGCCTAAATTTGCCTTGCAGGTTTATGCATCCGGGGGCTCAAGCTGGATTATCGACAGCGGATGCACAAACCACATGATGGGAGAGAAGAGGATGTTCTCTTCCTACATCAAGAACAAAGATCCCCAAGATTCAATAATATTCGGTGATGGGAACCAAGGCAAGGTAAAAGGGTTAGGTAAAATTGCTATTTCGTCTGAGCACTCTATTTCTAATGTGTTTTTAGTTGAGTCGCTTGGATATAATCTGTTATCCGTTAGTCAATTATGCAATATGGGATATAATTGTCTATTCACAAATGTAGATGTGTCTGTCTTTAGAAGATGTGATGGTTCACTAGCTTTTAAGGGTGTACTAGACGGCAAACTTTATTTGGTTGATTTTGCAAAAGAAGAGGCCGGTCTAGATGCATGCTTAATGGCTAAGACTTGCATGGGCTGGTTGTGGCATCGCCGCTTAGCACATGTGGGGATGAAGAACCTCCACAAGCTTCTAAAGGGAGAACACGTGATAGGTCTAACCAATGTACATTTCGAAAAAGATAGACCTTGTGCAGCTTGTCAAGCAGGAAAACAGGTGGGAGGCTCTCATCACACCAAAAATGTGATGACCACATCAAGACCCTTGGAGATGCTTCATATGGACCTCTTCGGACCCGTCGCCTATCTAAGTATAGGAGGAAGTAAGTATGGTCTTGTTATAGTTGATGATTTTTCCCGCTTCACTTGGGTATTCTTTTTGCAGGATAAATCTGAAACCCAATGGACCCTCAAGCGATTCCTCAGAAGAGCTCAAAATGAGTTTGAGCTCAAGGTGAAGAAGATAAGGAGCGACAACGGTTCCGAGTTCAAGAACCTTCAAGTGGAGGAGTTCCTTGAGGAGGAGGGGATCAAGCACGAGTTCTCCGCTTCCTACACACCTCAGCAAAATGGTGTGGTAGAGAGGAAGAACAGGACACTCATTGATATGGCAAGGACTATGCTTGGAGAGTTCAAGACCCCCGAGCGTTTTTGGTCGGAAGCCGTGAACACGGCTTGCCACGCCATCAACAGGGTCTATCTTCACCGCCTTCTCAAGAAGACTTCATATGAGCTGCTAACTGGTAACAAACCCAATGTGTCTTATTTTCGTGTATTTGGGAGCAAGTGTTATATTCTTGTGAAGAAAGGTAGAACTTCTAAATTTGCTCCCAAAGCTGTAGAAGGTTTTTTATTAGGTTATGATTCAAATACAAAGGCATATAGGGTCTTCAACAAATCATCGGGTTTGGTTGAAGTCTCTAGCGATGTTGTATTTGATGAGACTAATGGCTCTCCAAGAGAGCAAGTTGTTGATCTTGATGATGTAGATGAAGAAGACGTTCCAACGGCCGCGATACGCACCATGGCGATTGGAGATGTGCGGCCTCAGGAACAATTGGAGCAAGATCAACTGTCTTCCTCAACTATGGTGTATCCCCCAACCCAAGATGACGAACAGGTACCTCAAGTGGGGGCGCATGATCAAGGGGGAGCACAGGATATTCAAGTTGAGGAGGAAGAAGCACCTCAGGCACCTCCAACCCAAGTTCGAGCGACGATTCAAAGGGATCATCCCGTCGACCAAATATCGGGTGATATTAGCAAGGGAGTAACTACTCGTTCAAGATTAGTTAATTTTTGTGAGCATTACTCCTTTGTCTCTTCTATTGAGCCTTTCAGGGTAGAAGAGGCCTTGCTAGATCCAGACTGGGTGTTGGCCATGCAGGAGGAACTCAACAACTTCAAGCGCAATGAAGTTTGGACACTTATGCCTCGTCCCAAGCAAAATGTTGTGGGAACCAAGTGGGTGTTCCGCAACAAACAGGACGAGCACGGGGTGGTGACAAGGAACAAGGCTCGACTTCTGGCAAAAGGTTATGCCCAAGTCGTAGGTTTGGACTTTGAGGAGACGTTTGCTCCTGTGGCTAGGCTAGAATCAATTCGTATTTTGCTAGCATATGTCGCTCACCATTCTTTCAGGTTGTACCAAATGGATGTGAAGAGCGCTTTCCTCAACGGGCCAATAAAGGAGGAGGTGTACGTGGAGCAACCCCGTGGCTTCGAGGATGAACGGTACCCCGACCACGTGTGTAAGCTCTCTAAGGCGCTCTATGGACTTAAGCAAGCCCCAAGAGCATGGTATGAATGCCTTAGAGACTTTTTAATTGCTAATGCTTTCAAGGTTGGGAAAGCCGATCCAACTCATTTCACTAAGACTTGCGATGGTGATCTTTTTGTGTGCCAAATTTATGTCGATGACATAATATTTGGTTCTACTAACCAAAAGTCTTGTGAAGAGTTTAGCAGGGTGATGACGCAGAAATTCGAGATGTCGATGATGGGCGAGTTGAACTACTTCCTTGGGTTCCAAGTGAAGCAACTCAAGGACGGCACTTTCATCTCCCAAACAAAGTACACGCAAGACTTGCTAAAGCGGTTTGGGATGAAGGACGCCAAGCCCGCAAAGACTCCGATGGGAACCGACGGACACACCGACCTCAACAAAGAAGGTAAGTCCGTTGATCAAAAGGCATACCAGTCTATGATAGGGTCTTTACTTTATTTGTGTGCTAGTAGACCGGATATTATGCTTAGCGTATGCATGTGTGCTAGATTTCAATCCGATCCTAAGGAGTGTCACTTAGTGGCCGTGAAGCGAATTCTTAGATATTTAGTCGCTACGCCTTGCTTCGGGATCTGGTATCCAAAGGGGTCTAACTTTGACTTGATTGGATACTCAGATTCCGACTATGCTGGATGTAAGGTCGATAGGAAGAGTACATCGGGGACGTGCCAATTCTTAGGAAGGTCCCTGGTGTCGTGGAACTCTAAGAAACAAACTTCCGTTGCCCTATCCACCGCTGAGGCCGAGTACGTTGCCGCAGGACAGTGTTGCGCGCAACTACTTTGGATGAGGCAAACCCTCCGGGACTTTGGCTACAATCTAAGCAAAGTCCCACTCCTGTGTGACAATGAGAGTGCTATCCGAATAGCGGAAAATCCTGTTGAGCACAGCCGCACAAAGCACATTGACATCCGACATCACTTTTGAGAGACCACCAGCAAAAGGGAGATATCGAAGTGTTTCATGTTAGCACCGAGAACCAGCTAGCCGATATCTTCACTAAGCCTTTAGATGAAAAGACCTTTTGCAGGCTGCGTAGTGAGCTAAATATCCTAGATTCGCGGAACTTGGATTGATTTGTAGCATACATGTGATTATGCCTTTGATCATGTTCCTTATGCATTGTGTTGCTTACTATGGTGCTCAAGTTGTACAATCAATTCCCGGACCTCACAAGTCCTTGTGCAAGTGATGCACATATTTAGGGGGAGTTGTGCTACAACTTGACCCTTTGAGACTAACCGTGTGCTTGAGTTTGCTTGTTTTAGTCTCAAAGGAGGTTTGAAAGGGAAAAGATGGACTTGGACCATGAAAGACTTCCACTGCACTCCGATGAGAGGGTAACCTATTCCAAGTTCATCTCATGTCCTCTTATTGCCTTTGTACTCTTATTTGAAGATCTTGGTGAGGCAATGGGGTTTAAGGGCCAAGATTGATCCCGTTTTGGTGCTTGATGCCAAAGGGGGAGAAAATAAAGGCCAAAGCAATAGATGGATCAGCTACCACTTGAGAAATTTTGAAAATAGTAGATTAGAGCTTTTGGTTTGTCATAACTCTTTTGTTGTCTCTTTTGTCAAAAGTTGGCCTCTTGTGGGGAGAAGTGTTGAGTCAAAAGTTGGCCTCTTGTGGGGAGAAGTGTTGATTATGGGAAAAAGGGGGAGTTTTTGAAATCCTCGATCAATTTCCTTTGGAATACCTCTCTTTATGTCTCTACAAGTGAATTTGACTTAGAGATAGGAATTTGAGTTTGATTTGCAAAAACAAACCAAGTGGCGGCAAAGTATGATCCATATATGCCAAAATTGAAACAAAACTATATTGAGTGTTCATTTGCTTTGATTTTGCACTTGTTCTAGTTGCTTTATGTTGTGTTGGCATAAATCACCAAAAAGGGGGAGATTGAAAGGGAAATGTGCCCTTGGGCCATTTCTAAGGATTTTGGTGATTGAGTGCCAACACAAGTGCTTTTGTGCTAATCTATGCAAAGTGGTGGACAAAGTGCAAATCATGTCAAAAGGTATGTTTCTAGAATTAGTACATTGTTTTATGGACTAATGTGTTGTGTCTAAGTGCTGGAAACAGGAAAAACTGAATTGGAAATGAGATGGCTATGATCAGCCGAAGTCAGCTCGGTCTGGGTGCACCAGACTGTCCGGTGGTGCACCGGACTGTCCGGTGCTCCAGGCTGGCTGTGGCGAACAGGCTGCTCTCGGGACTTCGACGGCGGTGTACGACTATAATTCACCGGTCTGTCCGGTGATGCACCGGACTGTCCGGTGGGCCGTTCACAGGCGAACTTGTCGCTCTCGGGAAACCATCAACGGCGTACGGCTAAAATTCACCGGTCTGTCCGGTGGTGCACCAGACTGTCCTGTGAGCCAACGGTCAGCCGGGGCAACGGTCGGCCGAGGATTCCGCGCGTGACGCGTGGCCGAGCCAACGGTCACATTGGTGCACCGGACTGTCCGGTGTGCACCGGACAGTGTCCGGTGCGCCAACGGCTCTCAGACTCCAACGGTCGGCTTCGCCAAATAAGGAAGGAGATCTGCACCGGACTGTCTAGTGCGCCAGTCGACAGAAGGCAAGATCTGCCTTCCAGGATTGTTCTCAACAGCTCCTAGCTGCCTTGGGGCTATAAAAGGGACCCCTAGGCGCAAGGAGGAGCACACCAAGCATTCCCTGAGCACTCTTGATCACTCACACTCCATTCTTGCGCACTTGTTTGACATTCTAGTGATTTAAGCTCCGTTCTAGTGTGCTAGTCTTTTGAGCTTAAGTCTGGGTCTTGTGTGTGTGCATTTGCTGTGATCTTAGTGTCTTGTGTGAGTTGCTAATCCCTCCCTTGCTCCGTGCTTCTTTGTGAACTTCAAGTGTAAGGGCGAGAGGCTCCAAGTTGTGGAGATTCCTCGCAAACGGGATTAAGAAAAGCAAGCAAAACACCGTGGTATTCAAGTGGGTCTTTGGACCGCTTGAGAGGGGTTGATTGCAACCCTCGTCCGTTGGGACGCCACAACGTGGAGTAGGCAAGCGTTGGTCTTGGCCGAACCACGGGATAACCACCGTGCCAACTCTGTGATTGATCTCTTGTGGTTATTGTGTTTTGTTGAGACTTCTCTCTAGCCACTTGGCGATTATTGTGCTAACACTTAACCAAGTTTTTGTGGCTTAAGTTTTAAGATTGACAGGATCACCTATTCACCCCCCTCTAGGTGCTCTCAGATAGTCATTACACCTAAAGGGGCTTATGAAGCAACATATATGAGTCATAGAATAGAAGTAACAATCTTGGGTAGGAAGTTTTGGGCTATGCCTATAGTGCTAGAAGAAAGTACAATAGACTTAATCCTTGGCATGAACTAGTTAAAATAGTGGAATGTAGTAATACATTGTGCTAGAGGAATAGTAGAACTTTCTAGTCCTAATGGGGATAGATTTGAAGTCACAGTTGCACCACCCACATCTAACACACCTGTTGTATACATGATCAATGATAAATTTGTAGGAGATCACATCAAAATTGTTAGAGAGTTCCCAGACGACTTTCTAGAGGAGTTATCCAGAATGCCACCGGATAGGGAAGTTGAGTTTGTTATTGATCTCTTACCTGGAACTGCTCCTATATCTAAAAGGCCATATAGAATGTCAGTGGAAGAATTAAAGGAACTTAAGAAATAACTAACGGAGTTACAGGAGGCGGGGTACATTCGTCCGAGTTCCTCACCTTGGGGAGCACCAGTTCTGTTTGTACAGAATAAGGACGATTCACAAAGGATGTGTGTTGATTACAGATCACTTAATAATGTCACAATTAAAAATAAGTATCCCTTATCTCATATTGAAGATTTGTTTGATCAAATGAGAGGTGCTAGAGTATTCTCTAAAATTGATCTCAGAACGTGATACCATCAAATGAAGATTAGGCCATCTGATATGCCTAAGACGACCTTCTCTACCCGATATGGTCTATATGAGTTCACGGTCATGTCGTTTGGCTTAACTAATGCACCAGCCTACTTCATGAATATGATGAACAAGGTGTTCATGGAGTATCTTGATAGGTTTGTCATGGTATTCATCGACGACATTCTGATTTATTCCAAGAATGATAGTGATCATGAGGAAGATCTGCGATTGGTACTACAAAAGCTGAGGGATAATCAACTCTATGCCAAGTTTAGCATGTGTGAGTTCTGGCTTGATGAAGTACCATTCCTTGGGCATATCATCTCCAATGGTGGAATCTTAGTGGATCCGATTAAAGTAAAAGAGATAGTAGATTGGAAGATACCAAGTTCAGTCACGAAGGTCTAGAGTTTCCTGGGACTCGCAAGTTATTACCAGCGTTTTATTGAAGGACTCTCCAAGATAGCGAAGCCTATGACCTCACTATTGGAGAAGGGGAAGGAGTTTAAGTGCACTCATGAATGCCAAGAGAGTTTCAATCAACTGAGGTTTAAATTGTTGTCACCCCTTGTGTTGATTATGCTAGATCTGTAGAAGGGATTTGGCATATACTGTGATGCATGTCACCAAGGCTTGGGATGTGTTCTTATGCAAGAAGGACATGTCATTGCCTACACGTCTTGCTAGTTGCGGAAACATGAGCTGAACTACCCCACCCATGACTTAGAATTGGCAGTCGTAGTGCATGCTCTCAAGATTTGGAGGCATTATATTATTGGGACCAAGTGCCAAGGCTATACTAATCATAAGATCTTAAAGTACATCTTCACTCAGAAAGACCTCAACCTTAGGCAACGCCGTTGGTTGGAGCTAATCAAAGATTATGACTTGGAGATCCACTATCATCCGGGCAAGGCGAATCTGGTTACGGATGCCTTGAGTCAGAAAGAACATGTTCATGCAGCTATAATCACCCAATTACCTGATGAGTTAGTTGAAGACTTTGAAAGGCTCAACTTGGGAATAGTTGCACATACTGAAGGAATCACCATAGAAGTGGAACCCACCTTAGAGCAAGAAATACGCAAGGGTCAGATCGGTGATGCTAAAATTCAAGAAATCAAAGATCTGATGGCAGAAGGTAGAGGTCCAGATTTCATGGAGGATGAACAAGGCACAATATGGTTCAAGAACATGATATGTGTTCCTGAGATTGACAGCCTCCATGAAACCATTCTAAAGAAAGCCCATGACTCTGATTACTCTATTAATCGTGGTAGCACTAAGATGTATTAGGATCTGAAGTAAAAGTATTGGTGGTATGGGGTGAAAAGTGATGTAGCCTCACATGTTGCAGTTTGTGATGTTTGCTAGAGGGTAAAAGCCGAACATCAGAGACCAGCTGGATTACTCCATCCGCTAAAGATATCCGAGTGGAAGTGAGAAGAAATTAGTATGGACTTCATCATTGGTCTACCCCGTACTTCTGCAAGTTATGACTCTATTTGGGTGATCGTGGATAGACTAACCAAAGTAGCTCACTTCATCCCTATGAGAACTATTTACACGGGTGCCAAGCTAGCCGAGTTGTATATGACACGAATAGTTTGTCTACACGGAGTACCTAAGAAGATCTTGTCTGACCGAGGATCCCAGTTCACATCTTGGTTCTGGCAGAAGCTACATGAGAGCCTAGACACAAAGTTGAATTTCAGCTCAACCTATCATCCTCAAACTGATGGCCAGACTGAGAGAACTAACCAAGTACGAAGATATGTTTAGAGCTTGTGCTCTTAAGCATGGTGGCAGTTGGGACAAGAGTCTACCATATGAGTCTACCATATGCAGAGTTCTCTTACAACAATAGTTATCAGTCCAGTCTCAAGATGTCTCCATTTTAAGCTTTATATGGCAGAAAGTGTAGAACCCCTCTGTATTGGGATCAGACTGGTGAGAGACTGTTCTTTGGGCCTGAAATTATTCAAGAGGCAGAAGAACAAGTTCGTATGAACCAGGAGAACTTCAGGATAGCACAGACTCGACAGAAGAGCTATGCTGATAATCGAAGAAGACCACTAGAGTTTGAAGTGGGTGATCACGTATACTTAAAGGTGTCACCAATTCATGGAATGAGGAGGATTAAAGTTAAAGGCAAGTTATCCCCTCGCTTTATTGGACTCTTCAAAATCCTTAAGCGAGTAGGGGAAATGGCCTACCAGCTTGAGCTACAAGATCATCTATATGATGTGCATGATGTATTCCACGTATCTCAACTCAAGAAGTGTCCCAGAGGAACAATTGCCAATGGAAGAACTCAGTGTGCAAGGTGATCTAACTTACACAGAGCATCCCATCAAGATCCTTGACACTTTGACTCACGTTACAAGGAATAAAGTGATAAAAATGTGCAAAGTGCAACGGAGTTATCATGCAGAAGATGAGGCTACATGGAGAGAGAAGAAGAGCTACGAATAAAATTTCCCCACCTCTTCTCTAGTTCATCGTAATCTCGAGGTCGAGATTATTTTTACGGGGGTAGGATTTGTAGGGACCAAACGTTTGTATGAGAGGAAAGTAATAAAGTAAATAAATGAATATATTTAAATGTGGGTATTTTTGGGAATTGGAACCTTTGGGGATTATTTGGTTACTCTTTCTTTTGTTTGCATATACAATTAAGGGGAATAAATTAGGCAAATAACAAATAAATAAATAATGAAATATGCATCTCATGCTGAGATCTTGTATTTTTGCATTTGTATTCAAATTGGAGAAACAAGTCTAAGTTTGAAAATTGGAATTTGAAAACAGAAATTAGAAAATAAAAGAAAACAAAAAAGGAAAAAGAAAAAGAAAGTCAGTCGTAGCTTGTTGGGCCGATTTCCCCCTGCTCGGCCCACTTGGTCTTTCCACTGCGCGGCCCAACCCACGGAATCATGCGCCGACAGCTGGGGCCCATTCACCAGAGATTGTCCACGCGTGCGCTCGCTTATACACCCGTCACTGCCGCGCGAACCCACTCTGTCAGCCTCACTTCGCCGTGCGCTCTCCGTGCCAGACTCATACTGACTGACCGGTAGGGCCCCATTACTGTTTATCTTCTGTCGCGATAACAGAACTCCGAAGGCCTTGGGGGCATGGTGCTAGCTCCGGATCCGCTCCTCTTGGGGATAAAAACTAACCCCTCACACCGCTCGTTGACACCATTCCTCCCCGTCGTGAGCCTCTAGAGCACCTGTCCCTCCTCCATCATCGAGCGGCGAGAGTGGGTGCTTGTGCGCACCAAAGAGGGAGACTGTGACCGCCATCAGCAGGACCATAACCACGCCGAAGTTTCGTTCTCGGGCCTTGGACCTTCGCCCGCCCCCAGGGGACGTCTTTGTGTCGTTGGGTGGGGGTGGGAAGCCGTGGATGGCCTTGGATTGTCGTCGGCACCCTAGAACCATCGTGGAGCCGCCGAACACCGTCACTAGACCCCTATGCCACTTCATTGCTGTTGAGGAGTTGTCAACCATATTCGCCATGTTCCCTGCTTCGTTTATCATCTACCATATCTAGGGGGTCGTGTGCTAGATTCCTTGTTCATCGTCACGCCAGCGAGATCTCGCCGTGCAAGGCAGAGCGCTGCCACGGTTAGGCCTGCATTCGGTGGGGGAGAGCGTGCGCCGTAGAATTCTGATCCAAGGGCTCGGATGCAAACTAGGCATGGCCAAATCATGATCGTGGATATCGGACCTGGTGGCTGACAGCGTGTAAAGCCCAAAATTAGTAGCAAAAAAATAATAAATATATTTAAGCTAGTGTTTAGGGATTTTTGAAACCTGTGGATGTTATTTGATCTCCTCTGCTTTTGAATGTTCAATTAAATAGAATTAAGTTAGCCAAATAGCAAAATAAATAAATACAAAAAAATGTGAGCTTCATGATAAAGCTTTTGCATTTTGTATTGGAATTTAAATTGTGACACAAGCCCAAAATTAGGAAAATTGGAAATAGAAATAGAAGATAAAAGAAAATGGAAAGAAAATTTTAATTAAACCATTTATTTCCCCCCTTAACCATGAAGTTTAAAATATTAACAAATAAATAAATACAGTAAAGATAAATGAAATAATTCTGCAAACACATGTGAAGTACTGATATGATGCATTTTCGAAATTTGAGTTAAACTTGAATCAAATTTGAGTTTGGATTTGAATCTAACAATAAAAAAAACAAAAAGGAATAAGCCTGGCAGCCTCGGCTTGGGCCAAATTTCTTCTTCGGCCCATTTAGCTCCACTGCGCGCCTGATGCCGCTGACCAGCCGGCCCCACGATTCAGCCTCCCCACCGCGCGCGCCCGGGCGGGCATCCTCGTCACTGGCACTGGGACCGGGGTGTCAGCCCTGTCTTCGTCATCCTGAGCTCCTCGGTCGCGTAGGCTTTGCCTCGGTGCTGCGCAAATCTGGCCGTGGGCCCGCCCCGTCAGCCGCTCCCTCTGCCGCGCCATTACACTGAACCGTGGACCTCGCGCGGCAGCGAACGCTGGGCTCGCTGGGTCTTCGTCCTTGTTCGTCGCTGGCGGAGCTCAACAAACCAGGGAGTAAAATCCGCGCGGAGATCTCGCTGACCCGGGCGACGGAGTCCGCGACCCGACCTCCAAGGCTCCAACCCCGCCGAGATTTTCGCAAGACCAGCTATAAGACCCGACCACCTCCCATTGTCCAAAGCATCGTGCAAAAAAACCACCGAATTCGCGGAGAGGGAGAGCTCCAGCCGCCGCCCTTTGGCCCTGTTATTTCACCGTGTTTTGTTTCCGAGGAAGTGCTCGATTGGTGTAGCCTGCGTGTCTGGAAACCTTCCGTGACCTTTCCGGGTGCGATTGGGGGCCGACGACGTCGGAATCGCTCGCCGTAGCTCAAGCGTCGCCGCGGGTCCGCTCTCCTCCGTGGCCAGCTCCCTCCATTGCCCTCCAGCTGCGATGAGTAGCTCCATCGTATTCGAATCACCCTCCTCATTCCGAATCAGGGCCTTGATGCGTGCGGGGAGCATCGTGGCCTCGATCTGGCGTGCTCCGGCGATGGCTCCGCCGCGCGTGTGGGCAGCGCCGTCACGCTCTGGCGTCGGTAGAGAACGGAGTCATGGGGTCCGTTGGATTCAGGATGTAGGGATGGGTTTAGATCTGGGAGAGTGTCACCGTGGGTCGTTGATCGACTGATGATCGGGCTGGATCAAACCGGGGCACAGCGTTTCGCCCAGGGGGGTTTACCACCGTGGATCTTTGATCCTGCGGACATCGTCGCGTACCGATTCAGTTATGATGCTGACTTTTAATCTGGGCCGTCCGATTTCTATCCTGCGGCCACGAATCCATCATACCCCTTCGCGCTGAGCGTTTTGCATAAAAGCCCCTGGATTTCTAATAAACCAACCCGCCGTCCATTTGGGGGTTTGCCTGTGTCTGGGAACTTTTGCAGAGTAGCCCGTGGCCTTTTGTTTATTTATGCGCCCAGTCCAGAACTTTGTGAAAATATGAAAAATAATTTAGAAAATGGATTTCTAGTGCCAAAATAATTCCAGAACTTAAATACTTCATAGAAAATTCATATTAGCTCCTTTTTAATCCATTCCAGCTGCATTAAATTCATATTAAAATGGTTTATCACCTAGTAACTTTATTTTGTTATGAAACCTAAACTAAAATTATATACTTAGTTTCTTTTGTACTCCACTCCTAAATCTTTTGGAAATTCATAACTCAAAATCCATAACTCCAAAATTAATGATTCCTGTTCCTGTGATCTTATTTCAATATGTAGATCATTATTATGTATTTTGCATATATGTTTGGTGTAATGTTAATTTTTCCTGCACCATGTTTGTCCGTATTGCTACGTTTAGTAGTGAGGACACGTGTCATCTGAAGAGCAAGTTGGTACCTGGAATCTCAAGTCCCAGGCAAGTTGTGCCCTTGACCACTTTTTACCCAATAATGTTCTTTAATATCACTTACTCATGCATAGGTTAATTTTGATGGGACCCGATAGGTCATCCTAGATTGTTTATCTCATTACCTTGTTTACCCCTGAATCACTTGGGTAGTTTGCTATTGCTTTACATGGTTTTGGGATAATCATTTATTATATCTATGTTCCAATTATTCTTGTTATTCTATTTATGTTCATGTCAAGTTCATTAATGTTAATTGGAACATAGAGCTTAACTTGAGAAACACGTGCCACCACAAGGGTTTAATGGGACGCCCTTGGCTGACTAATTAGGAAAGCTAGTGGAAGACTACCTTACCCGAAAGGGGCAAGGGCAGTAGGGGAGTTGCATGCAAGGAGGTTCTCGGGTTGATTTAGCTGCGCTGGCGGTCAGACGGGGGATTCTTGCAAGTGCTCTTCCCATAAACTGTAGCGGGTTTTCGCAAGCTAGTGGAACTTTGTAAAGGCCTCGTAGTGTTGCCCTGCCTCGCCTCCTAGGTAGAGGTGTATGGGAGTCGCGATCCCTTGGCAGATGGGTAACATGACTTGTGGGTAAAGGGTACAACCTCTACAGAGTGTAAAACTGGTATACTAGCCGAGCTCACGGTCATGAGCAGCTCAGGACTCTCTGATGTTTAAATTATGGAACTTAAATTCAATTTTGTCATTTGCATTGCATGGGTTTATTATTAATTTTGTTCTATTACTTTACTTAAGGTTTGGTATTTACTTACACTTAGTAACTGCTAATAAAATTTTGACCAACTACTTAAAAGCAATGCTCAGCTTTAACCCCTATCATTGATTAGCCTTACACATCACATGAACTCACACCTTTGTGAGTTTATGTCCACTGGCTCCCCACAACTTGTTGAGCTATGATCATGTGTGAGCTCACCCTTGCTGTCTCACACCCCCCATAGGAGAAGAGCAGGTGGTTCAGGAGGAGCCATAAGGCGAGGAGTATGATCTGATCTAGGTGGCGTTTCTCAGTTGACATTGGCGCCAACGATCCTTAGTTCGTTTTATATTTATTCTTTTATTTTGTAATAAGTCTTCCGCTATGTAATAAATACTCTGATGTTTTATGACATTTATCTCTATACACTCTGTTATTATATATGTTGTCTTCCTGGCGCATGTATGAGATGCACCTGGCTTTGTTCCATAAAGCCGGGTGTGACAGAAGTGGTATCAGAGGAATGTTGACTGTAGGATGAAACCTAGATAGAAATGGACAAACCCTTTCCTACTTACCCTACTCTGACTCATTCTATACTCATCTCATCTTGATCTTGTCTCACCTTTTGCTATTCTACTCTGGTTACTCTTATCTTCTCTACTCTAAGACAAGATAGATTTCACACCTTGGAATCCCTACCCCTATGACATTCTTAAGAGGTAGGAGGCCTAAGACCAAACCAAAACTATTCTCTATATTTAAAAAATGTTGTTTGATTGTTTTGATGATAAATGTTTGATTTGCTTCTTTGATTGATTGAGATATTATATATGGACATCTTAGCATGTGCCACCATAAGGTAATAAATTAGCTATGTTAGGTAAAACATTAATCTGCTTAGCTAATAAATCCCCCAAAGTAACATGATTCGTAATTACTTCCCTGTCTACTACTGTCTCTTACCATATGTATCTAACTTAGATGGTCAATACCAGGAGGGGTGGTGGAATTGATTTGCCTCCTAATCGACACACTCGGTGGATATATAGACAACCCCAGCCACAACCAATAGAGATGAATCCTCCTAATCCTCCACCAGGCGGTGTTGACCCACTGATTGCAGCTCAGATGAGGATGATGCAGCAAATGGCGGACACTATGGCAGATATGCACGCTCAGATGCAGCAAGAACGCCAGGAAATGCGCCAGGAAAGAGAGGATGTACGTCGGGAGATGCGCCAAGAGCGGGAGGAAATACGTCAAGAGAGAAGGGCGCAACAGCAACAGCAACAAGCGCCACTGCCTCCACCTCCACCACCAGTTCCACCCCGGGACAAGCACCGGGAATTCATGAGCCACAAACCACCAACCTTCTCCAACTCCGCGGATCCGCTGCAAGCAGATGACTGGCTAAAGTCTGTAGAAAAGATTCTCAACATAGCTCAGTGCTCGGACAGAGAGAAAGTACTCTACGCATCAGGTCGTCTTGCTGGTCCTGCTGCGGATTGGTGGGATGCGTACTGCGCTGCTCATGCTGCTGTCGATACAATTACCTGGGCAGAATTCTCCACTCAATTCAGGAATTACCATATTCTTGCTGGGCTCATGAAGATTAAGAGAAAGGAGTTTCTATCCCTTAAGCAAGGAAGTATGTCTGTGAGTGAATACAGGGACAAATTCATCCAGTTATCTCGATATGCTCCTAGAGATGTTGAGGATGATGAGCAAAAGCAGGAGCTTTTTCTGGACGGTTTGATTGGACCCTTGCAATATCAACTGGTATCACACACATTCCCATCCTTCCAAAGGCTACTTGATAAAGCTATTGCTGTAGAAAACAAGAGGAGTATATTTGGAGAGAAAAGAAGGGCGACCAACCAAGGGCAGGCTGGAAGTAGTTCCCGTCCTCGCTATACTACCACTCCAAGTACACCAGCTAGTGGCAGTTCCGGGCAACAAACTCAACGGGCACCAACTGCTCCTCCACAAGCAAGCACCCCAGCAGGACCTGTTGCTCCTAACACAACCACCAACAGGGCATGCTTCAAGTGTGGACAACCAGGACACTACGCCAACTACTGTCCCAACAGGGCTGCCTACACTACACCAGCTCCAATGAAACAAGGTCAGGCTTCGGCAGGAAAGAGTCAGCCCCTATCTGTCAACCGGGGACAAGCCCATCATGCAGAAGTAGAAGCTGAGCCGGGTGAACTTGAAATTCAAGAAGAAGAGCTAGTTGAAGAAGAAGTAGTTGGTGAAGAAGTCAACGAACAACAAGAGTAGAGCATATATATAGAAAGAAGCATAAATATAGATATATATATAGATATATTTTACTATTTGTAAGACCTACATATTAATTTAGCTAGTAGTAGTATTTTACTATTTTAGTAATAATAATAATAATAATAATAAGGTCTATTGACCCTATGTTTTGCTAATGCGTTATGCAACATGCCGAGATTTCTTTGTTTGTGCATATGTTCCGAGACAATATGAGTATACACCCTTACAAATCTCGAGGACGAGATTTCTGTTAAGGGGGTAGGATTTGTAAAGCCCAAAATTAGTAGCAAAAAAAATAATAAATATATTTAAGCTAGTGTTTAGGGATTTTTGAAACATGTGGATGTTATTTGATCTCCTCTGCTTTTGAATGTTCAATTAAATGGAATTAAGTTAGCCAAATAGCAAAATAAATAAATACAAAAAAATGTGAGCTTCATGATAAAGCTTTTGCATTTTGTATTAGAATTTAAATTGTGACACAAGCCCAAAATTAGGAAAATTGGAAATAGAAATAGAAGATAAAAAAATGGAAAGAAAATTTTAATTAAGCCATTTATTTTCCCCCCTTAACCATGAAGTTTAAAATATTAACAAATAAATAAATACAGTAAAGATAAATGAAATAATTCTGCAAACACATGTGAAGTACTGATATGATGCATTTTCGAAATTTGAGTTAAACTTGAATCAAATTTGAGTTTGGATTTGAATCTAACAATAAAAAAACAAAAAGGAATAAGCCTGGCAGCCTCGGCTTGGGCCAAATTTCTTCTTCGGCCCATTTAGCTCCACCGCGCGCCTGATGCCGCTGACCAGCCGGCCCCGCAATTCAGCCTCCCCACCGCGTGCGCCCGGGCGGGCATCCTCGTCACTGGCACTGGGACCGGGGTGTCAACCCTGTCTTTGTCCTCCTGAGCTCCTCAGTCGCGTAGGCTTTGCCTCGGTGCTGCGCAAATCTGGCCGCGGGCCCGCCCCGTCAGCCGCTCCCTCTGCCGCGCCATTACACTGAACCGCGGACCTCGCGCGGCAGTGAACGCTGGGCTCGCTGGGTCTTCGTCCTCGTTCGTCGCTGGCAGAGCTCAACAAACCAGAGAGTAAAATCTGCGCAGAGATCTCGCTGACCCGGGCGACGGAGTCCGCGACCCGACCTCCAAGGCTCCAACCCCGCCGAGATTTTCGCAAGACCAGCTATAAGACCCGACCACCTCCCATTGTCCAAAGCATCATGCAAAAAAAACCACCGAATTCGCGGAGAGGGAGAGCTCCAGCCGCCGCCCTTTGGCCCTGTTATTTCATCGCGTTTTGGTTCCGGGGAAGTGCTCGATTGGTGTAGCCTGCGCATCTGGAAACCTTCCATGACCTTTCCGGGTGCGATTGGGGGCCGGCGACGTCAGAATCGCTCGCCGTAGCTCAAGCGCCGCCGCGGGTCCGCTCTCCTCTATGGCCAGCTCCCTCCATTGCCCTCCAGCTGCAGTGAGTAGCTCCATCGTATTCGAATCACCCTCCTCATTGAGAATCAGGGCCTTGATGCGTGCGGGGAGCATCGTGGCCTCGATCTGGCGTGCTCCGGCGATGGCTCCGCCGCGCGTGTGGGCGGCGCCGTCACGCTCTGGCGTCGATAGAGAACGGAGTCATGGGATCCGTTGGATTCAGGATGTAGGGATGGGTTTAGATCTGGGAGAGAGTCACCATGGGCCATTGATCGACTGATGATCGGGCTGGATCAAACCGGGGCATAACGTTTCGCCCAGGGGGGGTTTACCACCGTGGATCTTTGATCCTGCGGACATCGTCGCATACCGATTCAGTTATGATGCCGACTTTTAATCTGGGCCGTCCAATTTCTATCCTGCGGCCACGAATCCATCATACCCCTTCGCGCTGAGCGTTTTGCATAAAAGCCCCTGGATTTCTAATAAACCAACCCGCCGTCCATTTGGGGGTTTGCCTGTGTCTGGGAACTTTTGCAGAGTAGCCCGTGGCCTTTTGTTTATTTATGCGCCCAGTCCAGAACTTTGTGAAAATATGAAAAATAATTTAGAAAATGGATTTCTAGTGCCAAAATAATTCCAGAACTTAAATAATTCATAGAAAATTCATATTAGCTCCTTTTTAATCCATTCCAGCTGCATTAAATTCATATTAATATGGTTTATCACCTAGTAACTTTATTTTGTTATGAAACCTAAACTAAAATTATATACTTAGTTTCTTTTGTACTCCACTCCTAAATCTTTTGGAAATTCATAACTCAAAATCCATAACTCCAAAATTAATGATTCCTGTTCCTGTGATCTTATTTCAATATGTAGATCATTATTATGTATTTTGCATATATGTTTGGTGTAATGTTAATTTTTCCTGCACCATGTTTGTCCGTATTGCTAAGTTTAGTAGTGAGGACACGTGTCATCTGAAGAGCAAGTTGGTACCTGGAATCTCAAGTCCCAGGCAAGTTGTGCCCTTGACCACTTTTTACCCAATAATGTTCTTTAATATCACTTACTCATGCATAGGTTAATTTTGATGGGACCCGATAGGTCATCCTAGATTGTTTATCTCATTACCTTGTTTACCCCTGAATCACTTGGGTAGTTTGCTATTGCTTTACATGGTTTTGGGATAATCATTTATTATATCTATGTTCCAATTATTCTTGTTATTCTATTTATGTTCATGTCAAGTTCATTAATGTTATTGGAACATAGAGCTTAACTTGAGAAACACGTGCCACCACAAGGGTTTAATGGGACGCCCTTGGCTGACTAATTAGGAAAGCTAGTGGAAGACTACCTTACCCGAAAGGGGCAAGGGCAGTAGGGGAGTTGCATGCAAGGAGGTTCTCGGGTTGATTTAGCTGCGCTGGCGGTCAGACGGGGGATTCTTGCAAGTGCTCTTCCCATAAACTGTAGCGGGTTTTCGCAAGCTAGTGGAACTTTGTAAAGGCCTCGTAGTGTTGCCCTGCCTCGCCTCCTAGGTAGAGGTGTATGGGAGTCGCGATCCCTTGGCAGATGGGTAACATGACTTGTGGGTAAAGGGTACAACCTCTACAGAGTGTAAAACTGGTATACTAGCCGAGCTCACGGTCATGAGCAGCTCAGGACTCTCTGATGTTTAAATTATGGAACTTAAATTCAATTTTGTCATTTGCATTGCATGGGTTTATTATTAATTTTGTTCTATTACTTTACTTAAGGTTTGGTATTTACTTACACTTAGTAACTGCTAATAAAATTTTGACCAACTACTTAAAAGCAATGCTCAGCTTTAACCCCTATCATTGATTAGCCTTACACATCACATGAACTCACACCTTTGTGAGTTTATGTCCACTGGCTCCCCACAACTTGTTGAGCTATGATCATGTGTGAGCTCACCCTTGCTGTCTCACACCCCCCATAGGAGAAGAGCAGGTGGTTCAGGAGGAGCCATAAGGCGAGGAGTATGATCTGATCTAGGTGGCGTTTCTCAGTTGACATTGGCGCCAACGATCCTTAGTTCGTTTTATATTTATTCTTTTATTTTGTAATAAGTCTTCCGCTATGTAATAAATACTCTGATGTTTTATGACATTTATCTCTATACACTCTGTTATTGTATATGTTGTCTTCCTGGCGCATGTATGAGATGCACCTGGCTTTGTTCCATAATGCCGGGTGTGACACAACGCGTACCAGTTTGGTGTGTGTACGCAAGCGTTATTGAGTCGTTGATCCAGGAATAAACGGTGGGGATCAGATCATGTGGTAATAGATTCAGGGCCGTCAGATCTGGATCCGATGGTCTCACACTGAGGCCGATTGGGATCTAATCTGAGTCATGAGTTCCTGATCGAGTGGTTGTTAGCTCATGATACCCCTTTGGCCGCGTCCGTTTTGCAAAAGAGACCCCATAGTTTTACTGTGCTAATTGGAACATGGAGAACCACCCGAGAAAACAATGCTACCACAAGGGTGGAATGAGACACCCTTGGCCAAGTAATTAGGAAAACTAGGGAGAGATTACCTTACCTGAAAGGGGCAAGCGGGGAGGCATCGTTGCAGAGTATAGGGAGGTTCTCGAGTCGGACTGCCTAGCTTTCTGGACGGGGGATTCCTATGCTTCCTTCTTTCTAAATCTGTAGCGTGTTTTCTCAAACTAGTGGAACTTTGGAAAGGCCTCGTAGTGCTACCCTGCCTCGTCTCCTCAGTAGAGATGAATGGGACTTCTTGACCCCTTGGCAAATGGGTAGCATGGTTTGTGGGTAAAGATGTGCAACCTCTTGTCACACCCGGGTTTTAGGGGTCCAAAACCCGGGCGCGAAATAATCACCAGGTGTGCTGGGACCAAGTCTCACACATATGATGAATCATGGCACATTATCGAATGTCACATCTTTACTACATAACAGGAGTTCTATACAAAATAAATAAATAATTACATTATATGAAGACAACAATCCAACAACCCAAAGTTGACTGGGAGAGGACGGCCTAGACCTCTCACGAACTCATCACAGCATCCTCCATGCGCCTCATCCTGTGGTACCTATACTTGACCTGTGGGGGGGTGTGAGACAGCAAGAGTAAGCTCACATATGTTCATAGCTCAACAAGTTGTGGGGAATAATATGCATGAACTCACCAAAGGTGGGAGCTCATGTGAAGTGTAAGGCTTACCAAGGAGGATGGTTAGAGCTGAACATTGCTTTTAAAGTTGGTCAAAATTTTATTAGCAGTTACTAAGTATAAGTAAATACCAACCCAATTAAGTAGTAGAACAAAATAATAACAACACCTGCGATGCAATGCATATGACAAATTGAATTTTGTCGGGGACCATAATTAGGGGTACCCTCAAGGCTCCTAAATCTCAGCTGGTAACCCCCATCAGCACAAAGCTGCAAAGGCCTGATGGGTGCGATTAAGTCAAGGATCGGTCCATTCGAGGGACGCGATCACGCCTCGCCCGAGCCCAGCCTCAGGCAAGGGCAGCCGACCCCGGAGGATCTACGTCTCGCCCGAGGACCCCCTCCAGCAACAGACACACCTTCGGCTCGCCCGAGGCCCAGTCTTCACCAAAAAGCAACCTTGGCCATATCGCCACGCCAACCGACCAAATCGCAGGGGCATTTAATGCAAAGGTGGCCTGACAACTTTATCCTGACGCACGCCCCCCAGTCGATAGAGCCGAAGTGACCACAGTCATTTCGCCGCTCCAATGACCGGTCTGACAAGAGGACAGCGCCGCCTGCGCCGCTCCGACTGCTGAGCCACTCGATAGAGTGAGGCTGACAGCAGCCAAGCCCGGCCTCAGGCGTCATAGGAAACTCCGCCTCGCCCGACCCCAGGGCTCGGACTCGGGCTCAGCCCCGGAAGACGATGAACTCCGCTTTGCCCGACCCTAGGGCTCGGACTCGGGCTCAACCCCGGAAGACGACGAACTCCGCTTCGCCCGACCTCAGGGCTCGGACTCGGGCTCAGCCCCAGAAGACGACGAACTTCGCTCCGCCCGACCCTAGGGCTCGGACTCGTGCTCAGCCCCAGAAGACGACGAACTCCGCCTCGCCCGACCCCAGGGCTCGGACTCAGCCCTGGCCTCAGCCGATGGTCTCCGCCTCGTCCGACCCGGGGGCTCGGACTCGACCTCGACCTTGGAAGACAGACTCGACCTTGACCTCGGAGGAGCCTCCACCTCGCCCAACCTAGGGCACGGACCGACCACGTCGACAGGAGGCGCCATCATTGCCCTACCCCGAGCTGACTCAGGCTACGGGGAACAAGACCGGCGTCCCATCCGGCTCGCTCCACTATGCAAGTAATGATGGCGTCCCGCATGCCCTGTGACAACGGCGGCTCTCAGCCCCCTTACGGAAGCAAGAGGACGTCAGCAAGGACTCGACAGCCCCGACAGCTGTCCTTCCGCCAGGCTCCAGCGCTCCTCCGACGGCCACGACATCACGCGAACTGGGTGCCAAAACCTCTCCGGCTGCCACGATGGCATGTACTTAGGGCGCTAGCTCTCCACCGCTAGACACGTTAGCACACTGCTACACCCCCATTGTACACCTGGATCCTCTCCTTACGCCTATAAAAGGGAGGACCAGGGCCCTCTTACAAAAGGTTGGTCACGTGGGGAAGGACGGGACGGCGCTCGCGCAAGGCCGCTCGCTCCCTCCCGCGTGGACGCTTGTAACCCCCTACTGCAAGCGCACCCGACCTGGGCGCGGGGCTAACACGAAGGCCACGGGTTCCACCTCCCACGCCTGTCTCCCTCCGTCTGCTCTCTTCTCCCCCTTCGCGTTCCGCCTCGCGCCGACCCATCTGGGCTGGGGCACGCGACGACAATTCACTCGTCGGTCCAGGGACCCCCCGGGTTTCGAAACACTGACAGTTGGCGTGCCAGGTAGGGGCCTGTTGCGTGTTGACGAACAGCTTCCCGTCAAGCTCCAGATGGGCAGTCTCCAGCAGCCTCTCCAGCCCGGGACAGGGCTCCGTTTCGGGAGTCTTGAGTTCATGTCCCTCGACGGCAGCAACGACATGATACTCCTTCCCTCGCCGCGCGACAGCGACAATGGCGGTCGACAACCCGCCCACCGGTGGGGAAATCGACGACGCCTTCCCCACGTGGTGGAAGGACGACATTCGGGCTTGTCCCGTCCCCTCCCCCGCCGACGGAGGAGGAGGCGGGGCAACCAAGGTCAAGCAGGAGGCGGCACCTCATCAGCTATCGAGCGAGTCGACGGCGCCGGCGCCCCAACGGAGAGCGCGTCGGGCATCGGCCTCGCGTCTGAGACGAAGACAAGCGCCGTCTCCCCGCAACACACCAACCTCAAGCAAACGGACGACACCAGCACGCTCGCGAAGGACTTGCTAGGCGTCACCCTCGTACCTGAGACGACGGTGCAGTCAGTCCCTGACGTGACTTCGTCACCGCCCGTCGACCAAAAGGTACCGACCGATTCCCATCTCGTGCCTTTTGGATTCGACCTCGACCCGCCAAGCAACTCCGCTTCGGTGGACACTCCCATAGAGGCGAGTCCAAACCCTCTGGGGTATCGTGTGTGGTCACCCTGGGACCGGCTGACGACTGTCTCGACCTACGGGTCCTCGGGGTCCGAGGAAGATGGCAAGCCCGACTTCTGTTGGGATTTCTTCGGACTTGGTAACCCCAGTGCCATGCGAGACTTCATGACCGCATGCGACTATTGCCTTTCTGATTGTTCCGACGGTAGCCGCAGCCTCGATGACGAGGACTGCGGCCCAAGCCGCGAATGTTTCCACGTCGATCTAGGGGGTCCCGGCGAAGGCAACCGTCTGGGTATGCCGGAGAACGGTGATCCCCCTAGGCCCGTGCCTCGCGTCGACATCCTTCGGGAGCTAGCTGTGGTCCCCGTCCCGGCGGGGGGTCCAGACCCACAGCTCGAGCAAATCCGCGAGATGCAGGCCAGGCTCGACGAGGGAGCAGGAACGCTTGTGCCGATCCGCTGGGACATCGGGCAAGAATGGGCGGGCCAACCTCTGGCCGGAGAAGCGCGTCATCTCCCCCAGGGCATCCAGCACCGCATCACCGACGACGTCAAGGTAAGGCCGCCACCGGATTCTAGTGGAGTCGGCCAGAACCTGGCTGCAGCGGCAATACTTCTCCGCACGATGCCGGAGCCATCAACCACCGAGGGGCGGCGTATCCAGGGAGAGCTCAAGAATCTCCTGGAGGACGCCGCGGTCCGACGGGTCGAAAGCTCCGCCTCCCGAAGGCAGGGGTACCCCTCGGAACATCGCGCCGCGACTTCCCGATTCATGCGGGAAGCCTCGGTCCACACCGGGCGCACGCGCAACACAGCGCCTGCGGCCCCGGGTCGCTTCGGCAACGAGCACCATCACCACAGCCGTCGGGCCCACCTCGACGAGAGGGTACGCCGAGGCTACCACCCTAGGCGTGGGGGACGCTACGACAGCAGGGAGGATCGGAGTCCTTCGCCTAAACCACCTGGTCCGCAGGCTTTCAGCCGCGCCATACGACGGGCGCCGTTCCCGACCCGGTTCCGAACCCCGACTACTATCACAAAGTACTCGGGGGAGACGAGACCGGAACTGTGGCTCGCGGACTATCGGCCGGCCTGCCAACTGGATGGAACAGACGATGATAATCTCATCATCCGCAACCTCCCCCCGTTCCTCTCCGACACCGCTCGAGCCTGGCTGGAGCACCTGCCCCCGGGGCAGATCTCCAACTGGGATGACCTGGTCCAAGCCTTCGCCGACAATTTCCAAGGCACGTACGTGCGTCCTGGAAACTCCTGGGATCTCCGAAGCTACCGCCAGCAGCCGGGAGAGTCTCTCCGGGACTACATCCGACGATTCTCGAAGCAGCGCACCGAGCTGCCCAACGTCACCGATTCGGATGTCATCGGCGCGTTCCTCGCCGGCACCACCTGCCGTGACCTGGTGAGCAAGCTGGGTCGCAAGACCCCCACCAGGGCAAGCGAGCTGATGGACGTCGCCACCAAGTTCGCCTCTGGCCAGGAGGCGGTTGAGGCCATCTTCCGGAAGGACAAGCAGCCCCAGGGCCGCCCACTGGAAGATGTTCCCGAGGCATCAACTCAGCGGGCACCAAGAAGAAGGGCAAGAAGAAGTCGCAAGCGAAACGCGACGCCGCCGACGCGGACCTTATCGCCGCCGCCGAGTACAAGAACCCTCGGAAACCTCCGGGAGGTGCCAACCTCTTCGACAAGATGCTCAAGGAGCCGTGCCCTTATCATCAGGGGCCCGTCAAGCACACCCTCGCGGAGTGTGCCATGCTTCGACGCCACTTCCACAAGGCTGGGCCACCCGCGGAGGGTGGCAAGGCTCTCGACGACGCTAAGAAGGAAGATCACAAGGCAGGAGAGTTCCCCGAGGTCCACGACTGCTTCATGATCTACGGCAAGCAAGTGGCGAACGCCTCGGCTCGGCACCGCAAGCAAGAGCGTCGGGAGGTCTGCTCGGTAAAGGTGGCGGCGCCAGTCTACCTAGACTGGTCCGACAAGCCCATCACCTTCGACCAGGCCGACCATCCTGACCATGTGCCGAGCCCGGGGAAATACCCGCTCGTTGTCAACCCCATCATCGGCAACGTCAGGCTCACCAAGGTCCTCATGGACGGAGGCAGCAGTCTCAACATCATCTACGCCGAGACCCTCGGGCTCCTGCGGATCGATCTGTCCTCGGTCTGGGCGGGCGCCGCGCCTTTCCACGGGATCATCCCTGGGAAGCGCGTCCAACCCCTAGGACAACTCGATCTACCCGTCTGCTTCGGGACGCCCTCCAACTTTCGAAGGGAGACCCTCACGTTCGAAGTGGTCGGGTTTCGAGGAACCTAACACGCAGTGCTGGGGAGGCCATGCTACGCCAAGTTCATGGCCATCCCCAACTACACCTACCTCAAGCTCAAGATGCCGGGCCCCAGCGGGGTCATCACCATCGGGCCCACGTACCGACACGCGTACAAATGCGACGTGGAGTGCGTGGAGTACACCGAGGCCCTCGCCGAGTCCGAGGCCCTCATCGCCGACCTGGAGAACCTCTCTAGGGAGGCGCCAGACGTGAAGCGCCACGCCGGCAACTTTGAGCCAGCAGAGACAGTCAAGTCTGTCCCTCTCGACCCCTGCAACGACGCCTCCAAGCAGATCCGGATCGGCACCGAGCTCGACCCCAAATAGGAAGCAGTGCTCGTCAACTTTCTTCGCGCAAATGCCGACGTTTTCACGTGGAGTCCCTCGGACATGTCCGGCATACCGAGGGAAGTCGTCGAGCACTCGCTGGATATCCGAGCTGGAGCCCGACCCGTGAAGCAGGCTCTGCGTCGATTCGACGAAGAAAAGCGCAGAGCCATAGGCGAGGAGATCCACAAGCTAATGGCGGCAGGGTTCATCAAAGAGGTATTCCATCCCGAATGGCTTGCCAACCCTGTGCTTGTGAGAAAGAAAGGGGGGAAATGGCGGATGTGTGTAGACTACACTGGTCTAAACAAAGCATGTCCGAAAGTTCCCTACCCTCTGCCTCGCATCGATCAAATCGTGGATTCCCCTGCTGGGTGCGAAACCCTGTCTTTCCTCGATGCCTACTCAGGGTATCACCAGATCAGGATGAAAGAGTCCGACCAGCTCGCGACTTCTTTCATCACACCCTTCGACATGTACTGCTATGTCACCATGCCGTTTGGTTTGAGGAATGCGGGTGCAACGTACCAGCGATGCATGAACCATGTGTTCGGCGAACACATCGGCCAAACGGTCGAGGCCTACGTCGATGACATCGTAGTCAAGACAAGGAAAGCCTCCGACCTCCTTTCCGACCTTGAAGTGACATTCCGATGTCTCAAGGCGAAAGGCATGAAGCTCAATCCCAAAAAGTGTGTCTTCGGGGTCCCCCGAGGCATGCTCTTGGGGTTCATCGTCTCCGAGCGAGGCATCAAGGCCAACCCAGAGAAGATCGCAGCCATCACCAGCATGGGGCCCATCAAGGACTTGAAAGGCATACAGAGGGTCATGGGATGCCTTGCGGCTCTGAGCCATTTCATCTCGTGCCTCGGCGAAAGAGGCCTGCCTCTGTACCGCCTCTTAAGGAAGGCCGAGTGCTTTGCCTAGACCCCTGAGGCCAAGGAAGCCCTCGGGAACCTGAAGGCGCTCCTCACGAACGCGCCCATCTTGGTGCCCCCCGCTGCCGGAGAAGCCCTCTTGATCTACGTCGCCGCGACCACTCAGGTGGTCAGCGCCGCGATTGTGGTTGAGAGACGAGAAGAGGGGCACGCATTGCCCGTCCAGAGGCTAGTCTACTTCATCAGTGAGGTACTGTCCGAGACCAAGATCCGCTACCCACAAATTCAGAAGCTGCTGTATGCGGTGATCCTGACACGGCGGAAGTTGCGACACTACTTCGAGTCTCATCCGGTAACTGTGGTGTCATCCTTCCCCTTGGGGGAGATCATCCAGTCCCGAGAGGCCTCGGGTAGAATTGCAAAGTGGGCGGTGGAGATCATGGGCGAGACGATCTCATTCGCCCCCCGGAAGGCCATCAAGTCCCAGGTCTTGGCGGACTTCGCGGCTGAATGGGTCGACACCCAGCTCCCAACAGCTCCGATCCAACCGGAGCTCTGGACCATGTTTTTCGATGGGTCACTGATGAAGACGGTGGCCGGCGCGGGCCTGCTCTTCATCTCGCCCCTCCGGAAGCACCTACGCTACGTGCTACACCTCCACTTCCCGGCGTCCAACAACGTGGCTGAGTACGAGGCTCTGGTAAACGGGTTGCGAATCACCATCGAGCTAGGGGTCCGACGCCTCGACGCTCGCGGTGACTCGCAGCTCGTCATCGACCAAGTCATGAAGAACTCCCACTGCCGCGACCTGAAGATGGAAGCCTACTGCGATGAGGTTCGGCGCCTGGAAGACAAGTTCTACGGGCTCGAGCTCAACCACATTGCCCGACGCTACAACGAGACTGCGGATGAGCTGGCTAAAATAGCCTCAGGGCGAACAACGGTTCCCCCGGACGTATTCTCCCGAGACCTGCATCAACCCTCCGTCAAGACCGATGTCACGCCCGAGCCCGAGGCACCCTCGGCTCAGTCCGAGGTACCCTCGGCATGGTCCGAGGTACCCTCGGCTCGGCCCGAGGTACCCTTGGCCCCCGAGGGTGAGGCACTGCGCATCGAGGGGGAGCAGAGCGAGGTCACGCCTAATCAAAACTGGCAGACCCCGTACCTGCAATATCTCCACCAAGGAGAGCTACCCCTCAACCAAGCTGAAGCTCGGCGGTTGGCGCGGCGCGCCAAGTCTTTCGTCTTGCTGGGAGATGGGAAGGAGCTCTACCACCGCAGCCCCTCGGGCATCCTCCAGCGATGCATTTCCATCGCCGAAGGTCAGGAGCTCTTACAAGAGATACACTCGGGGGCTTGCGGCCATCACGCAGCACCCCGAACCCTTGTTGGAAACGCCTTCCGACAAGGTTTCTACTGGCCGACGGCGGTGGCCGACGCCACTAGAATTATCCGCACCTGCGAAGGGTGTCAGTTCTACGCAAGGCAGACCCGCCTGCCCGCTCAGGCTCTGTAGACCATACCCATCACCTGGCCGTTTGCTGTGTGGGGTCTAGACCTAGTCGGCCCCTTGCAGAAGGCACCCAGGGGCTACACGCACCTGCTGGTCGCCATCGACAAATTCTCCAAGTGGATCGAGGTCTGACCCCTAAACAGCATTAGGTCCGAACAGGCTGTGGCGTTCTTCACCAACATCATCCATCGCTTTGGGGTCCCGAACTCCATCATCACCGACAACGCCACCCAGTTCACCGGCAAAAAGTTCCTGGACTTCTGCGAGGATCACCACATCCGGGTGGACTGGGCCGCCGTGGCTCACCCCATGATGAATGGGCAGGTAGAACGTGCCAACGGCATGATTCTGCAAGGACTCAAGCCGCGGATCTACAACGACCTCAACAAGTTCGGCAAGCGGTGGATGAAGGAACTCCCCTCGGTGGTCTGGAGTCTGAGGACAACGCCAAGCCGAGCCACAGGCTTCACACCGTTGTTTCTAGTCTATGGGACCGAGGCCATCTTGCCCACAGACTTAGAATACGGTTCCCCGAGGACGAGGGCCTACGCCGACCAAAGCAATCGAGCCAATCGAGAAGACTCACTGGACCAGCTGGAAGAGGCTCGGGATATGGCCTTACTACACTCGGCGCGGTACCAGCAGTCCCTGCGACGCTACCACGCCCGAGGGGTTCGGTCCCGAGACCTCCAGGTGGGCGACCTGGTGCTTCGGCTGCGACAAGACGCCCGAGGGCGGCATAAGCTCACGCCTCCCTGGGAAGGGCCGTTCGTCATCGCCAAAGTTCTAAAGCCCGGAACATACAAGCTAGCCAACAGTCAAGGCGAGGTCTACAACAACGCTTGGAACATCCAACAGCTACGTCGCTTCTACCCTTAAGATGCTTTCAAGTTGTTCGTATACCTCGTTCACACACAAAGTCTGGTCGTCAAGGAAGGGTCAGCCTTGCCTCGGCAAAGCCCGACCCTCCCTCGGGGGCTAGAAAAGGGGAACCCCCTCTGCGTCGAAATTTTCCTCAAAAAAAGAAAAAAAAAATCTTTTCTGCTAGGATGCCTTTCGTGCTTTTCGACTACTTCGAAAGTGGGTCCTGAAAACGACGGAGTACACGTAAGCAGCCAAGGCTGACCGAGCCGAGGGACTCCTACGCCTCCGGGATACGAATACCTCACTCATCACCTTTTGCGATAAGTAACTCGCGCTCGGATAAGTGATTCCGCGGACCGAACAAGTCTTCACGCTCGAAAGCTCCTCTACCGGAACGATTTTCCGGGCCCTCTCGACTGCGTCGGTGACAGAACCCTATGGACGAGTAAGAGTGCGCGTAAGCGGCAAGGCCGACCGAGCCGAGGGATTCCTACGCCTCCGGGATACGGATACCTCACTCATCACCTTCCGTGAAAAGCAACTCTCGCCCGCACAAACAATTCTGTTACCGACAAATAAGTCCGGATACTCAAAACAAGAGGAAAAGAAACACAGCTTTACAACACGACGACAGTGTGTTTGGGCCTCGGCGGCCGCAGAAAACATACACATGCTACAAGACAACCCGATCCTGCAGGCTCGGACGTCGACAGTTGAAGGGGGCAGCAGCACCCTCGGCGTCAACTATACTT
This sequence comes from Zea luxurians, assembly GCA_029449295.1. Taxonomy (NCBI): domain Eukaryota; kingdom Viridiplantae; phylum Streptophyta; class Magnoliopsida; order Poales; family Poaceae; genus Zea; species Zea luxurians. The sequence continues at coordinate 12,069,514 of JAOPSE010000043.1, read as the reverse complement.
TCGGCGGGATCTGACCTAGCCTCGGACGGCGACACGGTCGGAGGATCTCCACTCTGAAGGACGACATCAGCACCACACCCGGGCCATCGCCGCCAGGGTCTTCTCCAGGAATCCAGCTCGAGCAGACGGCTCGGCTGGCCTCCCCGAGGCCTCGGCCAGCTGTCCCCCGAAGACATCAGGCCGGCTTGAGGCCTCGGCAGCTCAACTCCGGCGTTGGTCCCGCCAGTGGACGACCCAGCCAGGCTTCGGCCGACCAAATCTTCTTTTCGAGCCAACTCTGCCTCTGTCCGTGCTGACACCGCTACCTCCGGCTTCGGCTCATCGAAGAGCGGCCGAGGGGTTCCTTTAACTAAGCAAGAGAAGCCTCGGACAGCAAGGCTGACCGAGCCGAGGGACTCCTACGCCTCCAGGATACGGATACCTCACTTGTCACCTTCGCACGAGGCGACTCACGCTTGGTGAAGCAGTTCAGATAACCAACAGGCGAGTTTTAGTGCTCGAAAATGAGGAAAAAACATGGCTCCGCGCCGAAAATACACACATGTTCAGGCCCCGACAGCCACCATGAACAAGACACCGACACTCAAAGTGCCATTACAAACGGAACTCCGGTTCCACCTTCGCAGGTACGAACAACCCCACACGATAGGGGGGCCTGCGGAGCAACAGAAGACTGACGAACGGCTCGCCGTCGCCCGCCCCAGCAGCGGCGAAGACGATGACTTCTACTCCGGGGGGCCGAACAGCAGCAGTGATGACCTCAGGGCAGATGCTGCTGCCATGAGGCCCTCGCCCATGCCCTCACTCGAGAGGCAAGGACGGGCAGAAGGCCGTAGAGTTGGAGGTCAGTCCGTGGGCGGCACCGGCTAGCTCGTCGGTGGAGGAACCTCTTCCGGCTGCCGTGGCGGAAGGCGGCGCTGGGAGCGGCTCCGAAGCCACTCAGCTTAGAGAGCCAGGCACGCGGCAGCTGCCAGCGCCACGAACGGCGAATGCCCTTCCCCCGATCACTGAGGGAAGGAGCGGGCCGCCGCCCGCAGGGACCGACCCCAACTCGGCACACTCCCCTCCCCAGCACTGATGATGAACATCCTTGAAGCTGAGGGAGGGGTGGAGGCCGCAGCCCGGTTCGCTTCCCCCCACCATCGAACTGGTGGTCACCGTCTTGGGTGACCACCGGCGAGGGGATGCAGCCGGGCTGCATGATGAAAATCCTTGAAGCCGAACGATGGCTGAAAGGTACCAACTTCCTCGAAGTTGCGTCCCTCCGACGACAAGATGGAAGGATTGCGGGTGTCCCCCCATCCGGGGGCTCGGAAGGTGGAAAGACACGATGCATGTGGGGAGCGCGAAGACATGGTTGCCCTCCAAGGGGGTCGCCCTCCTTTTAAAGGCAACTCTCCCCACTTGCGTCCTCAGCCGTTGCAGGCTGAATCTTCTCCAACACGCTCCAAGGTCCTCCCCCTACGGCACGGGGGCTGGGCTCCACGCGTCATGCAAGCCGGTCCAAGGCAGAAGAAGCCGAACCGCCGCGCGCGGTGCATGCAACCGCCCGGCGGTTACAAGCATTCCTCCACTTTCGCCCAGACCAGCGGGTGAAAGGGCGGACAACCATGCAGGCGGCATGCAACCGTGCCAAGTGGGCGCGCCCCTCCGACTTCCAACGCACCCAGCATGGAGGCCCAGGCCCACGCGTCATGTAACCGGCGCGCCGGTTGCTACATGCGAGCAACTGCACCGCCACTCGCACCACTACCGCGCCTCCTCGACTGCGGAACCAGTACCGCGACTCGAGGCAACCCTGCGTATGACCCAGTAGTGCCAGCCAGGCGCGACGGTCAATACGGTCAAAAATGGGTCGGTAGTAATGGCGGTGACAGGCGGGCAGGAGCAGCGGTCACGTCGTCAGCCAAGCTTACGTCCCATCCAGGGGCAGCGAGAGAACCCTCTCTCACAGCGTGAAGACGGCGCGCCCGTGATCCGTTCCTCGAACGGCTCGCGCACGCGCAACGACTGCCTCGCGAACCACTCGCCCCGTCGCATTAACTCCACGGCGGGACAGGCGGCGCCTCAGGCGGGAGAAGCAAGCGACGCTTCGCCTTCGCCATAATGACCGCATCGAAAAAGGTACTCCACGTCATTCGATTTCGTATCCTTTTCCTTTTCCTCTTTCTCTCTCTTACAACAGGGACCGGGAAAGGGGGATACCCCGAAAAGGATCCTTCTCCGTGAAGGAAACAGGCCCCGAGCCTCCCTACTGATCAGAGGTTCAAAGGCTGGCCCCTCGGAGGGGTTCAAACGGCCGCCTCAGAGCGCTTGGGTTCTGCGCCCACTACTGGTCAGAGGTTCGATGGTCGGCCCCTCGGAAGGGTTCAACGGCCGCCTCAGGCCACTCAGGCTCCGTGCCCACTACTGATCAGGGGTTCGTAGGCTGGCCCTCGAAGGGTTCACAGTCGCCTCAGACACAGAGCGAGGGATGACCCTGGGTACGTTTGATACATAACCAAGGCTCGGGCTACACTCCCGAGGTACCCTAGGACATTTCCGAGACCAGCGGGAGCGATCTTGTAATGAAATCCCATCAGAGGGAGGCATCGAGCCCTCGGACCCCGTCAAAGGGGACCGGGTCCGGCAGATCACCCGCAGGTACTTTTGGAGCGCGCCTCCGGGCCTCTAGCCGACCCCTAACAAATGGGGCACGGGCGTCCACTCGGATTACCCGCCAGCAGCTCACCGGAGACACCATGTTCGGCGACCTCCGAGGGCAACATGGCGCTTTCCCCCCTCCTCCTTGCGGAAAGGCGACGCAGGAGCGTATGTAAAAAAGACGAGTCTGTCCTTGACCGTCCTCTCGCCTTGTGCAGAGGCTCGGGGGCTGCTCTCGCAAACCCGGCTCTGGCCACACCGTTGACAGCGTCAACATACCAACCCAAGAACTTGGGACCCGACCGTGCACCCGGGCTACGACCAGCTCGCATGAGGGAACAACTAGACCAGCCGAAGTGTTGCGAAACGCACTAAGACCTCGAAGGAGTTAAACTACTCCTCCGAGGCCTCGGGGGCTACACCCGGCGGGTGCGCTCGCGCGCACCCACCGGAACAAAATGCAACCAAAAAAGGCTGGTCCCCTTGCAAAAAAGTGCGGCAAAAAGCCTCCAAGCGAGTATTAACACTCCCTTCGAGGCTCGGGGGCTACTGTCGGGGACCATAATTAGGGGTACCCTCAAGGCTCCTAAATCTCAGCTGGTAACCCCCATCAGCACAAAGCTGCAAAGGCCTGATGGGTGCGATTAAGTCAAGGATCGGTCCATTCGAGGGACGCGATCACGCCTCGCCCGAGCCCAGCCTCGGGCAAGGGCAGCCGACCCCGGAGGATCTACGTCTCGCCCGAGGACCCCCTCCAGCAACGGACACACCTTCGGCTCGCCCGAGGCCCAGTCTTCACCAAGAAGCAACCTTGGCCATATCGCCACACCAACCGACCAAATCGCAGGGGCATTTAATGCAAAGGTGGCCTGACAACTTTATCCTGACGCATGCCCCCCAGTCGATAGAGCCGAAGTGACCGCAGTCATTTCACCGCTCCACTGACCGGTCTGACAAGAGGACAGCGCCGCCTGCGCCGCTCCGACTGCTGAGCCACTCGACAGAGTGAGGCTGACAACAGCCAAGCCCAGCCTCAGGCGTCATAGGAAACTCTGCCTCGCCCGACCCCAGGGCTCGGACTCGGGCTCAGCCCCGGAAGACGACGAACTCCGCTTCGCCCGACCCTAGGGCTCGGACTCGGGCTCAGCCCCGGAAGACGACGAACTCCGCTTCGCCCGACCCCAGGGCTCGGACTCGGGCTCAGCCCCAGAAGACGACGAACTCCGCTCCGCCCGACCCCAGGGCTCGGACTCAGGCTTAGCCCCGGAAGACGACGAACTCCGCCTCGCCCGACCCTAGGGCTCGGACTCAGCCCTGGCCTCAGCCGACGGTCTCCGCCTCGTCCGACCCGGGGGCTCGGACTCGACCTCGACCTTGGAAGACAGACTCGACCTCGACCTCGGAGGAGCCTCCACCTCGCCCAACCTAGGGCACGGACCGACCACGTCAACAGGAAGCGCCATCATTGCCCTACCCCGAGCTGACTCAGGCTACGGGGAACAAGACCGGCGTCCCATCCGGCTCGCTCCACTATGCGAGTAATGATGGCGTCCCGCATGCCCTGTGACGACGGCGGCTCTCAGCCCCCTTACGGAAGCAAGAGGACGTCAGCAAGGACTTGACAGCCCCGACAACTGTCCTTCCGCCAGGCTCCAGCGCTCCTCCGACGGCCACGACATCACGCGAACTGGGTGCCAAAACCTCTCCGACTGCCATGATGGCATGTACTTAGGGCGCTAGCTCTCCACCGCTAGACACGTTAGCACACTGCTACACCCCCATTGTACACCTGGATCCTCTCCTTACGCCTATAAAAGGGAGGACCAGGGCCCTCTTACAGAAGGTTGGCCGTGCGGGGAAGGACGGGACGGCGCTTGCGCAAGGCCGCTCGCTCCCTCCCGCGTGGACGCTTGTAACCCCCTACTGCAAGCGCACCCGACCTGGACGTGGGGCTAACACGAAGGCCGCGGGTTCCACCTCCCACGCCTTTCTCCCTCCGGCTGCTCTCTTCTCCCCCCTTCGCGTTCCGCCTCGCGACGACCCATCTGGGCTGGGGCACGCGGCGACAATTCACTCGTCGGTCCAGGGACCCCCCGGGTTTCGAAACACCGACAGATTTAGTTCCATAAATTAATCATGTGAGTGTCTGAGCTGCTCATGACCATGAGCACGACTAGTATACCAGTTTTACACTCTGCAGAGGTTGCGCATTTTTACGCACAAGTCATGTTACCCATCTGCCAAGAGACGACCAATCCCATACACCTCTACCGAGGAGGCGAGGCAGGGTAACACTACGAGGCCTTTACAAAGTTCCACTAGCTTCAGAAAACCCGCTACAGTTCTAGGAAGCTCCAATGCAGGAATCCCTCACCTGACTGCCATCGTAGCAAAATCAACCCGAGGACCTCCCTACACTGACCACTCCCCTACTGCCCTTGCCCCTTTCGGGTAAGGTATTCATCCACTAGCTTTCCTAATTAATCAGCCAAGGGGTCCCATTCCTCCCTTGTGGTAGCACTGTTTTCCCGGGTGGTTCTCCATGTTCCAATTAACATAATGATCTTAACATGAACAATAAATAACAACTGACAATAAAAGTATAATCATGAATAGTAATGTGTATCTCTATACCCAAAACCACATAAAGCAATAGCAGGTACTACCCAAAAATTCAGTGGTAAACAAGGTATAAAGATAGTCAAACTAGGGTAACCTATTGGGTCCCATCAAAAATTACCTATGCAGATCATTATGATTAATCAGAATATGACTGGGTAAAAATAAATGATCAAGGGCACAACTTGCCTGGGACTTGAGATTCTAGGTACCAACTTGCAGATGACACGTGTCCTCACTGCTAAACGTAGCAATACAGACAACATAGTATAGGCAAAATTAACATCACACTGACCAAACATGTATACAAAATACATATTAATAATCTACATATTAAAATAAGATCATAGGAAAAAGAATCATTAATTTTGGAGTTATAGATTTTAAGTTATGAATTTCCAAAGGTTTTATACATTTGATACAAGATTAATTAAGAGATACATTTTAATACGGTTTTCATGTCAAAACAGAGACACTATGTGATAAACAACATTATTACAAAATTATAGGAACTGGAATGGATTAATGTAGACTATGTATGAATTTTATATGAATTACACAAGTTCTAGCATTTGTTTTTACACTAAAAATCCATTTCCATATTTATTTATCCCATTTAAATGGTCCCTGGACCGAGCACTAAATCTATCGAAACACGGGGGCGAAATCATAAGTATCCCCAGACTCAGCTAACCCTTAGTGTGGACTACGGGTTTATTTCTCAGAAACCCAAGGGCTCTTTTGAATAATCGCACGATCGAAAGGGTATGAATGTGTTTCAGTCGTCCGATCCAATCTCAATGACCCAGAACAATCTGAGCCCATAGCTACCCTGGTTTTAATCTCACCCTTGGATCCATCAATCGACGGCCCAAGGGATGCCTCATGCACTGATCTAATCTCCCCCACCCACATCAGATCGGACGGCCAGAGCACTTATTCAACCTCTCACTAACCAGAAATGGTGGCGGCGCTAGATTCCCGACGGTGGCGAACCCGCCGGAGCTCGGCTCCGAGACAACCCGACAGCCTAGCCCAAATCGAAGCCTCTACATGCACTGAGGATGACATGGTGAGCATGCAAGTAGCCGACTTACTGGTGATTGGAATTATGATGGGCTGTTCTACGGAGGTCTGCGGCGCAGCGCAATCGATGAGAAATTCCCGTTCGCCCACGGTGTCCCAAGCTCTGATTCGACTTTGATTACCATACCCACATGCTGGTGACGCTACTTGACCAGAATCCCGACCCTGAACGCCATCCACCATTGGATTCGCCCCTGGCGGCTGTTTCCTCCCTGCTCATGGCGATACTACGATGGAAACAGGGAGGCGCAGACCCAGTTTTATACTCCGAGAGGTGCGCTACGGTCGGGGGAATCGGTTAAAACGGCAGCGCGCTATCAGAGCCAAGGCGGAATCGGAAATCCCCAACCAAATCGCATGCGCATGTGGTTTCCGTGGATCTTGTTGCCAGCAGTGAGTCCGATTTGAGGAGGAAGATGACTGACGAGGTGGACCCATCGGTCAGTGACTCGGGTAGGAGACACGCACACGCATCGTGAAGACTGAGCTGCTGACGCGTGGGCCCCGCACGTGTCATCCACAAGCGCGTAGACCGTGCGGTGGGAACCTATCCAGTGGGACCCACCAGGAAGCCACAAAGAGGGAGATAAGCGCGGGAGTTATGTGGGCCACGCGTGGGAAATGAAGTTGGGTCGGCCGAGGACGGAAGACAGAGATGGGCCAGCGGAGGAATAGGCCCAAGCGTAGGGAGAAGTTATTTCTCTTTTATATTTTCTGTTTCTTTTTTTCAAATTCCAGTTTTTAAAGTTGAATTCAAATCTGTGTTTTAAATGCACATCCAAAATTCTAGCATGATGCATTCCTTCTTTCTTTTTATATATATATTTTTTATTTAGATGAACACTTCAATAATGAAATATACACATGGTATTTATTTATTTACTTAGAAAACATTACTTTGAATGCACACTTAGAAAAGATAATCTTCATTACATATCTACTTTGGAGAAGTTAATACATAATCTCCCATGAATTATTTTAGTTCAACTATATTTTTAAGGGGCGTATTATTTGTATTGTTTATAAAGGAACTAGTAAGTAGTTTGAAAGTCTCTCTTTTATTTGTTGCTCCAACATTTTAAATTTAGGATATAAATCTTGAATACCAAATTCTTAGTTATCATTATGTGTTTAGTTTAGAGAGATATATTCTATAAAGAAATGAAATTGTTATTGGAAGTCATTTCCCAAAATAGAATCTTAGGTGCTACAAATCCTACCCCCTTAACAGAAATCTCGTCCTCGAGATTTGTAAGAAAAGGGACATAAAAGAATTGGTTTATGATTTTAGCCTTTTATTTCTAATTGGTTCAAAAATTCAGAGTCTCACATTTTTTTGTCCATAGTGTGTGATTAGGAGGGCATGGGTATCCAGCTACTTATTATGTAGGATAAAAGATGGACAGGTTAAGGCAAGAAAGATTATGGCAAGGGAAAAGACTTCATCCGAAAGTTTTGACTAAGGAAATATCTTTAGTCAAAATAACTATAGAGGATAAAGAGAAAGAAATGGCTAATGTAAAAACCTCTATAGTTAGTCTTGCAAATGAAAAGGATGCACTTGAATCAAGCTTGTTATGCTTAACAGTTCAAAATCAAGAACTCCAAGTGCAACTTGAAAGTTTTAAGAACTTCAACACTTCATCTTTAATGGCAGAGTCTAAGGCTAGCTCCTCAAATAATAATATTTGCAAACATTGTATAAAATATCATGCTTCTTGTTGCTTGACTAACCATGCAAGGAAGGAAAGCTCACAGGTTAAAGTCAAGGAAATATTGAAGAGATGCTCTAGCAATGATGGGTTAAAGAAAGTTGAACCCAAGTACAAGTCCTTGAAGCCCAACAATGGGAGAAATGGCTTGGGTACAACTCATATAAGGTGAACCCTAGTATAGAGCATAAGGGGTGGATATCCCCCAAGTTCATAGAGGGAACTACTCTATATGATGCCTTGGGGAGGATTCATTCCTCAAGTGACAAGTCATATCAAGTGAAGGTAAACTTGAGTCACACAAAGGATAAGATAAAGAATGTTGTCTCCACAAATGGAGAAAAGTTTAGAGCTCCCATTTCTCACTCTTACCTTTGTGATTATATGTTGACCTAGGATTCAGGTAAACTGGTTGTAAAATATGTGGGTGCCTACACAAAGAGAAAGGTTATGAAAAGGAGTGTGTGGGTACCCAAGGCAATACTAACACTACAGAACCCAATTCAATTTGGGTACCTAAAAGCATAGCTTAAACTTGTTTTGCAGGTCTACTCCTCCGGTGGGTCAAGCTAGGTGCTTGACAGTGGATGTACAAATCACATGACCGAGGAGAAAGACATGTTTCACTCATTGCAACTAACTCAAGAAGCATAAGAAATTGTGTTTGGAGATAGTGGCAAGAGTGAAGTGATTGGTATTGGTAACATTCCTATCTCTGACCACCAGTCACTTTCAAATGTTTTGTTAGTTAATTCATTGAGCTACAACTTGATGTCCTTTTCATAACTTTGTGGAATGGGATATGATTGCCTATTTACTGATGTGGATGTGAAGATCCTTAGAAGGGAGGATTCCTCTGTTGCTTTTACGGGTCGCTTGAAGGGCAAACTTTATCTTGTTGATTTCACAACAAGTAAGGTGACACCTGAGACTTGTTTAGTGGCAAAATCTGACAAGGGTTGGCTGTGGCATCGCCGGCTAGCTCATGTTGGCATTAGGAACTTGGCCAAACTTCAAAAGGATAATCACATCATTGGACTGACAAATGTTGTGTTTGAGAAAGATAGGATTTGTGGCGCATGTCAGGCAGGAAAACAACATGGCATTCCACATCAATCAAAGAATGTGGTCACAACTAAGAGGCCTTTGAAGCTTCTTCATATGGACCTGTTCGGTCCAGTGGCCTACATAAGTATTGGAGGAAGTAAGTATGGAATAGTCATTGTTGATGATTTTTCTCGCTTCACCTGGGTTTTCTTTTTGAGTGACAAAGGTGAAACCCAAGAGACATTGAAGAAGTTTATGAGAATAGCTCAAAATGAGTTTGAGTTAAAAATCAAGAAAGTAAGAAGTGACAATGGGACGGAGTTCAAGAATACAGGTGTTGAAGAATTCCTAGGCGAAGAAGGGATCAAACATGAGTTCTCGGTTCCTTACACTCCACAACAAAATGGTGTAATGGAAAGGAAGAATCAAACACTAATCGAAGCTGCCAGAACCATGTTGGATGAATACAAGACACCTGACAACTTCTGGGCAGAGGCGGTCAACACCGCCTGTCATGCAATCAACTGTCTATATCTTCATAAGATTTATAAAAAAGACTGTCTACGAGCTTCTCACCGGTAACAAACCTAAAGTTGATTACTTTAGAGTCTTTGGTTGCAAATGCTTCATTCTTAACATGAAAGGCAAGAGCTCAAAGTTTGCCCCTAGGGTGGACGAGGGTTTCTTGCTTGGTTATGCATCAAATGCGCACAGATATCGTGTTTTCAACAATACCACCGGTCTTGTTGAAATAGCGATAGACATGACATTTGATGAATCTAATGGCTCGCAAGGGCATATTTCTAATGATATTGCAGGAAATGAAAAATCACCATATGAGGCCATAAAGAAGCTTGTAATAGGTGAAGTGAGGCCACAAGAAAAGAACGATGACGAAGGAACCTTTTGGATGACAAATGAGGTCATTGATGTGGGCGAAAAGGTGGTGGGTGATAAACCCTCCACCCAAGCAAACACATCAACCTCAAGTCATCCAATCCTTGAGGAAGTTCATCAACCACAAGAGTTGCCAACAATTATGGAAGATGAACCTGAAGTAGTTGTTAGTGAAGTTCCTCTTGATCAAGAGGATGATGATGAAGGGCAAATTCAAAGACAACCATCAGTACCTCATCCTCGAGTTCACCATACCATCCCAAGAGATCATCTAGTGGATAACATTCTTGGTAGCATCAAAAGAGGGGTAACAACTAGATCCCATTTAGCAAATTTTTGTGAATTTAGTCGTTTGTTTCTTCTCTTGAACCACTTAAGGTTGAAGAAGCACTGGGTGATCTGGATTGGATAATTGCAATGCAAGATGAGCTAAATAACTTTACTCGGAATGAAGTCTAGTCCTTGGTGGAAAGACCTAAGCAAAATGTGATTGGAACCAAGTGAGTCTTTAGAAATAAGCAAGATGAACATGGTATTGTTACAAGGAACAAAGCACGATTGGTTGCTCAAGGTTTCACTCAAGTGGAGGGACTTGATTTTGGGGAAACCTATGCGCCTGTAGCAAGGTTAGAATCAATAAGAATATTAATTGCCTATGCCACTAATCATGATTTCAAGTTGTATCAAATGGACGTCAAGAGCGCATTTCTAAATGGGCCATTATAAGAGCGGGTCTATGTGGAGCACCACCGGGATTTGAAGATCCAAGAAAGCCAAACCATGTTTATCTACTCCACAAAGCGCTCTACGGGCTTAAACAAGCCCCTAGAGCTTAGTATGAATGTCTTAAAGATTTCCTACTTAAAAATGGTTTTGAAATAGGAAAAGCTGACTCTACTTTGTTTACTCGCAAAGTCGATAATGAATTATTTGTGTGCCAAATATATGTCGATGACATTATATTTGGTAGTGCTAATGAGAAATTTTGTGAAGAATTTAGTAAGGTAATGACAAACAGGTTCGAGATGTCTATGATGGGCGAGCTCAAGTAGTTCCTAGGATTTCAAGTAAAACAACTCAAGAAAGGAACTTTTCTGTGCCAAACCAAGTACACACAAGACATGCTCAAGAAGTTTGGCATGGAAAAGGCAAAGCATGCCAAGACACCAATGGCTTCAAATGGGCATCTCAACTTAAATGAAGAAGGTAAAACTGTTGATCAAAAGCTTTATAGATCGATGATAGGATCTCTATTGTATTTATGTGCATCTAGACCAGATATCATGCTTATTGTGTGCATGTGTGCCCGTTTTCAAGCTAACCCGAAAGAGTGTCACCTAGTGGCTGTTAAGAGAATTTTGAGATATCTAGTTCACACCCAAAACCTAGGTCTCTGGTATCCCAAAGGCTCATTTTTCTATTTATTTGGCTACTCTGGTTCAGATTATGTCGATTGCAAAGTAGATCAAAAAAGCACCTCGGGGACTTGCCAATTCCTTGGGCGGTCCCTGGTGTCATGGAGCTCCAAGAAGCAAAACTGTGTTGCACTTTCCACTACCGAGGCTGAATACATAGCCGCTGGTGCTTGCTGTGCTCAGTTGCTATGGATGAAGCAAACGTTGAGAGATTTTGGCTGTGAGTTTAAGAGAATTCCATTACTGTGTGATAATTAGAGCGCCATTAAACTAGCCAATAATCCCGTGCAACACTGTAGAACCAAACACATAGATATAAGACATCATTTTCTGAGGGACCACGAAGCAAAAGGAGATATCGAATTATGTCATGTGAACACAGAAAATCAACTAGCCGATATCTTCACAAAACCCCTCGATGAGACTATATTTTGTTTTCTTAGGAGTGAACTAAATATTTTGGATTCTCGTAACTTAAATTGAAAATAGACACATAAATTGCTTGAATAAATAACACTTACATCATGATTGATTTGCATGAATTTGTTTTTATGACACAAAATTACATTTAAAATCTTACTTTTAGTGTCTAAAAATGTTGACAATGGTCAATACATTAATCTTGTTTGTATACTTAGCCATATTTGGCTCCTACTGAAACCTGGTTCAGTAAACCGGCTGAGCCAACCACTCAACTAGTTTCTCTCTGGTGAAAACCGGTTGAGCCGGTCTAAAAACCGGCTGAACCGCTTTTCCTGCGTCTCGGTGACTGCGCCGTCAGCTCTGTGCGTCAATCTGTCTCGCAGACTACGCAGTCAGCTCTGCGCGTCAGTCCTTTTTTTTCTGCAGCTTTTTCTGTGCGCACTGCAGCAAAACCGGCTGAACCGGTTTTGGGCAGTCTGCCCAGCCGCTGTCGCCCCCTTTTCTTCTCCTTTCCCCTTTACTTCTACTCTCTCTCCTCAGTTTCTTCTCTTGCCGTCGCCTTCTCCTCTCAGTTTCTCTCACTCCCTCACCTCAAATCCCTCCAATATCCACTCAAATCTCTCCAAAAAAATCTTGTAGCAAAGTTGTGGAATTGCTCCTCTCAAGCTCCTCCACATCCTCTCCTCTTCTTTTTGGGATTTTTGTGGAAGATTTCTCAGATCGAGGTAATTTTATCTCTTTCCTATTTTGACTCGATCCATGCATTTCTTGAAATATTTTGAGATTATCTTCGTGGAGGAGTTAGGTTTAGGTATTTGATTCACACTTAATCAGTCCTTGTTGTCGTGAACATAGTTTTGAGATTGAATCAGTTAATATTGTTCATTGTAGTTAGACCGTCCATATGAACGGTTGAAATGCAATGCCCAATATTACACTTGACTCTCCTCAAATATGTTCTTTAAATTCCTTGATCATCAATATCTCTCTCATCGTATGTATCTTGTTTGATCTCAAGAATGGTTCATCACCGGAATCCATCGGTTATTGAACCTGACTCGGATGATAGTTCCCTAGAGATTCGTGAGGAGGCGCCCTCATAGTCTAGATCCAAGCGTGGGTGAGGATCTAGTAATGTCATGATGGGTGGTGAGGCCTCTGGGTCTCAGGGAAGTCATGGGCGAACGACTAGAACTCCTTCTAGTCATTCTCGTCCCGTGACTAATCCACAAGCATGGGATCCTACCAGTGATGATCAAGGCGGTAATGATGATGATATTGATCTGCCTTCTGCTAATGCCCCCATTATTCATTGATTGGTTCTTCACAAGGCTCAGGCTCGGCGATCCCCCAACGAAGAAATCACTGACTTCAGTGCCAGCGGAGGGTCAGCTCTCCTTCACGATATGCGTTTTCAGAATCTTGCCCTCCATGTGAGAGACATCAGGATTGAAGGTAATCGTTTTTGGACTCTACTACATGTAAATTTCTATAATACGGTTATCCTTCCCAAGAAGCATCAGCCCATTTTGCATCAATGTTTTATCAACTGGAGTGGGTGTGAAGGCATTGGCGATAGGGAGATGACGTTGGCACTGAGGGCCTGTGAACAGAAGAATATGAAGAATATCATGACTTTCCAATTTGATTGGAACGATGAAATTATTGCTCAATTCTACTCCACATTATGGATCAAGAATGCAGATGAGGAAAGTCCATACAACTTTCCTTACATGAATTTTTTTATTGAAGGGAGCTGGTACAAGGTCAGCTACAGAAGATTTGCTCATATATTGGGATTCTTTGATAATGATATAGCTGGAGATAAGGTCAAAATTCATGATTTTCGCGCTCCCACCAGAGCTGAGGCCAAAGATCTCCATCTTTATGAAGATGATGAGTACTGAAAATCCACCAACATGCATAAGAACTACAGATATCTCAACTCTCTCTTCAGGATGACTCTCATTCCTAAAGGGGGAAATCAAATGAACATTCTAGGAGAAAGCAAGGTACTTCTCTCTTTCATGAAGCCCACTACCAGTGAGAGATTGAATGTGTTTGATATGATCTGGCAAGAAATCATTCATGCCTCTTGCTCTCCTCTCAAAGGCTGTTTGCATGCTCCCTACATCATGAAGATGATTGAGGTTGTCACTCAATTCAGATATGAAAAGGGCACCAGTCATCTTTCTTATACCCCTTTTTGGATTGACTCAAATAGTCCAGCAGGCAGAATGAAGAAGGCCCCTACCAGCTCTCGTGAGCAGACCTCAGCTGGTCCCTCCCAACCTTCTCCTGGTCATGGCTCTCCCACTCCACGTGGTCATGGTCAAGGTCGTGGTCGCGTCCTGGGGACCAGATTGGCCCATGGGATTGCAACTTTTTTCTCTATGTGCAGGAACATATCTGCTGACGTGCATGAGCTTGCTAGGCGGTAGCGAGAGACGGATGACAATCTCCATCGTCAGTCTATCTCCATGAGAATTCCTTTTGCTCCCCGCTCGCCCGACGTGCCTCTTCATGCAACCCCTCCAGATATCAATGAATGGCACCAGCAAGCTTATGGTGTTCCATTCATGACTGCTAAAGATGAAGATATTGACGAAGAGTTTGATGATTGAGATCTGTTTGTCCTGCCTCCCCACCAGGGTGATCCGGGCCCCTCATCGTCCTATCCTCCCCCCCAGGATCCTTTAGGAAGCACTCCTCCTCCCGCTAACCCTGGGGAGGAAAACTTTGCTGTTAATCTGGCGTCTTGGTTCTTTGATCCCTCTCCATCCTGGTAATATGTGGTTGTGGCTTCTCCTTTTTGGTGCTCGTTGCCAAAAAGGGGGAGAAGGATGGTTGTTGGTTGGTAGCCCAAGGGGCTAAACTGCTGAACTATTTTATTTATGTAATGAACATGATGGTTTGTAATAACTTTACATTTGTCTGTGCTTGTGGTGATGGCCTAGGGCCATGAACTACATTATGTGATGGTGATCGTTATTGTAATAGCTAGTTCTTTATGATCCTCTTTATCCATCATATATGCGTTATGCTATGCCATGGTGAAATTGTGAGAGTATGTTATTTTACATCATCATCTCTTTTATAACATTGTTGCATCCCTCGAATAATTGTGAGATGTGTTGACTATTCACTCCCTCCAAATGTGTTGCATAATTGACATATCTAGTCAATATGAAGAGTACAAGATTCTTGCACATATTTAGGGGGAGCCACACATACACAAGTATTCATAATCTCGCTAGCATTCTTTTATATATCTCTACTCTAGTTTGTTTTGGCATCAATCACCAAAAAGGGGGGAGATTGTAAGTGCAATCAACCCTGACTGAGGGTTTTGGTGATTAAATGACAAAACAAACAGAGTTTCTAACAAGTTTGCTCCCAGTATGTATACAGTGATTTTAAAGACAGGAGGAGCACAGATTCCATATGTACACAAAAGGGAAAGCACAGCGAATTAAAATTCTACATCACATAGCATGCTTCAAGTGCTTGTGAACAACGATAGTTTAAATTTTACAATTCTTGAGTTAAAGGAATCACTGTTCAATTAAGAGGGATCCGCAAAATTTGAGTAAGTAATTGCGATGAGCTCAGTCCAAACCTCTTCCAGATCCTCTAAGAATATATTTTATTAGATCATGAATGCTCTTGCAAAAACTACTTTTATTTCCCACTCAAACTTCCCCAAGGTTCTGTAGTGTTTTCTAAAAACCAGTTCAAAATTTTTGAAAACCGGCTCAACCGGTCTGAAAATCGGCTCAACCGGTTTTTGGACTGTTCTCCCTGCTCTTTTCTGCACTGACAGTCTGCCAGTCTGCCATTTCAGAAAAGCAATGCGTAGACTGTTGAAAAACCGGCTCAACCGGTTTTGGAGCCGGCTCAACTGGTTTTGAAACCGGTTCACTCACCAGCTGAGCCAGTCCCTGAACCGAGAACCACTCTGGTGGAAACCGGCTCAACCGGTTTTAGGATCGGCTCAACCGGTTTCCAATCAGTATTCCCCAACGGCCACCAGCTTTTGGGGGCTCCTTTATATACCCCTTGCATTCTCTCTCTTCATTCACTACTGCCCCATTCATGATTTCTTGGCTGACCTACTCTCAAACAAGAGCATTCACTCCACCTCTCACACCCAAAATCGCATCTCCTTCAATTGGTGGAAGGACCCTTGGTGTGAGGTGAAGTTTGTCTAACTCTCAGTTGATTTCATCTCGATTCTCTCTTTCTCTTCATCTCTCGAGCTCATCACAAACTTGAATCTTGTGCGGATTTGTTACTCTTGGAACCTTGTGTTCCTTGACAGATAGAGGTTGCTTGGGAGTCTCTAAATTTGTGGACGACCCCAAGAAGTTTGTATCACCCGCTCGTTGAGCTAAGTTAAGAAGAGATTGCCTTGACCTTGGTGGTCGGCTTGTGGAGGATTAGAGTTGGAAAAGACCCGACCCTTTGTGGGCTCCTCAACGAGGAGTAGGACACCTTTGTGGTGGTTACCGAACCTGGGGTTAAAACGTGTGTTCTTGAAAAGTGCTTTAATTGTTGGTCAGTTCAGATCTGTTTATATTGTGTGCAAATCTGGTGGAACCCATCCACATCGATTTGTCACTCATTTGAGTGGATTTTCGGTAGGGCAAGTCTTAAGAAAGAATCTCTCATTACTTCGTGATATTTGTTTAACTGTTTATCTAATCTAAGTTGAGCAGGTTCAAACTTGTTCAGTTGTGAACAAAATTAGCTGAACCAGTTTCAACCAGTGCAACTTGAATTTGACACTATCTCGAAGTTTTTGGTGAGAAATTTTAGGTGTAGCCTATTAACCCCCCTCTAGGCTACTTTCAGACACTCACATGATTAATTTATGGAAGTAAATTTAATTCGTCATTTGCATCGCATTGTGGTTTTATTATTAATTTTGATCTACTATTACTTTGGGTTGGTATACACTTACATTTAGTAACTGCTAATAAAACTTGACCAACTTATTAAAAGCAATGCTCAACTTTAACCATTATTTGTTGATCAGCCTTACACTTCACATGAACTCCCACTTTTGGTGAGTTCATGTACATTATTCCCCACAACTTGTTGAGCTATGATCTTTTGTGAGCTCACCCTTGCGATATATAAACCTCCCACAGGTGAAGAGCAGGTAGTCTAGGAGGAGGTCTACAACAAGGAGTATGAGCTCATCTAGGTGGCGTCTCCTAGTCAGCTTGATGGCACCAAGGAATAAATATTAGTTCGCTTTATTGTTGTCATTTATTTTTGTAAGACACTTCCGCTATGTAATAATATTTGTGACATTTATCTCTATACACTTAGTCATTATATGTGTTGTTCTTCTTTGGCGCACATATGAGACACACCTGGTTTTATCCCTTAAATCCGGGTGTGACATCAAGTTTGATCTTTCAATCACTTGAGAGGGGTTGAGTGCAACCCTTGACTGAAGGAGGTCACCACAACGTGGAGTAGGCATTGGCCGAACCACAGGATAAAATCACTGTGTCACCTGTGCATCTCTTTATTGTGATCGTTTTCTTCCATAGAGTTCTCACGTAATCACTTGCGTTATTGTTCCTAAGTATAATACACATCTTTAAGGAACAATCAAGCGAAGAGTTCTCTTCTTCTCTCTACCTCTATTCAAATCAACCTGGTTTTGATTCTACTAACATTTATTATAAGCCAAGTTTGTCTTGTTTAGAGTTGATTTTTGCAGGATCACCTATTCACCCCCCCTCTAGGTGCTCTCAATTGGTATCAGAGCCATTCTCCTCATCAAGGAACTAACCGCCCGAAGAGATGGATCCTAAGGGCAAGGGGATGGTGATTAACGACAAGGAGAAGGAGACTCTCTATGTTGATGAGCCAAAAGGTGACAAGCCCACCAACTCAGGCTTAAACAACAAGAGGAAGGATGGAAAGAAGAAGAGGTGCATCAAGAAGATCATCTACTACGACAGTGACGCCTCCTCTTCTTCACCAAGGGATGACGATGACGAAGACTCTTCATCAAAAAAGAAAATGGTTAATCAAAACTATTCATTTGATTATTCACTTGGAAAACCCCCTCACTTCGATGGAGAAGATTATTCTTTCTGGAGTCATATAATGCATAGTCATTTGTTTTCTCTCCATCCTAGTATTTGGGAGATAGTGGAAAATGCAATGCATTTCGATAGTAGTGATAATCCCGTACTTATCAATGAACAAATTCATAAAAATGCCCAAACTACTATTGTTTTGTTAGCATCTCTATGCAGGGATGAGTACAACAAAGTCAGCGGCTTGGACAATGCCAAGCAAATATGGGACACCCTCGAGATTTCTCATGAGGGAAACGACACCACCATGATCACTAAGATAGAGTTGGTGGAAGGTGAACTAGGAAGATTCGCCATGAAAAGGGGAGAGGAGCCAATTGAAACCTATAACAGGCTCAAGAACCTGGTGAACAAAATCCGAAGCTACGAGAGTACAAGATGGACGGATCATGATGTCGTTCGACTCATGCTAAGGTCATTTACCGTTATTGATCCTCATCTTGTAAACCTCATTTGTGAAAATCCCAGGTACACCAAGATGACGCCCGAGGAAATTCTCAGAAAATTTGTAAGCAGGCGCATGATGGTGAAGGAAATGAGGTATGTGGATGACATTGCAAATGGACCACTTCCTCTCTACGAGCCATAGCCCGTTGCTCTCAAAGCGACAAGCAGCAAGGAGGCGCTACCTAACAAGGTGGCACAAGTGGAGTCTGCTGAACTTAACGAGGAGGAAATGACACTTGTGATCAAGCGCTTCAAGACCGCATTGAAGGGATGCAAGGAATATCCCAACAATAATAAATCAAAGGGAAAGCGCTCCTGCTTCAAATGTGGTAAGTCTGGTCAGCACAATGCCCCGATAATGATAATGACCAGGCACAAGAAAAGAAAGGGAAGAAGGAAAGGAAGAAAAACTATAGGAAGGCGACAGGCGAGGCGCACATTGGCAAGGTGTGGGACTCAGACTACTCTTCATCCGACTCCGACGACGAGGGACTTGCTGCCTCGGCCTTCAACAAGTCCTCCCACTTCCCCAACGAGCGTCACACATGCCTCATGGCTAAGGAGAAGAAGGTACGTACAAGAGATACCCCTAAGTACACTTCTTCTAGTGATGAGGAATCTGATGATGATGATGTAGACTATAATGATCTCTTTAAGTGCTTAGATAGATCTAAAGTAGATAAAATCAATGAATTAATTGATGCCCTTAATGAGAAGGATTGGTTGTTAGAAAAACAAGAAGATATTCTTTATGAAGAACATGATAAACTTGTTAATGTTGAAAAATCTCTTGCTTTAGAGACTAAGAAAAATGAAATATTGTCTTCTGAATTATCTTCATGCCATGAGTCTATTTCTAGTCTTAAGAGATCAAATGCTAATTTAAATGCTAGAATAGAAAAATTAGATATTGCTATTACATCTGTGGAACATGTTTCTTTCTATTTGCAATAGATGTAAAGATTTTGATATTGATGCTTGCAATAATCATGTTTCCACTATCTCTAAGTTGAATGATGAAATTGCAAACCTTAATGCTAAACTTAAAACTTGCAAAACTGTGTGTGAAAAAATAAAGTTTGCAAGGGATGCCTACACCACTAGTTTCCAAAAGAGAACCAAGGACTTAACAAGCCAAAGGGCCTCCAATCTCATCAAGGAGAAAGGGAAGGCACCTATGGCTAGTAGTTTGCATTCTTTTCATGACAAGAAGAACCATGCCTATTTGTATGCTCATGTTAAGAATGTCTCTAATATTGCTCATCATGATGGTTGTTATGATCATGCTATTTTACCTGTACGTCATGATGCTGCCTTTGATTCTCATGCCATGTTTTCATCCTCTAGCTCTTCGTATGTTCATGGTAGGAGTAGACCAAGGCGCCATGTTCATCATGTTGTTTCTCATGCACCTAGGAATGCATCTAATGGCCCAACTATGCTTTCTCGTACTTATGATGCCTCATATGTACTAATTTGTAAAAATGATAAAATAGTTTCTAGAAATTTGGGGCCTAAGTGCAAGAAAGGAAAGACTTGCATTTGGGTTCCAAAGTCTTATGTGACTAACCTTGTAGGACCCAACAAGAGTTGGGTACCTAAATCCTAAGCTTAAATCACCTTGTAGGTTTATGCATCCGGAGGCACAAGTTGGATTATTGATAGCGGATGCACAAACCACATGACGGGGGAGAAGAAGATGTTCACCTCCTACGTCAAGAACAAGGATTCCTAGGATACGATTATCTTTGGAGATGGGAATCATGGCAAGGTCAAAGGTTTGGGTAAAATAGCCATCACTACTGAGCATTCAATTTCGAATGTATTCTTAGTAGAATCACTTGGTTACAATTTGTAACACCCCGTCCACTCCTGGACCGGCGGTACTTACTCCTGGCATCTCTCTAGGATCATATATTGTCCACACAGACCAACATAGGCCTTTTGTGCGCACTTTGTCCTCACTCATGCGCACCCAAGAAAACTTCCCAGTCGTTCACCCATCTCAAATTGCTCCAAGCCAAGCATGCTTAACTTGGAGGTTCTTTCGAGATAGGCTTACAAAAAAGAAGATACACCTTATTGGTACGAATACTCTATTAATTCTATTAAGCCTTGGGCCACGATATCACCATCCTAGGGGCCAGGATATCACAATCCACCCCATAGAAGATCGACTTCCTCGTCAGTCAACCCCAATCTAGGAACCTCCCCTCTTAGCCACGTCTGTGTCTAGTGTTGTCATATGCCATGCCATGTGACCACTCCGGGCCCACATGCGCCATGCGCCATATACCCGAACCCCTAACCCACACACGCCCGTGAAACCGCGAGGGTCAGCTCTGATACCACTTGTAACACCACATCCACTCTTGGACCAGCGATACTTACTCCTGGCAGCTCTCTAGGATCATATATTGTCTCCCCACAGACCAACATAGGCCTTTTGTGCGTATTTTGTCCTCACTCATGCATACCCGAGAAAACTTCTCGGTCGGTCACCCATCTCAAATTGCTCCAAGCCAAGCACACTTAACTTGGAGGTTCTTTTGAGATAGGCTTCTGAAAAAGAAGATGCACCTTATTGGTATGGATACTCTATTAATTCTATTAAGCCTTAGGACAGGATATCACCATCCCAGGGGCCAGGATATCACAATATACCACTTGTAACACCTCGTCCACTCCCAGACCGGCGGTACTTACTCCTGGCAGCTCTCTAGGATTATATATTGTCCGCAAAGACCAACACAGGCCTTTTGCGCAATTTGTCCTCACTCATGTGCACCCGAGATAACTTCTTGGTTGGTCACCCATCTCAAATTGCTCCAAGCCAAGCACGCTTAACTTGGAGGTTATTTCGAGATAGGCTTCTGTTCGGGACTTGTTCTCAAATACTATGAATTAAGAACAAGGCAACACAAAAAGAAGTTAATGATTAATGACCTTCGTCCTTCGAAGCATTATTTCCCTTAGGATATAACGATCTTCGGACGAAGGTCATGAGGGACATACCTTCATCATCACAGTTTATATTGATGAAAGAGGAAACATATGAAACATGAGAAGTAACATGAATAATTATTTGATTTTCTTTATAGGTCCTTATTGTATAATTATAAATGAATAAGAACAATATCGAATTACATTTGTACCTTCGGCTTGACAGAAGACAAGAGTATCAACGTGACGCACGAGCAAGTACCAGTCAGCGTGAACAGTACAGGGGTATTGTTCACCTATTTATAGGCACGGGACGCGACCCGGTCGAAATTACATTTATGTCCTCTACAACTAGTTACAATCATGACACAAATTACCATGGGTTGATTGGTCTTTTCCTCTTTAAGTCGGTGCAACCCTTCGTATCAAGGCATGTTGCTATGCCGAAGCTGCCTGGAAGGTAGCTTCGGCGCGTATCTTCGTGCTATGCTTGCTTCTATGTTGATCTTTAGAAGGTGCTTCTTCTCAAAGGACCTTCGGCGATGAAGCAGACCCCCAATAGTAGCCCCTTCGCGGTGCTAGATTGTTTTTCGTAATGAGCTTGATCCGTGAAAATATCTCCAAAGGTTTGGAATGTCGAAGGTCCAAAAACACCTTCCCTGAGCTCGTTGTCGAGAAACGGTTAAAATATTCCAGGCGCGAGGTGGCCCACCATGCAGCGGGTATGCACGATCTGGCGATTTTCCTCCCAAGCGCCGCGGGTGGTCCACCGTTCAGCGGGTGCGAGTAACTGTTCAGCGGGTGCGAGCAACTTGGCAATTCACCTTCTCACCTACAGCACTATATAAACAGACGGGTAGGTGTGAAGTTACCACAACATTCATTGCCATCGCACCGTTGTGCTGTTGAAAATTTTAACCATAGCCGAAGCTTTTTCTAGCAAGCCATCGTTCTGGATTAGCTTCGGTAAAAGAGGGAGCTTTGTCAAAAACTGTACAAAACATCAACTTTGTAAGAACTACAAGAAATTCAACATCAGATGGCCAGAGTACGCTCAACTGCGAGAGTGACCCGTGACGGAGAGGAGGCCGAAGCCACCGAGACTGCTCTGATCTTCGAAGTGATGAGACAATCGGGACTGGTTGTGACAGAGGGAGCCATTGAAGAAGGTGCACCTGCTGCCGAAACTGAATAAGATGTCGAGGAAGAAATCGCTGATGAAGAAGAAGAGGATTATAGTATTTTGATCCTGTCAAAACCCAGCCACTTGGATTTTGAAAAATCTACTGTTTCTGAAGCAGATATGCCCATGATGATGAAGCTGGGCTACTTCGGAGAAGCTGAGAAGAAGCTGATTCATTTTGCTGGGGAAGAAACCACTCTGACACCGAAAGATGACGAAGTGGTAATTTTCAAAAGTTTTTTCAGAGCAGGATTATAGTTTCCGCTGAACGAGATAATTGGAGAAATTTTGGATAATTATGAAATATTTCTTCACCAGCTGACCCCTAATGCCATCGTTAGGCTCAGTATTTTCATCTAGGCCCTTCGAAGCTAGGGGATGGACCCAAATGCCGAAGCTTTTTGCTGAGTGCATGAGCTACATTACCAGACAAAGGCCAGAGAGGACAGGCTCCACGAAAATTTTGGCTGTTATAACTTCGCGTATCGCAAGGATACGAAGGCCCCGGTCCTGAGCTATCAAACCAAATGGCCAACTGGCTGGAAAAGTGAGTGGTTTTATATCAAGGCTGACAAGAAGAAGAGGGAGAAGCTGAAGACACTGGTCATGAGCTCACTGAGCCTAAGCTTCGGGATGACCAGACCCCCATGCAACATGAAGCCAGGGTTACCATGCCAGCTAGCCGTGGTAGAATTCAGAGTGGTGGCTGAACATATCAGTACTAGGGATCTAGTGCATGAATAACTGGCGAACAGGGTATCTCCAACATTGAGTGGTTGGAGCATGCCGAAGCTGAAAGGATCAAAGAAGAAAGGTGAACTTGTTCGATTGCCCAAGTTTGAGAAACAATTGAAGGAGCCCTGCCAGGAGTGGCTAGAAATGATTGAGACTATGTGCAACAAAATTCTGGGCAATTATACGAAAAAATAAGATCAACTGATGACTGCGGCCTTCGGCACCCAAACAAAACAAAGGTTGAATCAGGTAATGGATGCTTTAAACTTTGAATACCCTAACTATGAACGACTAAACAAGGGTGTTGAAGGACCAAAGAGAAAAAGGATTGTTAGTGTTATGAGCAGACAGGCTGCTAGGATGATAAAAGAGGACGAAGAAGCTCTAAAAAAGAAGAAATCCAAATCTGAGCCGAAGGTGATTATTTCAAGGAAGAGAAAGGCTACAACTCCGGAGCCGAAAACAGCTGAGATAGAAGAAACTCCTTTAACACCTTCTGCTGCTGAAGTAGAAGAAATTTTAAAGGTAATGACCGAATCCTTACCTATCAAGATGCTAAGTCCACTGGGGCCACAACTAACGAAGCTTTTATAGAAGAAGGACGAGCCTTCGGCAGCGAAGAAGGCGGTTGGGCAAAAAAGGCGAAGGATTGTTACTGTTATGCAAGCTATTGAAGAAACGCCACCGCCGCCCTCAGCGTCAAAAATAACGTCAGCTGCCGAAGTTGCTGCTTCTGCCGAAGCTACGACTGCCGAAGCTACCAACCTAGAAAGTACATTATCTGATATCGATAAAGTGCTCTTGGATTTGGTCATGGAGGAGGCTGCCGCGGCTACAGAGGGAGTCCAGGCTGCAGAAGAGACTGCTGTAGTCATAGAAAAAGCCATGGCCGCAGCGCCTGGAAAAGGAAAAGAAATTGCCGAAGAAACTTCGGAAGATCAGGGCTTCTGTTTCCAAAATTTAATTGGTTAAGAATTATCCTAGGCTGAAAAAGAGGAGTTGTAGGAGTATGCTATATCCTATGGCTAGCAGCTAGGAGCCATGCTATTCGACGGAATTAATGAAGAAGCCTTGGGATGTATTCGAGATCGGACCGGAGCAAAGGTTATCAGCACTCTGTCGAAGAGTGTTGGTTTTCCGAAGCTCGAAGCTGACATCAGCAGCTATCGACGACAACATATCGTCGACAGCTTATTTTATTCTAATTTTAAGGTAAAGTTCTCTCCTCAACTTTTTATTGTTTTACGATGAAGCAAAGATTTCTGATGAAGGTTATTTTGCACAGAGTATGCTACTAAGTAAAGCCTTGAGGATGCAACAGGACCTCGAAGATAAGAAAAATGAGGTTATAATTGAAGGCTTAGAAAATAAAATCAAAGATCATGAAGCTGCTCTTGAAAAGAAAGATTTTGTTCTTCAAACAATAGAGGGTTCACAGGCAGAAGCCCAAGCCAAAATTGCCAGATTAAACAATGAACTCCTCCTAAAATCCAAAAGCTTCAAGCAAGAAAGCAAGAATTTTAACGTGAAGCTTGAAGCCGAAGTTGAAAAAAGTTCGAATTTGCAGAAATCTTTGAAAGAGCTTCAGGATAAATGCTTAAACTTTGGCAACCGGTGCGTGCAACGGCTGAAGCAGGTTTTCAACTCAGTTGGTGCTAGTTCTAAAAAATTTGAACCTTCATCTGAAGACCTGCCAAGCACCTTTGAGCATATTGAGGGCAAAGTTGAGATGCTCGACGAAGTTATAGCTGGGCATGGTGACTTCTGTGCCCTGCTAGCTTCTCACGGCACAGCTGTAGGTTTCATGAAGACTGGTTGCACGCACGGAAAGATCATAAACAGGCCAAACTTCAACCTATCACCAGCAGACTTGACTGACATCCCCAGCCTGGCCCGAAGCATTGGAAATAGATTTATAACACAAATTTGGACGAAGGGTGGACGAAACATAGCTGGTGACGAAGCTCGAAGTCATCTCAAGCCAGTATTAAACTTGTACCTGTTGCTTACCTTCTCCTGAGATTTCTTTTTACCTTACACTGCTTTGTTATATACAGGATGATGAAGCCGAGAGTCAATGATTCGAAGCTTGGTGGATACTGATGAAGCCACTGCAAAGATCTCTAGATAAATTTGAATTATCTTTGTAAAAGATATTGTAATTTAGGAATGAAAACACTACTCTGTAATTTTGTCCATACCTTGTAATATATTTTTACCTTTTTCATCCGTGTGTGAATTGCTTTGATGTGGACGAAATTGTATCTTTTGAGCCGAAGGCGAAAAACACCTTCCCTTCTTTTCGTACACAACGAAGCATATCTTTGCTTCTTTATACTCATCGAAGCCTTGCCGTCAAAGCCGAAGCATTTATTTGCATTCTATGTTATGATGATGATGATCCTATGAATGCCTAAATGAATGTATATGAATGCAATGAATGATGTGATGAAAAGTGCAAATGAATGTCCAGACACACGCATACGAAGCCACATCCGAACTCTGCACCTCCTCAAAAACATCTTTTCGGTCTTAAGCTCTGCATCCCCTTAGGAACGTCATTTGAGCTTCTTCATCGTTTATTTTTCGGTGTTCACCATTTATTTTTCGGTGTAAGTTCTGCATTCCCTTAGGAACGTCTTTTGAACTTCTTCGCCTTCTATTTCAGCGCCATAAGTTTTGCATCCCCTTAGGAACGTCTTTTGAACTTCTTCGCCTTCTATTTCGGCGGTATTTGGCTCTGCATTCCCTTCGAAACGACTTTTGAGCAGAAAACTTACGTTGTGCTCCCTTAGGAATGACTTTTTGTAGCTTCGTCGTGCTCTGCATCCCCTTGGGGATGACTTTTGAGCTTCTCCCTGCCCCTTTTTTTCTTTTTCTGCACTCGATGGTGCATGCTCAGATTTTACATTTTACATTCTTTTTTTGGGATTTTGGCTCTCGTGGAGCTAAATAAGAAGGAAAAAATTACAAGCTACGGCCCCATTAAAAACCTTTCTCCCCCTTTGGAAAGGAAAAGGGTGCCATAGAAAAAATGAAAAAAGATTACATGAAATTACACATAATATCGTCGAAGCTCATCCACATTCCAAGATCTAGGAATGTCATTGCCGTCCATGTCCTTCAATTTGTAAGAACCGGGCCTCGACGAAGACTCTACGAGAAAAGGTGCTTCCCACTTCAGTTGCAATTTGTCTACTGTGTCTGGATTGGCCACTCTCTAAAGCACCAAATGCCCTGGCTTAATATTTTTCAACCGAACTTTTCTGTCGCGCCACTTTATTGTCTCAGCTTGATATTTATTGATGTTTCCCTTCTATAGTATCTTTTGCAACGTGATAATCAGCTTCGTCTTCTGCCGAAGCTACCGTTCTTATTGACCCTGCTGTTGGAGACTTGTTCTCAAATGCTATGAATTAAGAACAAGGCAACACAAGAATAGGTTAATGGTTAATGCCCTTTGTCCATTAGAGCATTATCTCCCGAAGGATATAACGATCTTCGGACAAAGGTCATGAAGGACATACCTTCATCATCACAACATATTTGTATAAAAGACAAAGCATATGAAACATGAGAAAACAACATGAATAATTGTATGATATCATAATATATATATTTCTTATTATATAATTATGAATGAATATGAACAATATTGAATTACATTTATACCTTCGACTTGATAGAAGGTGATAATACATGCGTGACGCAAAAGCAAATGCCCAGTCAGCGTGAACAGTACGGGAGCACTGTTCATCTATTTATAGGCACGGGACGCAGCCCATGTAAAATTACACTCATGCCCTTTACATTTGCTAATGACTCTATAGTAATCCATCGAGGTCTAAATAGCCTTTTCCCTTTTAAGTCGGTTCTCCTTTCTGCTATCATGCCGAAGGTCCCCTACGCATAGCTTCGGCTTTGCGCCAACCTTTGCATTCTTTGTACTTCTTCACATTGTGGTTCTGATCCGAGTCCGAAGGTACCTGTTCATGTATTATACTCCAGAAACATTGTTAAATCATGTTTTTGAGGACCTTCGGAAGACGAAGGCCCCCAACAGTAGCCCCTCGCAAGGTTAATTTGTTAGAATAACGAATTCAGATTGCGATATGGACGAAGGCCCTAAGCCAAAGGTCCGAAAAAACACCTTCCCTTTGCTAGAATAGCAACAGTCAATGATAGACGGGGCCCTCCAACTTGGAGCGCGCTGGGCGTATAAATAAGAACTCACCCCGAGCACATTTGGTACGCATGCTTTGCTTTGCTTGATTTCTTAGCTCTTGCTTTCCATCAGTTGCTTAGTTTCTTAAATTTTCTAAGCTTCGAATTTAAGGACATATTTTCGTCAGTTCCGAAGATAAGATGTCTCATGACAAGAAGACAGTTGCTGAAACGAAGCTAACCGAAGAGGAGAAGCTTCTTGAGGAAAAGACTGCTGGATTCATTGAGTCAATTGCAAAGACAAATACAGAAAAGATTATAAAAGAAATTCTAGAAGGCTTATCTGAAGATACCGATGACATCGATAGTTATGATGCAGAAAGTGGGGGCGAAGACTCCGAAGATCGGCCCTGGCGACCAAGTCACACAGTCTTCAGGAAATCGACTATCAGAAAGAGTCATCTTGATAACATGAGAGGAAGGTATTTTCGAGACATATCTATTGTGAGGGATGATAATGGAGACATGACTGTTCTTGTTCCTAAAGAGAATGAAGTCGTAATCTTCCGAAGCTTCTTCAAGGCTGGGCTTCGGTTCCCCTTAAGCAGATTTGTTGTTGAAGTTTTAAAGATATATGAGATTTTCCTTCACCAGATTACTCCCGAAGCAATTATCAGAATGGGGATCTTCATCTGGGCCATGAGGAGTCAAGGTTTGGAGCCAAGTGCAAAATGTTTCTGTAGCATGCACGAACTTTCGTACGAGACGAAGCCCTGGGGTAAGGAACAGTATCATAACAATTTTGGTTGCTATAGCTTCGTTGCTCGCTTAGGCTCAAGCTTCCCAGTGCCAACATTTCGGAAAAGATGGCCCGGAGACTGGATGAAAGAATGGTTCTATGTGAAGAATGATTTAAAGGCAAGAGAAAATATTACAAAGATCATTATGCGCCCCATTTGGTCCTGCTTCGGCCTTCGGAAACCGAAGGTAGAAATTGATGAAGCAGCTGAAGAATTCCAAAGGGCCTTCGACATAGTTTGCTCTTTCATCGGGACAAGGGATTTAGTTCAAGAACATGTGGCCTACAGGATATGGCCATTGGTAGACAACTGGGAGATGCCAAAAGAGACCATCAGCAACCCTAACGAAGGTGGTTTGGTTCGATTGAAATATACCTTCAGGTTTAGAGACCAATTTATCGAACCAGACGATGACTGGCTGAAATGTGTTGAAAATACTAGTGATGAACTACTTGGAGCCTACTCCAAGTCTGAAGATAACGCGCTATCTGCGTCCTTCGGGAGCCGAAAAAAGAAGAGGCTGAATAGAGTTTTTGATGCTATTGGATTTATGTACCCTGACTACCGCTACCCGCCAGGGGGGCAGAAGAGAAAGAGTGGATCTTCTGGGAAGGATGTTGCTTCAGTCGCCTCAAGCGAGCCCACGCCAAAGAAGAAAAAGGTGAAGATTCTTACTCACCGACCGCGCTACATTGAACCGGCCACAGTGCCTAACTTTGGCGGTGAGACCTCTTCGGCTACTGAAGCCGAAGGACCTACCCTTACGCAGAGGATTGAAGAGCCGGCTGCAATGCCGAAGGCTGTCAAAATTGAAGAACCAAGACCCGAAGAGACAAAAACATCAAAAATTCTAAGCCCCTCGGTAGGAGTGAAGGCACCGAAGATACAAAAAGATCTGGCAGCAACCCCAAAAAGAAAAAGGATGGCTAGTGTGTTAGATGTGCTGGAGACGATAAAAACTTCAAGCTCTACTCCAGGAAAAATTGCCAAGGTTTCGAAAGCACAGGTTGAAACCGAGACAAAGCTGACCGAAGCCGAAGCTAAAATGAGCCGGGTCGATGCTGAAACTGGGCCTTCAGAGCCCATCAAAGAGAAATCCTCGGAAATTGGAGAAAAGGCAGTGGAGGAAGAAGCTATAGAACAAATTTTGCCTGAAAAATCTGTCGCTCCTACTCCCGAAGCTTTGAAAGAGAATACTGAATATATTATCCGCCATGCTTCGGGAAAAAATCTCTCTAAAGAAGAAAAGCGAGAAGCTCAACACTATGCCCAGAAACTGAAATATCCAAAGGGGGCATTGGTATTCAACGGCAGCGGAGAAGAAGATTTCTTGTATTGTCTCCCAGACAGCAAGGAGATTTCTATCTGCCGGGAGATAAGTAGAAGCTTCGGATTCCTGACACTAGAAGTCGGGCTTTCGGTGCTATCGAAAGATGAATTGGCGGACAGTTTAGCATATAATAGTTTAAAGGTGTGAGAATGAATTTTTTGTACTTAAAAACGAATTTTTTTATTTGCTTATACTTAATACCGCACTTATTTTGCAGGGCCTAATTCTTAGCAATGCCCTCAGGGCGCAGAAAAATGCCGAAGACGAAGGATGCACTATAGCTCTGAACAACCTTCATTCTGAAGTAATTGAACTAAGGAACGAAGGTCTTGAAAAAGATAAAATATTAAATTCATTGGTGAGCAAAATAAAAGAAGACGGAACTATTTCCAAAGCCCAAGCTGAAGCCCAGAAATGTGAAATTGAAGACCTTCGGAAACAGCTGGCTGAAGCAAAATTAAAATGCGCTGTTGCCAAAGCTGAACGAGATGCCAGTGATTACTGGAAAAATTACTGGGAAAAACAGTTGCAGAACTTTGCGCATCAAAAGAAAAATGTTTTGAAAAATCTACAGAATGTGTAAAGAAGATAAAAACTAGCTTCGCCAATGTTGGCGCATATTCAAGTGAAGATAACTTCGTACGAGGCGACCCCGAAGGCCCAATTGAGTGGATCAGCAACGAAGCCGAAGCTTTTGAAGAAATTTTGAGCGACCGCGGGGACGTCTGTGCCTTCTCTGGTGCAAGAGGAGTTGCAGCTATTTTGGAGAGAGCAGGGTGCGAACATGTGAAAACTTTGGCCCAAGCCAAAGCTGCTCTATTGGTTGACGATACAAAGGACCCCTCGGTCGAAGCAAGCTTAGTGGGCGGAAAATTTTTCACTGACATCTGGGAAAATGGCGGCCAAGGGATGGCCCATGAAATAATAAAGAAGAGCGAAAAAGATACTCATGACGCTAGGGAAGCAATGAAGGCAGCTGAAAAAGCTGCGGAACTCGAAAGGCGGATAGGTATTGCTTAATGGGTTTTAATTTTATTGTTTATTTTTGTGACTTTGAATTGATTTACGTTTTCTACCACAGCTGAACTATCTCCTCCCCCCGAACCCTTCGAGTCATTGGCCGACCCAGAGGCAAAGGCATCAGCAGAAATTATTAAGATGGCTGAAACTATTGTAGACGAAGTCGTTACCCAACTGCTGACCGAAGCTGCAGATAAAGTTTTGAAAGAAGACTAGCTATTGTAAAAACATTGCTGGAATATTAATGCAACATTTGCTGAACTATGTTTGTAATATTTGGTGCTCATGTGTTTTGAATGTAATAAATGAATGGTTTTGTAATTTATTTCTTCACGATGCATAAAACTTTTATGTACATACCATTTTTGAGCCTTTGGCGAAAAAAACACCTTCCCTTCTTTTCATGCTTCGTAAAGAAGATCTTTTATGCTTCGTGAGAAATCCTCCAATTGTCGCAAAAACATTAATGCTTCGTCAATAATGGATTTTTTCCTCCATATCAGAGCTGATGAAGTTGTATTTCTTCAAGACTTATTTTGTGCCTTAGCACAATTTCATTTTTTCGAAGCATTCTCCGAAGGTCAACATTGTAACCCCTTCTTGTGCCATTGATGCAATATGATGTATGATGTTATGTTATGCGAATGATGCGATGATGTTATGCTATGCAAAATGATATTTGTGCCGAAGGCACACACATATCCCCATAGTGGAATACACAATCTTTTTGCCGTTTATTTTTCGGCTTCACCGCTTATTTTTCGGTGTATCAACGCTGACTTTTCGCTGTAAGTTCTGCATTCCCTTAGGAACGTCTTTTGAACTTCTTCGCCTTCTATTTCGGCGGTATTCGCGTTGACTTTTTGCGCTTCGCCTTATATTTCGGTGGTATTTGGCTCTGCATTCCCTTTGGAATGACTTTTGAGCAGAAAACTTACGCTGCGCTCCCTTAGGAACGACTTTTTGTAGCTTCGGTAAACTTACACTGCGTTCCATAGAACGACTTTTTCTAGCTTTGGCAAACTTACACTGCGTTCCGTAGAACGACTTTTTATAGCTTCGGAGATACTTGTGATGTAATTTTTAGCCGCGCGTTCTCTTAGAAACAACTTTTTGTGCTTCAGCGACTTTGTTAGACTCTGTAAGTCTGTGGAAAAGATATATTTTTACTATGGCAAAAATGAAGTTATTACAAGGAATTGAAAATGACAAGAAAACTAGGTTTTCGATAATTGTTTCTTAGTAAGAAAGAAAATGATAATGAATGTAAAAACTGTTTCAGGGGTAGGATATCTCTCAGTAGATATGCTTCGATTCTGGCACAGTACTGTTGATTGTGCGAGCTTCGGACTCCTCCCTGAAATCTCGCTGTTGGTGGGTCTGTTGGCTCCCTTCTAGCTGCAGACTTCGTGGATATGCAGGTTGTAGTGGTGGCGGAGGTGGAGGCTGTGGCCAGGATGCCTGCGGTTGACTAGCCGAAGCAACAGACGCTGCAGGATGGTTACCCACATACTCTGGTATGTAGGGTGAGTGATACGAAGCAGTATGCATGACCTGCTTCGGTTGGTTCTGCTGAGCCGCAGCTTCTGCTATTTCTTTTTGTTTATGTATGGTGACATGGCACATCCTTGTAGTATGGCCCTTATCCTCACCACAGAATAAGCAATAAATTTTCCTAGGTTGATCCCCAAACCTTTCTCTAAAGCCCCTGGTGCCTCTGCCCCTTGGAGCTGGCGGCCGAAGATAGCTTTGTTGCTGCCCTGAAGCTTGCGAGGAATATTGTGGCCTCTGTTGTTGACTTCCTCTGTCGTCACTCTGGGTGGAGTGGATGGACCTGACATGTCTTGGGTGAATTCTCCCTCCGAAGCCCCTGGTCATCTCAAAGAACCTATAGGCTTCCTCCCTTCTTTGACGAAAATCATTGTCAGCGCGGATGTATTCATCCATCTTTTGAAGCAGCTTCTCCAAAGTCTATGGAGGCTTTCTAGCAAAATACTGGGCAGTAGGTCCTGGAAGCCCCTTGATCATGGCCTCAATGACAATTTCATTGGGCACTGTAGGCGCTTGTGCTCTCAGACGCAAGAACCTTCGGACGTATGCCTAGAGATACTCCTCATGATCTTGCGTGCATTGAAACAGAGCCTGAGCTGTGACTAGCTTCGTCTGGAAGCCCTGGAAGCTTGTCACCACCATGTCCTTGAGCTTCTGCTATGAAGTGATAGTTCCTGGCCGAAGAGAAAAATACCGTGTCTGGGCCACATTCTTAACTGCCATGATGAAGGATTTGGCCATGACAGCTGCATTGCCTCCATATGAAGATATGGTTGCTTCATAACTCATCAAAAACTGCTTCGGGTCTGAATGCCCATCATACATTGGAAGCTAAGGTGGCTTGTATGATGGGGGCCACGGGATAGCCTGCAGTTCTGCTGCCAAGGGAGAAGCATCATCAAAAGTAAAGGTATCATGATTAAAATCATCATACCATCCATCGTCGTTGAACAAGCCCTCTTGATGAAACTCCCTGTGCTGGGGCCTTCGTTCTTGTTCATCTTGAGCAAGATGACGTACTTCTTCAGTGGCTTCATCAATCTGCCTTTGAAGGTCGGCTAGTCGAGCCATCTTCTCCTTCTTCCTTTGTACTTGTTGATGAAGCATCTCCATGTTTCTGATTTGTTGGTCCAACTCGTCCTCCTGGGGTGTTGGACTAGTGGCCTTCCTCTTCTGGCTTCGGGCCTCTCGAAGAGAAAGGGTCTCCTGGTTCGGGTCCAGCGGCTGTAGAACGGCAGCTCTTGTCGCTGAAGCTTTCTTCGGTGGCATGACGAAGGTCAGTGCTTGCCGAAGGTGGTCGAAAAGGATTCACCGGAGGTGGGCGCCAATGTTGGAGACTTGTTCTCAAATGCTATGAATTAAGAACAAGGCAACACAAGAATAGGTTAATGGTTAATGCCCTTCGTCCATTGGAGCATTATCTCCCGAAGGATATAACGATCTTCGGACGAAGGTCATGAAGGACATACCTTCATCATCACAACATATTTGTATAAAAGACGAAGCATATGAAACATGAGAAAACAACATGAATAATTGTATGATATCATAATATATATATATATATATATCTTATTATATAATTATGAATGAATATGAACAATATTGAATTACATTTATACCTTCGACTTGACAGAAGGTGATAATACTGACGTGACACAAAAGCAAATGCCTAGTCAGCGTGAACAGTACGGGAGCACTGTTCATCTATTTATAGGCACGGGACGCAGCCCATGTAAAATTACACTCATGCCCTTTACATTAGCTAATGACTCTATAGTAATCCATCGAGGTCTAAAAAGCCTTTTCCCTTTTAAGTCGGTCCTCCTTTCTGCTATCATGCTGAAGGTCCCCTGCGCATAGCTTCGGCTTTGCGCCAACCTTTGCATTCTTTGTACTTCTTCACATTGTGGTTCTGATCCAAGTCCAAAGGTACCTGTTTATGTATTATACTCCAGAAACATTGTTAAATCATGTTTTTGAGGACCTTCGGAAGACGAAGGCCCCCAACACCTGTTTTAGCTTCTTCTGGAGTTATAGCTTCGTCACCAAATAATAGTTTGAAGGGTGTGAATCCTATTGATCTTGATATGGTTGTATTGTGGCACCACACCACTTTAATCAACTCATCTGGCCACTTTCCTCTAGGCTGATTGAAGATTAGCTTCATTATTCTCGTCATAATAATGTCATTTGCTCTTTCCACCAGCCCGTTTGACTCCGGATGTCTGACTGATGCAAAATGAATCTTCGTGCCAATTTGGTCATAGAAATCCTTGAACGTTTTGGCATCAAACTGTCTTCCATTGTCCATAGTTATAGCCTTTGGCACGCCGAAGCGACAAACAATATTTTGCCAGAAGAATTTCTGGACTGTAACTGAAGTTATTGTAGCCAAAGGCTTCGCTTCAATCCACTTAGAAAAATATTCTACAGCCACCACAACGTATTTCAAATTACCTTATGCTGGTGGAAGTGGGCCTAACAAATCTAGGCCCCATGTTTGCAATGGCCAAGTGTGCTGTATCAGCTCGGTGAGAGATGAAAGTTGTTTCTGGTCTCTTGCACACCTTTGACAATTTTCACATTTTTGAACTAGCTCTGCTGCATCCGAAGCTGCCTTCGGCCAGTAGAATCCTTGTCTAAACACTTTTCCCAGCAAGGGCCTAGGCCAGATATGAGATCCACACAAACCTGCATGTATCTCCTTCATTAATTCAATACCTTCAGCTCTGGATAAACACTTGAGGAGTGGAGAACAGACTCCATGTTTGTATAATTCCCCTTCTATTATCACATATGGTCTTGTCCTTGCTTCCATTCTCTTATTATAAGCATCATCGTCTGAAAGACAATTGCCTTGGAGGAAAGATATAATTTTAGTCCTCCAATCTTCACTATGTACTAGGGAAATTGCAAGCACTGCTCTCTACATGAGCTCAACCGAAGGTGCTTTTATTGTTTCAAAAAATACTTCCAAAGGTAGAGGGAGCCCCTGAGCCACTGATTTGGCTAGCAGATCTGCATGCTCATTTTTACCTCTTGGAATATTCTTGACAGAAAAACCTTCGAAAGAAGCCTCCAACCTTCGAACTGTATCCAGATATTTTTCAAGCTTCGGGTCTCTTGCCTTGCTACTCTTGTCTACATGGCCAGAAATGACTTGAGAATCAGTTTTCAGGATGGCCCTTCTTATTCCCATTGCCCTTAACTTTCAATGCCCCAACAGAAGTGCTTCGTATTCAGCAATATTATTTGTACAACTAAAGTCAAGCCTAGCTGCATAACATGTTCTGACCTTCAAAGGCGCTACTAGGACAACAACCGCTCCTGCACTGAAGGTTCCCCAAGAATCATCGCAGAACACTATCCAAGCTTTGGCGTCTTTGTTTATTTCTTCTTCCTGAGCCCCTGGCGTCCAATCAGCGATGAAGTCTGCTAACGCCTGGGACTGAATTGAGGACCTATGCACATAGTCAATAGTAAATTCGTTAAGCTCCACAGCCCATTTTCCAATCCTTCCAGTAGCTTCTCTGTTCCTCATTATGTCCTTCAGAGGCTGTGACGAAGGAACAATTATGTGATATGCTTGAAAATAATGCCGAAGCTTCCTGGAGACCATTAACACAGCATATAACACCTTTTCCAATTCTGTATAATTTTTCTTTGACAAACTTAAAACTTCGGAGACAAAATAGACTGGAGCCTGCCTTTTGATTTGGCCATCTAGCTTCTCCTATACCAGAGCCGCACTAACTGTGTAGTGCGAAGCTGCCACATATAAGAGCAATGGAGCCCCTGGCGAAGGTGGAGTTAATGTTGTTAGATCGATCAAGTATTGTTCAAGCTCTTCAAAAGCTTTTTGCTGGGCTGGACCCCATTGGAAAACTTCGGCTGACTTCAGTATTTCAAAGAATGGCAAATTTCTTTCTGCTGATCTAGATATGAATCTGTTTAATGATGCTAGCCTTCCTGCCAGCCGTTGGGCCCCCTTCTTTGTGCTTGGCGGCTCCATCCGAAGGATAGCTTCAATCTTGCTTGGGTTGGCTTCAATTCCCTTCGTTGATACTAGACAGCCAAGGAACTTGCCCTTTTTCATCCCAAAAACACACTTTTCTAGATTTAACTTCAGGCCAGCTTGCCTGAAATTAGCAAATATCTCCTGCAAATCAGCAATGTGATTTTCTTGCTTCATGCTTTTGACTATGATATCATCAACATAGGTCAGCACATTCCTGCCTATTTGAGAATGAAGGACCCTGGATGTCATTCTGTTGAAGCTTCCTCCAGCATTTTTAAGCCCCTCAGGCATCCGAAGATAACAATATGTGACGCTGGGGGTTATGAAGATAGTCTTCGGCTCATCCTCCTTCTTCATCCAAATTTGGTGGTAGCCTGAGTAGTAGTCCAGCAGACTCATGAGCTCTGAAGAAGCTGCTGCATCTACTAGAGAGTCTATTCTTGGCAATGGGAACTCGTCCTTTGGACAAGCCTTGTTAAGATCTATAAAATCAATGCACATTCTCCATTTACCATTGGCCTTCTTCACCATAACAATGTTGGCTAGCCATTCTGGGTATTTCACCTCTCTGATAACACCAGCACTAAGAAGTCTCTTAACTTCGTTCCGAGCACCTTCAGCTTTGTCTTTAGACATTTTCCAAAGCCTTTGTTTTCTTGGCCTGAAGGATGGATCCACGTTGAGTGAATGTTCAATGACACCTCTGTTGACATCATAGAGATCATTGGCGGACCAAGCAAAGACATCTTTATTGTTGAATAAGAATCTTAGCAAAGTCATCTCTTGTTCTTTAGATAGCTGAGACCCCAGTAATACCCTTTGTTCTGCTATGTCTTCACATAGGAGCATAGGCTTCGGCTGATCCGCCGAAGCAGCCTTCTCTCTTTTGTATTTATACTGCTCACATGCTTCGGCTCCATCTATATTATGGATTGCCTTTGAATCTATCCAATTTCCTTCAGCCTTTCTGACAGCATCTTGACTTCCATGGATAGCAATGGGCCCTTGCTCCGAAGGTATCTTCATACATAAGTATGCTGGATGAAGTATAGCTTCGAAAGCATTGAGTGTCCCTCGGCCAATGATTGCATTGTATGGGTACTTCATGTCAACAATGTCAAAAACAACTTGTTCAGTCCTTGTGTTATGAACGAAGCCGAAGGTCACTGGCATTGTGATTTTGCCGAGTGCTACAATCTGCCTTCCTCCGAAGTCACAAAGAGGGAGTGTAGCATCATGAATTTTATCTTCTGGCTCTTGCATTTGTCTGAAGGCCTTAGCAAATATGATATCCGCTGCACTGCCTGTGTCAACCAGAACATTATGGACCAGAAACCCCTTGATGACACAAGATATGATCATAGCATCATTGTGGGGGTAATCCTTGAGCTGAAGATCCTCCTGGGAGAAGGTGATTGGGATGTGAGACCACTTGGACTTGATGAAGGGTCCCTGCACCCCAACATGTTGCACCCTTCTCTGCGCTTCTTTCTTCTGCTTCTTGTTGGCTGGCTCTGAGCTTGGGCCGCCTGTTATCGGGAGCACCACCTTCGTAGCCGAAGGTGCTACAACTTGGTTGCTGAACGAAGCCATAAGCTCAAAAGTGGATGTGAGTTCACCGGAGGTGGGTGCCAATGTTGGGGACTTGTTCTTAAATACTATGAATTAAGAACAAGGCAACACAAAAAGAAGTTAATGTTTAATGACCTTCGTCCTTCGAAGCATTATTTCCCTTAGGATATAATGATCTTCGGACGAAGGTCATGAGAGACATACCTTCATCATCAAAGTTTATATTGATGAAAGAGGAAGCATATGAAACATGAGAAGTAACATGAATAATTATTTGATTTTCTTTATATGTTCTTATTGTATAATTATAAATGAATACGAACAATATCGAATTACATTTGTACCTTCGGCTTGACAGAAGGCAAGAGTATCAACATAACGCACGAGCAAGTACCATTCAGCGTGAACAGTACAAGGGTACTGTTCACCTATTTATAGGCACGAGACGCAGCCCGGTCGAAATTACATTTATGTCCTCTACAACTAGTTACAATCATGACACAAATTACTTGTAACACCCCCACTGATCCCACACATTGGATGTTACCAAATACCCTTCCCACTAAACTTATGCAACACAAGAAATGAAATAAAGAGAGAAAATATTGCACAATCCGGCAGCACCTCCCTTGAAAGAAGCATAACAAGGGGGAAAACAGGGAGTTCATACAGGATATAAAAGATAGATAATTCATGTAGTATAATCAAAATGCAAAAGTAGTAAAACACATTCATGACCAAATAAAAGGTTAGGTAACTCAGCCCACCCGAAAATCAGCTCAACTACCATGAAAGGCTAGAACATAATAATTCCCTAGACTTGACCCTCCCTGATTAACAACATTATTAAGCAGTGGTTCTTTTATTAAAGGTGTAGTGGCCGTGCTGCTACAGCCCTCCTTTCCCAAAGCAGAAATCAGGTGCCTGCATCAGACAATGCAAGAGTGAGATGACACATCTCAGCAAGTAAACAGAGCAAACAACAATTGGACAATGTAAACCAACCGTGCTTAAACAACCACGTAGTTCAAAACTTCTTCTTGAATATTAATTTGCAGCAAGTAAGCAAGTAACTAATTACTTAATGCCAAGATGAATCACAAGGTAAAGATCCACACTATCCACATCCACATAATAGATTCCACACCTCTCCCATGAATGCACATGGCTATAGATGCAGTAATGACTTCTGCCTTCATATCTCTAAGGATATGAAGCTGCATCATACCCCTTCTCGGACAACATATGATGCTCATTATACCGGTACGGTCGGACCATAAGATCGCGACGAAACTTCAATGCAATGGATGATGAATGCATTATATATGACAACAACGTGAGTACTTCCCAAATAAAATGTGCTAGACATATACTTCCACCGATTCCACTAAATAAACCACATGGGTACACGATCAAACCACAACCTCCACTTATGTAATTAATAAAACATGAATAACTTCAAACGATGGTACTCAATTAGAAATATGAATACAAGCACAAATAGCACAAACATAAACAAGTATAAGGCTCGTCCATCGACAGACGGAATAACCATTACTGTTTTACTTGCCTTCATCGGAAGTTTGGGCAAATCCCTAAGTCCGATCCGGAAGTCCACCACCTGTTTTTGACACCCAACTTAGTGCACCAATTTCGCATAATAAGCCTCAAAAACAATGCCGCACCTACGCACAATCTCAAACCCCGCCGCGGGTAACAATTCTCCCCCACACCCACCAAACTGCAGCGGCGCTGCTTAACAATTCCATAACTTTAAAATTAAGACAGCAGTGGTAACAAACAAAAACTTCAGAGGCATCTACATAAAATTCCCCACAAGTTTTGTATACAATTTATAATTAAATTCTAACATCTAATTAGCCCAAAACAGTCCACAAGATAAACCCTGTAATCTGTTTTTTTTCTCTTTTGGACAGCGACATTCCCGGATTCAAACATCGATATCTTTTAAAATATAATTCCAAATCAAGCGCATAAGTACTCATTGGGAAGATAAGACAAAGCCCTACATGATTATCATACTGGTTATCACTAATTACCCACGAAAAATTCCCAGAAACTGCTAATACTACTGATGTTCACCCACCTGAAAAATCTATTTTTTTGGACAGCAACATACCCGGATTCAAACAACGATATCTCCTAAATTATAACTCC
The DNA here is from genome assembly GCA_029449295.1 of Zea luxurians. Classification (NCBI taxonomy): domain Eukaryota; kingdom Viridiplantae; phylum Streptophyta; class Magnoliopsida; order Poales; family Poaceae; genus Zea; species Zea luxurians. The sequence continues at coordinate 12,029,606 of JAOPSE010000043.1, read as the reverse complement.
GAATCGAGCGCTTAAGTACTCGTTGGAAAGGTATGACAAAGCTCTACATGATTATCCCACTGATTCCCACTAATTAATCCACGAAAATTCCCAGAAATCCCTAGAACTACTGCTGTTCACCCACTCACAAAATTCCTGGACAGCACCTCTACCGATCCACAAAGATAAACGCATAATCCAATTGATTGCAGCACAAAAACAACAAAAGTAAATCACAAATTCACCTTGGGTTCCTCCCTTCCTCCTTCCTTCTTCCTCCCTCCAAACTCCAATTGAGATTGCAGCCACACGACGAAGAACCACGCGGGAGGGCTGCACCTTGGAGGGGGAGAATGGGGGGCGGCTAGGGTTTTGGGTGGTGAGGGCTGCAAGGTTTGAGAAGGAAGAAGATGGGAGGGGGGGCGGCGTCCAAGAGGAAGGGGAGGGGAAGGGGGCGGCTGCAAAATCCCAAGGGGGAAAGGGGGGCTAGGGTTAGGGGAGGGTTAGTGGGCCGGATTGTGACTCACGGCCCAACTCGCTTGCACGACAGCTCCCGACCAACCACTCTACTGTTATACTGGTGAATGTTTTCCACAAATTCCAAATTCCCAAAGCGCAACACCCGAATGAGAGAAAAAAACAAACAAAAAGAATAACCTCCAACTTCTCTTCCTTGCAAACCTGGTATCACACTCTACCCCCCTTAAAAAGAATTCGACCTCAAATTCTGACGCTTCTATCGGAACGACAAAAGGAAAGATTAATGAATCAACAACACTTACCCACAATAAAAAGTTCCAGTTACTTCTGCCACATCAGCTCCTCAAGTTTCCAAGTAGCCTCACGCTCAGACTGATTAGACCACACGACCTTAACATACTTGATTGATCTCTTCCTCAAAACACGCTCCGAGGATTCCAAGATACGCACCGGACGACACTCCAGAGTCAGATCCTGCTGCACAGCAATTGGTTCCATCTTTATTTGATGGTCCGGATCCCGCAAGAACTTCCTCAACATAGAGACATGAAATACCGGGTGTACCCCTGCCATGGAATTCGGCAGTTGCAAGCGATAAGCCAGGCTGCCCACTCGGGCCAAGATCGTGAACGGTCCAATGTATCTCAGGCTAAGCTTTCTGGAGACACCGAACCGAACAACTCCTTTAGTAGGTGATACCCTGAGAAGGACTTGGTCACCCACCGCAAACTCCAAATCCCGCCTCCTCACATTAGCATAACTCTTTTGACGGCTCTGAGCGGCCAAAATATTCTGACGAATTTCTCGAACCTTCTCAGAAGTCTGCTGAACCAATCAGGACCAACCAGGGATCTCTCTCCCAAAGTCTCCCAGCACAGAGGGGAGATACACCGCCTACCATATAAAGCCTCGAATGGTGCCATCTTGATGCTAGCCTGGTAGCTGTTGTTATAAGCAAACTCTGCCAAAGCAAGATGATCCTCCCAGCTACCCTTCCATGACAGCACACAAGCACGCAACATATCTTCCAAGGTTTGGATCGTTCGCTCTGACTGACCATCAGTCTGAGGGTGAAAAGTGACACTAAGTGAAAGCTTGGTGCCCAATGCACTGTGAAGACTCTCCCAGAATTTGGATACAAATTTGGAGTCTCGATCAGAAACAATGGACTTAGGTACCCCGTGAAGCCTGACTACTTCTTTATATACAAGGGAACCAAATCTGAAGCTGAATTTGTGGTCTTCATGGGAATAAAATGCGCAGACTTAGTCAAGCGATCCACTACCACCCATATAGCATCTCTACCCCGAGGAGAACGAGGTAAACCCACCACAAAATCCATGGTGATATGCTCCCATTTCCACTCTAGAATTTCCAACAGCTTCAGAAAACCTGCAGACCGCTTATGCTCGGCCTTCACGCGCTGGCATACCTCACAGGCGGCCACATACTCAGAAACGTCAACCTTCATCCGCTTCCACCAGAAGTTTTGCTTCAAATCTCGGTACATTTTGGTTTCGCCAGGGTGAACGGTGTAAGGCGTTTTATGAGCTTCTCTCAAGATATCCATCTTCACCTCTGATTTCTGAGGCACACAAAGACGGCCCCTGAAACGAACCAAATCATTCTCATCAATAGTGAACTCCCGGGGTTTACCATCATCAACCCTCTTTCGAGCTTCCTGCAATAGGCGATCCTGCTGCTGAGCCGCACGCACCCTCTCCATGAGGGAGGATTGAATAAGCATCCGAGTCTCCTCGCTAGCGGTGCCGACATAACACAAAGCGATCCCCAAACGGTCCAGACCAGCGATTAATGGCAAGGCCACTTTTGGAACCCCGGACCTGCTAAGGGCATCAGCCACTACATTAGCCTTCCCTAGGTGATAATGAATGGACAAATCATAATCTTTAATCAATTCGAGCCACCGACGCTGCCTCAAATTCAGCTCCTTCTGAGTAAAAATATACTTGAGACTTTTATGATCGGTGTAAATGTCACAAGCCTCGCCATAAAGATAATGCCTCCACGACTTTAGAGCAAAAACCACCGCGGCCAATTCAAGATCATGAGTTGGGTAATTCCCCTCATGCTTCCTCAACTGCCTTGAGCCATAAGCAATCACTCTGCCTTCCTGCATCAACACACAGCCAAGACCAATACGCGAAGCATCCGTATAAACTGTAAAACGCTTATCGCTCTCAGGCAAAGCTAGGATAGGGGCGTCCACCAACTTGCTCTTCAATGTCTGATAACTAACCTCGCAATCGCTGGACCATACGAAGAGAACACCGTTCTCCAAGAGTCTAGTCAAAGGCTTAGCAATGCTAGAAAAATTTGGTATGAAGCGCCGATAATATCCAGCGAGCCCCAAGAAACTTTGGATTTCAGAGACACTAGAGAGTCTCTTCCACTCCACCACAGCCGCAACATTCTTGGGATTAATCGCAATGCCCTGTTGATTAATCACGTGCCCTAGGAAAGCCACTTCGGACAGCCAAAAGGCACACTTCTTCAACTTGCCATAGAACTAATTCTTCCTTAGGGCACCCAGAACGAGACGAAGATGCTGCTCATGCTCAGCCTCGGTCTTTGAATAAATCAGAATATCATCCAGGAACACGACCACGAAGACGTCCAGGAATTCATGCAACATCCTATTCATTGCTTCCATAAAAGCAGCAGGGGCATTAGTTAAGCTAAAAGACATGACTATGAACTCATAATGCCCATACCTGGTGCAAAAAGCGGTCTTCTCAATATCCTCCTCCCAAATCCTCAGTTGATGATAACCAGAGTTCAAATCAATTTTGGAGAACACCTGGGCACCCCTCAATTGTTCAAAGAGAACCTCAATACGGGGTAGCAGATATTTATTCTTGATTGTCACTTGATTCAAAGCACGATAATCCACACATAGCCTCTTGCTTTTATCTTCCTTCTCAACAAACAATACTGGGAAAGCCCATGGCGACCTGCTAGGCCTAATGAAACCCTTAACTAGCAGATCATCCAATTGCCGCTTCAATTCAACCTGCTCCTTTGGAGCCATCCGATACGGTGCCTTATGAATAGGCTGTGTACCCAGAATCAGCTTGATTTCAAAAGCCGCATCGCGCTCCAGAGGAATGCCCGGAAGCTCTGCCAGAAACACTTCAGCGAAGTCACACACCACACGGATGTCCTGCACCCGCAAGGCAGCCTCACCCTCCACCACCATGGAGAAAAAGATTCCTGACTTCCTTGACCGGCGATCTGGAAGCAATTGCGCTAGCAAGGATAACGTGAATTTTGGGGAACTTCCCAAGAATACCACCTCCCTACCCGACGGCGCCTGCAACAACACTGTCTTCCAAAAACAGGATATAACTGCGTGATACTGAGATAACCAATCCATCCCCAAGATAACATCGAATGCCCCCAAGGAAATCACAACAAGATTGGCTGAAAAGACCTCATCAGCAAGAATGACGGAACACCCCTGACAAACTGAACAGCTACTAATGGGCCATTAGCAGAACTAACCAAAATTGGGTGACCCAACCTCTGCACTGAAAGACCAGCCCGCGACACAAAATTCTCTGAAACAAACGAATAGCTAGTGCCAGAGTCAAAAAGAGCATGGGCCACAAACGAATCAACTGAAACTGTACCTGTCACCACGTCTCCTTGCTCTCTGCCATCCGCAGTGGGTAGCACATAAGCTCCAGAAATTCCCTCAGAAGAGGAAGCTCCCGGAGTGAAATTAACAGAAGAACCCCACTGAGCCGCCGGGTGAGACAGACGCGGAGCTCCAAACTGAGACGGCATAGGAGTAGTTGGTGCAGGAGTAGGCGCAATCGGATACTGAGGGAAACCCTGCATTGGCACAAACTGAGAAGTCCCAGGCACAAAAAGCTGCTGCAGAGGAAGTGGAACTGAAAACTGCTACTCAGCACTTGACATCATGTTGATAGTGCCCTGAGAAGAGGAGGAAGTCACCGGCTCCCATCTGAGCTTCCCATTAGGATTCCTCCTACACACCACATCCTTGTGGTCCTGACTGCAGATAGAACACCTGCCACTCCACTGGCACTCTGCACGGCGATGTGCATCACCACAACGAAAACACACCAGCCCCAGCTCGGGCTTAGGAACAGCTCGAAACCTCTAAGTACTTCCTCCCGAAGTACCTGAGTCAGAAGATTTGCCGCGGTAAGGATGGTGGCGCTGATGTTGGGGCTTGTCCCTCTTGTGGGCTGGACCTCCAGTGTTGGCCCTCCTCGCGTCCTGACCACGAGGCTGATCAACACCCGAAGACTTCTGCAACTCCATGGTATACTGGTGCTGCATCTCCACACCCAGTGCCTGCTCCACTGTAGTATGGAAGTCCACCAACGGAAAGGCTCCCAAGGCATGCCTGATAGAGGGTTTCAGGCCCTGACAGAAGTGGCTCGCCTTCTCCATCTCATTATAAGCCACATGAGGGACAAAGTGGACCATCTTGTTGAAGCCCACTTCATACTCTATGATAGACTTCTTCTCTTGCTTGAAGGACTGCAAATCAATCTTCATTTTCTCCAGGAAGGTGACAGGGTAGAACCTCCTTTCAAACTGCCTGATGAAGATATCCCAAGATAGGACCCCTGATGAGGAGGAGTGCGCTGCCTGCACGCCTCTCCACCAAATTTGAGCCTCTCCCTTCAGCAGTTGTGTGCCGAAGCGAACACGATCACCATACACAATCTCAAAGACATTCATCTTATCCTCCTCGTAAGTTAGCCAATCTGTCGCCTCGACCGGAGTACCACTGCCATCAAAAGTATCTAGCTTCATGCCCATCCACTGCATCAGAGAAAGACCACTGACTGGAAGAGGCACCTCGGCCTCGCCACCTAGAGCAGCACCCGCAGGGACAGCGCCCCTGGGCACTCCTCCACCACCAGCACCCTGAGCAGCACCCGTAGGGGCAACAGGAATAGCCTGCCTCAGAATGGCCAACTCCTGCTGCATGGCCTGCATCGCGGCTAACATTGCCGCCGGACTCATCGGGTCCCCACTAGGAACTTGTGGACTACCCCGAGCCCTACGAGGCGGCATAGCTGCAGCCATAGGGGTGAGAATAATAAGTAAATAAGATTGTCATAGCATTTCTTCAGATAATGTCAAACTAGCACAGACAATAACATACATAACAATAGTAGAGCAGAAAACCCATCCTACATGTGCGGTGTGTCAATTTATTGTTATTCCACTTGCTAGGACCTACAGCCTATCCCTCTGATACCAACTGTAACACCCCCACTAATCCCACACATTGGATGTTAACAAATACCCTTCCCACTAAACTTATGCAACACAAGAAATGAAATAGAGAGAGAAAATATTGCACAATCCGGCAGCACCTCCCTTGAAAGAAGCATAACAAGGGGGAAAATAGGGAGTTCATACAGGATATAAAAGACAGATAATTCACGTAGTATAATCAAAATGCAAAAGTAGTAAAACACATTCATGACCAAATAAAAGGTTAGGTAACTTAGCCCACCCCAAAATCAGCTCAACTACCATGAAAGGCTAGAACATAATAATTCCCTAGACTTGATCCTCCCTGATTAACAACATTATTAAGCAGTGGTTCTTTTATTAAAGGTGTAGTGGTCATGCTGCTACAGCTCCCCTTTCCCAAAGCAGAAATCAGGTGCCTGCATCAGACAATGCAAGAGTGAGATGACACATCTCAGCAAGTAAACAGAGCAAACAACAATTGGACAATATAAACCAACCGTGCTTAAACAACCACGTAGTTCAAAACTTCTTCTTGAATATTAATTTGCAGCAAGTAAGCAAGTAACTAATTACTTAATGCCAAGATGAATCACAAGGTAAAGATCCACACTATCCACATCCACATAATAGATTCCACACCTCTCCCATGAATGCACATGGCTACAGATGCAGTAATGACTTCTGCCTTCATATCTCTAAGGATATGAAGCTACATCATACCCCTTCTCGGGCAACATATGATGCTCATTGTACCGTTACGGTCGGACCATAAGATCGCGACGAAACTTCAATGCAATGGATGATGAATGCATTATGCATGACAACAACATGAGTTCTTCCCAAATAAAATGTGCTAGACATATACTTCCACCGATTCCACTAAATAAACCACATGGGTACACGATCAAACCACAACCTCCACTTATGTAATTAATAAAACATCAATAACTTCAAATGATGGTACTCAATTAGAAATATGAATACGAGCACAAATAGCACAAACATAAACAAGTATAAGGCTCGTCCATCGACAGACGGAATAACCATTACTGTTTTACTTGCCTTCACCGGAAGTTTGGGCAAATCCCTAAGTCCGATCCGGAAGTCCACCACCTGTTTTTGACACCCAACTTAGTGCACCAATTTCACATAATAAGCCTCAAAAACAACGCCGCACCTACGCACAATCTCAAACCTCGCCGCGGGTAACAATTCTCCCCCACACCCACCAAACTGCAGCGGCGCTGCTTAACAATTCCATAACTTTAAAATTAAGACAGCAGTGGTAACAAACAAAACTTCAGAGGCATCTACATAAAATTCCCCACAAGTTTTGTATACAATTTATAATTAAATTCTAACATCTAATTAGCCCAAAACAGTCCACAAGATAAACCCTGTAATCTGTTTTTTTCTCTTTTGGACAGCGACATTCCCGGATTCAAACATCGATATCTTTTAAAATATAATTCCAAATCAAGCGCATAAGTACTCATTGGAAAGATAAGACAAAGCTTTACATGATTATCAATACTGGTTATCACTAATTACCCACGAAAAATTCCTAGAAACTGCTAATACTACTGCTGTTCACCCACCTGAAAAATCTGTTTTTTTGGACAGCAACATACCCGGATTCAAACAACGATATCTCCTAAATTATAACTCCGAATCGAGCGCTTAAGTACTCGTTGGAAAGGTCTGACAAAGCTATACATGATTATCCCACTGATTCCCACTAATTAATCCATGAAAATTCCCAGAAATCCCTAGAACTACTGCTGTTCACCCACTCACAAAATTCCTGGACAGCACCTCTACCGATCCGCAAAGATAAACGCATAATCCAATTGATTGCAGCACAAAAACAACAAAAGTAAATCACAAATTCACCTTGGGTTCCTCCCTTCCTCCTTCCTTCTTCCTCCCTCCAAACTTCAATTGAGATCGCAGCCACACGACGAAGAACCACGCGGGAGGGCTGCACCTTGGAGGGGGAGAATGGGGGGGCGGCTAGGGTTTTGGGTGGTGAAGGCTGCAAGGTTTGAGGAGGAAGAAGATGGGAGAGGGGGGCAGCGTCCAAGAGGAAGGGGAGGGGAATGGGCGGCTGCAAAATTCCAAGGGGGAAAAGGGGGGCGGCTAGGGTTAGGGGAGGGTTAGTGGGCCGGATTGCGACTCACGGCCCAACTCGCTTGCAGGACAGCTCCCGACCAACCACTCTACTGTTATACTGGTGAATGTTTTCCACAAATTCCAAATTCACAAAGTGCAACACCCGAATGAGAGAAAAAACAAACAAAAAGAATAACCTCCAACTTCTCTTCCTTGCAAACCTGGTATCACATTACCATGGGTCGATTGGTCTTTTCCTCTTTAAGTCGGTGTAACCCTTCGTATCAAGGCATGTTGCTATGCTGAAGCTTCCTGGAAGGTAGCTTCGGCGCGTATCTTCGTGCTATGCTTGCTTCTGTGTTGATCTTTCGAAGGTGCTTCTTCTCAAAGGACCTTCGGCGACGAAGCAGACCCCCAACAGCTTCCAAAAAAGAAGATGCACCTTATTGGTATGGATACTCTATTAATTCTATTAAGCCTTGGGCCAAGATATCACCATCCCAGGGGCCAGGATATCACACAATTTGCTTTATGTAAGTCAATTATGTTATATGGGCTATAATTGTTTGTTTACAAATATTGATGTATCTGTCTTTACAAGTGATGGTTCATTAGCTTTTAAAGGTGTATTAGACGACAAGCTTTATTTAGTTGATTTCACTAAAGAGAATGCCGAACTAGATGCATGTTTAATCACTAAGACTAATATGGGTTGGCTCTGGCACCGCCGTCTAGCACATGTTGGAATGAAGAATCTTCATAAGCTTCTAAAGGGAGAACATGTGTTAGGACTAACCGATATCTATTTTGAAAAAGACATACCTTCTGCAGCGTGTTAGGCAGAGAAGCAGGTGGGAACTACTCATCCAAGTAAGAACATGATGACAACATCAAGACTACTGGAACTCCTCCATATGGATCTCTTCGGGCCCGTTGATATCTTAGCATCGGGGGAAGTAAGTATGATCTTGTAATTGTTGATGATTTTTCACGGCTTCACTTGGGTATTATTTTTGCAGGATAAATCAGAAACCCAAAGTACACTAAAGTGCTTCCTAAGGAGAGCCCAAAATGAGTTTGAGCTCAAGGTGAAGAAGATCAGGAGCGACAATGGATCTGAGTTCAAGAATCTTCAAGTGGAAGAGTATCTTGAGGAGGAAGGCATCAAGCATGAGTTCTCCGCTCTGTACATGCCACAACAAAATGGTGTAGTAGAGAGGAAGAATAGGATGCTCATCGACATGGCAAGGACAATGCTTGGAGAGTACAAGACGCTGGAGCGGTTTTGGTCGGAAGCTGTAAATACGGCTTGCCATGCCATAAATTGGCTCTATCTTCATCGCCTCCTCAAGAAGACGTCTTACGAGCTTCTAACTGGCAACAAACCCAATGTGTCATGCTTTCGTGTCTTTGGAAGCAAATGCTACATCTTAGTTAAAAGAGGTAGACATTCAAAGTTTGCTCCCAAAGCTGTAGAACGATTTTTAATATGTTATGATTCAAATACAAAGGCATATAGGGTCTTTAACAAATCTTTGGGTTTGGTTTAAGTCACTGGTGATGTTGTATTTGATGAGACTAATGGCTCTCCAAGAGAGCAAGTTGATCTTGATGATATAGATGAAGATGAAGTTCCAACAGCTGTAATGAGAACTATGGCAATATGTGAGATGCGACCTCAGGAACAACAAGAACAGGATCAACCATCTTCCTCAACACTAGTGCAACCCCCAACTCAAAATGAGGAACATGTACCTCAAGATGAAGGCATGAATCGAGGGGGAGAACATGAAGAAGATGATAAAGAGGAAGAAGTACCACATGCACCTCCAACTCAAGTCTGGGCCACCATCCAACGGAATCATCCAGTGGATCAGATTCTGGGTGACATCAGCAAGGGAGTAACCACTCGTTCACGTTTAGTTAATTTTTGTGAACATTACTCTTTTGTTTCTTCTATTGAGCCTTTCAGGGTAGAAGAAGCCTTGCAAGATCCAAATTGGGTAATGGCCATGCAGGAGGAACTCAATAACTTCAAGAGAAATGAAGTGTGGAGTCTGGTGCCACGTCCGAAGCAAAATGTTGTGGGAACCAAGTGGGTGTTCTGCAACAAGCAAGATGAGCATGGGGTGGTGACAAGAAACAAGGCACGACTTGTGGCAAAAGGTTATGCCCATGTCGCAGGTTTGGATTTTGAGGAGATTTTTGCTCCTGTAGCTAGGCTCGAGTCAATTCGCATATTATTGGCCTATGCTGCTCACCACTCTTTTAAGTTGTTTCAAATGAACGTGAAGAGCGCATGTTAGAAATGTGCCCTAGAGATAATCATAGAGATGAGCATATTTCTTTGTATCCATGATATATATATTGCTTAATTGAATGTCCATGAAAGGCACCTTGTATTGATTAGCAATTATGTGAATTGTTTGTGAGATTCTTTATATGTATGGTTATTCTAAATGATGTCCTTGGTCAGAGTCGATGACTAGCACATATATTAGTTGATGACTACATTTCACAAGTCATGGACATGGAGATGTTGAACTAATGATGTGGGTGCATGTATGACATGAGGCTAGACCGACCCAATGTGAGATATTGTAATATAGTTCTCTTTTTGCAACATGTATACTGTGTCCTTAGACCTGAGACTATCGCATGTTCTCAAGATGTGGATTGACCTACTTAGGGACTATCAAACGCTACTCTGTAACTGGGTAGTTATAAAGGTAGTTTTGGGTTTATCAGGAAGCATGCTGTGAGGCATGGTCAGTCAAGATGGAATTTGTCCCTCTCTTCTTGAGAGAGATATCTTTGGGCCCCTCGAGTGATTGGATCAAGAAATGCATGGTCGTGCTAGGGTTAAGAGTTAACCATTGAAAGGATTCCAATTCACAGTATCGAGAAAGAGAGGTCAGCTTAGAGCCAGACCAAATATCATGAGACAAAGGGAACAACATATACGTAATGTTGCAATGGTTCGTCTGATATGACACTACACGACGGTTCACTTACAGCGACCTACGGTTGGTTGCTAAAACGGCCTTCAGCGACCTACGGTTGGTCGCTAAAAACTTTTAGCGACCCATAAGGATGGTCGCTGTAAGTGCTGTCGCTAAAGGCTTTAGCGACCGACATCTTTTTAGCGACCGACCGTCCGTTGCTAATATGGTATATTTAGCGACCAACCGTGGGTTGTTGTACTATAGATTTAGCAACCAACTGTAAGTAGTCATACTATACATTTAGCAACCAACAGAAAGTCACCCTTTTTACAGTTGTTATTAATAATAATATACATTTAATTAAGCACCACAAATCACAGATTTTTATACACAAATCATAAAGACATACACAGTTAATCAGTATACCACAGTCATAGATCCATCACATAAACACAAAAGCACCACAATTATATATTCACAAAAGCATCACAATTATAATATCATTCACAACTAGATCATTTACAGATAGCTAGCTAGATCATTCACAAAAGCTCCAGAGATGATCAGTCACAAAAGCACTATTTGATGTCTGAATGGATGTCTCCCGGTGCTTTCCATATCACGAGGTGCAGATTGGTGAGGCAATGCAAACCCATGGATTTCTTCTTCTTCAATGTCATAATCATGTGTAGACACCATAAACTCTTGTGCAAGCACTGATGTTCCATGCCTTCTTAAATATGAAGAGCTCCCTTCAGAAGTAAAAGAGGACCGAATTAGTTCCCAATCAGTTCTTTGATACGAAGTCATGTATTACTAGGCTAGAGAAAAACAAGAAAAAATAAAAAGGTATGATCATAATCAAGATAAAACTTTGTCTTCATTTATGTATCCAAATAGATATTTTGGTATTCAGGTTCCAACTAATACCGATCAAGCTAATTTAGTACTCCAAATCACAAAAAAATCATCTCCATACATGCATCAAGATAGATAACTGAAAGCACCATAATTTAATTCTGCAAATCATAAAAAACTATCTCAATTCATGCATCCAAATTACAAAAAATCATCATCTTCATTCAGGTGCAACCCAAGGTCCTTAATATTGCCTTCCCCTTCCTTTTTTGCTCATTTCCCCCATCAAACTATGGAAGACCGGCCACAAATACAGAAAGCTACCAAACATGATTATTTTGTAGCATCACCGATGGTAACAATAGCATTCCCAGCCCCTGCATATCTTTGCACTTAAACACTACTGCTGGATACCATTAGTACATGTTAATAACTCTAGTAAGAGAACTATGTCCATTCATGATTAACGACCAGAATATCATAAACCTTGTTGCAGGCTTTAGGAACTGTGTCCATTCTCAGCTGCTACAGCTAACACAAAAAATTGCCACTGCGGTACTGGTAAAGGATTCAATGTAAAACAAAATCTATGAATGAAATAGAGCTACAATGGAAAACAAAATATCTTAAGACAGAACCACACAAACATGGATTAAATTGTCACATTCATGTTTCGATGTAGGATATGAGGACATGAAACTGAAAACATGAACAAAAGAAAAGGCTGTCGGAGACAAGTACACAGTCCGGAACCTTTTACATGTCTAGTAATAATATAATATAGTATGCGAAATTACAAAAGGGGCCGGTGTTGACATGGTTTAGTTGAACCAGTTTGGATGCAACAACAAATGACCTACCAGAGCAGCATGTCATGATGTGGAATCACCAAAAACTGTGATTCCTAATAATGTGAATGAACTAGTTAGAAGTAAAAATGATCCCTCCAAGGTAGCAGTACAGAAATCATGGCATATCCTAATAAACTAAATACATCGTGGGACAGAAGAGCAGAACAGAGCATGCAGGTTTGGCACAATCACATGCTCACGTGCATTTACCGAAAGCAATTCCAAATTCACCGAGGACGAGCTGCAATTGACGCGTGAGAGAGAGGAAGAGTGACGCCTTCTGCAGGAACCGCGAGAACGACGCGCGGTCGAACACCTCGCCGTCGCCGTCGCCGTACCCCACGGCACAGCCTTCGTCGTCTTCCCGGCAGCCGCAGGAAGCACACTGCTCGACGCCACCAGCGATAGCCGTAGCCGCCGTCTCCTCGTCCGGTTCCTGGCCGCCGTCGCTTGGGACGGCAGCGAAGCATGGCAGGACAGAGAGGAGCGAGGCGAGGGAAGGGAGGAGAGAGGTGAGGGGAGAGAGAAGAGGGAAGGGAGAGATAGAGGCGGCGGCGGCTGGGAGAGAAGGGAGCGCGCGACTGTAGGGTTAGGTAAATTGGTCTCTAGTGGGCCTTAGGGTTAGGGAGGATTTTCTTTTTATTTATTTATTTAGAAATGCATTTTTAAATTACTAAAAAATTCATTAAAAAATTACCAAATAAATAATAAACATTTGAATAAATTATTACAAATGCAAATAAATCACCACGAAATAAACATACAAGCAATATCATATAATCATCTCCATACATAAACAAACCATGAAATAAACATACAAGCAATATTAAAAAGAAATAAATCACCACTCAATTTAGCGATCAATGTTTACTTGTTTTAATTAATTTTTAGTCACTAAAATCTACAGGTATGTTCAGGCTATAAGATTTGATAGTGATCCTTGCTCTATAGCGACCCGCCGATAGTCCCTGACTACATCTATAGCGACCAACCATAAGTTGTTAAATTTCTAGACTTTTAGCGACCAACCGACCGTTGCTACAAAAGGATTTAGCGACTGACTGTCGGTCCCTAACCTTTAGCAACCAACAATTGGTACCTAATAAGGGTCGCTAAAGATCAACCGTCGTGTAGTGTGATCTTTACGTGCGCATAGGAGTTGACATGTTTTGCTAGAGGCCGCTGTCAATTATTGGGCCAAGTAAAAGTACTCGGGCATGTCTATTTGTACGTGAACCTATAGGGTCACACACTTAAGGGGAAGGAAGCCTAACTCAGATTAGATCCGAAATTAGACTGGGATTTAGGGTTACTGATGGGCCTCGGAGTCAGAAGCCCACCATAACGCCTATATAATGAGGGTCGGGGCACGGTTAGGCTAACCCTTATTCGCCACCAGCAAACGAGCAGCTGCTCGCCTCTCGCCCTCGCGAAGCCACCGTCGTGAACCTAGCAGTTCGGTATGCGGCGCTTCCTCCCTGTACGTGTGGATACCTCAGAGGTGTTGTATCTAGAGCACTAGGACGAACCACGTGAGGACATGAAGGACGCTGGCGACTGCACGGCACTGCTCGACGCGTTCGTCTACATCGAGGCGTCTTCCGCTGCCCTGCGCGTCTAGTGGTAATTCCATGACCTATAATTGCAATAGTTCTTGGTTTTATGGGGTCAAAAATTTTGTTTTTCGCTAGCATAGCCTCCCCATAATCCAACAGCGCATTCCTCAACGGACCAATCAAGGAGGAGGTATACGTGGAACAACCCCCTGGTTTCGAGGACTACAGGTATCTCAACCATGTTTGTAAGCTCTCTAAGATGCTCTATAGACTTAAGCAAGCTCCAAGAGCATGGTTATGAATGCCTTAGAGATTTTCTCATTTCTAATGCTTTCAAGATTGGGAAAGTGGATCATACTCTTTTTACTAAGACTTGTAATGGTGATTTGTTTTGTGTCCAAATATATGTCAATGACATAATATTTGGTTTTACTAATCAAAAGTCTTGTGAAGAGTTCAGAAGGGTAATGATGCAGAAATTCGAGATGTCGATGATGAGCGAGCTAAACTACTTCCTTGGATTTCAAGTGAAGCAACTCAAGGAAGGAACCTTCATCTCCCAAACGAAGTACACTCAAGACCTGCTCAAAAGGTTTGGGATGAAGGACGCAAAGCTCGCCAAAACGCCAATGGGAACCAACAAACACTTGGACCTCGATAAGGGAGGTAAGTTCGTTGATCAAAAGGCATACTGGCCTATGATAGGTTCACTACTTTATCTTTGTGCTAGTAAACCGGATATAATGCTTAGCATACGCATGTGTGCTAGATTTCAATCCGACCCCAAGGAATGTCATCTTGTGACCCTGAAGCGAATTCTTAGATATTTATTCCATACGCCTTGCTTCGGGATCTGGTATCCAAAGGGGTCTACCTTTGATTAATCGAATATTCAGATTCTGACTATGCCGGGTGCAAGGTTGATAGGAAGAGCACATCAGGGACTTGTCTGTTTCTAGGAAGGCCCTTGGTGTCTTGGAGCTCTAAGAAACAAACATTTGTTGCCCTATCCACCGCTGAGGCCGAGTATGTTGCCGTAGGTCAGTGTTGCACACAACTACTTTGGATGAGGCAAACTCTCTAGGACTTTGGCTACAATCTGAGCGAAGTCCCACTTCTATGTGATAATGAGAGTGCAATCCGCTTGACGGATAATCCTATTGAACACAGCCGCAATAAGCACATTGACATCCGGTATTACTTTTGAGAGACCACCAACAAAGGGGAGATATCGATGTTTACCATATTAGCACCGAGAACCAGCTAGCCAATATCTTCACCAAGCCTTTAGATGAGAAATGGTTTTGTAGGTTGTGTAGTGAGCTAAATGTCTTAGATTCGTGGAACTTGGATTGATCTATAGCATACATGTGTTCTATGCCTTTGATCATGTTAGCATCATTGTCTTTGCTTGTTTATCTTGGTGCTCAAGTTGTACAAGTCATCCCCGGACCTCACAAGTCCTTATGCACAAGATGCATATGTTTAGGTGGAGCATATGCTACAACTTAACCCTTTGAGACTAATGTTTTGCTTGAGTACTTAAGATGTAGTCTCAAAGATGGATTGAAAGGGGAAAAGGTGGACTTGGACAAAGAAGAGGCTTCCACTGCATTCTGGTACCAATGTATCTTGTTCCAAGTCACTATCTGTGTTTTCTCATTGCCCTTGGTTTTACTTGCAATTTTTGTAAGACAATAAGGTTAAAAGGACAAAATAGTTCTTCTATTTTGGTGCTTAATGCCAAAGGGGGAGAAAGTAAGGCCAAAGCAACTGGATCAGCTACCACCTGTGTATCGTATTTTTCAAAATTTTAGTGTAAGTATACTTGGTTTTTTATCAAAACACTTTTATTGCAAAAATGGCTCTCTTATGGGGATAAATTTGATTATGGGAAAAGGGGGAGTTTCCTGACTCTTGATCAAAACTAGTCTTGAAAGTAATTTTTGATTTGCCAAAATAAAGTGTTTTGACATAGAGAGGAAAATGAATTTGTTTTGTGAAAACAAACCAAGTGGTGGCAAAAATGATCCAAATATGCCAAATCCTATGATAATTTTATTGGTCTTCAATTTGACATCAATTTGCACTTTTTAGCTCATTTGGATATGTTAGTTCAATATGAGTTGCTTTTTGATGTGTTGGCATAAATCACCAAAAAGGGGAGATTGAAAGGGAAATGTGCCCTTGAGCCATCTCTATATTGTTTTGGTGATTAAATGCACAACACATCATGTTTAGACTAACATGGTTATGAGCAAAGGTATATGAGGCAAATTGAGCTCGAAAAAGGACAGAATGCAAATATGTATAAACTAAGTAAAAAAGGTAAGCTCTGGACACTTAGTCAATTGTTTTGTGTGCTAATCATATTTGTCTAAGTGTCAGGGACTTTATGAAGTCAAGACAAAAGGAGCAAAAGTGAACGAGAAAAAAGGAGAAAATGTGCTGGACTGCGTAGCACTGGACAATCTGGTGCACGGTCCAGCCAACTGCCTGCTCTCAAGAATTTTAGCCTGCATTGGCTATAATTCAGTGGACCGTCCGCGCGAGGCGTTGGACCGTCCGGTGTGCCAGCGGCCAACGGCTAACTGCCACGTCGGCCGAAGGCCAACGGTCAACAGGAGCACTGGATAGTCCGGTGCCCCCCCCCAAAAAATAGGAAACTAGCCAATCAGGGATCTCGTAGCCATTACACTATTCACTGTCTAGTGTGCACTGGACAGTCCGGTGCACCCGCGGACAGAAGGAAACTAGGGCCTTCCAAATGGAGCTCCAACGGCTCCTAGGTCCCTTAGGGCTATAAAAGGGACACCTAGGTGCATGGAGCTCAAAACCAAGCAATCATTGTGTTGGGGGCTTGTTCTCAAATGCTAAGAATTAAGAACAAGGCAACATAGAAAACGTTAAGTGTAAAAGTCCTTCGTCCTCCAAAACTTTATATTCCTTCGGGATATAAAGAATTTCGGACGAAGGTTGCGAAGGACGTACCTTCGTGAGCATAATAACAAGGGATGAAGTATTCATACAAGTCATGAGTATAAGATAAACATTTAAATATCATCATAGAATCATCTTCATTTTTATTATCATGAATGAATATAAATAACTTCAAATTACAAATGTACCTTCGGTCCTGAGGAAGGCAAAAGTACAGGCGTGATGCGAAAGTAAATGGCAGGTTCGCGTGAACCGTACAGGGGTACTGTTCATCTATTTATAGACACAGGACGCAGCCTGCGACGAATTACAGTTATGCCCCTTACAAAAGTTTACAACATTAACTTAGACCTCTATGGATAAAAAGGTCATTCTATCTCTATGTCGGTTTGTAACGCCGAAGCTCCATAAAAAGGAACCTTCGGCCATCCCCTGGGGACAACTTCGGCCGAAGCTGCTTCTTCGTGTAAGACCTTCGGCGCAACGAAGCATGACCCCAACAGTAGCCCCTTTCGCGGCGCTAGATCGTTTTTCGTAACGAGCTTGATCCGTGAAAAAAGCCTCTTAAGCTTCGGGAAGCCGAAGGTCCAAAAAACACCTTCCCTGAGCTCGTTGCCGAGAAACGATTCAATTCCCGAGCTCGCGTCGGTCCCACCTTGCAGAGTTACTGTTTGATCTTTGCGGTCCACTGCGCAGCGAGTACAAGTGACTGCCCGCCTGGTGTAAAAATCCTGCCGCTTCGCCTTCTTACCTGCAGCACTATATAAACAGACGAGTAGGTGTGAAGTTACCACAGCATTCATTGCTATTTGCACTGTTTTGCTGCCAAAATTTTTAACTATAGCCGAAGCTTGATCCTCAGAATCGAACGAAGGTCCATCTCGAAGTCTGCTTCGTCAGAAAGGAAAGCTTCGGGAAAAAAGGAAAAAGAAAAAGTGTTTTAACTTCCCCAAACTCAGAATCAAATGGCCAGAGTGCGATCTACTGCCAGAATTGAACGTGAAGGAGACGAAGCCGAAGGTTCGAATACTGTGCCCATCTCCGAAGCAATGCAGCGCTCCGGACTGGTGATTGCGGAAGAAATGCCCGCTGCCGAAGCAAACCCGACAACTACCGAAGGAGAAGAGAACATTGAAGAAACTGACTCCGAAGATGACTATCGCATTGCCATGCCCAGCAAGCCCAGCCACCTAGACTTCGGAAAGTCGACTGTTTCAAAGGCTGATCTCGCCAAGATGGTGAAGGCAGGTTATTTCAGTGAAAATCAGAAGAAGCTACTTCGCTTCGGGGGAGAAGAAACTACCCCGAAGCCAGAGAAGGACGAGATTGTTATTTTCAAGAGCTTCTTAAAGGCTGGGCTGAGATTCCCTCTTCATGGAATTATTGCAGATGTATTGAAAAAATTTGGTATTTACTTTCATCAATTGACTCCTAACGCTATCGTTAGGCTTAATGTTTATATCTGGGCCCTCCGAAGCCAAGCAGTGGAGCCATTTGCCGACAGTTTCTGTCGAGTTCATGAGTTACATTATCAAACAAAGGCCAGAAAAGATGGGTTACATGACAACTTCGGCTGCTACAATTTTGCCTACCGGAAGACAACAAAGTGTCCTGTTATCAGCTACCGAAGCAAATGGCCAGCAGGCTGGAAATCTGAGTGGTTTTATGTGAAAGTTGACGAAGACGAAGACAAATTGGTACAAAGCCCCCTTGATTTAATCTTCGGAGAAACAAGGCCTCGATGCCACATGAAATTGGAGGGTCCCACCTGGGCTGCGCTGGGTGAGTTTGAAATTATTTCAGAGCATATCGGTACCAGGGATCTGGTTCAAGAATTCTTGGCATTCAGAGTCTTCCCTACCCTGAAAGAATGGGAAATGCCAAAGCTAGAGGGGGAGAAGAAGAAGGGGGAACTTGTCCGGCTTCCTTATTACTTCAAATTCAAGAAATACTTTAAGAAGCCCTGCCAGGAGTGGCTGGACACAGTTGAGGTGATGTGTAATGAAATTCTTGGGAATTATTCCAAAAAAGAAGATCAACTGATGACAGCAGCCTTCGGCACCCGTCCGAAGCGAAGGCTGAACCGAGTGCTTGATGCCCTGGGCTTCGAGTACCCTGACTATGAACGGCTGAACAAGGGTGCTGAGGGCCAAAAAAGAAAAAGAGTGGCCGAAGCTTTGAACAAGGATGAAGAAAAACCAGCAAAAGAGAAGAAAATTCCCAAGAAGAGAAAAATATCAACTCCAAAGCGAAAATTATCCGATGAAGAGGGGACCCCCACACCACCTTCTACCAGCGATGTGGAGGAAATTTTAAAGGTAATGACTGAACCCGTGCCCACGAAGCTAAGTCCATTAGGGCCCCAACTGACGAAGCTTTTTCGAAAGGTGGAAGAGCCGGAACAAACGAAGATAACCAAACCAAAGCGACAAAGAATTATTGCAGTGACCGAAGTTATCGACAAGACGCCACCGAGGGCGTCAATTCAGAAAACGCCAGCTGTTGAGGGCACCGCAAACGTCGAAGTCGCACCTTCGGAGGTCGCGGCTACCAAAGCCGCTACAGCCGAAGATGTGAACTTAGAAACTACCATTGAGGACATTAACAAAATTTTGTAAGACATGGCTGCAGAAGAAGCTGCTACCGTTGCTGAAGAAACCATGGCCACAGTGCCTGGGAAGAGGAAAGAAATAGCCGAAGACACTTCGGACGACGAAGCCTACACATTTCAAAACTTAATTGGGCAAAAACTGTCGAAGGCCGAAATAGAACAGCTCAAGGAATATGCCAAATCTTGCGGATACAAGCCAGGAGCTCTTCTATTTGGAGGCATTGATGATGAAAAATTGGGCTGCATTCATGATCAGGCTGGGGCTAAGGTCATCGGTACTCTATCAAAGAGTATCGGTTTTCCGAAGCTAGAGACAGATATCAGCCGCTACCGACGACAACATATCGTCGGCAGCTTATTTTATTCCAATTTCAAGGTAAACAACCTTTTCTCTGGTTTTTATTGCTTTTAATAATGAAAATGTTACTAACAAAAGTTGTTTCTGTACAGAGCATGCTACTGAGCAAAGCTCTGAAAATGCAGCAAGATTTGGAGGACAAAAAACACGAAGCTATAATTGAAAATTTAGAGAGCAAGATAAAAGAACAATCAGCTATCATTGAAAAGAAAGACTTCGAGCTCCAATCAACCGAAAGCTTGCTGGCAGAGACTGAGGCTAAGGTATCAGAATTGAATTCGAAGCTTATCGGTCAATCAAAACAATTTGAACAGGAGAAGCTAGAGCTTAATTCGAAACTTGAAGCCGAAGTCCAGACCAACTCAGACTTGAAGAAATCATTAACAAGCCTTCAAGACAAGTGCTTGAAATTTAGCAACAACTGCATCCAACAATTAAAGAAGATCTTTTACTCAGTTGGAGCTAGCAGCGGGAAGTTTAACCCTTCAGCTGAAAATTTACCAAAAGCCTTCGATCATATTGAAGCTGAAATTGAAGAACTTGACGAAGTTATAGCCGGGCACGGTGACTTCTGTGCCTGGGTAGCTTCTCGGGGTACCGCTGCAGCGTTCCTGAAGGCCGGCTGCGAGCATGGAAAAATCGTCAACAGGCCCAACTTCACCCTGTCTCCAACAATCCTGGACGATATTCCTGACCTCGCCCGAAGCATCTCAAATAGATTTATAAAAATGATATGGACAAAAGGCGGGCGGGAGAAGGCTGGAGACGAAGCTCGAAGTCATCTTGAACCAGTAAGAAATGATACTTCGTACTTACCTTCTCCTTTGCGCTTGATTTTTACTCGCGATACCTTGATTCATGTAGGATGACAAAGCTGAAGGTGATACTTAAAGAATATGCCGCCGAAGCAAAAGCCTGACGAAGATTAGTAGGAGTAGACTAGAAAAACTCAGGAGAATTTGTAACAACTTTTTGTAAATACAGTTAAATTGTTCTCAATGAACTTTGTACATACCTTGTAATATATTCTTACCCTTCTGTTGAAGCGCTTTGATGTGGACGAAATTAGTATTTTGAGCCGAAAGCGAAAAAACACCTTCCCTTCTTTTCGTACACAACGAAGCATAGAAGACCACTTCTTCTTTTTGCCGAAGCTTTTTTTCTTTTTTGTACATAACGAAACATAAAAGACCACCTCTTCTTTTTGCCGAAGCTTTTTTCTTTTTTGTACATAACGAAACATAAAAGACCACCTCTTCTTTTTGCCGAAGCTTTTTTCTTTTTTGTACATAACGAAACATAAAAGACCACCTCTTCTTTTTGCCGAAGCAACCACTTAGGAACACAAATGCTATGAATGAATGCTTATGAATGCAAATGCTACGATGTAATGTAATGTGCGAATGAATGTCCAAAACATACACCCGAAGCCACACTCTTAGCCATTATTTCCATAGAAACACCCACACATCAGCTCTGCATTCCCTTAGGAACGACTTTGGAGCTTCTTCGCCTTTTACTTAGGCGGTATCAGCGTTGACTTTTCGCTGTAAGCTCTGCATCCCCTTAAGGACGTCTTTGGAGCTTCTTCGCCTTTTACTTTCGGCGGAATCAGCGTTGACTTTTTGCTGTGAGCTCTGCATCCCCTTAGGGACGTCTTTGGAGCTTCTTCGCCTTTTACTTTCGGCGGAATCAGCGTTGACTTTTCGCTGTGAGCTCTGCATCCCCTTAGGGACGTCTTTGGAGCTTCTTCTCTTTTTCAGTTTCGGCACTCGATGGTGCGTTCTCAGCTTTTACATTTACATTCTTTGGGGGATTTTGCTCTTATAAAACTAAAAAGGAAATTACATATGATGGCCCCATTAAAAACCTTTCTCCCCCTTTAGAAAGGAAAAGGGTGCCATGAAAAAAGAAAAGAAAAAACATAAAAAGTTACATCAAGTTATACATAATATCGCCGAAGCTCATCCGCATTCCAAGACCTTGGAATTTCGTTGCCATCCATGTCCTTCAATCTGTACGACCCAGGCCTTGACGAAGATGCTACTAAGAAAGGCCCTTCCCATTTCAATTGTAACTTGCCCACTGTATCCGGGTTGGCCACTCTCCGAAGCACCAAGTGTCCCGGCTCAATATTTTTTAGCCGGACCTTTCTATCTCGCCATTTAACTGTTTCAGCCTGGTATTTATTGATATTTTCCATAGCTTGAAGCCTGATTCCTTCTAAAGCATCTTTTTCCACAAGACAAGCATCTTCAGGACTTGATTCTGCCGAAGCTACTACTCTTATTGATCCAGCTTTGGCTTCTTCCGGAGTTATTGCTTCGTCACCGAATAATAACTTGAATGGGGTAAAGCCTGTAGACCTTGATGCTGTTGTATTGTGGCTCCACACCACTTTGGTTAACTGATCTGGCCACTTTCCCCTGGGTTGATTGAAGATTAACTTCATTATTCCTGTCATTACAATGCCATTGGCCCTTTCAACGAGCCCATTCGACTCCGGATGCCTGACTGATGCAAAAAGGATCTTCGTTCCAATTTGATCACAGAAATTTCTGAAGGCTTCGGAGTCGAACTGCGTTCCATTATCTACAGTGATGGCCTTCGGTACCCCGAAGCGACAGACAATATTCTGCCAGAAAAACTTTTGGACAGTGGCCGAAGTTATTGTGGCTAATGGCTTCGCCTCAATCCATTTGGAAAAATACTCCACCGCCACTATAACATATTTCAGATTCCCCTGAGCCGGTGGTAATGGGCCTAGCAAGTCAAGGCCCCACCTTTGCAATGGCCAGATGGGTTGTATCAGCTGTGTCAAAGACGAAGGTTGCTTTTGATCTCTTGCGCATTTCTGACAACCTTCACACTTTTGAACTAACTCCGTTGCATCCGAAGCTGCCTTCGGCCAATAAAACCCTTGGCGGAAAACTTTTCCGAGTAATGGCCTAGATCCGATGTGGGATCCACACAGGCCTGCATGTATTTCTTTCATTAACTCTATACATTCGGTTCTAGACAAGCACTTGAGCAGCGGGGCGCAAACTCCATGCTTGTATAGTTCCCCTTCTATCATGACATACGGACAAGCTCTTGCCTCTATTCTTTTATTGTAAGCTTCGTCATCTGAAAGGAACTTACCCTGAAGGTAAGAAATTATTTCAGTTCTCCAATCTTCGCTGTAAACAGGAGATATGTTGAGGACTGCTCTTTCAAGGAGCTCCACTGAAGGTGCCTTTATTGTTTCGAAGAACACATCCGAAGGTAACGGCAGCCCCTGTGCTGCAGACTTGGCTAGCAAATCAGCATGCTCATTTTGTCCTCGAGGGATATTCTTGACAGAAAATCCTTCGAAGGAGGCTTCGATCCTTCGGACCGTGTCTAGATATTTTTCAAGCTTCGGATCTTTGGCCTTGCAACTTTTGTCAATATGACCCGAAACAACCTGGGAATCAGTTTTAAGAATCGCCCTTCTGATTCCCATTGCCTTTAATTTCCGAAGGCCCAGGAGCAGGGCTTCGTACTCAGTAATATTGTTTGTACAGCTGAAGTCAAGTCTTGCTGCATAACAAGTTTTAACCTTGGATGGTGAGACCAACACAGCAGCTGCACCTGCTCCGAAGGTTCCCCAAGAGCCATCACAAAACACTGTCCACACTTCGGCATCTTTATTTGCTTCTTCATCCTGAGCCCCTGGCGTCCAGTCGGCAATGAAATCTGCCAATGTTTGAGACTGGATCGAGGATCTATGCACATAATCAATGTAAAATTCATTGAGCTCTGCAGCCCATTTTCCAATCCGTCCAGTAGCTTCTCTATTTCTCATGATATCCTTCAACGGCTGCGAAGAAGGAACAATAATATTGTATGCCTGGAAATAATGCCGAAGCTTCCTGGATGCCATTAAAACGGCATATAATACCTTCTCCAGCTCTGTATAATTTTTCTTTGATATACTAAGGACTTCAGATACAAAATATATTGGGACCTGCTTCTTGACTTGGCCATCAAACTTCTCCTGGACAAGCGCCGCACTTACTGCTGAGTGCGAAGCTGCCACATATAACAACAGAGGAGCCCCTGGCGTTGGTGGAGTTAATGTTGTTAGATCTATTAAGTATTGCTTCAGCTCTTCGAAGGCTTTTTGCTGACTTGGGCTCCATTGAAAGACTTCAGCTGACTTCAGCACCTCGAAGAATGGTAAATTTCTTTCTGCTGACCTGGATATAAATCTATTGAGAGATGCCAGCCTTCCTGTCAATCTTTGGGCCCCCTTTCTTGTGGTTGGTGGCTCCATTCGAAGTATAGCTTCAATTTTATTTGGATTAGCTTCGATTCCCTTTGTTGAAACCAAGCATCCAAGGAATTTCCCCTTCTTTACTCCGAAGACGCATTTTTCTGGATTCAGCTTCAGACCAGCTTGTCTGAAGCTGGCGAAGGTCTCCTGCAGATCAGCAATATGATTTTCTTGCTTCGTGCTTTTTACAATGATGTCATCGACATAAGTCAACACATTTCTGCCTATCTGAGACTGGAGGACCTTCGCTGTCATTCGGCTGAAGCTTCCTCCAGCATTTTTGAGCCCCTCAGGCATCCGAAGATAGCAATATGTGCCACTTGGGGTTATGAAGCTAGTCTTCGGCTCATCTTCCTTCTTCATCCAGATTTGATGATAGCCTGAGTAGCAGTCCAGGAGACTCATGAGTTCTGAAGAAGCTGCTGCATCGACTAAAGAGTCTATCCTTGGCAGCGGGAATTCATCCTTCGGACAAGCCTTGTTGAGATCTGTGAAATCGATACACATTCTCCACTTGCCATTGGCCTTCTTCACCATAACAGTGTTAGCTAGCCACTCTGGATACTTTACTTCTCTGATGACCCCTGCACTGAGGAGTCTTTTTACTTCATTGCGAGCCCCTTCGGCCTTGTCATCAGACATTTTCCGAAGCCTCTGCTTTCGGGGTCTGAAGGATGGGTCAACATTGAGCGAATGTTCAATAACATCCCGATTTACTCCACAGAGATCATTAGCTGACCATGCAAAAACATCTTTGTTGTTGAATAAAAACCTTATCAAGGTTTTCTCCTGGTCTTCAGATAATTGCGAGCCCAACAGCACCTTCTGGTCTGCTATGTCCTCACACAATAGCATGGGCTTCGGCTGATCTGCTGAAGCTGCTTTCTCCCTTCTGAATTTGTACTGTTCACAAGCTTCAGCTCCATCTATGTTATGGATTGCTTTGGAGTCAGTCCAGCTTCCTTCGGCCCTTCTAGCAGCTTCCTGGCTTCCATGAATAGCAATAGGCCCTTGGTCCGAAGGTATCTTCATGCAGAGATAAGCTGGGTGAAGAATTGCTTCGAAGGCATTAAGAGTACCGCGACCAATGATAGCATTGTAAGGATACTCCATGTCAACAATATCAAACACAATTTGCTCAGTCCTTGTGTTGTTGACAAATCCGAAGGTTACCGGCATGGTAATCTTCCCAAGTGCTACAATCTGCCGCCCTCCGAAGCCACAAAGAGGGTGCGTAGCATCATGAATCTTGTCTTCAGGCTCTTGCATTTGTCTGAAGGCTTTAGCAAATATAATGTCAGCTGCACTGCCTGTATCAACTAGGACATTGTGGACCAGAAATCCTTTGATCACGCAAGAGATAACCATGGCATCATTGTGAGGATAATCCTTAAGCTGAAGGTCTTCCTGAGAGAAAGTAATTGGAATGTGGGACCATTTTGACTTGATGAAGGGTCCCTGCACTCCAACATGCTGCACCCTTCTCTGAGCCTCCTTCTTCTGCTTCTTGTTAGCCGGCTCTGAGCAAGAACCGCCTGTTATCGGGAGCACCAGCTTCGAAGCCAAAGCAGCTCCAGCTTGATTGTTGAACAAAGCCATCAACTCAAAAAAGTGGAAGTGATTTCACCGGAGGTGGGCGCCAATGTTGGGGGCTTGTTCTCAAATGCTAAGAATTAAGAACAAGGCAACATAGAAAACGTTAAGTGTAAAAGTCCTTCGTCCTCCAAAACTTTATATTCCTTCGGGATATAAAGAATTTCAGACGAAGGTTGCGAAGGACGTACCTTCGTGAGCATAATAACAAGGGATGAAGTATTCATACAAGTCATGAGTATAAGATAAACATTTAAATATCATCATAGAATCATCTTCATTTTTATTATCATGAATGAATATAAATAACTTCAAATTACAAATGTACCTTCGGTCCTGAGGAAGGCAAAAGTACAGGCGTGATGCGAAAGTAAATGGCAGGTTCACGTGAACCGTACAGGGGTATTGTTCATCTATTTATAGACACAGGACGCAGCCTGCGACGAATTACAGTTATGCCCCTTACAAAAGTTTACAACATTAACTTAGACCTCTATGGATAAAAAGGTCATTCTATCTCTATGTCGGTTTGTAACGCCGAAGCTCCATAAAAAGGAACCTTCGGCCATCCCCTGGGGACAACTTCGGCCGAAGCTGCTTCTTCGTGTAAGACCTTCGGCGCAACGAAGCATGACCCCAACACATTGAACATCCTACAACGCTGAGACATTGAATTCACGCCTTTACTTTAGTAGATAGAGATTTGGGCACTTGTTTTGAGTTGTAACACCGTTGTGCTGTCTTTGTGCTTTTCTCTCTTGACTTGTGTGCATGAGTTGCTGTGAGTTTGTCTCGTGTGTTTGATTCTACTTCCCCTCTTTTACTCTTGTTGTTTATTTGAGGTCAATTGTGTAAGGGTGAAAGATTCCAACTTGTGGAGATTCCTCACAAAGGGAAAACTTGAGATAAGGAAGAAAACTGTGGTACTCAAGTTTGATCTTTGGATCACTTGAGAGGGGTTGAGTGCAAATCTTGACCGAAGGAGGTCACCACAACATGGAGTAGGCATTGGCCGAACCACGGGATAAAATCACCGTGTCACTTGTGCATCTCTTTATTGTGATTGTTTAATTCCATAGAGTTCTCACATAATCACTTGCGTTATTGTTCCTAAGTTTAATACACATCTTTAAGGAACAATCAAGTGAAGAGTTCTCTTCTTCTCTCTACCTATATTCAAATCAACTTGGTTTTGATTCTACTAACATTTATTATAAACCAAGTTTGTCTTATTTAGAGTTGATTTTTGTAGGATCACACATTCACCCCCCTCTAGGTGCTCTCAACTGGTCCGGTGGCTCACCGGACCCTACCACGTCAGTGCCACATCAGAGATAGTCGTTGGAGTTCAAAATTGTTGTTGGAACAATGCTCGGTCTAGTGCACACCAGACAGGTCTGGGTAGCCATCCTATGAAGTATCCATTTACACCCTCTCTGTGTAAGTGGTCTAGTGCACACCAAAATAGTCCAAATAGCCAGGTTACCCAAGGTTTATTTTACACCCTTTCTATGTAACTGGTCTAGTGTACAACAGACTGGTCTAGTTACCAAGGTCCAGAAACCCAAGAGGAGTGCTCTCTGCGTAAGCAGTCCGGTGCTACGCAGAGCATACCACTTAAGTCCATTTTAGGCTTTTCTTCTTGGATTTGAATTAACTAACCTTGATGGTGTTCCTATGACTTAGACAAACATATCTAGTGACTTTCCAACAAATATAAGTCATGTAATTTGGACAATTGATACAATATATCTCATATTTTGATTTTGGCTCAAACATAGCTCCAAATGAATGATTCATTGAAACCGAGCCTTCCAACCCTTTTAGATGTACCACATATGTTCCTAGGGGAAACTAAAACTTATTCAAAATATAAAACTACTTCTAGTTCATCTATTCCAAGGCTTACCCCATTTGATTGGATTTGAGCCATTTTTGACTTATGAACCTATAAATCAAAGACTTGACAAACTACTTAATCTGTATGGTTGTTGAAAGAAACATATGACGCCTAAGGGTGGCGGTGAATTAGGACTTCTAAAACTTTCTCTAAACTAGGCCACAAATAAAACCCTAGAGCAAACACATATGCAAATAATCAAACTAGAATGTGCAACCTAGGTTTTGTCTAAGTATTGCTATCTCTATCGCAATGGCTAAGTTTCAATCCTAAACAATATAAGTATAAAGACAAGTTTGAGAGTTAAATGCTTAATATAAATGCAGAAGCTAAAGAGCAAGGTAGAGATGCAAACTCTCATGGATGGCGCCGGTATTTTTACCAAGGTATCCGGAACCACGCAAGGTCCCGACTAATCCTCGTTGGTGCCCCTACGCAAAGGGAAGCCCACACGAGGGCCAAGCACCACGGTCGAGTAACTCCGTTGAGAGTCGTGGGCCTTCTCCATGCGCAAGTGGTGCTCCGATTCCGGCTCCTCTTAGACGCTCTGTAAAGCCTAAAAATTTGTATAAGTGAGAAATAATAAAGTAAATAAATAAATAAAATAGTAAAGTGAGATATCTCAAATTGTACCTGAGCTTGGAATTTTGAAGACTGAATTTTGAAACAAAGAATTAACTTAGAAAAGAAGTAACAGAAAGGTTTTCTGTCCAACTAAATGATTATTTAATTCATTAAATGATACACTATAAGCATTTATCTAAATGAGTATTAAATTTAGATGACTCAAATCTAGACTAGACTTTTTAAGTTTAACACATAAAATTGAAACTCGGGGGAAAATAAACAATAAAAGATACTCCATTGATTAGTTCTCCTCATAAATTATACATACTCTTAAAACAATCAAGAAACCCTTAAACGAAAGTATACAATACTTTCTTTCAAAATAAACAGATAATAAATATTTATTTTGAAAGTAACTTCTTTACTTTATGTTGGTGCATTTCATACATTTGGATAAAGTAAATAAAACAAGTATCTTATGAGTATATAAACTTACTATGGAGAACATTGATCTAATGGATAAAACAAAATAATTAATAATTAATTTTTTAGTATGCATCATGTTGGTTCTTTGTTGATTGCACCAGTATTCGGGTTCGCTAAATCAAACGCATATTTGATTTCAAATTTAAAATTGAAAAGGGAAATAGGAATAGATTTTAAGTCTGAACTCTATTTAAATTTAATTTTAAATTTGAATTCAAACCTGATTTGAAATTGGGATTGAAATTTGAAGGCCTACCTGGTGGGCCGGAACCTTCTCATCGGCCCAACTCCCTCTCGGCGTCCACCCTAGCCGAATGGCCCAAACTCTCCCTAGCCGGCCCATCCCTCTTTCCCTTCCCTCTTCGCATATAGAATCACTTACGTGTGGGGCCTGCGCGTCAACCTCTTCTCAGTTGTGCTCGCACGGACTCACCTTGACTGACATATGGGGCCCTCGCATCAGGATCATCTTCCACCGGTGTTCGGTGCGTGCTGGGGTGATGAGACTGCCTGGAATCTCGACTGCGCCCCACCTCATATCAACCGAACTCCCTCCCGTGGCTAGGCATAAAAACAAGGCCCCAGCGCCCCTTGTCCATAGCACAAACCCAGCCAAGCAAGCCGTGAGACGAATGGGTCACTCGCCAGTGACAAAAGTGCGAGAATCGCCGCCGATCACCGCCATCGAGAAACCTGGTGTGATTCGTCACTGAAGACTCGTGATGTGGCCATGGGGGATTGTCTTGGTTGCCTGCGTGTAGCCCAAGTCTTTTCGGGCGGCATTGGTCACCGGGATACCGCCAATTCGTCGTCAGAAACATGCCATCAATGCCAAGATTGTCCCTGGTCGGGGCGGGTGCCGCCTGTAAGGAAAATGGACCCCGGGCCATTTGGCTAAATGAGTTTTGGTGTTGTATGATTAACACAATCTGTGAACTAATGTGTTTGCTAGTGTTTGTGTTTGTAGTTCATAGGATGCTAGAATTACTTGGACTAAGGAATTGAGGAAAGCAACACCTCTAAAGAATACATTAAGAAGATCAAAGAAAAGTCCAAGAAGAAAAAAGATGTGTTGCCATAGGCGGACTGTCCGGTCGAGGGCACCGGACTATCTGGTGCCACACGTCGGACTGTCCGGAGCACCAGGAACTGCAGCCCTAATGGCTAGTTCCAGGTGGCACCCAGAGGGAAGACCACCGGACTGTCTGGTGTGAAGTCCGGACTATCTGGCGTGAAAAGGTTTGTGCACCAACGGTCACTTGCTCTGACAGACTAACGGCTAGGCGCATCAGACAGGGGCACCGGACGGTCCGGTGACCTCACCGGACAGTCTGGTGCACCACAGAAAGCAGCAGCTTTCCTCCAACTGCTATATTAGTGTTGGGGGCTATAAATACACCCCTAACCGGCCATTTTCAAGTGTGGGAGCCTAAGAAACATACCAAGGCATATAGTAGACATTCCCAAGTGCTCTTACACCCAAGTGCTTAATAGAATCACTCGGTGATTAGCGTAGGTGCTTTGCGAAGTGCTTAGGTTAGTCAGATCGCTTTAGCGCTTGCTCTAGGTGAATCCTAGTTAGTTGAGTGAGTTTAGATAAACCACCAACCCCTCAGCTCTTGTGCGAGCCATTATTGTACCGAGTGGGGCGAGAGTCTTGCGAGACCGTGACAACCGCGTTTGTGTCACGGCCGCCACCGTGTACCAGAGGAAACGAGGCCCACGGTGTTTTCAGTCGGAAGCTCGATAGTGGAGACAGTGGGGACCGTCCGAGAGGAGCCAGAAGCGGAGCACCACTTGCAAGTGGAGAAGGCCCGTGGCTCTCTACGAAGTTACTCGACCGACGTGCTTGGCCCTCGCGTGGGCTTCCCTTTTCGTAGGGGCACCAACGAGGATTAGTCGGGACCTTGTGTGGTGCCGGATACCTCGGTAAAAATACCGGCGTCATCCACGAGAGTTTGCATCACTACCTCGCTCTTTAAGTTTCCGCATTTATATTAAGCATTTAAGTTTCAATCTTGTATTCATACTTATATAGTGTAGATTGAAACTTAGCCATTACGGTAGAGATAGCAACATTTAGACAAAACCTAGTTTGCACACTCTAGTTTGACTATTTGCATAGGTTTTGCTCCAGGGAATTATTTGTGGCCTAGTTTAGTGAAAGTTTTAGAAGTCCTAATTCACCCCCCCTCTTAGGCGTCACCTGTTTCCTACACCGCCATTGCTATCTCCACATTTGGTAGGGTCCCTAACCAATTCATCTTAAGGTCCACCGAAGATTATGCCCTTTTTCACTTAATTCCACTCATCACGGCTCGCCTATCGGGCATGCCGGTGACCCTCCACCATGGTGCGCGTCCTAGCTTCCCCTGCCGGAGTGACAGAGTTAGGAGATGCCATCGTGCCCTAGATCCGTGAATGGACAGATATGGTTGATCCTCGGCATATCGTTTCTAGACCGTTGGTTCTGAGATAAACGTTTATGATTAGATCCTGAGTACCCCTCACTTGAGTCAATTTGGTCCATCGATATCAAGATGGACGGATGTGGTTAGATCACGCGTTAATTAAACCTAGACCATAGATCTCGGATCTGATAGCTAGAATTGAGTACCGGTTCAATAGAGTCTGGATCTAATTTGATCCTTTGGATGGAAATCTGGCGGCTGAAAGCGATCAATACCCCTTCGCCATGGAATATTTGCTTAAGAGCCCCTGTGCTTTATAGAAAACAACCCACGGTCCCATATAGCTCTGGAATCATTACAACTAAGCCCTGTTTTTATGATTCTAGCCCCTGGGTTCTTGGGAAATTGTGTCCCCAGTTCAGAACTAGTAGGAATATTCATAATTTAAATCAGAAAATGATTTTCTTTGTATAAATAATTCCATAGACTTGATTAATCCATATCTAATCTATTTTAATCCCTTTTTGATCCAATTCAGCTGCAATAAATTCATGATAATATTGTTAATTATCTAGTAATCTTACTTTAGTATGAAACATGTGGTTAAATTTATGCGCTTGATTTGTTTCGTATCTACCACTTAAAACTTCGGAAAATCGTAACTAATTCGTTTTAACTCCGATTCGATCCATTCAAATTGTGTGAGCCTCAAAGGAATATTTACTACATATTAGCAACATTTATTATACGATATTCGTCCTTCTATAATTAAGTAACTAATTGGATTAATCTATGTTTATTGGAATTAGCTTTTCTAATGTTAATATAGTATTCTGAGCTTAGGGTTATAATTTGACTAAAAGATGATCTTTAATCAAGTAATGATTTAGATTAAAGTTGAGTTAATTATTCATAGAATATTCTCTCATATGGTGTATACAAATCAATTTATAATATAGTTTAATATTTGAATCACATAGATCTTCCATAAATCACAACTCCTTAACCATAACTCTGATTTTAGTGGTTCTCAAACCCATGATCTCGCTACGACGCGTAGATTATTATTGTGCAGTTTATTCTTATGTTTGGTGTGATGTTAATTTTGTCTATACCATGTTTGTTTGTATTGCTACGTTTAGCAGTGAGGATACGAGTCACTTGAAGAGCAAGTTGGTACCTAGAATCTCAAGTCCCAGGCAAGTTGTGCCCTTGATCACTTTTATTTACCCAATAATGTTATTTATAATCATTTATTCATGCATAGGCTTAATTTTGATGGCACCCAATAGGTCACCCTAGTCTGGTTATCTTTATACCTTGTTTACCCCTGAACTATTTGGGTAGTTTTTGCTATTGCTCTATATGGTTTTGGGATTAATATTACATTATAATTATGTTCCAATTATACTCTTGTTTTACTTATTGTTCATAACAATATCATTATTTTAATTGGAACATGGAGCTTAACTTGAGAAACACGTGCCACCACAAGGGTGGAATGGGACGCCCTTGGCTGACTAACTAGGAAAGTTAGTGGAGGACTACCTTACCCGATAGGGGCAAGGGCAGTAGGGGAGTAGGCGTGTAGGGAGGTTCCCGGGTTGATTTTGCTGCAATGGCGGTCGGACGGGGGATTCCTGCATTGCTCTTCCTAGAAACTGTAACGGGGTTTCTGAAGCTAGTAAAACTTTGTAAAGGCTGCGTAGTGCATCCCTAGCCATTCACCTCGGAAGTGTCTAAGGGGCTTGCAAACCCTGGCGACATGGGATACACGACTTGTGTCACACCCGGGTTTTAGGGGTCCAAAACTCGAGTGTGAAATAATCACCAGGTGTGCCGGGACCAAGTCTCACACATATGATGAATAGTGATACAAAAACGAATGTCACATCTTTACTATATAATAGGAGTTCTATACAAAACAAATAAATAATTACATCATAAGGAGACAATGATTCAGCAACCCAAAGTTGACTAGGAGACGACGACCTAGACCTCTCACGAACTCGTCGCAGCATCCTCCATGCGCCTCATCCTGCGGTACCTGTTCTTGACCTGTGAGGGTGTGAGACAGCAAGAGTGAGCTCACATACGTTCATCGCTAAACAAGTTGTGGGGAATAATGTGCATGAACTCACCAAAGGTGGGAGCTCACATGAAGTGTAAGGCTTACCAAAGAGGATGGTTAGAGCTGAGCATTGCTTTTAAAGTTGGTCAAAATTTTATTAGCAATTACTAAGTATAAGTAAATATCAACCCAATTAAGTGGTAGAACAAAAGTAATAATAACACCTGCGATGCAATGCATATGACAAATTGAATTTAGTTCCATAAATTAATCATGTGAGTGTCTGAGCTGTTCATGACCGTGAGCACGACTAGTATACCAGTTTTACACTCTGCAGAGGTTGCACATCTTTACCCATAAGTCATGTTGCCCATCTGCCAAGAGAAGGCCAATCCCATACACCTCTACCGAGGAGGCGAGGCAGGGTAACACTAAGAGGCCTTTACAAAGTTCCACTAGCTTCAGAAAACCCGCTACAGTTTATAGGAAGCTCCAATGCAGGGACCTCTCGCCTAACCGCCATCTCAGCAAAAATCAACCCAAGGGCCTCCCTACACTGACCACTCCCCTACTGCCCTTGCCCCTTTTGGGTAAGGTAGTCTTCCACTAGCTTTCCTAATTAGTCAGCCAAGGGCGTCCCATACCATCCTTGTGGTAGCACTGTTTTCTCGGGTGGTTCTCCATGTTCCAATTAACATATTGATCTTAACATGAACAGTAAATAACAGCTGATAATAAAAGTATAACCAAGAATAATGTATATCTCTATACCCAAAACCACATAAAGCAATAGTAGGTACTACCAAAGAATTCAGTGGTAAACAAGGTATAAAGGTAGTCAAACTAGGGTAACCTATTGGGTCCCATCAAAATTAACCTATGCAGATCATTATGATTAATCAGAATATGACTAGGTAAAAAAAAGTGATCAAGGGCATAACTTGCCTAGGACTTGAGATTCCAGGTACCAGAATGATCTTCAGATTCTCGTGACCTTACTGCTAGTCGTAGCAATACAAACAAACATGGTATAGACAAAATTAACATCACACCAAACATATGAACAAACTGTATAATAATAATCTATGTGTTGCTATGAGATCGTGGAATCGAGAACTAATAAGATCGGAGTCATGGTTAAGGAGTTATGATTTATGGGAGATCTATTTGATTTAAATATTAAGCTATATTATTAATTGATTAGTATACATCATATTAGAGAATACCTTATAAATAATTAATTCAAATTTAATCTAAGTCATTACTTGTTTATAAATCATCTTTTAGGCCAAAGATAACCATAAGATCAGGATACTATATTAATATTAATATTAGGATAAGTTAATCCAGAAAACATAGATTAGTCAAATTAGTTACCTAATTATAAAAATATGGAATATCATATAATCAATGTTGCTACTGAATATTAAATATTTATACGAAGCTAACGCAACTTGAACAGATTGAAACAGAGCTAAAATGAATTAGTTATGATTTTCCAAAGTTATTTGGTCCCTAGAATAGAGTAATTCAAGTGAATAATTTTAATTCAAGTTTCATGGCTAAACAAAGGTACTAGGTGATAAACAATATTAAAACAAAATTATTGCAACTGGAATGGATCAATTTGGAGCTAAAATGAATTAAATATGATTTATACAAGTTTCTGGAATTATTTTTGTATTAAAAATCAATTTCTAATATAATTATCTATTTTTATCACTCTCTGGACTGCGCGTCAATTTCCAGGGAGTGCAGGGGCTAATCCATAGTTTTTCCAAAGACTCAGGTTTCCACCAGAGTGGACTACGGGTTGATTTATCCAAACCCCATGGTCTCTTTATTAAAATTCCACACAGTTGAGGACTCAGATGCGCCTGGGCCATGAGATCAAAGATCCATGGTCTAGATCTAATGCGTGAAGGGGGTATAAGAATGTTGCAATCCTGAACCTTCAACGCTAATCTGACGGTCCACATATACCCTTAGCCTTATCCGTGGATCTATCA
The DNA here is from genome assembly GCA_029449295.1 of Zea luxurians. NCBI lineage: Eukaryota > Viridiplantae > Streptophyta > Magnoliopsida > Poales > Poaceae > Zea > Zea luxurians. The sequence goes on along the minus strand of JAOPSE010000043.1, from coordinate 11,994,314 downwards.
ATCTACGGCTCATATCTTATGAGGATAAAACGGTACCCTATTCTAATCTTAGTCGTCCATTCGTGGAATCAACGTTACCAGGTGTTTCTTCCCCACCCAATGGTGCCACACAGCGGAGGGAAGCCCCCGCGGAAGCGCGACCCGTCTGCAGGCATGAACCCCGCATACACCCTATTCTTAGCGCAATAAGGGGGCATACATAGCCGAGAACTTAACAAACCCTATGGTGGCATGCTTACCGTGTGTGATGAAGTACTTTGCTCCACCCACAAAGAATGGCGGCTCGATGGTGGTGGATGAGCGACAGTGAGAAATTCTAGGGCCATCCCTTGATAATCTCGCATTACAAGGCCACGGATGCCCTTCCCATGGTCTGATGACGACTCGACACACCAATTTGTGGCCACAGTGGTGCGGAGTGCACGGGTCGACTACGGTGGCGACCCACACCCTTGGTTCATCACCGGTGATGGCGCTCTCAGTATTTTTGTTACGGTGGCTCAACTTCCTAGAGGTGGACCCCCAGTTTCACGACGATCGTCTGGGGCCGTAGTCCGCATAATTAGCCGTGAGGGTGCTCCTGGATCCCTAGCCGATTCCTGCGCACAGTTGCAACAACCCGGCAAGGATCTCGAGAGGGAGACGAACCTATCAACCCGGCCCACCCGTAGGCAGCTAAGAGAGAAACGACAGGCGCGTTGGTCCCGCATGTCGGCGCGCGGCGGCAGGAATGAGTTTGGGTCACACGGTCACGTAGGGACACTGGGCCAAAATGGGGTCCGCGGCCCAGCATCTTCTTTTCCTTTTTTCTTTTTCTTCTTTTTTTCCCTTTCTGTTTTTAGATTTCAAATGTAAGTTCAGATTTTTGTGGTGAATTTTGTACCAATACACAAACCAGTATGGAATGAGAATATATAAATATATTTATTTATTTATATATTTATTTTTTCTTCTATATGATTTCCAATTTCTAAATTGCTGATTAGGTTAAATCCCAATTTGGACACTAATATGTCTTTATTAATATTACTATTATTGTATGCACAACCAAATAAACTCCAACATGATGCCTCGATTATTTATGTGTTATTGGTTAGTTATTCACTTTTAATATGTTCCTTACTGATTCCCATGAAAAAGAAGGCAATGCACTTAAAGATTTATCTTTTTCTTTAACATTCCAAAGTTGGGTATTACAACTTGTGGGTATAGGGTACAACCTCTGCAGAGTGTAAAACTAGTATACTAGCCGTGCTCGCGGTCATGAGCAGCTCAAGACTCTCGCATGATTAAATTATGGAACTAAATTCAATTTGTCATATGCATTGTATTGCGGGTGTTGTTATCAATTTTGATCTATTATTACTCTGGTTGGTATCTACTTGTACTTAGTAATTGCTAATAAAATTTTGACCAACTTTAAAAGCAATGCTCAGCTTCAATCATCCTCTTTGGTAAGCCTTATACTTCACATGAGCTCCCACCTTTGGCGAGTTCATACACATTATCCCCACAACTTGTTGAGCGATGAATGTTTGTGAGCTGACCCTTGCTGACCCACACCCCCCACAGGTCATGAACAGGTACCACATGAAGAGGCGCATGGAGGATTCTGCGATGTATTCGTGAGAGGTCTAGGCCGTCGTCTCCTAGTCAACTTTGGGTTGCTGGATCGTTGTGTTCATGTGATGTAATTAATTATTTATTTTGTACAGAACTCCTATTATATAGTAAAGATGTGACATTCATTTCTATACCATGAGTCATCATATGTGTAAGACTTGGTCCTAGCACACCTAGTGATTATGTTCCACGCCCGGGTCCCTAAAACCCGGGTGTGACACGCTCCCCATCATCTCCACTATCGAGCTTTCGGCCGAAACATCGTGAGCCTCGTTCTCTCCGATACACGGTGGCGGCCGTGACACAAACGTGATTGTCACGGTCTCGTAAGACTCTTGCCCCACTCGGTACTATTACAACGGCTCGCGCAAGAGCCGAGTGGTTGTCTAGTTTTTCTAAATTCACCTAGAGCAAGCGCTAAAGCGGTCTAACTAACCTAAGCACTTCGTAAAGTACCTACACTAATCATTGAGTGATTCTATTAAGCACTTGGTTGTATGAACACTTGAGAATGTCTACTATATGCCTTGATATGTTGCTTGGGCTCCCACACCTTGAAATGGCATGTTGGGGTGGTATTTATAGGCCCCTACTCAAATCTAGCTGTTGGACAAAAAGCTGCTACTTTCTGCGGCACACCGGACAGTCCGGCGGTGCACCAGAAAGTGCACTGTTCACTGTCCGGTGCGCCTAGCCGTTGGTCTGACACCGTAGATGACCGTTGGCACACAGGCTTTTTACACCGGACACTCCGGATGTCACACCGGACAGTCCGGTGGGCTTCTCTCAACAGTGCCACCTGGAACTAGTCGTTGGAGCTACTGTTTCTGGTGCACCAGATAGTCCTGCGTGTGGCACCAGAGGGTCCGGTGTGCCACCGGACAGTCCGGTGCTCCAGACCAGACAGTCTGCAGGCAACACTTCATTTGTTTCTTGGACTTTGCTTGATCTTCATAATGTCTTCTTTTGAGGTGTTGCTTTTCTCAATGCCTTGGTCCAAGTAACTTTAGCATCCTGTGAACTACAAACACTAGCAAACACATTAGTCCACAGGTTATGTTGATCATCAAACACCAAAACCTATTGAGTCAAATGGCTCGGGGTCTATTTTTTTTACAGTTGTGATGGTCATCAAACACCAAAACAACTATAGAAATAGATTTAAGGCCATTTCCGTTTCACCAACAAATAACATTGTAAGTAATCATCGTTGTATTTGTAGCACTAGTAGAAGAGCATAATGGGCGCTTCATCTCGGACGAAAGTATCAGTGGTCGAGCTCATGATAAGCTCCTTCATCCTAGGGAATTTCAAGTCCACCTTGTAATAAACAATTATTGGGTCTACGTCTAACCGTTCGAATACTTGGTGCGATAAGCTAGCACTGGGCACTCATGTTTTAGCGATATTCTTTTTCTCGAAACAACTCTTCTACCTCTCCGTTAACATTTCTAAAAAGATTCTTCCACCTTCATCCTTATGTTTCAGTTGCACAGTTGCACCATATATGTTCCTGTTGAGCACGGAAAAGAGCTGTGCGGACGGTCCGGCCCTGAGGTCGGACGGTCCGCGACCTGGACGGTCCGCGTTGGTGGCGCGGACGGTCCGCGCGTGCATAGAGTCAGTTAGGGTTCCTATTTTCTCGCGGGATTTGTTACCTAAAACTGTAGGATTAACTCGGGGAACAGTTTGTAGCGGATCCAGACCTTCCCCTTTATATATATGAAGGGCTACGGCCGATTGAACCCCCAACAATCGATCAAATCAAGTCTATTTCTCGTTTTTACCTTATGCATTAGGAGTAGCTCTAGTTTAGTTCTAGTTTAGTATTCCAATCCCCCAAATTCTCTGCTTCTCTTCGACTCTATGTCGATTAGAGGAGTCTAGGTCGGCCTGTCGAGCCTAGACAACCCCTAGGATCTCTCCTCCCTGATGGGGTCCCTCCCGGGAGCGAGATCCAGGCGCCACAGGTGACCTTCGCCGCCCCCTACGCACGTGCGGATCGTCCGGCACATCAGGCAGGGAACCCTAGCTCTACGACAGGTCACGGACCGTCCGGCCTCTGGCCGCGGACCGTCCGCGCCTGTGCAGAGAGCACTGCCGCCGGTTCTTGTTATAGTTGGGCGCCCGAAAAAGGCGTCAACATACTTTTGGCAACTCCGCTAGGGAAGATTTCATATAGACCTATCGAGATCGGCCCTTAATGGCCGGTTCAAAAGATAGCTCTGAAGTTTCCATCAGCAATATCATCACGCCGACATGGGAAACCTTGTCGGCTGAAGAACAGCTCCTGTTCGAGGAGCGCCAGGAGCAGCTGATCTGAGAAGCAAAGGCAAAATTCTGGGCCGACTTCAAGGTGGACAGAAACAACAAAGTCGTTCGGCAACGGGCGACAGATCTGGCTTCGCTCTAACCTACTACGATTACCCCCAATGTAAGTAGCACCAATGAACTCCAATCTCTTAAAGCTTACATAGACGAACAGCGAGAGCAGATGCAACGTATCGTAGGGGACATACAAAATGATCATAAAAGGCTAGTGCGTGCGCTTGATAAGTCTACTATTGCAAATCTTCCTTCGCACGAGGTTGAACTGATGGAATACACACGTAATTCATCGGCTATAGGTTGTCACGACCAGTCACAACCCCTTTATGGGATGTCGATAGACATGTACCTTGGGCAACAACAACCTCCCACGCATATCGGTGATAAATTTGCCGATCTGCGCATGTCCGGACCGTCCGCACGTGAGCGCGGACCGTCCGGGCCAGCGGCGGCTGATCCCATTTTTAGAAGCGAATAATCAAGGCCTGCACCCAAGCCGCCACATACCATGCAAACCCTAGATAACCCATTCGGACCATCTGCATATGGTGCCAGACAGTCCAAATATAATGTCGGACGGTCTGGCCACATGGCCGGACAGTCCACGCATGGAGCCGGATGGTCCGCGTATTTAACCGGACGGTCTAGCACAGAGTTTTTTTGAGGAGGATGGATATTCAACTCCGTATCCGTCCCAGCTAGACTCCCCATCTCACCATACGACACACCAACACCATAATATAATCTACCAAACCCGTGAGAGTGAGTACTTTTCGGCCCCCAGAAGGCCAGAAAGGAATGGCCAATCCTATGAGCCTCATAGGGCATGTATTAACGCATTGCAAAACCCAAACCAATGGGGAGGAAAACAACATACCAACATCCAAACAAACTCACCCATATTGGACCAAAGAGCCGGTGGTCTCCCACCGGCTGCCATGGATATAGTAAGAGAGGAAATAGCTAGGGCGTTCCGAGATAACCTCGAAGTTAGTATAGTCCCCAGGGGGCAGTCATATCGGAGACCTTATGATAGCTAGTTTGACCGTCTCCCATACCCACAGGGGACCAGAATACCCGAATTCGCTAAGTTTTCGGGGGACCAAGGAAAGAGCACGCGTGAACACATAGACCAGTTCTTAGCACAGTTAGGAGAATTGGCCGACACCGAAGCATTCCGTGTACGTTTATTTTTATTATCTTTAACAGGGACTGCATTCACATGGTATGCCACGCTCCCTCTTAATTCCATTTTGTCATGGGGAGACTTGGAACAAAAATTTCATGAACATTTCTTCTTTGGCGATTACGAGCTAGATTTAGCAGACTTAGTGGCCCTACGACAAAAAAGGATGAATTGGTTAGTGATTATATCCGGAGATTCTGGGATACGAGAAACCGATGCTTTCAAATTCATTTAATAGATAAACAATTGACGAGAATAGCCTTTGATGGATTGCGCTATTATTTAAAAGAGAAAATAGAAGGCATCCAATTCTTTACGCTAGAACAATTACATCAGAGAGCTTTGGCTTGTGAAAGCCGAAGCAAAGAACTAGTCAAAACGGTTCATCATAATGTCCATATAGTAGAACACAATCAAAGTAGTTCGGACGATGAACCAAAGGAAGTTTACACTGCCGAAATAGTTTGGCCTGAGCAGGCCAAATCTTCGGCTTGCTCCTCCTTGCAGTCAGTTCAAAAGAAACGGCGGGAGGAGTTTAAGTTTACATTTAATGTCGGCAAATGTGATAAGATATTCGATGAATTACTAAAAAATGGTAACATTAAGATCGATTATATCGTCCCACCCACTGACAAACTAAAGCGTCGCGCATATTGCAAGTGGCACAACTCATTTTCCCATGCCACAGATGATTGTAATGTGTTTCGACGACAAATCCAATCGGCCATTAACGAGGGACGATTGAAATTTTAGGAGGACACGGAGCCCTTCCCAATGAATGTGATCGACTTCAATGGCAAAAAGGTCCTAATTCGGCCCAGCACAGCCGATAAGGGTAAAGACAAAGAAGTCATCATCGGCAACGAACGGGGGGCCGATGGAAACAACAAAATCTCTTGCAGGAAAGTGGTGGCCGAGAAGACTCCTGATGGAGGGGAGACACTGAAGGTGACCATCACAACCTCCAGCACTGGAGGGCAAGCGCAGATAAGAGGACATGCGCGAGAACCCATACTACGCATCGCGAATGGTCCGGTGCACAGGTGTGGACGGTCTGTAACATCACTGGACAGTCCAGAGCGTTCCAGCGAACGGTCCGGCAATGCCTAGGAGCCACGGCGACCACGTACCTTCAAACCACAACGACTAGAAATAGGTACGTGGAAAACTAACACGTTCAAGGCAGCTGGTCAGTTGGTCAAATCCAGCCCGACCTTTGATCAATTATTGTCTAAATACGTGAAAAAGAAGGTCGGCCCCAGTGACCGGCCACCAAAGCGGTCTCACTTACCCACCCAGGAGCGACAGCAGGTTAGGCCAATTGGACCACCTCACCAATCGGAAAGAACGGGAGGTCATAATGTCCAACTAAGACCTAACATACATGCATGGACACCTCCACTCCCATACACACCTATGTCATATCATTATGCATACATACCACCACCACCATATATCTCGAATCAGATGTGGGGTATGCCACCATATCCTTTCGGGACTCCACAATACTCCGCTTGGGGGCACCCCAATCATCTGTCTTTGATAGGTTGACGCCTCCAGTACAAGACCGATTGAGAGCCCCTCAATCTGGTACACGAGCACAGGCCCAGCAAGATTGCTAAACCACTCGGCCCAAAGGCTGACTAATCCGGCAAGGGGGCATATAGCTACGGCCTCCAACAGTATGATAAAAGGGGACGCCATTGAAATAGGAACAACAGATGTCATCATACAACAAAATAACGAAGGACCGATGATTTTTGGTAAATCGGCCAACACAAACAAAAAAGAAGATACAACTGTCAACAAAACAGCCGATTCAAAATACTCCATGCCCCGATGGTGTCCATCGGGATTGACACGGTCGCAAAAGCAAAAATTACAACGCCTAAGAGCAAAGGAGAACCAGGAAAAGGAGGCGGAGAAAATATTCAATGACACGCATCCGCAATATCCTCCACCACAAAAAAGATGGAGACCAAAGGACATTGAGGAAAATCAAACGGTCACAAAGACAGAAAATAAAACAACAACTGTGCAGTTCTTTGCAGGCATGGCAGACAGTTCGGCTATAAAGACCGAACCAACCGTACAGGGCGCGGACCGTACAACCCCTAAGGCCGGATCGTCCACACTACACCAGGACACTTCCAACGACGTACCGACACCCATGGAGGAAGACGACCTGCAAGGAGAAGACCTGGTCGACTACGGAGCTACACCAGAACACTCAGAAAATTAGGAAAGCAAGATGATAAATTGGTCAGGACCAGTACGACACTCGGCGATGTTGGGACTGATAGTCCGATCAAAGCTAAAAGGGTCACGTCCGTTGAGTTAACCATGGGACCAAGACCCTTGCGTGCTATACTAGTAGGTGGCAAAGATGCCTAAGAAAACCGATGTGATCGCATCGAGTTAGTTGCTTTTGGTTCGCTCAACTCCACCAAAAGGCAGGGGCATATGTTGGGAACCAAATTGAGTACCGGACGGTCCACGCCTGTGGGCCGGACGGTCCGCGCGCGCGCAGAGTAGATTAGGGTTCCAAGTTTTTTGCTGTGTTTGTTGGCAAAATTTGTGGGATTAACTTGGGAGATCAGTTTGTAACGGGTCCAGCCCCCCTCCTCTATAAATATAGAGGATTACGACCGATTAGAATCAATCAATCGAACCTTCAATCAATACAATTTACATTTATTCTTAGGAGTAGTTCTAATCTAGTTCTAGGTTAGTCTTCCAATCCTCAAATTCCTCGCTTATCTTTGACTCTACGTTGATTAGAGGAGTCTAGATCGGCCTGCCGAACCTAGACAACAACTAGGATCTCTCCTCCCCGACGGGGTCCCTCCCGAGAGCGAGATCCAGGCGCCACCGGCGACTTCCCCCGCCCTTGCGAACGCGCGGACCATCTGGCCTATAGGCGCGGACCATCCGGTCGTCAGGCAGGGAACCCTAGCCCTGGACCAGGTCGTGGACCATCCGCCCCTATGCAGAGAGCACGGCCGCCGGTTCTTGTGTGGTGTTTGGCACCCGAAAAAGGCGTCAACATACGTTTTGGCGACTCCGCTGGGGAACGAGGTTGCAGATCTACAAAATCAGGCTTACATGGCTGATTCTAAAGATCTCAACGGTGCTTCTCCAAACAGCAACACATGGCTAACTAATTTATCGGTCGCTGAGCATGAAAGATTAAAAGATGACATGAAAAAAATAGACGAGGAGGTCCAGCGACAAACAGATCAGGTGCTCAAGGTGGCGGATAAGTGGTTCCTCTCGCACTTCAGGGTAGATTGCCACCAGAAGGCCGTCCAAGAGAGGGAGATAAACGCCGAGTACATGTCAGCCGTGCTGCAACAGCTCCCCACGATAGGTGATGCTAGGTCAGCCGATGATATTCCATTTATTAAAATTTCTTTTGATAATCGGATTAAAAGTATCACGGAGGATATAGAAAGGATGGCGCATGCATTAGGAAAAACTCACATGCCTAATTTTTTATCACATAAATTAGGCGCCAAAACAATTGCGCCAAACACATCGGCAACAAATGGGTTTTCCCAGCCATATTCTGGTATGCCGATGGACTCATATCCAGGACAACCGTCACCACCATCTTCGCTAAATGGTGAGTCAACTCTGAGCACAGCCGGACCGTCTGCACACAATCGTGGACCGTTTGGCACCCTACGCCGAACAGTTCGGAGTTACACAGAGCCCACCACAAGGGTCACAGGTGTTGCCTGACGTGACCGGACAGTCTGGGGATAGTACCGGACCTTCCGATCCACTCGCAGACCGTCTGACTGCGCAGGTCGGACCGTCCAGAGCACCAGAAGTCACCTGTGATCTGCCTAGTGCAGAAGACCGGCATAAATATAACCGGCCACCCAAGCCCCAAGAACCAAAAAAGTCACATGTCCCCGAGCTTGTTTAGCCCACTAAGGCCAAACCTTCTGTTCGCTCTCACCCGCACTCGACACAAAAGGAAAAAGTTAAGTTCACATTTAACATTGCTAAGTGTGATAAAATATTTGATGAGTTACTTAAGCATGGTAATATTAAATTATCACATATAGTTCCTTCGGTTGAAGAATTAAAAGGGCGCATATATTGTAAATGGCATGGCTCATTTCTTCATAACACCAATGACTGTGTTGTCTTTCATCAGCAAATACAATCGGCTATAAACGAAGGACGGTTGAGGTTTCAAAAGGAGGTGAGGATTGATAGGCCACCTGTCCCTGCCACCACATTAGAGCCGACAAGCAAAAAAGTCATAGTTCGGCCTTGTGCGGCCAATAAAAGCAAAGATAAAAATGTCGTCATTGGTGAGCCTCGGACACCAAATATGTTACGCATAGTGGTTACTCGGAAGGCTCCAGACAAAAGAAAGACAGGAGGCGCTGGGGGGCAAGCACGATCGGACACCCAATCACGGTCACCTATCCTGCGTACGCCGGACGGTCCAGGTACTAAGGTCGGACAGTCCGAGACAGGCGCGGACAGTCCGGCTATGATGGTCGGACGGTCCGCAGATGGTCAGAAGCAGCAAACTCAGACCTTCGGACCACAACGTTCCAACACAAGTGTTAGGAAACAAAACACTACTAAGACGTCTGGACGACTCAGTAGAGTCAACCCTACTTTTGGTCAGTTGCTTGCCAAATATATGAAGAAGACCGTTCCACACAACCGGCCAATAAAACAAACGAAGTCAAAAGGGCGATATGTGCGAAAGCAAAAGCCGACTAAACGGACTCAAAAGGTAGCACAACTAAGATCGCCTTATCATCCTCCTTCGGGGATAGGATGGTGCGTCCCGTTCTATCCATCGTTGATGTGTTATCCTGCTCATGTGTGGGGTCGTACGGCGATGAATTCTTATTACTGGCCCAATCCGTTTGCTTATTTGGGCTGGGGGCACCTCCATTCTATTTATTTTGATCTATTGATCAAATGGTCATGGCCGAGAAAGATACAATCCAAAACGGCCTTTATACATTGGTGCTTTATTGAATGATCTCCATACTAAAAAGCCGATGACTTACATCAGACTTAGTTCATATGCTTTTGGTTCGTCAACCTCCACCAAAAGGCAAGGGGCATATGTTGAGCACGGAAAAGAGCCGTGCAAACAGTCCAGCCCTGAGGCCGGACGGTCCGCGACCCGGACGGTCCGCGTTGGTGGCGCGGATGGTCCGCGCGCGCAGAGTCAGTTAAGGTTCCTATTTTCTCGCAGGATTTGTTACCTAAAACCGTGGGATTAACTCGGGGAACAGTTTGTAGAGGATCCAAACCTCCCCTTTATACCCTTTATATAGATGAAGGGCTACGGCCGATTGAACCCCCAACAATCGATCAAATCAAGTCTATTTCTCGTTTTTACCTTATGCATTAGGAGTAGCTCTAGTTTAGTTCTAGTTTAGTATTTCAATCTCCAAATTCTCCGCTTCTCTTCGACTCTACGTCGATTAGAGAAGTCTAGATCGGCCTGTCGAGCTTAGACAAGCCCTAGAATCTTTCCTCCCCGACGGGGTCCCTCCCGGAAGCGAGATCCAGGCGCCGCCGGCGACCTTTGCCGCCCCCTGCGCACGCGTGGACCGTCCGACATGTCAGGCAGGGAACCCTAGCCCTGCGCTAAGTCGCGGACCGTCCGGCCCCTGGCTGCGGACTGTCCGCGCCTGTGCAGAGAGCACCGCCGCTGGTTCTTGTTAGTGTTCGGCGCTCGAAAAAGGCGTAAGAGTTCCCTTTGTAGAGATGTTAATGTTAGTTTATCACTTCTATGTTTATTTATTACCATGTGATGGTTATGTGTTTCAGACATCACTTTTCACCTTCTATTAATGTTATTTTTCTATTTCTACACTTTGCAATCTTATTTTTATTTTCCCAATTTTAAAGCATCTCCAACATATCTCAATAATTCTAATCTTAATCCTTATTTTAGGAAAAACTTAAAAAAACTACTACCCTACAGATCCTTATATATCCTCCTTTTTCTTCTGCAGGCGAAAAGCAGCACTCGCCTGCCGAAATTTTCGTCGCTGCCTCTCCTCTCAATCTCCCATATTTTCTATTTCCCACGTGAGAATCAGCGTTCGCGCGTTCTTCCTCCTCAGTCCTCCTGTTGTAGCGAGAGAGCTAGGCGATCACCTTCCTGCTTGTGCCTCGCCTCCTCCTGCTCGATCTGTCCTCCGCAGCTGCAACGAGAGAGCTGGGCGTCGCGCCAAGCCCCATGTTCCAACGAATTCTTCTAGGTTGCGTCTGCCACTAGCCACTAGTCGATCTTCAGCTCTGCTTTGATGAAACCCTGTGTGAACTGGAACATTGCAGTGGTCTTGGCTTGGTGCATTGGGCAAACAACCGTTCAGTTCCTTCAGATATCCCCGAGCTATGACCTGCTACCTTCCTGTGCAGCTCCTGCGATCGTCTTCCTGTTGGTGACATGCGACTCCCGTAAAGCAATGGCAAATGGTTGAACAACCAAATTTTAAAGGGTTTTAGAAAAATATAGGAAGTTGTTGGAGCATTGTCTTTTTTTGGATTATTACTTTTGAGGAAATCCAAATTTCCTTGTTTTGGGAGTTGTTCGAGATGTTCTTGTATTGCTTTGTTTTATATTCCTCGATACTAAGGGGGTGTTTGGTTGCTCCTGCTAAAGTTTAGCTCGGGTCACATCAAGCGTTTGACTTTTAAATAGGAGTATAAAATATAGACTCAATCAATTGGACTAGATTCGTCTCGTCTTTTAATCTTCGGCTGACAAATTAGTTTTATAATCCGACTACATTTAATACCCGGAACGGAGGTTCAAACATTCGATGGGACAAGGGCTAAACTTTAGCGGGGTGTAACCAAACACCCCCTAAATATGGGAATTCAAACCCTGCCTAGAGCTTCTAGGTTCAAGATTTTATTAGACTGTCTGGAGTATGTAAAAATCCCTCTGTCCTATATAAGTATGTTTTAATGATGATTTCAAAAATGTTCTCTAAGTATATATAACACGACTACCTCATTTTCTTTTATGTATTAGATAATAAATTAAGCAAAATATATATGTATATATATATACACGATATTTAAGGTTATGATAAATATGTGTATACAAAATCTGAAGTAAAAAATATTTTTTATAAAAGTCTCTAAAGAATAAATATGGAGGAGAGATATAGAGTATAAAATTGGCGACAATCTTATGAAAAAAGATTCATTCTATTTAGAGGGTGTTTGATTTTTGTGACTAAAATTTAAACCATGTCATATCATATGTTTGATGTGAATTACGAATATCGAATATAGTCTAACTATAAAACTAACTACATAGACGAAGACTAAATGGTAAAGCAAATTTATTAAAATTAATTAATTAATTAATGATCAGCAAATGTTTATTGTATCCTATATGCGAATACTAATTAGGTTTAATATATTTGTCATTTAGTTCTCACATGTGTAGTTAATTTTATAGTTAAGATATATTTAATACTTGTAATTAGCATCCATATATTTAGTCCCTTTAAGCAATGGGATCTACTGTATGTCTGTATCTGATTCATTTCGAAATTATTGGAATTGAAAATCTAAAGGCTATTTTTAGCGGTTGTTCATCATATATCTTATTCTTTATTTTAAATTTCACTCACATACAAATTAAGGTTTGTTTAGTTTCTTTATTTATTTGACTGAATTATTTTACTAAAGTACACTGTTTGGTTTTAATGATTTAATCTGAATAAAGAACATTAATTACTATATATATTTACTGCATTACTCCTATTTACTTCTTGCTCGTTAACACACGCGTCCAACTCATTTCCACCTCCAGCCAGCGCATACGTTCAATAAAGAGGGAAGGGCAGGTTAGGTAAAAGGTACACTTTTAGTAATTTTTAATCACTCCTTTTTAGCTAAGATCAACTTCAATAGTTTTCTAAACAACTATCTAAATCTTAAATTTAAGGAGTCAACAGAAAAAACACTTCTTCAATAATTCTTTAAATATATTTGCTAAATTTAGTTACTTGCTATCTAATCTCATTTACTCTTTAGATTTGACAACTCCATAGCAACTCACTAAACATAGTTGTCATCGATTTTTTTCACATTTGCGCATTTATTTTACCCTTTCCTGCACAATAAGGTAGACAAGTCTGCCATGTTTTTTTTTATTTCTCGTGCAATGAGTCAACCAGAACCGATATGCGTGACACAACCCTCTACTCCATCGTCATACCACCGCTCACCTACTGGTAGGGGTGGTAATGGATCGCGATCCAAATGGTTCTTCACACAATAGTAGGGCCCTAAATAATTTTAGTTCAAAAATGAATATAAATAGAGCCCGATCCTAATCCGATCCGATCCTTAAATCTTATAGTATAAAATTGAGAGCCCATTGTCACCCCTACCTACTGGGCACGTCGCCGGACTGTCACTTCTCAACATGTCGCATCGACCAACCTTCTCCTCTACCCTCAATGTCTGTTACTCTCGACCCTACCGTCAGTCAGGTCCGACGAAAGCAGTCCTACCAAAACTATATTCAAAATTAAACTATTATCCAAATATAAGGAATTGTTATTTAGCAACTTGCTAAACATAAATTTAGGTAGCTTTTTCTAGAGAACTATTAGAGTTGCTCTAATAGAACTAAAGTTTAGTCATCTCTTCTTGTCACCCTATCTACTTTTTAGAGACTAAATATAACTAAAATTTAGTTACCTCAGACTAAGCCCCGTTTGGTTACCCCAAACTAAAGTTTAGCCCCTGTCCAATCGAATGTTTGAACCTCCGTTTCGGGTATTAAATGTAGTCGGATTATAAAACAAATTTGTCAGCCGAAGATTAAAAGACGAGACGAATCTAGTCCAGTTGGTTGGGTCTATATTTTATACTCCTATTTGAAAGTCAAACGCTTGATGTGACCCGGGCTAAACTTTAGCAGGGGCAACCAAACACCCCCTAAACAACTAAACAGGCCCTAAGCATCCTAAGCACGAAGAAAGTATTGCAAATTCTGGGCCCGTGCCTCTGCGAATGCGAGTTGTGTGCAGTGCAGTGTCCATCGCACCACAACTCCACCCACCCGCTTCGAGAGTCGAGACAACCAACAGGCCCGCGGCGCTCACGCCGCTCCGGACACCGGAGAGAGGGAGACGGACAAGAAAGGGGACCAGGCGACCACCCGGCCCTCGGCAATGGGGTCCTGTCCTCCTCCTCCTCCGCCACCGCAGATGGCTCCTGTCCTCTCGCGATTTCCCATCACCCCCAAACCCGACCCCGACGGTCCAAGCCCTTCGCAATCCCCCATCCCCGTCGCAGAACGGTCGTCGCTGATGCTCGCGCTCACCCCGGAGCTTTGCGAGATTCACCACCGGGAGCTTGCTCCTTCCCCCGACGACGATCCCTCCTTCGCTCACTGCCTTCGCCAATACCAACTCCACCTCGAAGCTCTCGCCGCCCGTCTCCGCCCGCCCTCTTCCTCCTCACCCGCCGCCACACCTGTTGCACGAGTCCCTCCTCCGCCTCCATCTCTTCCCCCTCAGCAGGGGCAGCAACAACAAGCAGGCGCAGGCGGAGGATCCAACTCCAGCTCTAAGAAGCGCGCGCGCGCCGCCACTGAGGTGGTGCGCGCCACCCACCTGAGCCCGGCTGACCATCTCCGCTACCGCGCCCTCGTCCGCCGCGCGCGGCTCACCTTCGAGGCGCTCCGCAGCAGGTACCAGCGCCAGGAGACCTCCGCCGGCGTCCGCAACCGCCATGACCTCCGCGCCTCGAGCCAGATGCTCTCCGCCGGCCACTGGCTCCACCGCGAGGTCCGCCTCGTCGGCGACATCCCCGGCGTCCTCGTCGGCGACGCCTTCTACTACCGCGCCGAGATCTGCGTCGTCGGCCTCCACACCGCGCCTCAGGCCGGCATCGGCTACATCCCCGGTAGACTCCTCGACGTGGGCCAGTCCATCGCCACGAGCATCGTCTCCTCCGGAGGGTACCTCGACGACGAGGACACCGGCGACGTCCTCGTCTACACAGGCAGCGGCGGCCGCCAGCGCAACCGCGTGAACCACTCCGCCGACCAGACGCTCGAGCGTGGCAACCTCGCGCTCCACAACAGCTACCAGTACGGCGTGGAGGTGCGCGTCATCCGGTGCCACGACGTCGACCAAGGCCCCCACCGCAAGGTCTACGTCTACGACGGCCTCTACAGGGTCGTTAGCTCCACTTTCGGCCCCGGCAAGTCCGGCCACGACGTCTGCAAGTTCAAGCTGGTGCGTCTCCCCGGCCAGGACGAGCTAGCCAGCAAGACCTGGCACAACGCGAAGCTGCTCAAGGAGTCTATGGACGCCAGAATCCGCCCGCCAAGGTACATCTCCCTCGACCTCTCAAAGGGGACGGAGGTCCTTCGCGTCCCCGTCTGCAACAAGCTGGACGACGACAGGTCTCCCCTGATGTTTATGTACATTGTCCGCCCTGAGTTTCCAGTGCCGCCATCGCACGTGCCAGTCAGGCAGCACAGGGGCTGCCACTGCGCGTCGGGCTGTGGCTCCAAGTGCAGATGTGGGAGGAAGAACGGCGGGGGGCCAGTGTACACCGAGGATGAGACTCTGGTGATGGGGAGGCCGGTGGTGTATGAGTGCGGCGCTCTGTGTGGGTGCCCCATGACCTGCGTGAACCGTGTGACGCAGCGAGGGATGAAGCACCGGTTGGAGGTGTTCCGCTCCCATGAGACAGGCTGGGGTGTCCGGGCGCTTGACCTGATACAGCCGGGAGCTTTCGTGTGTGAGTACAGTGGGCATGTGGTCGCGATAGATGATCAGTCAGGCAGTGCGTTGATGGAGGGTCGCAGCATCATTGATCCAAGGAGGTTTCCGGAGCGATGGAGGGAGTGGGGAGATGCATCGGCTGTTGAACCAAGCATCAAGAGACGCCAGTTCACCAAGTATGCAGGGCCAGACTATGTTCTTGACGTGTCGGATAAGAGGAATGTGGCCTGCTACATTAGCCACAGCTGGACCCCTAATGTGTTCCTTCAGTTTGTGTTGCGCGGCAATGAGGACGAATCCTTCCCTCACCTGATGGTTTTTGCCATGGAGACCATCCCACCCATGCGTGAGCTGAGCATCGATTATGGAATTGATGGGGAGTTGAGTGCAAGCTGATGCTGGTTCTGAGCAACAGTGTGGCGAAGGCTTACTGGACTTTTTAAATGGCAGTGTAGTGTAGGCAAGGAATTTTTTGGGGATAAACATACATGATACCTTGGTTTAGTTTTGCGCTAGTTTGCACCCTCAAAATAGTTAGTTCTAGCTCTGAGAGTATCAAAAGGTGCTCACATTTCTGTTGTTGCCACTAATCCTTGCTTCAGTTATAGGGCTTACCTGCAAAAGGCATGCTGTTCTTTTACTAGTGTTGTGCTGGTATGATTAATGGCTGTCACAAAAAGACTGTTTAGCAACTGTGTACTGTGGATGTTTATGAACTAATCTTTTGTGGTAGTTACATGAATGAACAGCTGCTTTATATAGGGGTTTGTTTGCCTTGTGCAAAACCCTCAATCTGGACAATTCACATGCATATTGAGTCATTTGTGAGCATGAGTCACTAGATTGGTAGTCTTGAGATGGTTTATGAACTGTCCTGTTTACTTGGATACAATGCTGTTTGAATCATGTTGATGAAGAGACTAGAGATAGATTCCAGGTGTAGTCTTGAGATGGGATGAACACTTTTCTCTTGGTATTTTTTGGATTGGATTATTGAGGGAAATGAAAATGTAACATCTGGCTTGGGAATGTTTTTGTTCTTCAGTATGGTTTCACATCACAGATAAGTTTGCATATATGATCGGTTGCTCCCTCCCCATGATCCTCTGCTTGAATTGCAGCATACTACGCATCGCATCTTTTTTGTTTTCATATTTAAAAATATTTGAAATTTCAAAACTATACCCATATCCAAAAATAACAGAAATATGTGTCTGCAGCTCTTTGGTGGGCCGCATGGATCTGTATGTAGGGGCAGGCCCATCCGCGTCCGCCCATTCACTACCGGAATCGCGTTCATTGCCCTCGGCAAAGGCTATTTTACACTCGGCAAAGTTTTTGCCGAGTGTAACACTCGGCAAAGAATACTCGGCAAATATTTTATCAGCAAAGGCCAAAGGGTTCTTTGCCGAGTACTTTTTTTCGGACACTCGGCAAAAACTTTGCCGAGTGTCAAAAAACACTCGGCAAATTAAGAATTGAAAAAATTAAAAAAAAAACAGCAAAACATTTTTTTAAATTCTAGGAACAACTCTCCAACCCTACCTATTACCTTACCCGTTGTCCTATCATTTTTCACTATTATTTTGAACCTTACCCGTTGTCCTATCATTTTTCACTATTATTTTGAATCAAACTTATATGTCTTGTAAATGGTGAGATTCGAACTCGCAACCTCTCTCTTGCGCATATAACCTTCTATACCACTACACTACTACACCAATTATGTCTATATTACGTTTTCATTCCACATGTACTATAACAAATTGAGAGTAATTTGATTATTTAAGGCACTAAATGAGTTCATTTGAAAATGTAATCAACTATAAAGTTGCATCAATTTTTGAGATATACAAGTTTTATTTTAATACTTTCTACATCCGAAACCGTTTACAAAATTTGAATTTTAAATTTGAAAACTTCACACGAATTTTTCAATGATAAGATGATTTCAAATCAAAAAATTGTCAACTACAAAGTTTCATTACATTTCAAGACCTACAACTTTTATTTTGGTGGTTTTTCCATCCAAGACAGTTTGAAAATTTCAAATTTCAAAATTCAAACATAGTTTTGCATAACAAGATGATTTCAAACCAAAACATTGTCAACTACAAAGTTTCATAACTCTTCAATACCTACAACTTTCATGTTGGTGATTTTTTCTTTCGAAGTCGTTTTCAGAATTCAAATTTTAAATTTTTTAAATTTAGACGTAGTTTTCGTTGACAATATGACTTCAAATGAAAAAGTTGTCAACTATAAACTTCTATAACTTCTCAAGATGTACAAAGTTTATTTTGGTTGTTTGGTCATTTGTTTATCTCACATAATGGTTCTAACAATATACACAAATTCTATACGTCTCTCTCGTAGTTTCATAAACTACGAGAGAGATATAGGTTTATGAACAAATTTATTTTTATTTTGTCATATGAAGAAATGTTCAATATATAAATTGTACATCATGATGAGTTATACAAATTTGTAGTTGAAAACTTTTTCATTTGAATTAATTTACTACTTTAAAATGTGATTTTTAAATTGTCTTTGCCTAGTGTTGGAGAAAAAACACTCGGCAAAGAGCTCTTTGCCGAGTGTTGTATTTGTGACACTCGGCAAAGAAACTCTTTGCCGAGTGTCAAAAATAAAACACTCGGCAAAGAGCTTTTTCGCCGAGGGTTTTTTGCGTGGCACTCGGCAAAGAATATGGCACTCGGCAAAGAGCCAAATTCTGGTAGTGATTGTCTCGTGTTGGTGAGGTGGCGGGTGCTCCAATAAAATTCACGTTTGGAGGTCTGGATGTCGTTTTTTAGACTCTTTGCTCCTCTAAGGAGCCGAGGTACCTGATGCAACCTGATGCACTGGCATCTTATCTCGAGACACACTGACAGCTAACATGGCCGCGTCATAGATCACGGCGCCACATTGCCCAACCCTACGCACTACAGCAGTCAGCTGCCCAGTGCGTGGGCACGGGCTGGTGCATGCGGTGCCTACGTGGACACGGTCAGCATTGGGAAAAAAATTGTTTGCAGCCTTTCACGAAAATGAGGATAAACCTCACACGCAGGTCAATAATACAACTAAAACGTTACCTGATGGATCTGCAGGTGGGGTTTATCCTCTTTTTGTGAAAGACTGCAAACGTCCTGTTTTACAGTTGGGCTGCAGCAAATTTTTAAATTTTTTTCCTAGCATTGACCACGGTGCAGGGTGCAGAACTGAACTGTGGCTTCAATGCTTGTCAGACCATTCAGACGCAGGCGCATTGTCCCGACGTAGTGGAGTGTGGAGTATAGGTGTATATTCGGGTCGTCCGGCCCAAGCCCGAAAAGGCTCACATTATTTGAATTTCGGGTCGGCCCGGCCTGTTTGAATTTCGGGTCGTGCCGGGCCGGCCCACGGGTGTAGCCCTCAGCCCACGGCCTAGCCCGTAATTGTTTAAACGTGCCGGACTCATTTCGGGCAGCCCAAAATTTTAAAAGCCCGAAATTCACATTAGGGTCCGAAATTCAATTTTTGGCCCGAAATTTAGTTTTTGGTCCGAAATTCACATCAGGGCCCGAAATTCACATCAGAGCCCAAAATTCAAAACAAATTTAATAAAACAAATAAAAGATAAGACAAATAAATTTGACCAAAAGTAAACTTAATATTTGTATTAAGTTACTAGAGCTATGCAATGACTACCTCGTTTACAAATCATTTTTGTTAGAAAGAAAAAGAGTATAATCAGCTCTATATAAAGTTCGTAAGTTCAGTTCATTATCTAATGTTCATAACAAAAATAAAATTACATCACATACTCTAATTCAAAGCTATAAATGCCATTCCGTGTTCTGTCATTCTCATTCCTTGTTCTGCCTTTCCGATTCCCCCTCCCCGCACAGTCCATTCCCACCATTCCCTATTCTGCCTTTCCGATTCCTCTCTCCCCACACAGTCCATTCTCATGTTCGGTCACCATTCCCTGTTTCCTTTCTCATTCCCCCCTCCCCATAAAGCTCATTCTCATTCCCACGTACATCCCACGCCTAGCTAAAATTAAATTAAAAAAACAGGCACCAAGGGGTTTCAAACCCGCGACCCCTGAAGCAAATGTGCTCGTAGCTACCACTACACCACATGTGTGTTTATGTCTACATCTATTATAGTAAAAACATATACTACATCTCTCCTGAAGCCCACCTGCTACCCTTACACAATGTGTAGTAGTAGATAAGTATCGCCGAGATTATTAAATTATATTTTCGGATTGAGAGAGTAGTATTTAAAGAAGAGCCTTGCATGCAATTTCTTTTGTTTGAATAATGTTTTCAACTTAAATTCCTTTTTTTGCACGTGTGACATTTATTCTCCATAATATTTTTCTATGGATCTGACTTATAAGTCATTTTGATAAACCAATGCCAAAGATGGATCCATGTTTCTTACTTGGAAACCCCTAACAAACACCACTAGCACGAGGCGCTCGCGTTGGTGTCGCTCATCGACGACGAGAAGAAGCTTGGCGACTGCTAGTTCAACCTCTCTGGAAGCAGTCCTGTCACACCCGGATTATAGGGGTCCAAAACCCGGGCGCGAACATAATCACCAGGTGTGCTGGGACCAAGTCTCACACATATGATGAATCATGGCACAGGATCGAATGTCACATCTTTACTATATAACAGAAGTTCTATACAAAATAAATAATTACATTATAAGGAGACAACGGTCCAGCAACCCAAAGTTGACTGGGAGACGACGGCCTAGACCTCTCACGAACACATCGCAGCATCCTCCAAGCGCCTCATCCTGTGGTACCTGTTCTTGACCTGTGGGGGGGTGTGAGACAGCAAGAGTGAGCTCACATACGTTCATCGCTCAACAAGTTGTGGGGAATAATGTGCATGAACTCACCAAAGGTGGGAGCTCACGTGAAGTGTAAGGCTTACCAAAGAAGATGGTTAGAGCTGAGCATTGCTTTTAAAGTTGGTCAAAATTTTATTAGCAGTTACTAAGTATAAGTAAATACCAACCCAGTTAAATAGTAGAACAAAAGTAACAACTTCACCTGCGATGCAATGCATATGACAAATTGAGTTTAAGTTCCATAATTTAATCATGTGAGTGTCCGAGCTGCTCTTGACCGTGAGCATGGCTAGTATACCAGTTTTACACTCTGCAGAGGTTGCGCATCTTTACCCACAAGTCGTGTATCCCATGTCGCCAGGGTTTGCAAGGCCCTTAGACACTACCGAGGTGAATGGCTAGGGATCCACTACGAGGCCTTTACAAAGTTCCACTAGCTTCCGAAAACCCGCTACAGTTTATAGGAAGTTCTAATGCAGGAATCCCTTGCAGGACCGCCATCGCAGCAAAATCCTCCCGAGGGCCTCCCTACACTGACCACTCCCCTACTGCCCTTGCCCCTTTCGGGTAAGGTAGTCTTCCACTAGCTTTCCTAATTAATCAGCCAAGGGGTCCCATTCCTCCCTTGTGGTAGCACTGTTTTCCCGGGTGGTTCTCCATGTTCCAATTAACATAATGATCTTATCATGAACAGTAATAATAAACATATAATAAAAGTGTGATCATGAATAATATACCTTCATACCCAAAACCACATAAAGCACTAGCAAGTACTACCCAAAAAGTTCAGTGGTAAACAAGGTATAAAGATAGACAAACTAGGGTAACCTATTGGGTCCCATCAAATTAACCTATGCAGATCATTATGATTAATTAGAACATGAGTGGGTAAAAGAAGTGATCAAGGGCACAACTTGCCTGGGACTTGAGATTCCAGGTACCAACTTGCTCCTCAGATGACACGTGACCTCGCTCTAGTCGTAGCAATACAAACAAACATTGTATAGGCAAAATTAACATTACACCAAACAAAATACATATTAATAATATACATATTAAAATAAGATCATAGGAACAGGAATCATTAATTTTGGAGTTATAGATTTTAAGTTATGAATTTTCAAAGGTTTTATGTGTTTAAAATGGAATTAAATGATAAATTAATTTTCTAACTGTTTTCATGTCAAAACAGAGACACAAAATGATAGACAATAATATTACAAAATTTTAGAAATTGGAATGGGTCAATTTGGACCAAAAATGGAATTTCTATGAATTTTACAAGTTTCTAGATTTGTTTTTGTATTAAAAATGAATTTCTAATATTATTTCTCTGTTTTAAACTCCTCTGGACTGGGCGCCAATTTCTGGAAAAGTCAGGGGGTCTGGCGTAAGTTTTCCGAGACACAGCGCATAGTGACTAACGGACGGCGGGTTGATTTCTGGAATTCACAGGGGTTCTTTAACAAAATGTACCCGCGAAGGGGTATGGTTGGATGCGAGCCGCCCGATTAGAATTCGACCGCTAGGATTTTACCCACGCTTTATACGTAACGGCAAACAATCCCGATCGGGGGATCGGGATCCAATGGCTCAGATTTTAAATACCCGAGATCTACTCCTATCCGTACATCGTCAGATCTACGGTCCGGATTCGTTTTCGTCCAAACGTTATTCTAGTTCTAATCCTGATCGTCCATGGCCCGATGAACGGACGTCAGTCACCCTCTCACCTCCTCGCGGACGACGGCGGCGCATCAGCCACAGCGCGCGGCGGCACCATTGTCACGCACCCGAATCCCGTCTCCCGCGCCCGAAGCTCTCATCGGCTATGCTCTATTCCATGCGGGGACAAAAACGAACTGGGGCGAAGAGTTCTTACCACTGATTGAGGCGGCAGTGGCCTTGCCCACGCAGCACGGCGGAACCGTGGCGAAATCCAACACCGACGACGAATCCACAGCTCCCCGGCCACCAAATCCGCAGGGTAAGGCCGCGGACACCACCCATGTATCGAGGCGAAGCAAGGGGAGGGAGTAGTACCGGCAGGCACGGCGCGAAGCCCCCCGGCCACGGCAGACGGTGTTCCACGGCGGAGGAGGAGACCTTGGTGAGCGATTAATGGTGTCGGGGCAGCGATTTCCCGCGACAGCCGGTCCGAGAGCACCCACACGCACCGGCGCAGTAGAGGCAAGAAGCTCCGCCTAAATAGCCTTGAGGGAGCAGCGGATCCCCAGCCGGTTTCTCCGCTCCGCTTCAACGACCCAGCAAGATTCTCGGGAGGAAGACGGTATCCGACACTCCGGCCCCGCGGGTCAGTGAGACCGCGCGTTCTCAGAGCCGCGGTCGCGAGCCTGGCCAACGGGCCCCCCCGGACAGCGACTGCTTCAATGCGCGGGCGCGGCCACTGGTTTCTCGGGCCCGCCGGTCAGTGGTCCACGCGCGGAAGCGTCAGCGTGGGTATGGGCCGCGCGTGTGGGGGTTAGGTTAGGTGGGCTGAATAGCTGGTGAGAGGCCCATTTAGCTGAGTCTGTTTTTATTCTTTTTTGTTTTCTATTCTTTTTCCTTTCTTTCTATTTTCAATCCCAAATTTGAATTCAAACTTGAGCTCATCACTATAATTTATGTTTGTAGAATTAGGAGTATTAATTCTGGATATATTTATTTATATATACATTATTTATATTTTTTTATATCCCTTCTCTTTTTCTTATTTCCAAACTCTAATTTCCATTTAGGGTTTGATCCAACCTTTAGAATTATTATCTTATTGTTATTATCCTTATTATTTTATTTAATGTGCAAACATATAAAACTCCAACATGATGCATATTCTTTTTATCATTTGTTTTAATTCACCTCCAATTTTCATGTATGCTCTTTTTATGATGCAAATATGGCACATAAGATAAGGAATTCACTATATCATCCTTTTATACAATTTTGAGTATTACAAATCCTACCCCCCTTAAAAATAATGTCGTCCTCGAGATTTGTAAGGGACATGATACAACAAATTTTAGCTTGTAGTCTAGATTTCAGTTTCTAGCTAGTTCAAAAATCAAGAGTCTCTTTTTTTTATTAGTTAGTTATTAGGAGAGCATAGGTATATATGGTTATAGACACTTTATTATGCAGGATAAAGGATATCTTTTAAAGCCTATATAGGTTTGGGCAAGAAAGAGTGGGGTAAAGAAAGACTCCATCCAAGATTGTGGATCTTGACTCATCTTGGTGACCTCACTTGATCCTTGAAGACTTGAGTTGGTGCTCATCCTTCCTTGATGAAGTTGATCATCTTCTTCGGTCTTGTCTCATTGATTAGGAGTTAGTGTATATTATTGGGCTGGGGAATATGGTTAATATAGGTATGGATGAGATAGACTACATGATGTAGGTCAAAAGTTTGTTTGATGTTAGGTGGGGATAGGCAGGTCATGCAATCCATCAAGACTCTATTGGTTGGGTTGGTTTCTCATTCTTTATTTAGTGTAGGGTGAACTAAGTTAAAACATGTGGAGAGGGTCTAATCTATTTCACAAGTATTATCTAACATGTTTAGTAAGTCACTTTAGATTAGATCAGATCTATGTTAGATTGGTGTGACTAGTTTTGACTAGATAAGATCTAATTAATTTGCATTAGATCATGGTTGTTAGTGGGATAAATATGCTAATTAAGGCAAGATGAATCCATAAGGATAAGGTAGAATCTTTTGAGGTCAGTTAGATCTATTAGGATAAGATAGAATCTTTTCAAGACAAGATGAATCTATTAAAGTAATAGAGTATCTTTTAAGATAAGATGGATCTATTAAGTTAAATATATTTTAATTAGGATAAGTTAGGATCTTTTGAGATGAGATGGATCTATGAGTGTAGGATAGAATCTTTTAAGTTGAGATGAATATTGTTAGGCTAGATACTTTAATGAGGGATAATCTAAGTTGATTAGTTATCTTATGATTTTTTTTATTTATATTTATGCCTATATGCGTATGCAGATGTAATTGTGGACATTACTCCACAACCCATCACACTCAACCAAAGATCCAAATCAGACAAATATCATAAGAACAAGCATTCAAGCATATAAAAATAATAGTTTTGTTTTTGTCCCTAAGAGTAGGTCTCCTATTCCTAAAATCAATTTAGGCACAGGATTTCAAAGTGTGAAATCCACATTTGTCTTTTAGAAAGAAAAGATAAGAATAATCAGAGTAAAGCGGAAATAGATAAGAAAAGATTAAGAAAAGTTTAGAAAAGAATCAGAGTAGCGAAGATAAGTAGATAATGGTTGTCCAGTTCTATCTAGGTTTCGTCCTACAGTCAACATTCCTCTGATACCACTTCTGTCACACCCGGATTTTAGGGGTCCAAAACCCGGGCGCGAACATAATCACCAGGTGTGCTGGGACCAAGTCTCACACATATGATGAATCATGGCACATGATCGAATGTCACATCTTTACTATATAACAGAAGTTCTATACAAAATAAATAATTACATTATAAGGAGACAACGGTCCAGCAACCCAAAGTTGACTGGGAGACGACGGCCTAGACCTCTCACGAACACATCGCAGCATCCTCCAAGCGCCTCATCCTGTGGTACCTGTTCTTGACCTGTGGGGGGTGTGAGACAGCAAGAGTGAGCTCACATACGTTCATCGCTCAACAAGTTGTGGGGAATAATGTGCATGAACTCACCAAAGGTGGGAGCTCACGTGAAGTGTAAGGCTTACCAAAGAAGATGGTTAGAGCTGAGCATTGCTTTTAAAGTTGGTCAAAATTTTATTAGCAGTTACTAAGTATAAGTAAATACCAACTCAGTTAAATAGTAGAACAAAAGTAACAACTTCACCTGCGATGCAATGCATATGACAAATTGAGTTTAAGTTCCATAATTTAATCATGTGAGTGTCCGAGCTGCTCTTGACCGTGAGCACGGCTAGTATACCAGTTTTACACTCTGCAGAGGTTGCGCATCTTTACCCACAAGTCGTGTATCCCATGTCGCCAGGGTTTGCAAGGCCCTTAGACACTACCGAGGTGAATGGCTAGGGATCCACTACGAGGCCTTTACAAAGTTCCACTAGCTTCCGAAAACCCGCTACAGTTTATAGGAAGTTCCAATGCAGGAATCCCTTGCAGGACCGCCATCGCAGCAAAATCCTCCCGAGGGCCTCCCTACACTGACCACTCCCCTACTGCCCTTGCCCCTTTCGGGTAAGGTAGTCTTCCACTAGCTTTCCTAATTAATCAGCCAAGGGGTCCCATTCCTCCCTTGTGGTAGCACTGTTTTCCCGGGTGGTTCTCCATGTTCCAATTAACATAATGATCTTATCATGAACAGTAATAATAAACATATAATAAAAGTGTGATCATGAATAATATACCTTCATACCCAAAACCACATAAAGCACTAGCAAGTACTACCCAAAAAGTTCAGTGGTAAACAAGGTATAAAGATAGACAAACTAGGGTAACCTATTGGGTCCCATCAAATTAACCTATGCAGATCATTATGATTAATTAGAACATGAGTGGGTAAAAGAAGTGATCAAGGGCACAACTTGCCTGGGACTTGAGATTCCAGGTACCAACTTGCTCCTCAGATGACACGTGACCTCGCTCTAGTCGTAGCAATACAAACAAACATTGTATAGGCAAAATTAACATTACACCAAACAAAATACATATTAATAATATACATATTAAAATAAGATCATAGGAACAGGAATCATTAATTTTGGAGTTATAGATTTTAAGTTATGAATTTTCAAAGGTTTTATGTGTTTAAAATGGAATTAAATGATAAATTAATTTTCTAACTGTTTTCATGTCAAAACAGAGACACAAAATGATAGACAATAATATTACAAAATTTTAGAAATTGGAATGGGTCAATTTGGACCAAAAATGGAATTTCTATGAATTTTACAAGTTTCTAGATTTGTTTTTGTATTAAAAATGAATTTCTAATATTATTTCTCTGTTTTAAACTCCTCTGGACTGGGCGCCAATTTCTGGAAAAGTCAGGGGGTCTGGCGTAAGTTTTCCGAGACACAGCGCATAGTGACTAACGGACGGCGGGTTGATTTCTGGAATTCACAGGGGTTCTTTAACAAAATGTACCCGCGAAGGGGTATGGTTGGATGCGAGCCGCCCGATTAGAATTCGACCGCCAGGATTTTACCCACGCTTTATACGTAACGACAAACAATCCCGATCGGGGGATCGGGATCCAACGGCTCAGATTTTAAATACCCGAGATCTACTCCTATCCGTACATCGTCAGATCTACGGTCCGGATTCGTTTTCGTCCAAACGTTATTCTAGTTCTAATCCTGATCGTCCATGGCCCGATGAACGGACGTCAGTCACCCTCTCACCTCCTCGCGGACGACGGCGGCGCATCAGCCACAGCGCGCGGCGGCGCCATTGCCACGCACCCGAATCCCGTCTCCCGCGCCCGAAGCTCTCATCGGCTATGCTCTATTCCATGCGGGGACAAAAACGAACTGGGGCGAAGAGTTCTTACCACTGATTGAGGCGGCAGTGGCCTTGCCCACGCAGCACGGCGGAACCGTGGCGAAATCCAACACCGACGACGAATCCACAGCTCCCCGGCCACCAAATCCGCAGGGTAAGGCCGCGGACACCACCCACGTATCGAGGCGAAGCAAGGGGAGGGAGTAGTACCGGCAGGCACGGCGCGAAGCCCCCCGGCCACGGCAGACGGTGTTCCACGGCGGAGGAGGAGACCTTGGTGAGCGATTAATGGTGTCGGGGCAGCGATTTCCCGCGACAGCCGGTCCGAGAGCACCCACACGCACCGGCGCAGTAGAGGCAAGAAGCTCCGCCTAAATATCCTTGAGGGAGCACCGGATCCCCAGCCGGTTTCTCCGCTCCGCTTCAACGACCCGGCAAGATTCTCGGGAGGAAGACGGTATCCGACACTCCGGCCCCGCGGGTCAGTGAGACCGCGCGTTCTCGGAGCCGCGGTCGCGAGCCTGGCCAACGGGCCCCCCCGGACAGCGACTGCTTCAATGCGCGGGCGCGGCCACTGGTTTCTCGGGCCCGCCGGTCAGTGGTCCACGCGCGGAAGCGTCAGCGTGGGTATGGGCCGCGCGTGTGGGGGTTAGGTTAGGTGGGCTGAATAGCTGGTGAGAGGCCCATTTAGCTGAGTCTGTTTTTATTCTTTTTTGTTTTCTATTCTTTTTCCTTTCTTTCTATTTTCAATCCCAAATTTGAATTCAAACTTGAGCTCATCACTATAATTTATGTTTATAGAATTAGGAGTATTAATTCTGGATATATTTATTTATATATACATTATTTATATTTTTTTATATCCCTTCTCTTTTTCTTATTTCCAAACTCTAATTTCCATTTAGGGTTTGATCCAACCTTTAGAATTATTATCTTATTGTTATTATCCTTATTATTTTATTTAATGTGCAAACATATAAAACTCCAACATGATGCATATTCTTTTTATCATTTGTTTTAATTCACCTCCAATTTTCATGTATGCTCTTTTTATGATGCAAATATGGCACATAAGATAAGGAATTCACTATATCATCCTTTTATACAATTTTGAGTATTACAAGTCCTATGTGGCCCATGCACCGCTGTGTACGGTAAGCTTCGGCGCAGCCGTCGCTTGGATGCGGTCCAGAGGAGCTGTACCGTGCTGTCCATCATCAAACAGGGGGACCTCATGGTCGTCGCCAATGCCGACGACTCTCGGGTTGTTCTGGGCACCACAACCGACGATGGCGCCATCACGCCATCTAGCTCATCATCTACCTGAAACCCAACCTGCCACGTAAGTCGCTACTGACCGACCATGAATTCTTGTACGCTGGGATGACGACCATTATTGCTGTTGTGTGAGTGTTCTCGAACAAGATGTATGTAGAGGAGTAGCACATCAGATGGTGCAACGACTAGGTGTACTACCTCGCTGATGAGCCCGGGGTGCACTTCATTTGGCAGCCCAGCCAAGAGTCATCGGTACTCACCATGTCACGCGCGTTCGACGACTACTATATCAAGGATTGTGACGTCATCTCAGCGCCGGAGGTGACGCAGAGGAGGACCGACAACAATGACCACTCGCCATCGTCGGGGTAGCTTTTGTGCCGGCCTGCCTTTAATTCTCTTCGCAAACACACACTTGCCTTTTTGTTTAAGCAAGCGTGTATAGTGGTGCGTGCCTGATGACTAACGATGTACGACGGAACTTCTACCGGCAGATGTGGCACGTGCTCTCCAATGATGAGACCATGCAAATCATGACATATATTGAAGTCTGAATGATACTGATGGTTGCAATGTAGTAGTGAAACAACTAAATTAAAATAACAAAAAATTATGTATGGCTAGGATCACAAATGGATTATGAAACATTTTTTATAACAATATAAGACACATTTTGTATATAAGTTATCATGGTATTATATATTCCCGTTGCAACGCACGGGTACTCACCTAGTGTGGAATAAAGTGTGATTTTAATAAATATATGAGCCTTTTTGTGCCTCTATATGGGCCATTTCGTGCCTGCCTTAAACGGGTCGTGCTCGTGCCCGCCCATGGGCCGCGACCTCGATCCAAACCCGGCCCGACACTAAAATATTTCATGTCGTGTCGTGCCCCTTGGGCCGTGCTTTTTTCCCGTGCTTCGGGCCGGTCCATCAAACCCAGCCCAAATGTACACCTATAGTGTGGAGCCAGCTAGCAGTGGGAAGAACCGGTAATGCAGCAATATCCGCTATCTCTATTTTTCTCGCTGTCAACAGCACTCACTCGCTCGTTTGCCTTGGTGATCACCACCATGCCTGTGTGGCAAACTTGCTTTCAATTTGCAAGACACAAATAAACTCCATATATAGATTATATATATATATATATATATATAATGTAGGTATATTAGAAGTCTTGGGCTTTCTCTAGTTAGAGGAAGCACATGCAGATCATCCCTGCGACCTGGTCTAGCCCAGCGCGCTCACTACACCCACTCGCCAAGCCAGGCTGTAGGGTGCGCCCTCACCTATGAGTCAAACATGTATTTCTGCATGCGCGTAAATTTAGGAAAAAGATATGTGACAATTTATATTTTTAAATGCTTGATTTCCTCCATAAATATAGGATCGTTGTAACAGTCATGCAGCTAGACTCGTTTGGACTAATTTACAATATATACTGATACTAATTATGCTACATAACATAGATATTTATGTAATTCAGTACACTACGTAAATATCTGTTACATGCTCATGCACAAAATTAGGATGACAAAAATGTATGATTAAAGAAAATTGATTGGCATGTATAGAAATAAAAAAAATCGTATTTAATGCTTTATTTCCTCCATAAATATATGATCGCTCCAACATCCATGTAGCTAGGTTCGTTAGGATCAGTTTATGATATATACTGATACTAATTATGCTAAACAGTGTAGATATTTATGCAATTCGGTACATTGTGTAAAAATCTGTTATGTGTTGCATGCGCACAAAATTATGATGACAAAAATGTACGATGAAAGGAAATAGATTAGCATGCATGGAAACAAAAAATCGTATTTAATGATTTATTTTCTTTATAAATATAGGATCGCTCCAACAGTTATGCAACTAGACTCGTTAGAACCAGTTTATGATATATACGTATACAAATTATGTTACACGGTGTAGTTATTTATGCAATGATGTACACTGCGTAAAAAATTTGTCATGTAGTTCACTGGTGGACGCATCTTCAGGTTCAAGCATAAAAATCTTTAGTTTTGAGCATAAAACCTCTCGATTATAAGCGTAAATAGCGAGCCAATGTGAGAGGTTGATATCTCTGGTGGGTTGTATCACTACACCAAAATAGTGAACTTCCTAGAGCCTAAACCCTAGGAAGTTAGCCCTAAACTCTAGAAAGTTAGCTAAACTCTCGGAAGTTAAGCCATCCTGTCGGAAGTTTGGCTCTCGAAATTTTTTTGTCGGAAGTTAGCTTAACTTCCTAGAGCCAAAGAAGCCTCTCGGAAGTTAGTAGGTTCTCGGAAGTTAATAGCTTCACGCCGTCAGCGCCATCAGTTGACTAACTTCCTACGACTAACTTCCTACGGCTGACTGTAGCCCTAGAAAGTTAGCTGACTAACTTCCTACGACTGAATGTAGCCCCTAGGAAGTTAGATAGCTAACTTATTACGACCCAATAAGCCTCTAGGAAGTTAATTTGACCAGCATTACAAATGCTGTTTATTTTTATTTTACACCACATTCCACATCATAACAAATATATAGCACAACATATTTTCACATAAAACATCTCACACACAATCAAATAGCAATATTTAAATCCATAGTCTCATCAATTACATCACAAAAGTCTCATCCATAGTCATAATAAGACACAACTCATACAGTACTAATAAGAGACAATATCTCATAAATAGTCATAATAAAAGTCTCAAGTATCATAACACAATAACATATAGTAGGACACTTGTGCGGATGCTTGCATGAAATAGCTGACGATCCTGTGGACATAGGACACTGTGTGCACTCCTTCATGCATGTAGCTACAATCAATTGGGAATTCATTAGCCCTCTTAATAACGGTGGACACAACCCTCGCGTGCGCTCGATCCACTTAGTCTTCAGCACTTTATGGATTTTTTTCGTTCTAATTCAGTAACCTGAACACACACAAAAAAACAGTTCCAAATGTCTGTCAATTGGTATATATGTAGTTGCCAAAAAACAGTTCCCAATGTCTAGTATATCTATCATGCAGGAGGAATGGAGGACATCTCAAATTCACGAGATCGAACACCAATCCATGGGACATCAGGCATAACAGCATGTGATGATTGATGCACACGTCCACAGAATTCTGTGTGCCCCCATATATAGACAGTTTTTTATAAAAAAAAATAGACTTGTATGTGCATCGAAAGTTAGAGAACTGTGCTAAGAGATAGTGATACAATTAAAGAAGAACTTGCATGCATTCTCGAGGATTTGCTAATAACAGGAGCACCCTTATAAAAAAAAAGAAAGAAAGAATACAGAAAAGAAACGGAAGCTTAATTAGGTACACCACACACGATGAGCTGAGCGCAAATCTGAAAAGAGATTTGTTCACCACACGACCACACTGTGTGTTGTGCATGGATACTAACAAGTACCCGCGATTTAAAAGCATAACAGTTTGAGAAAAACAGATGCTGGATTCTGCTGATCAGAGGTTCAGAAAAGCCCTGCTGTTCTAGTACATATGCATGCACCTAGCCATCAATTCAATATATAGATCCAAACAGTTCTACGATGCTTTGTTTGAACAAGGACGCTAGCTCCAACTAGCATCTCAGTGCTTCTCGACTATAGCCACAGTCAGTGTGGCGGACACAATTATTATATGCACAAATCATGCACTAATGTGGCGGACGAATGAATATCTTTGTATTATACATCTCAGTGCTTCTGGACTATAGGCTACAATTCTGATAGAAAATAAATCTATCAGGCTGCTCTATCTGCATTTCTGCCCAAACAAGAATTTACAAATCATGCTATAAAAAAGTCAATGGCTACAATGTGATGCTATAATTAAATTATAACACAAAAGCATGAGGATAAAAAATTACCGAGGAACTGCAAAGGACAGCTAGCCACGGCTATAGAGCTTCACCACCTGACGGTTTTACTAGCAGACAAGCACCTGGATTGTGGATCGTACTCATACTCCACTTGGTATGCATGGCAAGTGGATCAGAGCCGTTCACCAGGTATCTGAAGGTTGCCAAGAAGATATGCCGTGTTCCTAGTTCTGAGATCCTGTAATAAACCACTTGTGCACGGCCTATCTCTATTATCCATACGGCTTCCAGTTTTTGTCATCATCACCACCAAAGGCCGGAGAATGGGCTGGCTACCGAACAGCACTGACGACGACTACAGACTGTACTAGCAAGCGATGCCAAGGGGACCAGAGAGAGGGCTGCTCTGCTTGGGTTCCAAACACCAGCATATCGACGACCAGACAGATACATAAGACTGTCCGCAACGCTTCACTCTACCTCTCCCCTACCCTAATACTGTTCACCATTTGGCGGCTACAGTAACCCCCTACCTTCCGCAGCGGCGATCGCCACCCTCTCCCCTTCCTCGCGACACTCTTCTCTCTCACGCTAGATGCAGCGGTTCGCTGTAGCCGCCCCCTCGGCTTCTTCGCGTGGAAGGAGCCGCCCGCGCGAGACAGCGGAAAGTTCTCGCTCCACCTCGCTCCGTCTCCACCCGTCCACGGAAGGGCGTTTTTTGGAGGCGACGCGGCGGCGGATCTCACGTCCGGCGGTGGAGTCGGCACCGGCCGCGCTCGGGTGCGCAGAAGACGAAGTCGACGTCGTGAGCACGCACTGCCGTTCGCGAGCGAAGACGAAGAGGGGTCACATCCGGTTCCGCCGAGGTTCGTCGCGTCCGATTCGTTGGCTTCCGTCTCAGACCCTCAACGACGCCTTCAGATCCAGACGCATCCCCTTCGATTCGACTTCGTCGGCACTAAATCTCCCGTTGTTAAGGTAATTTGCTTTTAAAATCCACGGCAAATCATTGTTTATGTTCCGATAGATATAGAACTGAAGTCGTATTGTGCTTCATTGGCGTCTTGCGGGCCAGATCCATACCTACTAGAGGTATAGGTTCTTGTTCCGCTTGAAACGGAAAGTTCAGTGACGACAAATTAACATTACCACTGCTGCGGTGTTAAAAAATTCCTATTTTTTGTTGCCAAGCCCATAGGATTTACCACAAGCACAGAAGTGTTGTAGGTATGAAGTTAGGTAGTTTTTCATCCGGTGCTTTATGGCCCTGGTATACCATACCTTATGTTCCATGCCATCCAGTGCTGTTGATTCGACTGTCCTTCATGTATTTGAAGGAAGACATTGTTTTTCTGCCTTTTATGTGCAATGTTACCCTTTGGCACTATATGAGTATCCACCAATATAACCGACAATACTAAATCACTTTTTTCGTGTTCCATGATATGTAATGTTTCAGAGTTATACTTGTCTTCCTCTAGGGACATTACCTCTACCATTTCTCTCTGCACTTACATGTTTCCTTTATATTACTGTGGCAATTATTTTCGTAAGCTTGGAACGTGTATAAAATGTTCTTGGCAGGTTCATTCCCATGTACCTGCCAACAAATATTTTACTGATAAGTAGAACTGCCAAGTTTGCATATGTCTGTTTTTTAATGATTCCAAGTGTACATGTGTTACCTCATCTTCAGTTAACTCAATATCCTTTGTTGCATTTGGACATGTTCATGTATTTCATATGGGTAACTATACAATTTATCTGTTACATTTGATCATCAATATGATAGATCTTAGGAAAGTGATTGTACATATCAGTTTTTAATTTGGAATGTGTAGTTTCTACATCCCTTATATTTGGTACATGTTTGTAATGTTATTGCATGTTTTTATGACACCATTGTGGTTAAAACTTAATTTGTATGTAATTTTATATGCAAACTTTTGTCATTACATGAATGCATATGCTTTTAAAGGGTTTGCACATGTTACTTCATAAATTAAATGTTTGCAGCCCATTTGGTAATGGCATCCTCCCAAGAAGATAAGATGAAGGCTTTGATGAAAGTCCTTATCGACTGTACAGAGGATTCCACAAAATCCCTGGGGGGTTTAGTTGATCATGCATTAGACCACATGCATGATGAAGAAATCCTAGCTAGGACATTGTTTGCTATCAAAGATAAACTAGAGTTGCTCCAGCAGGATGCCTTAGAGGCAAAAGTCCAAGGCTTTCCAGAAGTAGCTAAGTACGAGTGGGATGACATCAGTGTTGATCCTCCCTCTCCGTCACCCCCTCCAACAGTTACTGATCCTTCTGTTGACGAAGAGGAGTACTACTGCCCCGACGTGAGTGACGAATGGTATTTCAGTGATTCAGATAGGTCTACCCGTACTAGCTACTGGAATATCTTTTAGGTTATGTTGGCAGTGAAAGGTACATGACATCCTTTTGAACACCCATATGTCATGTTTGTCTATGTCTAAGCAGTACACTGTCGGAAGTACTTAGTTCGATGTAAGGAATAAATGTAGTCTGTGAACTATGCTCAGTAGCAAGTCTCATGTGTTTGGTTTAGTACTGTAACCGTTTATGCGAACCTTTTATTATATTTCATTTCGAAATCATTGGTTGAAATGCTTATGCTCAAATGTAACTCTTATTACCATCTGACTTAATCTGTCCCCTGTCCACCCTTACTAGAATGGACCCATCAAACAATGCGACTTCTTCTCAGCCCATGTCAAATACTTCTATTGGCCAGCAGTTTGTTCCTCCACCCCCTATGTGGCCCACGCCTTACATGCAGCAGAGTGGTATGGATTGTAACCTCGTGGGAAACCTGAATTTTCCAAACCCTTCTCAAGGTCCGACAACAATGTGGGCACCCATGCATACAGGGAATACTTCTTCCCAATCATCCATGATTCCGGCCTCTCAATCAGCTATGTACTGGAATCATTACTTGAATTTTGTCAGGAATCCTCTTGGGCCACCTGAAGTTAACCCATTTCCTGATTCCATTCCACCATCCAATACCAGTACACCATTGCAGGGTTCCAATACTATACCTTCCATACCTGTGAATTTGGAGTCAGATGCAGAACATAGTGTTCACGACATCAATAGTCCTGAAAAGAATGCACCTCCTATACAAAAACCCAAAAAGGCTAAGGAACAAAACTTTACTGGCCCTGAAGATCTTCTACTTTGCACAACCTGGTTGCAAATTAGCAGTGACCCTGTTGTGCACACTGGGCAACGTAGGGAGGGCCTTTGGGCTAGAATTGAAAAAAGATACAACGAACAGAGGGGGAACTTTCCTTGTCGAGTAAACAGAGCTCTTAGCAGCAGATGGGACAAGATAAGAGCAGATGTAAGTAAGTTTGCTGGGTACTATGCAAGAGTTCTTAGAGAGAAACAAAGTGGGTTAACTGATGACGACAAGGTAACCCAAATTATCCCGACTTTGAATCATTTACAAATGAATCTATATACATGTTAACACATTTGTAAAATGAAACCTTAATTTGTACAGACTTCGAAGGCGGCAACATTATTTGCACACGAGGAGAACAAAAATTTCCAGTACATGCATTGCTGGCACCAACTAAAGGGAGAACCGAAATGGGAGAGCATTTGTAGTGGACAATCGTTCCGCGGTTTGAGTGCTAATCCAGTTGGGTCCACAGGTACTCCGTCTGGTTCGACAACTAAAAATGATAGTTCATCAGCCGGGTTGACAGGAAAACGGCCGCGTGGTCGTGATTTCAGTAAATCACAGAGAAACAAACCTGCATCATCTTCATCTCCAGAGTACCTGAGCCGTTTGCAAGAAATAACTGAAAAACAAATTCAGAGGTCCCTAGAAAAGGGTGCAAAAAAAGAGAAGTGCACAGAAGAAGACAGGGAAATGGAGAAAAAGCGGTTAGAATTGGAAGCCGAAAAAGTCATCATACGAAAAAGGGAATTGAAACTGCAAGAACTAGAATCTGCTGAAAAAAGATTACAAAGGCTGGAGGCAACGAAGGAAGAAGATGTCCAACCCCAAGTTTGGATTATGATGCAAAAACAAAAACAGAAGTTGCAAGAATTCATATTTGGTTACGAGTGAAATATATATTCGGTTACTAGTAATTTGAGCTTGTTTCACCGAACCTGTTTGTATTATTTGGTTATGTGAGAACGTTACATTTGTGTGGCAGACCATTATATTATCTGTTCGAACCATAAGTCGTGAAGGACAGTCGTGCAGTTGTGTTTGTTCGAAGGTGTTGTAATCGACAATAATTATTTCCAGTTGCTGTGAACAAGTTTGCTTTAATTTGCATATATTGCCTGCGTGTTGAGCTTGGAATCGCTTGTGTAGTGTAGAAATCGTTACAATTGTTCTTGTTATTGTGTTGCAGGAACAAGTACAGGTTTGCAATGACGAACCTCTTTATTTCAGCAACCGATACGTACGACTTGCGACTGGAAATTACACATAGTAGACTCAAGTTTCAATAAACTTTACCATACGACTGCTCATGTTTACATGCTTCCACGCCGAGCCCACAAATGCTCCACAAGATCATTTTGGAGGGAGCATGATCTTTCTTGGCGACGAAGATCGAAGTGGTTAATCACCCATTCGGCCCTTCCTTCAGCAATTAGTTGTGGTGCTTGGCTGGTTGAAGGGTTATCTCCAAAATCAGTATTAGCTGCAAACGGCCCTTCGTCTTCAACAATCATGTTGTGCATTATGATGCAAGCTGTTATAATTTCAGTTAAACGATTTCGATCCCAACCATATGCTGGACCTCGTAGCACCGCCCACCTAGCTTGAAGAACTCCAAATGCACGCTCAATATCCTTTCGACAACTTTCCTGCATTTGTGTGAAATACACTTTCTTTTGCTCATATGGGTGCCTTATAGCTTTTACGAATGTTGGCCAGTTGGGGTAAATACCATCAGCAAGGTAATATCCGAAGTTATATGCATTTCCATTTATTGTGTAATGCACAGGTGGCATTCGGCCAGATGTCATGGGGTCGAAAACTGGTGATCGGTGGAGCACGTTCACGTCGTTGTTTGTCCCAGGCATGCCAAAGAAAGCATGCCAAATCCAAAGGTCATAGGTTGCCACAGCTTCTAGGATCATAGATGCTCGTCCATTTCTACCACAAAACTGACCACGCCATGCGGTAGGACAGTTCCGCCACTCCCAATGCATGCAATCTATAGAACCCAACATCCCTGGGAAACCTCTTGATTCGCTATGGTGCATGATGCGTGTTATGTCAGCTTCGTTAGGAGTTCGTAAATACCACCCACTGAAGTATGCAATGATAGCTCGACAGAAATGATGAAGGCATTCCCTAGCTGTCGACTCCCCTATTTGAATGTACTCGTCTACAGCATCTGAAGGTAATCCATATGCTAGTACCCGCATTGCCGCACATACTTTTTGTAGTGGACCTAGACCAGGCATACCAGTTGCGTCTACCCGTTG
The DNA here is from genome assembly GCA_029449295.1 of Zea luxurians. Lineage (NCBI taxonomy): Eukaryota > Viridiplantae > Streptophyta > Magnoliopsida > Poales > Poaceae > Zea > Zea luxurians. The sequence continues at coordinate 11,956,445 of JAOPSE010000043.1, read as the reverse complement.
TGTAAAGTACGAATCATGTTGTTGAAGACCTTGCAAGATTCTCAGGAAAAGAGGCCTACTCATGCGGAACCTAAGTTTATAATAAAGAATATTTGTAATGAAATTGCAAATATTAAACCGTATTGGAATAATAAGTAGTGGGTACCTTCTACGAAAGACGTGGGGTGGATACACAGGGTTCTCGGCGAAGTAGTGATGATGGATAAGATTTTCTCCACGAAAATGATCTCTATGAATAACCCGCCGAGGCAAACGGGAGCGTCGTTGGAGGTGGCGTCTGGCCTCTGTGTTGAGGACAAGAAGATTGACAAGCATAAGTGTTTCGTCGTCACTATCACTGGAGTAAGAGTCTTCATCGCTATGGCTGTGAGACATACTTTGAAATGTTTGAATTGTTCATGTAGTGAAGTTTGTTGTTGCAATTGTGAATAGATGGATTGCATATATATAGGGGAGAGGAATGCGGCTTCAGGTGCAAGCTAGTGGCTTGCGACGAAAGCCGCACATGGCTTTCGTTGCAAGACAAGTGTTGCTTGCCGCATAAGACTAGTGCATTTTGGTTTGCACGAAATTTGATTTCGTATTCCAGGACGGATCAAATTTCATCACGAAAATATGCAAATTCGAATGTATTGTAAAATAATAGTTGTTATATATTTGTTGTGCAAGTAATTGTAAAGTAATTATTTTTTATAAATTTCATTTTTTAATACATGCGTAACAAGTCGGACGTGTGCAAAATAATGAAAGAAAAAAAAAATTGAAGTTGGTTAAAGTTAGTTATATGGAAATGGTTTTTTAATGAGTAGAGGGATATATAGGGGAAAATATAGAGGGAACGGTTGCGGGACGAGTGAATATAGGGGATGGAATCTTGCTGACGTGGCTGCATAGTAACATTTAGGGGGAAAAATTTAGGGGGAACGGTTGCGGACAGTCTAACGACCTCACGCTCCCCTTAAGGACCTGGGCCTGACAGCGGCAACTGTGCGTGACCATGGAAAGAGAACAACATCAGCCAAGCCAGTCGGAGGAGGGGGAGGGATGTCAGAAACAATCAGACAAATCACTTACCTCGATGCAGCAGAAGCAGTACACACTTGACAAGCCTCACAAGACTTGGCCCAATGCAAGGTAGCAGAGATAGCGATGAGATGAGGTAGCCGTGCCCATGCGGTTTTAGCAATCCACTAGCACAGCTGATGAAAGGGTGTGGCCACGCCGGTGGGAGCGGCGGCCGGGGGCAGGGGCGGCCGCGGTGGGCGGGGCCGAGGCTGGTGCGTCGGCGGGCGCGGCTTGTGCGGGTGGGAGCAGGTGTCTGGCGGCGGCTTCGATTTGGTGGAAGAGACACGGGAGTGAGAAAGGGGTGAGAAGAGGATAAGATTGAGTAGAGGTTTAATATAAAAAATATAACTTCCTAGAGTAAAGTCGTAGAAAGTTAGATAATTTCCTAGAGTTTTTACATGTACTCTAGGAAGTTAAGTAACTTCCTAAAGCCGGCCGTAGGAAGTTAGTTTTTCGTTTGACTGGTCAAAAGCTGAAATCTAACTTCCTAGAGGAGGCCGTAGGAAGTTAGCTGCCCATCCTAACTTTCTAGAGGCAGTCGTAGGAAGTTAGCTTTTCGTTTGACTGGTCAAAAGCTGAAATCTAACTTCCTAAAGGAGGCCGTAGGAAGTTAGCTGCCAATGCTAACTTTCTAGAGGCAGCCGTAGAAAGTTAGCTTTTCGTTTGACCACACCCGCGGATCAGCAACTAAAAGCTAACTTCCTAGAGGAGGCTGTAGGAAGTTAGCTGCCCATGCTAACTTCCTAGAGGCAGCCGTAGGAAGTTAGCGGCTCGCTTAACTAAACACATGAGTCAGCGTGTGAAAGCTAACTTCCTACAGTTTTTATAAAATACCGTAGGAAGTTATATTTATTTCCTAGAGCTACCAGTTGCCTCTCGGAAGTTATTTATTTCCTACGATTTGTTATAAAAGTTGTAGGAAGTTAAAAAACCGTAGAAAGTGTATGATTTTGGTGTAGTGTATTCATTATCCTACTTTTATAGCAGTTCCGAAAAGTATGGAAGTCGCATCCATGAGGTTTCTATTTTTATGCAGATCCAAAAATTATGGCAGATCGTTGGAGTTTCCATCGCATGCGCGAAAATTTTGGATGATATTTTCGTTTTCACTGCACGCATGCAAAAAATAGGATGACATGGTTCACGCAGAGTGTATATTCATATACAAAGTCGCATAAATGCATACATTGTGTAGCATAATTGATAAAAAAACCTAATATCGGTTCAACTAACAGTCCCTGCGGGAATTAGGGACAATTTTATGGCAACATAAAATCGTATTCATCATTGTAAAAATCATCACTGTAATGCATAAATAGTGTAAGTAGCAGACATAAAACACAATCATCGATGGCAGAAATATGGATCAGATAGTTCGTCATCGGAGGACGATCCCGAGGCCGCTAGATCAAAGGACGTCGCCGAAGCCACCAGATCGGAGCAGTTGGTCGTCGAAGGACGCTAGAGCCACCCACGCCTCGCGTGCCCGCCACCGTGAGAGACAACCGCACCTTGCGCGACCGCCGGAGCGACCCACGTACCTCGTGGCCACCGCCGCCGTTGCCGACGCCTACCATGCCTCGCACAACCGCCATTGCCACCGGGCCTAGGGTGCGCCTCCGCCGCCCGTCCGCTTCGGGAGCGCCGTCACCACTTGCCCGTCCGCCTCGAGAGCGTCACCGTCGCTCGTTCCTGGTGGAGCGCCGCCATCGGTCGCCCGCCACGGGGCAGCACCGCCGCTAGCCCCTAGGACCGCCGCCGCTCGCACGCCCGAGGGAACCGCTGCCACCGCTAAAACTTAATACCTAGCGGTGTGTGGGTGTTTTAATAGCAGCCCGGACCTGGTCCGTCTCGATCGGATTGCACCGTCTGACCTAGGCTTCCAATAAACTATAGGAAGCTCAGGTCAGACGGTGCAATCCGGTCGAGCCTAAAGATACGTCCACAAGTGAACCACATGCCATTTTTTACGTAGTGTACAACATTGCATAAATATCTAAACCATGTAACATAATTTGTATAAGTATATATCATAAACTGGTTCTAACAAGTCTAGTTGCATGTCTGTTGAAGCGATGCTATATTTATGAAGAAAATAAAGCATTAAATACGATTTTTTGTTTTTATGCATGTCAATCTATTTCCTTTCATCATACATTTTTGTCATCATAATTTTTTGTGGATGCAGCACGTAACACATTTTTACACAGTGTACCGAATTGTATAAATATCTACGCCGTGTAGCATAATTAATATCGGTATATATCATAAACTGATTCTGACGAGCTTAGCTACATGGTTGTTGGAGCGATCCTATATTTATGGAGGAAATAAAGCATTAAATACGGTTTTTTATTTTTATACATGCCAATACATTTCATTTCGTCATACATTTTTGTCATCCTAATTTTGTGCATGCAGCATGTAACAAATTTTTAAGTAGTGTACTGAATTGTATAAATATCTAGAATGTATAGCATAATTAGTATCAGTATATATCATAAATTGGTCATGACGAGTCTAGCTGCATGTTTGTTGCAGCGATCCTATATTTGGAGTAAATCAAGCATTTAAAAATAAAAACGTCATATATCTCTTTTCTAAATTTACGTGCATGCAGATAAACGTGTTTGACTCATGCTTGCCTTCCTATTTTTTTGTATGCACATACGTGGGATGGGGGTGCACCCGACAACATGACTTGGCAAGTGGGTGTAGTGGGCGCGCCGGGCTGGATCAGGTCGCAGGGGGTGGTCGGCCTGGGCTTAGGGCCTGTTTGGTTGGGCTGTGGCTATGAAAAAGTTGCTGTGTGTTGTGAGCTGTGGAAAAAGCTGCTGTAAGCTGTAAGCTGTTAAAAAGCTAAAAACCGTTTGGTGGAAACCACTAAAAGTCGTTAAAAATTCTTCGATATATGTTTTCACAGTTCCATCCGAAAAGCCACTAAAAGCAGGTCCAGGGGTGCTTTCAGATTTGCACTACGAGAAAGTCAGCTTTTAGAAAAAGCTGCTTCCTGGATCCAGCCCTTTGGTTGGCTTTTGGCTTTTAGGGGGGCAAAAGCCAAAGCCAAAAGTCAAACCAAACACACCCTTACTCTAACTAGAGGTGTAACACCTCAGGTGTTACCAAGGCACTGGCTTCATATAGGCACTGATGACTTGTTATCACATGAGGTTAATTGGAGGAGAAGGAGCACCTAAAACCTTGGAAACATGGGTTAGCTAAGAAATGTTAATGACAAAAGCTTTACCCAAACATTTTGAACAAATTGTCATCTTGAGCCAAAGAGGTTAAACCCTAAGACCCCTAAGGGCACTAGGCTTCCAAGCAAGGGATCAGTGGATAAGTTAATCAAGTTGCTAAATCTTGATTCTAATCCTTAACCAAAGTTTAAGTAACGTTATAACCTACAAAATGCAGAGGGGAAACATTACAAAAAGACCCCTTAAAGACCCCAAATCCACTCCTTAAGTAGAGAGCACACTAGAGCTCTCTAATCTTCTCTAAGTCAAAATTTAACCATAATCTAAAGATCAGATGTGTTCACTTAGTAAATGGCGCCAAAACCACTTGGTACGAATACCAAAAAGGTGCCAAACCACCTAAGGCACCCACTGGAAAAGTTTGAACGCGAGCCAAATTCGTTTGACAAGATTTGGCATCTCTTTTGTCGCGAGGTGGACAGTGAGACAAGCCAGATTTGGCGTCCGCAAATCTTCTGACCTAGGGCTTATCTCCCCTTGGAACTTACATACAAGAGATGGCCATAGGTGCCAGGAAGAGGCATGCGCCGGATTTTTGCCAAGATTCGCATGTTTGCGATCTCGGCAAGCTTTTGAACATGGGCAGAAGAACACCTCCACGTGTTCGACACGCCCTGAACGCGCCAGAGCACGCCCAGCACCCGACCCCGCGTGCCTGCGCCGCGCCAAGCCACGCCCGTGTCCCCTGCCCATGCCCGCGCCTATAAAGCCAGCCAAGGCTTCAACCGAACGCCCCCACGCGCTCTCGACCTCACCGGAGCAAGAGATCGCCGGTGTTGCCCTGCACACGACGTGCCAGCGGCCGCCCGAGCACCCGCCACCGTAGACCGGCCAGCAGAGCCATTCCCAACCCCGTCCAACCCTCAAGAGAGACTCTACGTGCCTCGGTGAAGCTCCCAGCGAGAGGAATCGAGCTCTGCCTCGCTGGAGAAACCAAATCAAGGTCACCGGACTTCAACCGACCGCCGGCAAACATAGACCGAGCTCGACGGTGAGTTATTCTGCGATTCCTTGCACGAGTCGACTCATTGGCACCCCGTGAAGCTCCCCGTGCCCTTGGATTGACCTGTATCACCGTGGATAGGCCGAAGCACTCGCCGCCGACGAGCTCACCCGCCTGCGCACGTGGACCGGCCGATTCCGACCATCACCGTCGTCGAGTTGTACCTCGTCATGACCGCAAGGACCTCCCGAAGCCAACCCACCCTTCGCCGGACCTCCCTCGCCGCCGGTAAGCCGCACCGCCCTTTTTCCTTTCGCGGGTACTGTTCAAAAGGGGGGAGGGACCTCGAGGAAGAAGGAATAGAAGTCAGGGGGGTTTTTGAATTGTCAGCGACTCAGGTGAACAGTTGCGCAAGGGTATAAGTTAAAAGATTGGTTTAGGAAAAGCCCAGGGTCCTCGGTGTAAACTGGTTTTCCAGAAAACCTTTTTAACATTTCTAATTTAAATACAAACAGAGCTTGTAAAATTTATAACTTCAGTTTTATTCAACCAAATTTAGTCAAATCAATTTTGCCAGATTTTTAAAAAAGTAAACTACTTAGGAAAAATACAAAACTCCCTAAGTGTTACATAAAAATTTAGAGTTGTGAATTAAATAGTGTTCTGGCCAAAAACTAAATAAAAGAGGGGAAAATCGTTACACTGTTAGACTAAGGTTAAAAAAAATCAGAGAAGTACTTAATCACTCCATAATCTGTTTAAAATTAGTAAAACCCTCAGTACACCAAATTAAGGTAGGATTTGCCTTTTTAACCACTTTTAGCTTAAAGTTAAGAAAATAGAAAAGGGAGTTGAAAATAAGAACCAGGGAGCAACCATATTTTTGTTAGCTCACTTATTTAATAGAGTTCACTGGAAAATTTTATTAGACCTTTGTTTAGTACAAAAGAAATGAGATACCTTTTATTTTATGCAAACAATAAAAACTTAGGAAAATCTTAGAAAAATAATCCTGAGGAGAAACCACCCCCAGCCTTGGGATAACTAATATTTTGTTATTATGAATATAGGAAAAATATGAGTTCTGTTGTTTGATATTTTTCAAATAACAAGTTATTTACAAGTACCTTTTTGGCATTAAACTTTAGAAAATCACAGCTAAATATCTAGTAGGTCTTTTTCTGTAATTTTTAACACAGAGGCCTAATATCACCTATGAATCTGGACAAAAATAAAAATTGGTGCAGAAGCCTCACTTAAATCATAGCTATAGTGTAAAATGCCCTTTTATACTTGTTTTTGTTAATTTTGCACAAGTAGTACCTGAATTAATCTCCACCTCAAATTTTTAGGAGAACCCACCAATGTCAATAATTACCCACTGAAATTTTTATAACATTTTTGGAAAATGTTAACTAACCCTAATAGTTCAAAACTGTTAATAAGAAGCAATAGAAAGAGAAGGGGAAACTTTAGGGAGAAATAGATGAAAATACAAAACCCTTACGTATATTCAAAAAGAAACCCTAGAGAAACACTAAACTTAATACTGTTTTACGATGCATAACCTTTACAAATGATCATATCATTTTTATGCATATATCTTATACATTGCATTCGATAGACTGTAATCTCGCTGACGGGGAGTACATCCTCGTGCCGGAGCAAGGGGTTGCTCAGGAGGTAGCCCAGGAGCTAGCACCAGAGCCTGCCATCGAGGATCTGCCTACCCCAGCTTTGAAAGGCAAGCCCCGGTTTTATGCATAACCGTTTATTATGCTATTTTACTACACTTAATGTTTGTAGGTTTGTAATGTGCACTAAGTGTAGGAGTTGATTGAAACCCTAGTCGCATGAACTCAGGAATCCTTTTGAAATGGATACTAGTATGCTAGGTCGAGTAGCTGCTTTACTAATTAGGGATCTCGGTAGAAGTCGAGTGATTTTTCTAGCACTCGCGCGAGGTCAGAAATTGGCTGTATCCATTTTTATATCATAATGATGATGGTCTGTGGACACGGATCCATGGGGATACGTGGTCTACGAGATGAAATTGGAATAAGGATTAACGTGCGGATACCTGTGTCAAGCGTTTGAACGTACTAAACACATGCCGAGAAATATGGTAAATCGGTAAGCCTAGTACCTGAGTGAACTTGCCCGCAGACTTTACCCCTCACGCGACTTGAGACGTGGTCTCCCATTCCGGTTATGGTGGGTACAAGTGCGGTCACTGCACGACGGCAGTCGGGGTCAGTGAGGCATTGTACGCCAAGGCGGTGAGCCCTGATCTGTTGCCAGGGAATCGATGGGGACGATTGATGTGTGTGGGGACGGAGTGCCTCGCCACATCGTGTGTTTAGGTTTACCTTGCAAGGATAAAAACTCGATTCAAATCGTTTGCTTCTCGCAGCTAATGAGACTGCTTGATCCATTGTACTACATTGAGTAACAAGTGGAAATGTGTTGACTTGTCAAAAGTTGTTGATTGCTAAATGTTTGATACCATGTATGATTAGATAGGTACACATTTAGTCTTAAGAGAGTCACACTAAAACTTGAAAAAGCTAAAACTTGACTCTTAGACTCAGCTAGTGCTTTTGGCAAACCAAACCCCTCACCCAAACAGCTGCATGTTTAGAGGTAGAGGAGTAGACTCCTCACACCGGGTAAGTCTAGCTGAGTATTAGTATACTCAGCCTTGCTCGTGGCAAAAATTTTACAGGTTCTCTGGAGGACATGGTTGCTGGAGTGACTTGGCCGTCCATCTTACCACCGGGCTGGACTGTCGAGTGGGACCCTACCTCGGCTAAGGAGGAGCTTGAGGAGTGATGGGACAGGCTTCCCCATCCTTCCATTTATTTATCGTTAGTTTTATTCCGCTGCATTCCGAACAATGATCACTACTTTTGCTAAAATTTCGATGATGTTGTAATAAATTTAATACTCCTTAATGTTGGTTTTATGTTTTATTGTATTTGCTTTGTGCCTCACCATCGAGTGAGTACGTGGTACTTGATCCTGTTAGTGGCCTCGTCGGACTAGATCCGAGGGACTGACGTATTATTCCGATTTAAGTGTGGTCTAGCCTCTAAGGTGGGACTTAGTCACTTAAGTTGGAATAATTCGGGCGGTTCCGCCACAGGAGGAAGCCTATATCTTAGCTGTATATGTAATACAATTATATATACATAACAATGTTTACATGTATGATCTGTGGCGTCGAGTTAGACCATGCCAGTGTATCAGGTACCTTGACGTCGTAGTCTATGGCGTCGAGCCGTGTTACCTCGACGTCATGGTCTATGACGCCGAGTAAAGAATCCAAAAACGATATTAAATCGTCTATGGGTCCAATTGTGAATTTTATTTGAAAAAATGGTTAAATTGCAAAAAGTTCAGGCGGATGCCTGCCACCCAATGGGAAGCGGTAGGTCCCCCTCCCCTATATTTAAGCCTAACGAGTAATTAGCGCGCGCTCTGCGTGTGTAGAAAATTTTTGCTGTATAATGCGTGTATAAAATATTTTGTTTCTTGATCTCAAACATAGGATTTTGTCTACTGAGAAATCCTTATCGGTTTCTCAGATTATTTTGTGGAAAATAGAACTGAACTTATGATTGGAGTGCAACAAACTAAGCTTTAATTTGCAGCACATATGAGTTATATGACTTTTAATTAAAAACAACTTCCTTTCTCCTATGTATCCTAAATTGATTTAGGGCCCGTTTGTTTCATTGGAATTGAATTCCATTTTAATAATTATAATTTAGACAAAACTAATTAAGTTCATATATTTATATATGTAATATATTTGTATATTATCCTAAATCATAGGAGAGAGATAGTTATATACTGCATTTATATTATAGCGAAACAATTATAAGAGTATGCTATAAGTTGTACATCGGAAAAATAACATGTAAATCTATAGAATCAATTTCCATCTCTCACCCCATAAATTTGAGATAGGCTTATATGATAACTTTGGAAAGTGGTGGAATGTCATATTCTAAAAAATAGTCTATTTCACTAGTAAGATTCTAATTCCTCAAAATGAAAGGAAACAAACGGGACCTTAATGTAATCTCCAAAACAATAACTTTATCTTACTGTTTACTATATTAAAATAGTAGTTTTAAAGGTTGTCCCGCGTCAATATTTTTCAAAAAAACATACATTTCTTTAGAATCAACCCACACTCCTATAAATTGACTATAATAGGAGAGTTTATGTAAAAAATAAGTTGAAATTATGTATAAGTGAGTCTTTGAACCTTGGTTGTTAGCTACACATTCACACTCACCTAATCAATAGAAAACATATATTTTATACTTTATTAAAATATGTCATATATATAAAAACCGTAGCAATGCATGTTACAGATGACTAGTTATATATGATATGTGACATAAGAGGACATCTCGTTGATTGCAAAGTGAGAGCACCTAGAGGGGGGGTGAATAGGTGATCCTGTGAAACTTTAAAACTTAAGCCACAAAAACTTGTTAAGGGTTAGTACAATAATCACCAAGTGGCTAGAGAGGAGTCTCAACAAAACACAATACCACAAGAGATCAAACACAGAGATGACACAGTGGTTTATCCCGTGGTTCGGCCAAGACCAACGCTTGCCTACTCCACGTTGTGGCGTCCCAACGGACGAGGGTTGCAATCAACCCCTCTCAAGCGGTCCAAAGACCAACTTGAATACCACGATGTTTTGCTTTCTTTTCTTTATCCCGTTTGCAAGGAATCTCCACAAATTGGAGTCTCTTGCCCTTACAAGTATATGATCACAAAGAAGCACAGAGTAAGGGAGGGAAGCAACACACACAAATCCACAGCAAAATGCGCACACACACGGCCAAGAATCGAGCTCAAAAGACTATCTCAAAGTTCTCACTAGAACGGAGCTCGAATCACTGAGAATGACAAACGAATGCGCAAAGACTGAGTGTGGATGATCAAGAATGCTCTAAGGTTGCTTGGTGTACTCCTCCATGCGCCTAGGGGTCCCTTTTATAGCCCCAAGGCAGCTAGGAGCCGTTGAGAGCAAATCTGGAAGGCCATCCTTGTCTTCTGTCGTCGGGGGCACCGGACAGTCCGGTGCACACCGGACACAGTCCGGTGCCCGATTTCCTTCCTTACATAGCGAAGCCGACCGTTGGCAGATCTGGAGCCGTTGGCGCACCGGACATGTCCGGTGCACACCGGACAGTCCGGTGCCGTCTTCTAGCCGTTGGCTCGGCCACGTGTCCCGTGCAGATTGCGCGGCCGACCGTTGGCCCGGCCGACCGTTGGCTCACCGGACAGTCCGGTGAATTTTAGCTGTATGCCGTCGGCGAATTCCCGAGAGCGGCTACTTCACGCCGAGCCAGCCTGGCGCACCGGACACTGTCCGGTGCACCAGACTGAGCTGAGTCTTGGCTGCACACAGCCAAGTCTTTTTCACCTCTTTTCTTTTCTTCTTCTTTCTGTTTCTAACACTTAGACAAGTATATTAGTACGCAAAACCAATGTACTAAGGCCTAGAAACATACCTTTACTCTTGATTTGCACTTTGTCCATCCATGAGCATAAATTCACATTTAAGCACTTGTGTTGGCACTCAATCACCAAAATACTTAGAAATGGCCCAAGGGCACATTTCCCTTTCAATCTCCCCCTTTTTGGTGATTTATGCCAACACAACATAAAGCAAGTAGAACAAGTACAAAAACACTTTAAATAAGAACTCAAATTATTTTGATTCATTTTTGACATATATGGATCACTCTATGCCACCACTTGGTTTGTTTTTGCAAATCAAACTCAAATCTCTATCTCTAAGTCAAACACACATGTTGAAGCATAAAGAGAGTCATTCCAAAAGAGATTGATCAAAGATTTAAAAAACTCCCCCTTTTTCCCATAATTACTACTTCTCCCCACAAGAAGCCAACTTTTGACAAAAGAGACAATAAAAGAGTTTTGACAAACCAAAAGCTCTACTCTACTATTTTCAAATTTCTCAAGTGGTAGCTGATCCATTTATTGCTTTGGCCTTTATTTTCTCCCCCTTTGGCATCAAGCACCAAAACGGGATCAATCTTGGCCCTTTAACCCCATTGCCTCACCAAAATCTTCAATTAAGAGCAAATGGCAATAAGAGTTCATGAGATGAACTTGGAATAAGTTACCCTCTCATCGGAGTGCAGTGGAAGTCTTTCATGGTCCAAGTCCACCTTTTCCCTTTCAATTCTCCTTTGAGACTAAAACAAGCAAACTCAAGCATATGGTTAGTCTCAAAGGGTCAAGTTGTAACACATCTCCCCCTAAAACTGTGCATCATTTTGCCACGGACTTGTGAGGTCCAGGGAGTGTTTGTACAACTTGAGCACCACAATAAGCAACAAAATGCAGAATAAACATGATCAAGGGCATAAACACATATATGCTACAATTCAATCCAAGTTCCGCGAATCTAAGATATTTAGCTCACTACGCAGCCTGCAAAAGGTCTTCTCATCTAGAGGCTTGGTAAAGATATTGGCTAGCTGGTTCTCGGTGCTAACATGAAACACTTCGATATCTCCCTTTTGCTAGTGGTCTCTCAAAAAGTGATGCCGGATGTCAATGTGCTTTGTGCGGCTGTGCTCAACAGGATTTTCCGCTATTCGGATGGCACTCTCATTGTCACATAGGAGTGGGACTTTGCTCAGATTGTAGCCAAAGTCCCGGAGGGTTTGCCTCATCCAAAGTAGTTGCGCACAACACTGTCCCGCAGCAACATACTCGGCCTCAGCGGTGGATAGGGCAACGGAGGTTTGTTTCTTAGAGTTCCTTGACACCAGGGACCTTCCTAAGAATTGGCACGTCCCCGATGTACTCTTCCTATCGACCTTACATCCAGCATAGTCGGAATCTGAGTACCCAATCAAGTCAAAGTTAGACCCCTTTGGATACCAGATCCCGAAGCAAGGCGTAGCGACTAAATATCGAAGAATTCGCTTCACAGCCACTAAGTGACACTCCTTCGGATCGGATTGAAATCTAGCACACATGCATACGCTAAGCATAATATCCGGTCTACTAGCACATAAATAAAGCAAAGAACCTATCATGGACCGGTATGCTTTTTGATCAACGGACTTACCTCCTTTGTTGAGGTCGGTGTGTCCGTCGGTTCCCATCGGCGTCTTTGCGGGCTTGGCGTCCTTCATCCCAAACCTCTTTAGCAAATCTTGTGTGTACTTTGTTTGGGAGATGAAGGTGCCGTCCTTGAGTTGCTTCACTTGGAACCCAAGGAAGTAGGTCAACTCGCCCATCATCGACATCTCGAATTTCTGCGTCATTACCCTGCTAAACTCTTCACAAGACTTTTGGTTAGTAGAACCAAATATTATGTCATCGACATAAATTTGGCACACAAACAAATCACCATCACATGTCTTTGTAAAAAGAGTTGGATCGGCTTTCCCAACCTTGAAAGCATTAGCAATTAAAAAGTCTCTAAGGCATTCATACCATGCTCTTGGGGCTTGCTTAAGTCCATAGAGCGCCTTAGAGAGCTTACACACGTGGTCGGGGTACCGTTCATCCTCGAAGCCAGGGGGTTGCTCCACGTACACCTCCTCCTTGATTGGCCCGTTGAGGAAAGCGCTCTTCACATCCATTTGGAACAACCTGAAAGAATGGTGAGCGGCATATGCTAGCAAGATACGAATTGATTCTAGCCTAGCCACAGGAGCAAAAGTCTCCTCAAAGTCCAAACCTGCGACTTGGGCATAACCTTTTGCCACAAGTCGAGCCTTGTTCCTTGTCACCACCCCGTGCTCGTCCTGTTTGTTGCGGAACACCCACTTGGTTCCCACAACATTTTGCTTGGGACGAGGCACCAGTGTCCAAACTTCATTGCGCTTGAAGTTGTTGAGTTCCTCCTGCATGGCCAATACCCAATCCGGATCTAGCAAGGCCTCCTCTACCCTGAAAGGCTCAATAGAAGAGACAAAGGAGTAATGCTCACAAAAATTAACTAATCGAGATCGAGTAGTTACTCCCTTGCTAATGTCACCCAAAATTTGGTCGACGGGATGATCCCTTTGAATCACCGCTCGAACTTGGGTTGGAGGTGCCGGTTGCACTTCTTCCTCCATCACGTGATCATCTTGTGCTCCCCCTTGATCACACGCCTCCTTTTGATGAACCTGTTCATCGTCTTGAGTTGGGGGATGCACCGTTGTTGAGGAAGAAGGTTGATCTCGTTCATCTTGTTCCTGTGGCCGCACTTCTCCAATCGCCATGGTTCGTATAGCGGCCGTCGGAACATCTTCTTCATCTACATCATCACAATCAACAACTTGCTCTCTTGGAGAGCCATTAGTCTCATCAAATACAACGTCGCTAGAGACTTCAACCAAACCCGATGATTTGTTGAAGACCCTATACGCCTTTGTATTTGAATCATAACCTAATAAAAACCCTTCTACAGCTTTGGGAGCAAACTTAGAATTTCTACCCTTCTTCACTAGAATGTAGCATTTGCTCCCAAATACACGAAAGTACGATACATTGGGTTTGTTACCGGTTAGTAGCTCATACGAAGTCTTCTTGAGGAGTCGATGAAGGTAGACCCTGTTGATGGCGTGGCAAGCCATGTTCACAGCTTCCGACCAAAAGCACTCGGGAGTCTTGAACTCTCCAAGCATCGTCCTCGCCATATCGATTAGCGTCCTGTTCTTCCTCTCTACCACACCATTTTGCTGTGGTGTGTAGGGAGTGGAGAACTCGTGCTTGATCCCCTCCTCCTCAAGAAACTCCTCCACTTGAAGGTTCTTGAATTCGGACCCGTTGTCGCTCCTTATCTTTTTCACCTTGAGCTCAAACTCATTTTGAGCTCTCCTTAGGAAGCGCTTGAGGGTCCCTTGGGTTTCAGACTTATCCTGCAAAAAGAACACCCAAGTGAAGCGGGAAAAGTCATCAACAATAACTAGACCATACTTACTTCCTCCTATGCTTAGATAGGCGACGGGTCCGAAGAGGTCCATATGCAGCAGCTCCAGAGGTCTTGACGTGGTCATCACATTCTTGCTGTGATGTGCTCCTCCCACTTGTTTACCTGCTTGACAAGCTGCACAAGGTCTATCTTTTTCGAAATAAACATTGGTTAGACCTATCACGTGTTCTCCCTTTAGAAGCTTGTGGAGGTTCTTCATCCCCACATGTGTTAAGCGGCGATGCCACAGCCAGCCCATGCAAGTCTTAGCCATTAAGCATGCATCTAGACCGGCCTCTTCTTTTGCAAAATCAACTAAGTAAAGCTTGCCGTCTAGTACACCCTTAAAGGCTAGTGAACCATCACTTCTTCTAATGACAGACACATCTACATTTGTAAAAAGACAATTATATCCCATATTGCATAGTTGACTAACAGATAGCAAATTGTAACCAAGAGACTCAACTAAAAACACATTGGAGATTGAGTGCTCATTAGAAATTGCAATTTTACCTAACCCTTTTACCTTGCCTTGATTCCCATCACCGAATATAATTGAATCTTGGGAATCCTTATTTTTGACGTAGGAGGTGAACATCTTCTTCTCCCCCGTCATATGGTTTGTGCATCCGCTGTCGATAATCCAGCTTGAACCCCCGGATGCATAAACCTGCAAGGCAAATTTAGGCTTGGGTCTTAGGTACCCAACTCATGTTGGGTCCTACAAGGTTAGTGCAAATATCCTTAGGGACCCAAATGCAAGTTTTGTCTCCCTTGCATTTTGCCCCTAACTTCCTAGCAACTATTTTCCTATCCTTTCTACAAATAGCAAAGGAAGCATTTAAAGCACAATAAATTGTAGAAGGTTCATTCACTACTTTCCTAGGAGCATGAATAATATTCTTTCTAGGCACATAATGAATATCATTTCTCCTAGACATATTTCTACCATGCATATAGGAAGAACTAGAAGCAAACATGGCATGAGAGTCAAAATCATCATAAGCATTATAACTCCTATAAGCATTTCTAGTTTGTCTCCTATCATGGTACAAGAAGGCATGGTTCTTTTTAGCACTACTAGCCATAGGGGCCTTCCCTTTCTCCTTGACGAAGATGGGAGCCTTATGGCTTGTTAAGTTCTTGGCTTCCCTCTTGAAGCCAAGCCCATCCTTAATTGAGGGATGTCTTCCAATTGTGTAGGCATCCCTTGCAAATTTTAACTTATCAAATTCACTTTTGCTAGTCTTAAGTTGGGCATTAAGACTAGCCAATTCATCATTTAGTTTGGAAATTGAAACTAAGTGTTCACAACAAGCATTAATATCAACATCCTTACACCTAGTGCAAATTTCAACATGTTCAACACAAGAGTTAGATTTACTTGCTACTTCTAGTTTCGCATTTAAATCATTAATTTCACCTTTTAAAGAAGAAATGGTTTCATTACAAGTAGAAAGTTCACAAGAAAGCATTCCATTTCTTTTAACTTCTAGAGCAAGTGAATTTTGTGGACTAACAAATTTATCATGCTCTTCATATAAAAGATCTTCTTGTTTCTCTAAGATTCTATCCTTTTCATTCAAGGCATCAATCAATTCATTAATCTTAGCTATCTTAGTTCTATCCAATCCCTTGAATAAACTAGAGTAATCTATTTCATCCTCACTAGACTCATCATCACTAGAAGAATCATAAGTATTAGCATTACTAGTGATTACCTTCTTCTCCCTTGCCATGAGGCAAGTGTGATGCTCGTTTGGGAAGAGGGCCGATTTGTTGAAGGCAGTGGCGGCGAGTCCTTCGTCGTCGGAGTCGGACGAAGAGCAATCCGAATCCCACTCCTTTCCAAGGTGTGCCTCGCCTTTGGCCTTCTTGTAAATCTTCTTGTTCTCTCTCTTCCCATCTTCCCTTGCTCCTGGTCACTATCATTTTCGAGACAGTTAGCAATAAAATGACCAACCTTACCACATTTGAAGCATGAGCGCTTCCCCTTTGTCTTGGTCTTCCTTGGTTGCCCCTTGTGACCATTTAGCGCCGTCTTGAATCTTTTGATGATGAGAGCCATCTCTTCATCATTGAGCCCGGCCGCCTCAACTTGCGCCACCTTGCTGGGTAGCGGCTCCTTGCTCCTTGTTGCCTTGAGAGCAATGGGTTGAGGCTCGTGGAGTGGACCGTTCAACGCGTCGTCGACGTATCTCGCCTCCTTGATCATCATCCGCCCGCTTACGAATTTTCCGAGTACCTCCTCGGGCGTCATCATCGTGTACCTGGGATTCTCACGAATATTGTTCACGAGATGAGGATCAAGAATGGTAAAGGACCTTAGCATTAGGCGGACGACGTCGTGGTCCGTCCATCGCGTGCTTCCGTAGCACTTATTTTGTTGATGAGGGTCTTGAGCCGGTTGTACGTTTGGGTTGGCTCCTCTCCCCTTATCATGGCGAATCGTCCAAGCTCGCCCTCCACCAACTCCATTTTGGTGAGCATGGTGATGTCATTCCCCTCATGAGAGATCTTGAGGGTGTCCCATATTTGCTTGGCATTGTCCAAGCCGCTCACCTTGTTGTACTCTTCCCTGCACAAGGATGCTAAGAGAACAGTGGTAGCTTGTGCATTTCTATGGATTTGTTCATTTATGAGCATAGAGTTATCTGAGCTATTAAACTTTATTCCATTCTCTACAATCTCCCAAATGCTTGGATGGAGAGAGAATAAGTGACTACGCATTTTGTGACTCCAAAATCCGTAGTCCTCCCCATCGAAGTGTGGAGGTTTGCCAAGAGGAATGGAAAGCAAATGCGAATTCGAACTATGTTGAATACGAGAATAATCAAATGAAAAGTTCGAATTGACCGTCTTTTTGTAGTCGTTGTCGTCGTCCTTTTGGGAAGATGAAGATTCGTCGCTGTCGTAGTAGACGATCTCCTTGATGCGTCTTGTCTTCTTCTTCTTCCCTTCTTTGCGTCTGTGCCCCGAGCCCGAGTCGGTAGTCTTGTCGTCCTTTGGCTCGTTGACGAAGGACTCCTCCTTGTTGTTGATCACGATTCCCTTCCCCTTAGGATCCATCTCTTCGGGCGGTTAGTCCCTTTCTTGAAGAGAACGGCTCTGATACCAATTGAGAGCACCTAGAGGGGGGGGTGAATAGGTGATCCTGTGAAACTTTAAAACTTAAGCCACAAAAACTTGTTAAGGGTTAGTAAAATAATCAACAAGTGGCTAGAGAGGAGTCTCAACAAAACACAATACCACAAGAGATCAAACACAGAGATGACACAGTGGTTTATCCCGTGGTTCGGCCAAGACCAACGCTTGCCTACTCCACGTTGTGGCGTCCCAACGGACGAGGGTTGCAATCAACCCCTCTCAAGCGGTCCAAAGACCAACTTGAATACCACGGTGTTTTGCTTTCTTTTCTTTATCCCGTTTGCAAGGAATCTCCACAAATTGGAGTCTCTTGCCCTTACAAGTATATGATCACAAAGAAGCACAGAGTAAGGGAGGGAAGCAACACACACAAATCCACAGCAAAATGCGCACACACATGGCCAAGAATCGAGCTCAAAAGACTATCTCAAAGTTCTCACTAGAACGGAGCTCGAATCACTGAGAATGACAAACGAATGCGCAAAGACTGAGTGTGGATGATCAAGAATGCTCTAAGGTTGCTTGGTGTACTCCTCCATGCGCCTAGGGGTCCCTTTTATAGCCCCAAGGCAGCTAGGAGCCGTTGAGAGCAAATCTGGAAGGCCATCCTTGCCTTCTGTCGTCGGGGGCACCGGACAGTCCGGTGCACACCGGACACTGTCCGGTGCCCGATTTCCTTCCTTAAATAGCGAAGCCGACCGTTGGCAGATCTGGAGCCGTTGGCGCACCGGACATGTCCGGTGCACACCGGATAGTCCGGTGCCGTCTTCTAGCCGTTGGCTCGGCCACGTGTCCCGCGCAGATTGCGCGGCCGACCGTTGGCTCACCGGACAGTCCGGTGAATTTTAGCTGTACGCCTTCGGCGAATTCCCGAGAGCGGCTACTTCACGCCGAGCCAGCCTGGCGCACCGGACACTGTCCGGTGCACCAGACTGAGCTGAGTCTTGGCTGCACACAGCCAAGTCTTTTTCACCTCTTTTCTTTTCTTCTTCTTTCTGTTTCTAACACTTAGACAAGTATATTAGTACGCAAAACCAATGTACTAAGGCCTAGAAACATACCTTTACTCTTGATTTGCACTTTGTCCATCCATGAGCATAAATTCACATTTAAGCACTTGTGTTGGCACTCAATCACCAAAATACTTAGAAATGGCCCAAGGGCACATTTCCCTTTCACAAAGCCTGCAGGAGTGTGGAACAAGACACATTGCATTTGGTTTTTTGCTTGCTTACATATAAACTGTGATTGCAAATCATATCACAACATCCACATACACCATCACCTCTTCCTCTCCCTTCGTAACAATGAGCAATCTTTAGATACAAGCACATATTCACTCTCAGCTTACACTGCTTTACACGTCCTGAACGAAAATAAAGAAGAAAGAATAAATCCAACGTCACCAAACATAGCCAGTCAGATGAAATAAGAAGAAATGATGTGGAAGCACCTGAGCCCAGATTGCTCCTAGCTTAAATATATAGGAATATGAATACCCGTACATTGTTACAGTTTCTATATATTATATAAGTAGGTTTTGTTTTAATAAGATAAAAATATATGTGTTATATTAGTTAGGTGTTGTGAATATAGAGCTAGCAATTAAAGTTCAAATCTCCATTTGTGTATAATTTTACTTTGTTTTTTATTAAAGGGATGGGTGACGTGGGACGACTGTTACAACTAGTACTTTAATACAGTAGAAATATGCACTCTTGCCTTTTTTGGCTTTATTTTAAAGCTCTAGGGCTTCCTTCCCTATATTTGCAATCCTAAGAATGCATCGTTGGGAGGGGAGGAAAGGACAGGGGCGACCTTTTGGTGGGGCAGAGGGGCAGCCACCTTGGATAGTTGGGCCCCCGATTTTTAACCCTAGATATATATATTTGTATTAGTTCGACTATCAGTTTATGGCTTAATAGTTCGACAATAAAGTATCAAAGAGTTAACAATCATGATGTATTCATGTCTCGGTCATATTTGAACATGTTAGAAAAAACATTTAAAGCAATACTGTAATATATACTTTTTATTTATTTATTTTATATTAATATTTTTATGTGTATATTGAGTGCTTATATTGGTAACATGTATATATAAAAAATATAGAAGAGCCTCTACTTAAAACTTGCTCCGAGTTTCTAAAATCAGGACCGCCACTAAAAAAGGATGACCATTTTATGAAAAAAATATTACAAAGGTGGTGAAAGGGAAATAGGGTCAAACCTTTTCCTAAATGATTTTGGTGGTTGAATTGCCCAACACAAACAATTGGACTAACTAGTTTGCTCTAGATTACATGTTCTACAGGTGTCAAGGGTTCAACACAAACCAATAAAAAAGTCCAAGATTGGGTTCAAAAGAAAGGAGAAAAAGAAAACCGAAGGTTGCCCTGGTCTGGCGCACCGGACTGTCCGGTGTGCCACCGGACAGTGTCCGGTGCACCAGGGTAGATCAACTCGAACTCACCACCTTCGGGTTTCTGGAAATGCCACTCCGCTATAATTCACCGGTCTGTCCGGTGTGCCAGCGGAGCAACGGCTACAACGCAACGGTCGACTCCAACGAAAACCTGTAAAAGCGCTACAGTGTGCGAACAGTGCGTGCAGAGTCAGAGCAGGCGCACTGTAACGCCCTGAATTTGGGGGTAGATTTTTTTCTTCTTTTCTCTCACCAAATTCGGGCGTTACTCTCTTTTCTCTTCCTGATTCGCTCTTTCTTTCCAATTTCAAACCAGTATAGTGACAAGTGTTCGTGTCGTGTATGAACAAAGACCTAAGTGTCATGGGTGTTGCATCATGCCGAAGCACATTTCTTTGTCTGATATTGCGTGTTCGTCTCGTTTTGTCTCGGTTTTCGGTTCGCGATTGGAGCCCGGGTCGTGCGTCTCGGACTGGGTTGTGCGTGTCGTGGGTTTCGATCCGCGAAGTGGCCCGGCTCAACCCAGCCCGGTCCGGCCCGGCCCGGCCCGGCCCTGCGCGCCCCTGGCGCCCCCATGCGCCCCCTCCTCCTCTCCCTCTCTCATTTGGATTTCCCGCGCAGCAACCTCCCTCTCCCTCTTCCACCTCTCTCTCCCCGTGGTGCCCTAGGTTTTGGAGACGGTGATCGCCGGAGTTGGACCCCGAGGTGAGCTCCCCTCCCCTTCCCTTCTCCTCTCTCTCCCTCTCCCTCCCCTTCTCTTCCCTGCACGCCCCCCTCTCTCTCCCCTGCGCGCGGCGGCGCCCGCCCCCTGCCGCCCCCGCCCCGGCCTCCCCCCACGGCGGCGCTCGCCCCCCGCCCTGGCCCTCGTGCGCGGCGGCGCTCGCCTGCCCCCGCCCCAGCCCCTACGCGCGGCGGCGCCCGCCCCCGCCCCCGCCCTAGCCCCCGCCCCGGCCTCCCCCGTGCGCGGCGGCGCCCCCCCCCCGCCTTGGCCCCGCGGCGGCGCCCGCCCCCGGCCCCGGCGTGGTCTGCCCGCCCTTGCCCCAGCGTGGCCGGCTCCCCTGCCCCCGGCGCGCAGCTCCCTGCGCGCGGCCTCGGCCCCCTGCGCGTGGCGTCCCAGCTCCCGGCGTGACTCGCGTGGCCTCGTTTACCCCCTAACGCGTTCCCGCGTGCGTAAACCCACGCGCGCGGTGATTATTTCTGGTTTGTAGTTTATTTCAAACTCCGTTAGTTAGCGTGCTGCGTCGCGCGCCTCGTCGCGCGACGATTCTTTTAGTTTATATTTATTAAAGTGTTGTGCCGCGCGCTTCGTCGCGCGACGATCTATTTTAATTTCAGGTTGTTTAAGGTGCAATGTCGCGCGTCCAGACGCGCGACGCTCCACTTTAAACTCAGCCCTGTTGGCGTATGCCGTCGTGCGCTTCGTCGTGTGATGCTTAACGTCTCTTTAAAATTAGTGCAAGTGTCTCGTTGTGCGCTCTGTCGCGCGGTGAGTCGTTCACTTCTTAATTCAATCTAAATGTCGTATCGTACGTCTCGACATGCGGCCACTCCCTTTCATTCACCTTCAATTGTTTATAATGATTAAATGTGGAACTTGACTTTACTTTATGCCAAACGTAGTATTCAAATTAATTCCTTTCCATTAAGCGAGTAGTTTGATTTACAATCTTGTAACGTGATCGTTTCTCGACTGTCTTTTTCTCTTTCTCTCTTAGCCTTAATTACGAACCTACGTGGAACGTCTGTTTACTTACTGCATTCTATTGTATGGTGTACTGTTCTTTTGTATTAAATATGTGGATGTAAGTATGTTTGCGCTCGCATAGAGAACGATCCGGTCGGAGAGCCCGAAGAACTCGCAGGAGAAGCCCCTGAGCAGCAGTCGGTTGGTGGAGGCAAGTGTCCCTTGACCTATCTCTGTCCTAAACATTCTTTAATTCACCTCCCGCATTACACATTTATACCTAAGGATTGACTAGCTTTTGTTATCCATGTCCTTGTTTACCTATTTGGGTTGGATTATTATTGCTTAGTCTTATGCTATTGTTCAACTCTAATCAATGAACATGATGAGAATGATCAATGATATGCTGTTTTCCCTCTTCTTATTATGATGTTCTACTTGTGGCCTTTAAGGGGGCTCGGGCGGTTTCTCGATGCCTCTCCGTAAGGACCTGTTCTTTGGATGACCGCCTGGGAAAACAGTGCAACCATGAGGGTGGAATGGGGTGCCCTTAGCTGAATAATTAGAGGATCTGGGGTGTAGTTCGCTTAGCCGTTGTGCCGTCAATGGGGCTCGGTGTATGCGGCTTGCTCTGCCAAGTTTCGGTTCGCCCCTTGGGGAGGAGTGCGGTGCATTTAGGAAACCTAACGGGCGGCTATAGCCCCGGGGAATCTTTGTAAAGGCTTCGTAGTGATGCCCTGCTGGGTCACCTTGGTAGTGATCAATGGAGAGTCATGATCTCCGGGCAGAAAGGGAATCACGGCTTGTGGGTAAAGTGCACAACCTCTGCAGAGTGTTTGAAAACTGATATATCAGCCGTGCTCATGGTTATGAGCGGCCAAGGGAGCTCCAGTGATTAGTGGTACTTGATCAGAGACATTTTGGTTTACAGGTGGCAATGAGATAGATGGTTCTAGTTATGACGATGGTGCTGGTAAGTGGTATTCTTTCCGTTTGGAAAGGGTACATCGGGATAATAACTTGGGTTAATGCTAAAACCTGGCTTTCTACTAGTAAATAATAATCTGACCAACTAAAAGCAACTGCATGACTTACCCCCACATAAAGCTAGTCCACTACAGCCAAACAGGATACTTGCTGAGTATGTTGATGTGTACTCACCCTTGCTCTACACACCAAACCCCCCCCATCCCCAGGTTGTCAGCATTGCAACCACTGCTCAGGAGAAGATGAAGCCGTGGAAGGAGACTTTCAGGAGTTCCAAGACTATGGCGAGTTCTAGGCGTGGGTTAGCGGCAACCCCCAGTCGGCTGCCTGTGAAGGCCGCGTTTATCTACGTTTCGTTTTCGCACTTTGATTTATTGTAAGGACTATGTGGATGTCTCAGACATATGATGTAATTGACTATTTCCCTTTTTAATACTATTTGAGCAATGTGTGATGATGTCCATGTTATGTAACTGTTGTGTACATGAATTGCTGATCCTGGCACGTACATGGTTCGCATTCGGTTTGCCTTCTAAAACCGGGTGTGACATAGGTGGTATCAAAGTCGTGCTGACTGTAGGACCGCTAACCTAGAGTAGAATGGTTGTTCTAAGGACTATATACCTCTGTCCCTGCCTTGACTTTGATATCCCTTCAAAAGTTGGTCATACCGACCAAACCTATGTTCTACTATATATTATATCTTGCTGAAAATTATGTTTTTATTCTAATCCTTCATTTATTTATGATTCATTACTTGCTGGTCATATTAATTCTGTTCTCACTCTTTTGCTTGCGGTGTCTTTTGTAGATGGCTCGTCTTAGACACACCGCACGGAAGTCTGTCATCCCCTTCTTACCCTCTCGTCTCGCGGAGCGTCCGCTTCGCCGTCCCGTGGCCAGTCAGTCCAGTCATTTGGAGAGGCTGCACCACCGCCTGCATGAGGAGCAGGAGCGTCGACGACAGGAGCAGCAGGGCTCTTCTTTCTCGCTCTAGCAGGAGATAGAGTCCATGAGGAGCTGCTCCCCTGTGCTTCCCCTGGAGGCGCCCCCTGCACCACCACTGGGCGCCCCAGCCTCTGGAGTAGCTGCTGGAGGAGACCCAGACGACGGAGGTGGTGATGACAGCTCGAGCCATGACACCGACTTCTCTGCTGACCAGGAGCCGGAAGGATGGGTTGCTCGACCCATCACTCGCGACGCTGCTCGCGGGTGTCACTTCCATGATGCGCTCGACACCCTGCTACGTCGGGCACTTAACCGGCGTACTTGGCCCATCGGGTATCGCTGTGTGGTCTACCAGCACAGTCGCAGGGTCTACCCGGACCGCTGGGAGGCGACCTGCTTGGTGCGCCGTCCAGAGAACAGTCTCCAGGGTGCTGAGGTCTGCTCAGAGCACTATTCTATCTCTGAGCGGGACTCAGCTGAGGCGGCCATGCAAGATGCCGCACGGCGTGTGCTTTCGCACTACTGCTCGGTTCTCGGTGGGGTAGCTGACGGTCTCAACCTGAAGTATTACCCCCGCCGTCCATCTGGCAGCACAGGAGGCGTGATTGTCTCACCTGTTGGTGAGGACAATCCTAGGTTGAGCAGCACAGTCAACCTAGCCGCCGTGCTAAACACGGAGCTGGACCATGCGCTAGACGAGCTGAGTAGGGCTCGTGCTGAGAACGCTCTGCTGCGAGCTGAGCGTGCGGAGCGTCGTCACCTGGATGATGGTTCCCCCGCTCTCGTCGGGACTCAGCACCTGTACCGCTCACCTCGACGTGGACACCAGTCTTATGGCAATCCTGACTGCAAGACCAAGATAAATCTAGAACCATAGATCGTTAGAGTCGGATATTGTAATTAATACGAAATATATACGTAGAAGCTATAGTCTTAGCATTAGTCTCGCTCTTAGTTAGTCTTAGTTAGACAGGGTAGTTTGCTATATCCTGTGCATTTATGTTTGTCATGATGAACTATGTTTGCTTTGGATCTTTGTAATGACTGTCACCAGAGTGTGGGTATCCCCTGCATTTTGGTTTACCTGTTATGTTAAAGGAGTTAGCTATTTAGTTGGGAAGCCTTTCATTCCACTTTCCTCTTTATCTGAGAAGCTGTGTGGTCTGTGTTGGAGATCAGTGAAGATGCTCATCTGTTCAGTGTTGTTGAAGAATCCTACACTCTTTTCTTATGCTGCAAGATTTGCAAGATCAGTTCTGATGCGTGGTTGCATTCTGCAGATGTCAGAGAACAGGCGCAGAGGAGGAAGGCGTGCTCAGCAGGAGCGGCCAGCTCAGCAGGATGAGGCACCCCAGCAACAGCAGCTGCCGCCCCACCCCCGATGTCCATCGAGCAGATGTTCCTGATGCAGACTCAGGCAGTCCAAGCCATTGGTCAGACTCTGGCCGCCATTCAGCAGCAGCAGCAGCAACAGCCACCACCTCAACCTCAGATGCCTCAGATGCCCAGGGACAAGCGTGCTGAATTCATGAGAGGTCATCCCCCAATGTTTGCTCATTCTTCTGACCCCATGGATGCTAAAGACTAGCTGCGCACGGTGGAGCGGGAGTTGCATACCGCTCAGTGTGACGACAGGGAGAAAGTCCTGTATGGTCCTCGTCTGTTGAGAGGAGCAGCTCAGTCATGGTGGGAGTCTTATCTCGCCACCCATGCCAACCCCGACACCATCACCTGGGAAGAGTTCAGAGGTAGCTTTCGTCAGTACCATGTTCCTGCAGGTCTGATGACAGTGAAGAAGGAGGAGTTCCTGGCCCTCAAGCAAGGGTCATCGTCTGTCAGTGAGTACCAAGACAGGTTTCTGCAATTGTCTCGCTATGCTCCTGAAGATGTCAACACCGACACCAAGCGACAGTAGCGTTTCCTGAGAGGCTTGGTTGATCCTCTGCAGTACCAACTGATGAATCACACCTTCCCGACATTCCAGCACCTAATTGACAGGGCAATCATGACAGAGAGGAAGCGTAAGGAGATGGAGGATCGTAAGCGCAAGATCAGTGGACCCCAGCCTGGAATCAGCAATCGTCCTCGTTTCTCAGGCAATCAACCTTAGCAGTTCAGGCAGAACCAGCGTCCACCTCAGCAGCATCAGCAGTTCCAAAGGCAGTATCCTCAACATCAGTATCAGAATCGTCAGAACAATCAGTCAGGAGGAGGTCAGTTTCAGAGGCAGAATCAGCAGGCACCTTGTCTTCCTGCCCCAGCAGCCCAGCAGAACAGTCAGGCAGCACCAGCTCAGGTTGGGAACAGAGCATGTTTCCACTGTGGAGAGCAAGGCCACTAGGTGATGCAATGTCCGAAGAAGGCAGCCCAGCAGCAGTCAGGCCCCAATGCCTCAGCAAAGCAGAATGTGTCTCAGCCTAGAGCAGGCAACCGCTCTCAGCCGTGCTATAACCATGGGAGACTGAATCACTTGGAGGCTGAAGCAGTTCAGGAGACCCCCGGCATGATAGTAGGTATGTTCCGAGTCGACTCTCATATTGCAGAAGTGTTATTTGATACTGGAGCAACGCATTCTTTCATTACTGCATCATGGGTAGAAGCACATAATCTTCCAATTACTACCATGTCAACCCCCATTCAAATTGACTCAGCCGGTGGTAGAATTCGAGCCGATAACATTTGTTTGAATGTATGTGTGGAAATAAGGGGGATAGCGTTTCCCGCCAACCTCATAGTAATGGGTACTCAGGGAATAGATGTCATCCTAGGGATGAATTGGCTAGATAAGTATCAGGCAGTTATCAGTTGTGATAAGAGGACAATCAAGTTGGTGTCCCCACTAGGAGAGGAAGTGGTGACCGAGTTAGTCCCGCCTGAGCCGAAGAAAGGAAGTTGTTATCAGATGGCTGTCGATAGCAGTGGAGCAGACCCGATTGATATTATCAAGGTTGTGTCCAAGTTCCTGGACGTGTTTCCAAAGGACTTACCGGGTATGCCACCAGAGCGGAAAGTTGAGTTCGCTATAGAGCTTCTTCCTGGAACCGCCCCTATCTTTAAGAGAGCTTACAGAATATCCGGACCAGAGCTGGTTGAACTTAAGAAGCAGATTGATGAGCTGTCAGAGAAAGGTTACATCCGGCCAAGCACCTCGCCTTGGGCCGCCCCTATCCTATTTGTGGAAAAGAAAGATGGCACCAAAAGGATGTGTATCGATTATCGAGCCCTGAATGAAGTCAAAATCAAGAACAAGTACCCTTTGCCCAGAATAGAAGATCTGTTCGACCAGTTGAGAGGAGCCAGTGTGTTCTCCAAGATTGATCTGAGGTCAGGTTATCATCAGCTCAGGATCCGACCTTCGGACATTCCGAAGACGGCATTCATTACCAAATATGGTCTGTATGAGTTCACTGTGATGTCTTTTGGTTTGACCAATGCACCAGCCTTTTTCATGAATCTGATGAACACTGTATTCATGGACTATCTCGACAAGTTTGTGGTGGTATTCATTGATGACATTCTGATTTATTCTCAAAGTGAAGAAGAGCATGCAGATCATTTGAAGATGGTATTGCAGAGATTGCGAGAGCACCAATTGTATGCAAAGTTGAGCAAGTGTGAATTCTGGATCAGTGAAGTCCTGTTTTTGGGCCACATAATCAACAAAGAAGGATTGGCTGTGGATCCGAAGAAAGTGGCAGACATTCTGAACTGGAAAGCGCCAACAGATGCTCGAGGAATCAAGAGCTTCATTGGAATGGCCGGATATTATCGGCGATTCATTGAAGGGTTTTCGAAGATTGCGAAACCAATGACAGCGTTGTTAGGCAATAAAGTTGAGTTCAAGTGGACCCAGAAATGTCAAGAAGCCTTCGAAGCGCTGAAAGAGAAGTTGACTACAACGCCTGTCTTAGTCTTGCCTGATGTGCACAAGCCCTTCTCGGTGTATTGTGATGCTTGTTACACTGGTTTGGGATGTGTGTTGATGCAAGAGGGAAGAGTTGTGGCTTACTCGTCCCGACAGCTGAAAGTTCATGAGAAGAATTACCCAATCCATGATCTAGAGTTGGCAGCAGTGGTTCACGCACTGAAGACATGGAGGCACTATTTCCATGGACAGAAATGCGATGTTTACACAGATCACAACAGTCTAAAGTACATATTCACTCAGTCAGAGTTGAATATGAGGCAGCGAAGGTGGTTAGAGCTGATCAAAGACTATGAGTTGGAGATCCATTACCATCCAGGCAAAGCGAACGTAGTGGCAGATGCTTTGAGCAGAAAGAGTCAAGTCAATCTGATGGTCGCTCGTCCGATGCCTTATGAGTTGGCCAAAGAGTTTGACAGGTTGAGTCTCGGATTTCTGAACAACACGCGAGGAGTCACAGTTGAGTTGGAACCTACCCTGGAGCGGGAAATCAAAGAAGCACAGAAGGATGATGAGAAGATCAGTGAGATCCGGCGACTGATTCTAGATGGCAGAGGCAAAGATTTTCGAGAAGATGCAGAAGGTGTGATATGGTTCAAAGACCGCTTGTGCATTCCCAATGTCCAGTCTATTCGGGAGTTGATTCTCAAGGAAGCTCATGAGACAGCCTATTCGATTCACCCTGGCAGTGAGAAGATGTATCAGGATCTGAAGAAGAAATTCTGGTGGTACGGAATGAAGAGGGAAATCGCAGAGCATGTGGCTATGTGCGATAGTTGTCGAAGGATCAAGACAGAGCACCAGAGACCAGCTGGATTGTTGCAACCGTTGCAAATCCCTCAGTGGAAATGAGATGAAATCGGTATGGATTTCATAGTCGGATTGCCTCGCACTCGAGCCGGCTACGATTCCATTTGGGTAGTAGTGGACCGTTTAACCAAGTCAGCCCACTTCATACCTGTCAAGACCAACTACAGCAGTGCAGTATTGGCAGAGTTGTACATGTCTCGGATCGTTTGTCTTCACGGTGTGCCAAAGAAGATAGTATCAGACAGAGGAACGCAGTTCACCTCTCATTTCTGGCAGCAGTTGCATGAAGCCTTGGGCACACATCTGAATTTCAGTTTAGCTTATCATCCGCAGATAGATGGTCAGACCGAAAGAACCAATCAAATCCTTGAAGACATGTTGAGAGCCTGTGCGTTGCAAGATCAGTCCGGATGGGACAAGCGATTGCCTTATGCAGAGTTTTCCTATAACAACAGTTACCAGGCTAGTTTGAAGATGTCACCATTTCAGGCGCTCTATGGGAGGAGTTGTAGAACTCCGTTGCAATGGGATCAGCCTGGAGAAAAGCAGGTGTTTGGGCCAGACATTCTGCTTGAAGCCGAAGAGAACATCAAGATGGTCTGAGAGAATCTGAAGATAGCGCAGTCAAGACAGCGAAGCTATGCAGACACAAGAAGAAGAGAGCTGAGTTTTGAAGTCGGAGACTTTGTCTATCTAAAAGTGTCACCGATCAGAGGAGTCAGAAGATTCGGAGTCAAAGGCAAGCTAGCACCCCGCTACATTGGTCCGTATCAAATTCTCGCAAGGCGTGGAGAAGTGGCCTATCACCTCAGTCTGCCAGAAAATTTGTCTGCTGTGCATGATGTCTTTCATGTGTCTCAGCTGAAGAAGTGCTTGCGTGTGCCAGAAGAGCAGTTGCCAGTGGAAGGTCTTGAAGTCTAGGAGGACTTGACCTACACAGAGAAACCAGCACAAATCCTTGAGGTTGCAGACAGAGTCACCCGAAGGAAGACCATCAGAATGTGCAAAGTCAGATGGAATCATCACTCTGAGGAAGAAGCAACTTGGGAGCGCGAAGATGATCTAATGGCCAAATACCCTGAGCTCTTTGCTAGCCAACCCTGAATCTTGAGGGCGAGATTCTTTTAAGGGGGATAGGTTTGTAACGCCCTGAATTTGGGGGTAGAATTTTTTCTTCTTTTCTCTCACCAAATTCGGGCGTTACTCTCTTTTCTCTTCCTGATTCGCTCTTTCTTCCCAATTTCAAACCAGTATAGTGACAAGTGTCCATGTCGTGTATGAACAAAGACCTAAGTGTCATGGGTGTTGCATCATGCCGAAGCACATTTCTTTGTCTGATATTGCGTGTTCGTCTCGTTTTGTCTCGGTTTTCGGTTCGCGATTGGAGCCCGGGTCGTGTGTCTCGGACTGGGTCATGCGTGTCGTGGGTTTCGATCCGCGAAGTGGCCCGGCCCAACCCAGCCCGGTCCGGCCCGGCCCGGCCCTGCGCGCCCCTGGCGCCCACCCCCCCATGCGCCCCCTCCTCCTCTCCCTCTCTCATTTGGATTTCCCGCGCAGCAACCTCCCTCTCCCTCTTCCACCTCTCTCTCCCCGTGGTGCCCTAGGTTTTGGAGACAGTGATCGCCGGAGTTAGACCCCGAGGTGAGCTCCCCTCCCCTTCCCTTCTCCTCTCTCTCCCTCTCCCTCCCCTTCTCTTCCCTGCGCGCCCCCCTCTCTCTCCCCTGCGCGCGGCGGCGCCCGCCCCCTGCCACCCCCGCCCCGGCCTCCCCCCACGGCGGCGCTTGCCCCCCGCCCCAGCCCTCGTGCGCGGCGGCGCTCGCCCGCCCCCGCCCCGGCCCCTGCGCGCGCCCGCCCCCGCCCCGACCTCCCCCATGCGCGGCGACGCCCGCCCCGGCCCCTGCGCGCGGCGGCGCCCGCCCCCGCCCCGGCCTCCCCCGTGCGCGGCGGCGCTCCCCCCCCCCCCCCGCCTTGGCCCCGCGGCGGCGCCCACCCTCGGCCCCGGCGTGGTCCGCCCGCCCTTGCCCCGGCGCGGCTGGCTCCCCTGCCACCGGCGCGGCCCCTGCCCCCGGTGCGCAGCTCCCTGCGCGCGGCCTCGGCCCCCTGCGCGTGGCGTCCTAGCTCCCGGCGTGACTCGCGTGGCCTCGTTTACCCCCTAACGCGTTCCCGCGTGCGTAAACCCACGCGCGCGGTGATTATTTCTGGTTTGTAGTTGATTTCAAACTCCGTTAGTTAGCATGCTGCGTCGCGTGCCTCGTCGCGCGACGATTCTTTTAGTTTATATTTATTAAAGTGTTGTGTCGCGCGCTTCGTCGCGTGATGATCTATTTTAATTTCAGGTTGTTTAAGGTGTGATGTCGTGTGTCCAGACGCGCGACGCTCCACTTTAAACTCAGCCCTGTTGGCGTATGCCGTCGTGCGCTTCGTCGCGCGATGCTTAACGTCTCTTTAAAATTAGTGCAAGTGTCTCATTGTGCGCTCTGTCGCGCGGCGAGTCGTTCACTTCTTAATTCAATCTAAATGTCGTGTCGTACGTCTCGACGTGCGGCCACTCCCTTTCATTCACGTTCAATTGTTTATAATGATTAAATGTGGAACTTGACTTTACTTTATGCCAAACGTAGTATTCAAATTAATTCTTTTCCATTAAGCGAGTAGTTTGATTTACAATCTTGTAACGTGATCGTTTCTCGACTGTCTTTTTCTCTTTCTCTCTTAGCCTTAATTACGAACCTGCGTGGAACGTCTGTTTACTTACTGCATTCTATTGTATGGTGTACTGTTCTTTTGTATTAAATATGTGGATGTATGTATGTTTGCGCTCGCATAGAGAATGATCCGGTCGGAGAGCCCGAAGAACTCGCAGGAAAAGCCCCTGAGCAGCAGTCGGTTGGTGGAGGCAAGTGTCCCTTGACCTATCTCTGTCCTAAACATTCTTTAATTCACCTCCCGCATTACACATTTATACATAAGGATTGACTAGCTTTTGTTATCCATGTCCATGTTTACCTATTTGGGTTGGATTATTATTGCTTAGTCTTATGCTATTGTTCAACTCTAATCAATGAACATGATGAGAATGATCAATGATACGCTGTTTTCCCTCTTCTTATTATAATGTTCTACTTTTGGCCTTTAAGGGGGCTCGGGCGGTTTCTCGAGTGCCTCTCCGTAAGGACCTGTTCTTTGGATGACCGCCCGGGAAAACAGTGCAACCATGAGGGTGGAATGGGGTGCCCTTAGCTGAATAATTAGAGGATCCGGGGTGTAGTTCGCTTAGCCGTTGTGCCGTCAATGGGGCTCGGTGTATGCGGCTCGCTCTGCCAAGTTTCGGTTCGCCCCTTGGGGAGGAGTGCGGTGCATTTAGGAAACCTAACGGGCGGCTACAACCCCGGGGATCTTTGTAAAGGCTACGTAGTGATGCCCTGCTGGGTCACCTTGGTAGTGATCAATGGAGAGTCATGATCTTCGGGCAGAAAGGAAATCACGGCTTGTGGGTAAAGTGCACAACCTCTGCAGAGTGTTTGAAAACTGATATATCAGCCGTGCTCGCGGTTATGAGCGGCCAAGGGAGCTCCAGTGATTAGTGGTACTTGATCAGAGACATTTTGGTTTACAGGTGGCAATGAGATTGATGGTTCTGGTTATGACGATGGTGCTGGTAAGTGGTATTCTTTCCGTTTGGAAAGGGTACATCGGGCTAATAACTTGGGTTAATGCTAAAACCTGGCTTTCTACTAGTAAATAATAATCTGACCAACTAAAAGCAACTGCATGACTTACCCCCACATAAAGCTAGTCCACTACAGCCAAACAGGATACTTGCTGAGTATGTTGATGTGTACTCACCATTGCTCTACACACCAAACCCCCCCATCCCCAGGTTGTCAGCATTGCAACCACTGCTCAGGAGAAGATGAAGCTGTGGAAGGAGACTTCCAGGAGTTCCAAGACTATGACGAGTTCTAGGCGTGGGTTAGCGGCAACCCCCAGTCGGCTGCCTGTGAAGGCCGCGTTTATCTACGTTTCGTTTTCGCACTTTGATTTATTGTAAGGACTATGTGGATGTCTCAGACATATGATGTAATCGACTATTTCCCTTTTTAATACTATTTGAGCACTGTGTGATGATGTCCATGTTATGTAACTGTTGTGTACGTGAATTGCTAATCCTAGCACGTACATGGTTCGCATTCGGTTTGCCTTCTAAAACCGGGTGTGACACGCACTGGAAAGTGAACAATGACTGTCCGGTGGCCCCATCTGTCAGAGCTCCAACGGTCGAACCCTAATGGTTGGGTGACGTGGCTGGCGCACCGAACAGTGTTTGGTGGCGCACCGGACTGTCCGATGCGCCCATCGACAGACAGGCTCCCCAACGGCCACTTTGGTGGTTGGGGCTATAAATACCCCCAACCACCACACTTCAAGGCATCCAAGTTTTCAGCCATTGCATTCAATACAAAAGCTCTAGACTTCACTCCAAGACACAAACAAGAGATCAAATCCTCTCCCAAGTCTGGAATCACTCCAAACATTTAGTGACTAGAGAGAGAGAGAGATTTTTGTGTTCATTTGAGTTCTTGTCGCTTGGATCGCTTTTCTTCTTCCCCATTCTTGTTCTCAAGACATTTGTAATCAAGGCAAGAGACACCAATTGTGTGGTGGTCCTTGCGGGGTCTAAGTGACCCAATTGATTGAGGAGAAAAGCTCACTCGGTCTAAGTGATCGTTTGAGAGAGGGAATGGTTGAAAGAGACCCGGTCTTTGTGACCACCTCAACGGGGAGTAGGTTTGCAAGAACCGAACCTCGGTAAAACAAATCACCGTGTCATCCGCTCTATTTCTTTGGTTGATTTGTTTTCGCCCTCTCTTTTGGACTCGGTTTTATTTCTAACACTAACCCCGGCTTGTAGATTGTGTTTAAAGTTTATAAATTTTAGATTTGCCTATTCACCCCCCCTCTAGGTGACTTTCAATTGGTATCAAAGCCTGATACTTAATTTGAGTCTAACCACTCGAAGTGATGTCGGGAGCATCTGCCAAGAGGGAGATTGGGACCGACGGCGACAAGCCCGCCACAAGCCACGGGAAGGCTCCATCGGGGGAGTCCGACAACAAGATGAAGAAGGTGGTATACTACGAGACCGATTCTTCATCACCTTCTACATCCGGCTCCGACGCACCGTCCGTCACTTCTAAGCGCCATGAGCACAAGAAGTTTAGTAAGATTCTCCTACGCTATCCTCGCATTTCTAAACACACTCCTTTACTTTCTGTTCCATTAGGCAAACCACCGGTTTTTGAGGGTGAAGATTATTCTATGTGGAGTGCTAGAATGAAAGGTCATCTAACCTCACTCCACAAAAGCATATGGGATGTTGTTGAGTATGGAGCATAGGTACCACAGGTGGGGGATAAGAACTATGTCTCGGATGAGGCCGACCAAATATGACACTTTAACTCCCAAGAAACAACTATACTCCTCGCCTCTTTAAGTCGAGAGGAGTATAACAAAGTGCATGGGTTAGAGACCGCCAAAGATATTTGAGATGTGCTCAAGACCGTGCACGAAGGAGATGAGGTGACAAGGATCACCAAGCGAGAGACGATAGAGGGGGAGCTCGGTCGATTCATGCTCAACCAAGGGGAGGAGCCACAAGCCATGTACAATCGGCTCAAGACCTTGGTGAACCAAGTGCGCAACATCGGGAGCACAAAATGGATTACCATGAAATGGTCAAGGTTATTCTAAGATCACTCGTTTTTTTAATCCTACACAAGTTCAACTAATTCGTGGTGATCCTAGATACAAGCTAATGTCTCCCAAGGAGGTTATAGGAAAGTTTGTGAGCTTTGAATTGATGATCAAAGGCTCCAAACAAATCATCAAGCGAGGCGCCACCTCCACACCCGAGGTGCAACGCGTTGCCCTCAAAGCAACGGAGGAGAAGAAAGAAGATTCTACATCAAGTAGGCTCCCCATCGACGCCTCCAAGCTCGATAATGAGGAGATGGCACTAATCATCAAAAGCTTTCGCCAAATCCTCAAGCAAAGGAAGGGGAGAGACTACAAACTCCGTTCCAAGAAGGTATGCTACAAGTGTGGTAAGCCCGGTCACTTTATTGCTAAATGTCCATTATCAAGTAATAGTGACAGGGGCGACGACAAGAGGGGAAAGAAGAAGGAGAAGAAGAGGTACTACAAGAAGAAGGGCGGCGATGCCCATGTTTGTCGGGAGTGGGACTCCAATGAGAGCTCCACCGACTCCTCCTCCGATGAGGACACCACAAACATCGCCGTCAACAAGGGTCTCCTCTTGCCCAACGTCGGCCACAAGTGCCTCATGGCAAAGGACGACAAAAAGAAGGTAAAATCTAGAGCTTCCACTAAATATGGAACATCTAGTGATGAGGCTAGCTCTAGTGATGATGAGGATAATTTGCTTACACTTTTTGCCAACCTTAACATGCAACAAAAGGAGAAATTGAATGAATTGATTAGTACTATTCATGAGAAGGATGAAATCTTGGATAGCCAAGAGGACTTCCTTATTAAAGAAAACAAGAAGCATGTTAAAGTTAAAAATGCTTATGCTCAGGAAGTAGAAAAATGTGAAAAATTGATTAGTGAGCTTAGCATGTGCCATGATACTATTTCCAACCTTAGAAATGAGAATGCTAAATTAACTGCTAAGGTTGAGAAGTTAAATGTTTGTGATGATTCTCTTGTCAAACTCAAAAATGATAATGCTAGTTTGATTTCTAAAATTGACAAGTTGAATGAATCACTTTCTAGCCTTAAGATTGAGAAAGATAAATTAATGTCTAAGGCTAAAGATTTAAATGTTTGCAATATTTCTATTTCCAATCTTAGAAATGAGAACACCATCTTACATGTTAAGATTGATGAATTAAATGCTTGCAAACCCTCTACATCTAGTGTTGATCATGTTACAATTTGTACTAGATGTAGAGACATTAATGTTGATGCTATCCATGATCACCTAGCTTTAATTAAACAACAAAATGATCACATAGCTCAACTTAGTGCTAAAATTAATGAGCATGACTTAGAAAATAAAAAATTTAAATTTGCTAGAAGTATGCTCTATAGTGGGAGACGCCCTGACATTAAGGATGACATTGGCTTCCAACAGGGAGACAATGTCAAGCTTAATGCCCCTAAGAAATTGTCTAACTTTATTAAGGGCAAAGCTCCCATGGTTCAGGATAACAAGGGCTATATTTTATATCCTGCTGGTTATCCCGAACATAAGATTAGGAGAATTCATTCTAGTAAGTCTCACTCTAGCTCTCATCATGCTTTTATGTATAAGAGTGAGGCATTTAGCTCTAGGCAATCCACTCATGTTAAATTGCCTAAAAAGAAAACACCTACTGCATCAAATAAGCCTATTGTTTCATTTAAGACTTTTGATGCTTCATATGTTTTAACTAACAAATCAGGCAAAGTAGTTGACAAATATGTTGGGGACAAACACAAGGGGTCAAAGACTTGTGTTTGGGTACCCAAGGTGCTTGTTTCTAATGTGAAAGGACCCAAGACCGTTTGGGTATCTAAGAACAAGGCCTAAACTTGTTTTGTAGGTTTATGCATCCGAGGGCTCAAGTTGGATAATTGATAGCAGGTGCACAAACCACATGACTGGGGAGAAAAGGATGTTCTCCTCCTACGAGAAAAACGATGATCCTCAAAGATCTATCACATTCGGGGATAAAAATCAAGGTTTGGTCAAAGGACTTGGTAAAATTGCTATATCACCTAACCATTCTATTTCCAATGTTTTTCTTGTAGATTCTTTAGACTATAACTTGCTTTCAGTTTCTCAATTATGCAAAAGGGCTACAATTGTCTTTTTACAGATATAGGTGTTACTGTCTTTAGAAGAAGTGATGATTCAGTAGCATTTAAGGGAGTACTCGAGGGTCAGCTATACTTAGTTGATTTCAATAAAGCTGAACTTGATACTTGCTTAATTGCTAAGACTAATATGGTTGGCTCTGGCATCGCCGACTAGCCCATGTTGGGATGAAGAATCTTCACAAGCTTCTAAAGGGAGAACACATTTCAGGACTAACCAATGTTCATTTTGAGAAAGACAGGGTTTGTAGTGCATGTCAAGCAGGGAAGCAAGTTGGTGTTCATCATCCACACAAGAACATCATGACGACCGACAGGCCACTTGAGCTACTCCACATGGATTTATTCAGCCCGATAGCTTACATAAGCATCGACGGGAGTAAGTATTGTCTTGTAATTGTGGATGATTATTCTCGCTTCACTTGGGAGTTCTTTTTGCAGGATGAATCTCAAACCCAAGAGACTTTAAAGGGATTCTTGAGACGGGCTCAAAATGAGTTCAGCTTAAGGATCAAAAAGATTAGAAGCGACAATGGAACGGAGTTCAAGAACTCTCAAATAGAAGGCTTTCTTGAGGATGAAGGCATCAAGCATGAGTTCTCTTCTCCCTACACACCTCAACAAAATGGTGTAGTGGAGAGGAAGAATAGAACTCTACTTGACATGGCGAGGACCATGCTTAATGAGTACAAGACTTCGGACCGGTTTTGGGCGGAAGCAATCAACACCGCTTGCTACGCCATCAACCGACTCTACCTTCACCGAATCCTCAAGAAGACATCCTATG
The DNA here is from genome assembly GCA_029449295.1 of Zea luxurians. Classification (NCBI taxonomy): domain Eukaryota; kingdom Viridiplantae; phylum Streptophyta; class Magnoliopsida; order Poales; family Poaceae; genus Zea; species Zea luxurians. The sequence continues at coordinate 11,919,607 of JAOPSE010000043.1, read as the reverse complement.
AACTCCTCACCGATAAAAAGCCCAATGTTTCATATTTTAGAGTCTTTGGAAGCAAATGTTTTATTCTTGTTAAAAGAGGTAGAAAATCTAAATTTGCTCCTAAGGCTGTAGAAGGCTTTTTACTTGGCTATGACTCAAACACAAGGGCATATAGAGTCTTTAACAAGTCCACTGGACTAGTTGAAGTCTCTTGTGACATTGTGTTTGATGAGACTAATGGCTCTCAAGTAGAGCAAGTTGATCTTGATGAGCTAGATGATGAAGAGGCTCCATGCGTCGTGCTAAGGAACATGTCCATTAGGGATGTGTGCCCTAAGGAATCCGAAGAGCCTCCATAAGCACAAGATCAACCTTCATCTTCAAATCAAGCATCTCCACCAACTCAAGATGAGGATCAAGCTCAAGGTGATGAAAATGAAGATCAAGAAGAGCCACCTCAAGAGGAGGACAATGATCAAGGGTGAGATGCCAATGATCAAGACAAGGAAGATGATGAGGGTCCAAGACCGCCACACCCAAGAGTCCACCAAGCAATACAACGAGATCGCCCTGTGAACTCCATCCTCGGCGATATTCATAAGGGGGTAACCACTCAATCTCGTGTTGCTCGTTTTTGTGAACATTACTCCTTTGTGTCTTCTATTGAGCCATACAGGGTGGAAGATGCATTAAGAGATTCAGATTGGGTGTTGGCAATGCAAGAGGAACTCAACAACTTCACGAGGAATGAGGTATGGCATCTTGTTCCACGTCCTAACCAAAATGTTGTAGGAATCAAGTGGGTCTTCCGCAACAAGCAAGATGAGCATGGTGTGGTGACAAGGAATAAAGCCCGACTTGTGGCCAAGGGATATTCACAAGTCGAAGGTTTGGATTTCGATGAAACCTATGCACCCGTAGCTAGGCTTGAGTCAATTCGCATATTACTTGCCTATGCTACTTACCATGGCTTTAAGCTCTATCAAATGGACGTGAAAAGTGCCTTCCTCAATGGACCAATCAAGGAAGAGGTCTATATTGAGCAACCTCCCGGCTTTTAAGATAGTGAGTACCCTAACCATGTGTATAAACTCTCTAAGGCGCTTTATGGGCTCAAACAAGCCCCAAGAGCATGGTATGAATGCCTAAGAGATTTTCTTATCACTAATGGCTTCAAAGTCGGCAAAGCCGATCCTACTCTCTTTACTAAAACAATTGCAAATGATTTGTTTGTATGCCAAATTTATGTTGATGATATCGTATTTGGGTCTACTAACAAATCTACATGTGAAGAGTTTAGTAGGATTATGATTCAAAAATTCGAGATGTCTATGATGGGGAGCTGAAGTATTTCCTAGGATTTCAAGTGAAGCAACTCCAAGAGGGCACCTTCATCAGCCAAACAAAGTATATTCAAGACATACTCACCAAGTTTGGAATGAAGGATGCCAAGCCCATCAAGACACCCATGGGAACCAATGGGCATCTCGACCTCGACACGGGAGGTAAATTCGTAGATCAAAAGGTATATCGGTCAATGATATGATCTTTACTCTATTTATGTGCATCTCGACTGAATATTATGCTTTCCGTATGCATGTGTGCAAGATTCCAAGCCGATCCTAAGGAAGTTCACCTTAGGGCCGTAAAAAGAATCTTGAGATATTTAGTTCATACGCCTAAGTTTGGTCTTTGGTACCCTAAGGGATCCACCTTTGATTTAATAGGTTATTTAGATGCTGATTGGGCAGGGTGTAAAATTGATAGAAAGAGCACATTAGGGACTTGTCAGTTCTTGGGAAGATCCCTGGTGTCTTGGGCTTCAAAGAAACAAAATTCAGTAGCTCTTTCTACCGCCGAAGCTGAGTACATTGCCGCAGGACATTGTTGCGCACAATTGCTTTGGATGAGGCAAACCCTTAGGGACTATGGCTACAAATTAACCAAAGTCCCTCTCCTATGTGATAATGAGAGTGCAATCCGCATGGCAGATAATCCCGTTGAGCACAGCCGCACTAAGCACATAGCCATTCGGTATCAGTTTTTGAGGGATCACCAACAAAGGGGGGAAATCGAGATTGCTTATGTTAGCACCAAAGAACAATTAGCCGATATCTTTACCAAACCACTAGATGAGAAAACTTTTACCAAACTTAGGAATGAGCTAAACATTCTTGATTCTCGGAACTTTGATTGATACTGTGCACACATAGCTCATTTATGTACTTTTGATCATATCTCTTTCATGTGCTATGACTAATGTGGTTTTCAAGTGTATTTCATGATAAGTCATAGATTGAAAGGGAAATGGAGTCTTCGGCGAAGACAAGGCTTCCACTCCACTCCATCGTATTATTTATCCTTCGCTGTCACTCTGCATCGCTCTCCAACTTTGGTATAATCTTTTACTCATATATTATTTGCCAAAGGGGAGAGAGTTTGAAAAGGGCTCTAAAGACTCCGTTTTTGGCGATTAATGCCAAAGGGGGAGAGAGTATTAGCCCAAAGCAAAAGGACCACACCACCATGCCAATTTCAAAAATTTTCGAAACAAGTTTAAGTTTTTAAATGTTCTTCAATTGGTATCTTTGAAATTAGTATTCCTCTAAGAAATTATATCTCAATTGGTAACTATATTATTAAGGAGGAGTTTTTCAAAAATTTGGTATCTAAAATATTTGATCTTCTTCAATTGATAAAACCCTCTTGAACACTAAGAGGAGAATTTCATTAAGGGGGAGTTTTGTTTAGTAAAAAAAGCATTTGAAACAGGGGGAGAAAATTTCAAATCTTGAAAATGCTTCTCGAAATCTTAATCATTTACCTTTGACTATTTGCAAAAAGACTTTGAAAAGAATTTCCAAAAGATTTTGCAAAAACAAAACAAGTGGTGCAAGCGTGGTCCAAAATATTAAAAGAAAGAAAGCAATCCATGAATATCTTATGAAAATGTAAATTGGTTTAATTCCAAGCAACCTTTGCACTTACCTTATGCAAACTAGTTCAATTCTGCACTTATATAATTGCTTTGGTTTGTGTTGGCATCAATCACCAAAAAGGGGGAGATTGAAAGGGAAATAGGATCAAACCTTTTTCTAAATGATTTTGGTGGTTTAATTTCCCAACACAAACAATTGGACTAACTAGTTTGCTCTAGATTACATGTTCTACAGGTGCCAAAGGTTCAATACAAACCAATAAAAAAGTCCAAGATTGGGTTCAAAAGAAAGGAGCAAAAGAAAACCGAAGGCTGCCCTGGTCTGGCACACTGGACTGTCCGGTGTGCCACCGGAAAGTGTCCTAGGCACCAGGGTGGATCAACTCGAACTCGCCACCTTCGAGTTTCTGGAAATGCCACTCCGCTATAATTCACCGGACTTCCCGGTGTAGCACCGGACTGTCCGGCATGCCAGCGGAGCAACGACTACAGCGCAACGGTCGACTCCAATGAAAACCTATAAAAGCGCTACAGTGTGCATACAGTGCGCGAAGAGTCAGTGCAGGTGCCAGAAGGCGCATCGGACAGTGAACAGTAACTGTCCGGTGTACCATTGGACTGTCCGGTGGCCCCATCTGTCAGAGCTCCAACGGTCGAACCCTAACGGTTGGGTGACATGGCTGGCGCATCGGACAGTGTCTGGTGCGCCCATCGACAGACAGCCTCCCCAACGACCACTTTGGTGGTTGGTGCTATAAATACCCCCCAACCACCACACTTCAAGGCATCCAAGTTTTCAGCCATTGCATTCAATACAAGAGCTCTAGACTTCACTCCAAGACACAAACAAGAGATCAAATCCTCTCCCAAGTCCGGAATCACTCCAAACATTTAGTGACTAGTGAGAGAGAGATATTTGTGTTCATTTGAGTTCTTGTCGCTTGGATCGCTTTTCTTCTTCCCCATTCTTGTTCTTAAGACATTTGTAATCAAGGCAAGAGACACCAATTGTGTGGTGGTCCTTGCGGGGTCTAAGTGACCCAATTGATTGAGGAGAAAAGCTCACTCGGTCTAAGTGACTGTTTGAGAGAGGGAAAGTGTTGAAAGAGACTCGGTCTTTGTGACCACCTCAATAGGGAGTAGGTTTGCAAGAATCGAACTTCGGTACAACAAATCACCGTGTCATCCGCTCTATTTCTTTGGTTGATTTGTTTTCGCCCTCTCTTTTGGACTCGGTTTTATTTCTAACACTAACCCCGGCTTGTAGATTGTGTTTAAAGTTTATAAATTTCAGATTTGCCTATTCACCCCCCTTTAGGCGACTTTCAAGTGGCATCAAAGTTGAATGTAACATTTTTGGCAATGGGTTTAAAACTCGCGGGTACAGAGATTATAAACCTATACCCGCGAGATTAATGTTAAACCCGTACCCGCACCCGCTACCCGCGACGGGTAGCGTATGTTACCCAAACCCGCTACCCGCGGGTTTATGGCACCCGCGGGTACACCCGCGGGCACAGTCATATAATAAATATTTATTAAATTGATAGCACATAATAATAAATATTTATTAAACTGATAAAAACATGTACCGATCTTAGCCAAAAGTTCTACGAGTTCCCTAGCGCCTGTAGTCTTCTTTTATATCATTTGATTGGCTCCGCTCGTTCAAAGCTTTCAGGGTGGCACTAAATTGAGATGTATGTGCTCTACAGTCTACACAGACACACACGCGGGTATGCGGGTTTGCGGGCACGGGTACAACATTTTCATACCCACGAGAAAAAACCCGTCGGGTTGAGAATCAAACCTGTACCCGTACCCACGGGTACAAACTCACACCCAAACCCGCATCCTATAGGGTTTTTACCCGCGGGCACGTGGGTAAAATGTGCCCATTGCCATCCCTACTTGTCCATCCAGTAGAGTACTGACCATAGAAGCATAGAAGCTCTAATGGTACTCTGTGCATGTTTTCTGAGGATTTATGTAATTGTTGTAGCCGTTTTTTGAGGAGGGCGTATCTCTACTACTAATTATGTGACTAATGTAGGTGTCCACACCCCACATGGTGCACGTTCTGCCGCGCGCACCCCGCCCCGCATCCCGCCCGCGGCCGCACCCTGCCTTGCATCCCGCCCGCATCTCGCCGCCCTCCCGCGCTCCCTCCGCACTCTTTCCATAGAAGCCGCCGCAGACCCACCTCGTCCTAATGAGTCGTACCCCTTCTCCTCCCCGTGCGGCGACCAGTCGTCCTCTTCTCACCCTCCTCTCCTACCCGTCAGCCATCATCCTCTTCTTCTCCCCTGCGTGGCGTCCGGGATTCCTACCCCTTCCCTTCTCCCTAGCTTGCCTTGTACCAATCGAATCCAACACCATCGGTCGCCATGTCAAAGCGAGGTAAGCAGCCTCTTTACCCAACTGGATTCGACCATTTCTCGTCGCTCGATCTGGCTATAAATCTCGCCTGCTCGTGCATGTGACATAGTTCGGCTGCTTCAAGGTGCTCGAAAAGGGGATGCTGCTGTCCAACCCCATCGTCGTTAGGGCCAAGATCATCTCCAAGGTCACCGAGAAGAGGATCAATGTTATTGGAGGCACTGTCTTGCTCACCACCACATAGGTTTTTATGCATCTTGTTTTATCTATCTGTGATAAGAAAGCTTTCAATTTCTTTTTGTGGATCATGCGTTGTGAGATAATATTCTCTGGTACGTCTAATTGTGGGCATATATTGTCCTTTTTTCTGGTGTATGGTTGGAAACGACAAAATCAATTGATTTCATTCTTTATCACTAATCCGAGATGCAGATGCTGTCGACATATATGCATAGAAGAGAACAGATATGCATAGAAGGGAGTAAAACTAAGATTTGGGTAAAAATCCTCTCTCCCATATTGTATTTCAATTTATGTGTATATTTATGGTAATTGTTTTAGTATATTTTAGTATCTGTTTTTTCTTATACTTAAAGAATTGAATTGTATGATGATAGATATTTTCATCCGAGCTCAGAGTAAAGAATTCTCCACTCTCTTGACTTGACGAGGCTATATAACTAGAGGCCATCAGAGGAGAACTAAAGACTGAGAGCATTCTCTGCTTATAATCTTTATTCCTCTATATTCTAAATTATTTTTTTAGTCCCCTTCCACCTGGATTCGATTCGAATCCCACACCACGTGGTGTTCTTCCTCTATCGAATAAATGTTGTTTCGCTTGTCTAATCATCAGATCGATAGGGCACTGAAAGAGTCATTCCTAGAGACTCTACAAAAGGACACAACAGAGATGGAGCAGCCTGCTTGAGAAGAGGCGGCGGAGGAGAAGGAAGCGCTCAACCCGGACTCGTGGCCGTTGACCAGCATGCGCCTTGCCGTCCTCTTGTTTGAATCATTTATCTGATTTTTTGAACAAAATTGCCCTTGTCTTTGTCCTTCCTCCCTTTTTTCATTTTCGTAATGCCCTCATGTAAAATATAAGGCATGTGTTATTCAAATTTTTTCTTTTGAAACTACATGTATTTCGTGTGTTCTATGATGATATATACAGAACCCGGTCTTCTTGATATGTTGATAGTGGTATGTTTGCTTTTGAACCATGGCCATTCAGCGTAATCCGTGAATGTCATATATTATACTCCCTCTATTTTGAAATATATAACATTGAGGACATGCTACAACTAATTAGCCTTTCCTAATTAGCCTTTCTATTTTGAATCAAGTTTTCTCTTGCTGCCAAATCTTGCTATTAAGAAATAGTGCATGCATATTTTTTTTCTAAATCAGACCATTTTCTGTAGGACAAAGGAGGGCATATGGAAGGACATAAAGGAAGGAGGGATACTGGATGGTAATGATGGGGCTTATGAGATACTATCATCGGTGGGGAAGAGTTGTAAACTTGATGAAAAAAGCAAGCTTAAAGGAAGAAAGCATTATGTCTTGCATGAGCACTAGAGGAACATGCGATTATTTATGTTATTGACTGATTAATTAATGTATTTAAATTGATTTATCAGGACAATCCTCAATGTGGTGGTTTTGTGTAGTTCAGATTTAGCAAGAGTGAATTAAGATTCTTCTCCTTACATCAACAATGCATTAAGGTGATCTCACAGTGGCACTTCTATTAAAGTGTCCGTAGCTGTTGAAATTCCTAACTTTATAAATATAATGAGCACCAAATTGGTTGTCATTATGTAGAACGTATCGTGCATGGTAAGCATAATTGTTGTTTTAGTACAAAAGCATGGATGCACAAAAACTGTGGCATCAAAGGGTTGGTTGACTACACACAATATAGTGCTTGAAATTGTTGAGATCTCTTACAAAAAGCTTTTGGAGCTAGAAGAAAGGCTTAGATTCGCTGAGCAGAAATTTTCATGTAGGGAGTAGGAGATCATGAATATGTTTGATCAAGAGATATCAGATTGGTATACACTAATTTCAGAGAAAGAAATTGATATTTCTGATATTCAACAAACTATTGAATCTGTTCAGCTTGACATCAAGCACCTTTTTGAGGCAACAACAGCAAAAGTGGCAGAAGTTTAGATAGAGGTGAATCAACTTTATGGTTTTGTTGAAACTCTGAATTCACTTAACATCATCCAAGAGCATGATACTGTTTTCAAGGATATGCTCATTGCAGAGTGCGAAAGAGAACTTGACTCCCTGCAGGTGAATTTAGTGCAAGAGAAGCATCAGTCAAGAAATTTGAAGAATCTTATTGAACAGCTCGAAGCTCAAACTGCTTCAGAAATGTCAGAAAAGGCAGAGGAGCATCTAGAAGTTACGAATAAGCTGAAATCATTGGAGGAGAGAAATGAAACATTAGATGAGCATCTGCGAGAGCTTAAGTCTAAAACAACTGATATGTCTAATGTTGTACTACAAGAGAGGAATCAGTTGGTCAATGAGCTGACTGGACTAACCAATACCATCGGGGAGGTAATTCATGGAGGTGAAAGTATGATGTCAAATTTGAGAAGGATCATGCAGAAAGTTAATGAGGAACCTTGCAATGACAGGCTTACCTTAGAAAAAACTAATGGTATAAGTTCTTCACCTTTGATCAGGCACAAATCAGGGCATGTCCTAGATAGTTATCGTGTTATTACATGTTTTAGTTGCAACGCATGGGCATTCACCTAGTAAGTTAATTATGCTTACAGATGACTATAAAAACATATCAAGGTATGTGTCATTCTGTATAAGATCTGCTCTTCTCATTTGTTGGTCGTGAAAATTTTGAATTCCTGTAATAATGTTTTGTTTTATTTAGAAGATGCATAGTTCATCAACAAAGATATTCTCAATTTCCTAGTGATGTATATGTTGTTTGGTGGTAGTGTTGCCTGGTCGGAGAAAACATCAACGACCAAGGCATGCACCTGTCGAAGGGAGAACCCGGGTTGATACGAAAGAAGCGGGAAGTGTTGTGGGGTATTCAAGAGACTATGCAAATATAGGCAATGTCTCTGATGTGATAACTAGGGGCGACAATAAGATTATCTCCAACAATGTCCACTATACATCTTCCCTTGTCCCTACTTTTTAATATATTTTACTACACCCCTTAAAAGATTCTTCCACTGATCGTATCCAACCATTACTCTTATCAACCCCCTATACACTACAACTTAGTTATTTAACATTTAATTATTATTTTTATTTTTTAAAAAAAACTATATAATATGTATACTACCCTAATAAACATTATTTTCAAGTTACATGGCTTAGTCATGATTTATATCATAAGAAACAATGTGATTAAAAAAAGGGAGTATAGTGTTCCCCTATATACACAAAAAGATTTTATCTCCCTACATAGATGTTTTCATGCCAGGTCAAGTAAGCTTGAAAAGAAGGTGGGGGAATGAATCCCTAAAGCTTTAAAATAAAGTCCTAGGAGAGCACAAGTACAAATTTGGATTAAATAGCGGGAGGGAGACCTGTCGCTCCACTATAAGGCTGTCTCCAATAAATCATGTATATGATCGCGTAAAATATTATTTTATACTGTATACTACTGTTTATAAGAATTAAGTTTAAAATAGGAGTTGAGATGTGAGATATGAGAGTAAGGTGTTGAAGACCGTCTAAGAAGACGGATCATCGCCCCCACCAACAGGATGGACTACGACGTAAAAAAATACATATATGGGCGGCATAATTTCTGTTAACTTTTTATCCGGGGTATAGTATTGAATTTTGAATATTTTTAAATATGAAAACCAAAAAGATGCACTATGCATCGATGGGTGGACATTTTGCAGGCTCCGAATTTTCCTCAAAGGGTGGACATGGGCCGAAATTCATGAGGTGGCCCAGTAACAGTAGTTTCTCTTAAAGGCTCAAGGCATGACTCCTCCATCTCCACTCGATCCTCCGTCTTATCACCGGTGAGGTGAGACGATCTCCGCCACCATGGCCTCCAGCACCTCCCTCTCCCTTTGCTTGCACGCCTCGTCCCCCTCGTCCTCGTCTCCTGGACTCCGCCGACCCTCCCTCGCCTCCTCCTCGTCCTCCAGGTCCAAGAGAACGCGCAAGATCAGGGCCAAGGCGGTCAGGGAGGACTGGAGGCAGAAATCCAAGCCCATCCCTCCTGGCGCCGCCTACCCTGCCAAGGACCACTGCAGGTATATGCCTGCTGTGCTGCGCATTTCTTTGTTCGTTGGTGTGTTTATGTGATGCGAATATGCGATGCTTACCTCTGTTCCTATTTCTGCTTTTATGGCGATTCAAGCCGTTGTGGGCTCTGCGACACATACTACGTTGCGCATGTCAAGACTGCCTGTGCCTTCCTGGGAGACGGCATGTCCCGTGTCGAGGTCACCTCCCTTCATTTTCGCATCACATCACCTGCCTAGAACGGCTCAAACAGTTTGCTGAATGAAAACAAAAATGATCGTCTGATGTTTGATCAAGCCATGGGCTGCAGTGCTGCACGCAGTTACTCCCTCCGTCGAAAGTTATAGTTCAACTTTTCTAACTCTGACCAAGTTCATAGAGAACATCTACAATATCAAAATGATTTCATCAATTTTTTCGTGAAAAATGCCTTGATAGTTTATTTGAACATATACAGAGGGAGTATATTTTTTTATAAAATACTTAGGTCAAGTCAAAGTTAAAAGAAGTTTTGATTTAGAATAAAGCTAAAGTGAACTGTAATTTAGACCGAGGGAGTAGTAATGCTCGACATGAATTCTACACTTTGTTTCAGTGAAATAAAGCGGGGAACTCTCCTGTTTCCTAAAAAAAGTTGACACAAATTTACAGATGCCAACACTCTCCTTACTATATTTAGGATCTTGAGCGACAAGTCCACGGGAGAGGCCGGAAGGAAGGCATGGATGAAATGTACTTTGGAGTCTATGACCAACTCTTGTATGCCAGGAAGACCGAACCTGTTGAAGGTACTAATTACCTATTTACCTTTTACAAGCTGTTCTTATCCTTCAACAACCGCCTGCATCCGTCTAAGGAAGCACACATATGCAATATACCAGTCTTGTTCACTTCCCTTCCATAACAAACGGAAACCACATACACCTCGAATGTTGCATCTTATTTCCTACACTATCTTGATATACTCAACAAACCTTTGTTAGACAAAACTGTACCCTGACAACTTATGTTTTGTACCCTGTTACATATATGTGCCTCACATGCAACAGGAGCCCAGTGGACGGGAATAGTGACAACAATCGCTGTCGAGATGCTGAAAGCAAACATGGTTGATGCTGTGGTTTGTGTACAAAGGCACCCAAACAAGAATCAAATGCCACATCATTTTTTCTCAGTGCAATGCACAAGCATTACCACATGGATTCAAATAATGTTTTTTACCCCCTCTGCAGTGATCCTGACGACAGGCTTGCTCCAAGGCCTGTTTTGGCCAGGTATTGTGAAACTGATGGCTTTCAGAATTGTCCTTTATGGCTTGTGTATAACACTCCTTGACTGGATATACTTTTACAGTTCCAGACTTTCTGTAACTATTTTGAGCTTAAACTTTTGTTATCAGTCCATCCATGAATTACTCATGCTAATCATCATGTCCCTTGATTTCTAGAATGGAAGTGACATTTAATCTCAGTAGCCATGCTCTTGTAGGACACCAGACGAAGTAATTGCAGCCAAAGGTGTGAAGCCAACATTATCACCAAATCTCAATACACTTGCCTTAGTCGAGGTAAGTCGCTCCTTTTAACTCTATACTTCCCGTGCCCCCTTATTCTTGATGCAAGCTATGGTGCCATGCCTCCTTTCCCTTTCTTATAACATATAGAAGTAATAATGGGTCATATCAGCAGATCTCTGAGAGTCAGAGAGAATCAGCTGTCCTAATATTAATTTAGGGTTAATTGATCCAGATATTCGTTCCCATTTCCCAATTCAAGAGAATTAGAAGTAGTTCAATTATATTTGAATTTGTTGCTTGGCAAGACCGCAAATGTAATTCTATTAGCCTATTAAATCTGGAGTAGCCCCACATTATAGTGGGTTCCAATGCCTATTCCAATCATCCCTCCAACCATAACAATACATATCCTATAGTGACCAGTTTATAAATCCAGAGAGTTTCACAGTTTCCTTTGGCAGGCAGCTGGTGTAAAGCGGCTTCTTTTCTGCGGTGTGGGCTGTCAAGTGCAAGGTCTTTTCCTTTACCTGGCCTTTCTTCTCTTTCTATTGCTGATGTTTTATCAAATGTAAAAGTAAAAGTTGCTAAAGTTATTGTTTGAACTACAGCTTTGAGATCTGTAGAAAAGTACCTTGGTTTGGAAAAGCTTTATGTGCTTGGAACAAACTGTGGTAATTTCCATTTCTCCTCTCAAACCAGTCAATATTTACATTTTCTGTCGTGGAAGATAATATTGTAGCTCTGACATACTGTAATTTTCTTAGTTGACAATGGTACGCGTGAAGGGCTTGATAAATTCTTGAAAGCGGCAAGCAGTGAGCCAGAAACTGTTATGCATTATGAATTTATGCAAGACTACAAGGTATGACATTGAAATAATTAGCTGCATACATTCTTTTTTCCACATTGGTAGGTTCATGTATGGATAATCAATAGGATAGGAATACAGTTTTCCATATCAACAGCTCAAGGAGCAGTTTTAGGATCAACACAAGAACACATGGCATTTACAGAATTGCGATGATTTTCCTTAGATTTTTTTATGTATGATCACATTGTATAACTGAGAATATTTACAGGTGCATCTAAAGCATTTAGATGGGCACATTGAAGAGGTAAATATTTGTTTGCCAATAATTCTGAAGCTTTATGTATTCTACAATGGAACTATTTAATTCAGGGCCTAATTCAAAGCAGGTTCCTTATTTTTGCCTGCCAGCAAACGACCTGGTAGATGTTATTGCACCGTCATGCTATAGGTATTCTCTATTCAGTATACCAATGGGTTGTCAGTTTCTTTTCCAAAACTTTTATTGGCCGTTCACAGGTGAGCTAATGATTTGCTTATACCAACTGCAGCTGCTTTGACTACACAAATGGCTTGGCGGTAAGGTTTCCATCATTTTGAATTTGAATAGAGTCCCTTGTTTTGAATAGGAACTTTCTTTCCAAGAATCTTCTGTTTTTTCGTAGACAGAAGTTGTACTTCCTAGTGCTCATATACAGAAATAGAAATTATTGGATCACGTGTCGTTTAGAAAAGCTAGAATAATCCAGAAACACACTAGACTGGATCACCATGCGATTTTTTCCTCGAACACAGGAGAGTTGCATATCTTTATATTAGAAGAAAAGAACAAGGGCAAGAGCCCGCACAACACACACACCCACTCCCACTAGACTGGATCACCATGTGTTGCATGATGTGGACTGTGTCGCTCTTATTATTAGGCACTAGCGTAGCTGAACTAATTCTCTCGACATTGAGTTGCATGGGTGCCTCTTGGATCTTCATGTTCAGAATAGCATTTGTTGTGAGATATCATCTCTTATCTTGGTATATGTCTTCAGTCTGCTCTCTTGTAGCAGACAAACAGCTCAGAGTCACTATGTTGTTTGGTTAAATGTCTGCAGGATTTAGTGGTGGGGTATATGGGAGTACCGAAATATGCTGGGGTCTCCATGACACAGCATCCTCAGTACATTACAGTCAGGTAGAGCGAGTAGGATTGTGCAATTATATTGTAAACAGTACCCTGGTGAGCATCATTGGAACTCTATCCCTTCAGGAACGATCGTGGACAGGAGATGCTGAACCTGGTAGCTGGCCTTCTTGAGAGCACACCTACAATTAGCAGTGTACGCATGCATTTGCATCCGCAGCTATAGGACTGGCACACAACATTCTTTGGCGCCTGGGAGGCGTGCAGCGTAGTACTAGGAGACTAACAAGGGTGCTGTGTGTCTGTTTGTTTCAGGGCACCAGGCAACCGTTTGTTATGGAGACAGTGAAAGCTGACGATGCCGCAAAACTGGGTACCTCCCCTAATCACCATTTGTATGGAATACTAGTACTTAGCATTGGAATAGAATTAGTAGTAACAATGACGATCCGTTTGGCTTACATTCATGTAAATAAACAAACGAATGGATCTACAGGGAAAGGCCCTTCGAAACCAGCTCCTAGATTCGTCGGCGACATTCTGGCCTTCCTGCTGAACTTGGTCAGTTCTTGGTCGTCTGCAGAGGAGGGATGGCATGAGATTTGTAACGTTAACTGAACACGAGTACATAACCAGGCTGTGCTGTATGATATGCTGTTTCAGGTTGGACCCAAGGGTCTGGAGTTCGCACGCTACTCTCTGGACTATCACACCATTCGGAATTATCTGCATGTTAGGCGGGCATGGGGAAAGCAAAGAGCTGAGCAGCACATCCCGGGGTATGCCAAGAAGATCGTGGAGGCCTACGACAAGGACGGACGGATTGAGGCAATGGTTACGCAGTCAGGTGACTGACTCACACCATTCACACTCTACTAGCTGGTAGTATTTGTACTGCATTGTAGTAAAGATTAAGGAATGTAGAAGCATTGTTTGTAATTTGACGTAGTGGCGATGTATACAGTAGATTGTATAGGCTGCATGGCAGCAGCTCAGATCTGTATGTACATCCTGCGCTTGCCAGTTTTTAGTTTGCATTTGCTTTTCTGAGCATGCCTTTTGTTTTAATTATATTGTATTTGATAAGGCAAAGATAAAAGAAGCCACAGAGTCCTCAAATGTTGGAAATCGCCAAGTTAATGGCTGAATTTTGTTGCGTCAATCTAAGCACTACCTTGCTACGATTGATTTAGTGTGTATGATATGATGAGGGGTAGCGAGTAAGTTGCTAGTACTCATGTGCATTACAACCATTCATCGAAAAATGTCGTGTGGACGTTGGACTTGTTCTCGTGTGGGAAAAAGATATACACCTGTTGCAAAACGTTGATTAATCCTTCCAAATGTCACGCTCTATGTTAAGGTTTGGACATATGAGGCCACGCATAAAAACAAGGCATCACATTAAGTAAAACATGTGAACAATGCACTTTCATATGCTCATGCTCATGAATGAAGATGCTCATCCTTATGCAAATGCAGGTGTGAAATGCAAGCTTAACACCTTGGGTGTTACACTATTCACCCTTGCTTTAGCCATCTAAGTCCTTTTCATGTGTGTTATCCTTCCAATTCCTTATGCAGGATACATTGATCTCCATTGCCAGAGCAAATAATTCCAATAAAGCATATAGATATGCAAACATGCATACTTTAAGACAGAATTCTTCGCACCGAACTTGAGAGCACATCCCATTTTGCCATTTTTTCTAGGTAGCGAAGGCAAATCCTTTGAGCTAGAGGCTTCGGTACCTGTTTAAAGGATTGAATGGCCCAAACAAGAGGGTTCGATTAGGATCTAAAACATAAGATGACAAACCTTAACTAACAAACTTTCATGGCTAGCCTTAAACAACTATATGACAAACTAAATTAAGTCCTCATTGTTTGTCACACTAAACCATGCCCTTACCAAGATCCATAATAGTGGTAGTGTCCTTAATCTTGTAAGTAAACCTATCTACTAAATAGCCCACTAGCAGAAGAAGCATCCTATGTCATCAGTCACAAATTCAAGCACATAATAATAACAAAAAGGAAAATAGAACAAATAGAGTTGGATGTAAGGAGTAATATAGGACAAGATACAATCAAAATTTCCCCCAAGCTACCAAGGTGTTAGGATACCCAATACATCCATATTATAGTGTTCTCTAAGTGTTTCACTAAAACCTCACCTAAATAGTGACCATAACTTGTGCGTAAAGGAACTCAAAAATTAGTTATAACTAATGTATAAGGAAAAATCATATGTTAGGGCTATAAAACACTTGACATTTTCTTACCATGTATATATGTACTAACATAAAGCACGAATCTTAATATCAATCTAATACCTAAAATTTTATGAGCTGGACCATCTGTAACACTTAGGAAAAACTTTACTTTCCTTTTAACAAGAGACGTCAACAAGAGCATTGAATACTAGAAATGAACAATATATAGAACACATATATGTATGGAGTCACAACCAAGGATGGTGATAAAAACACTTATATATAAGTCATATCATCATGTGTATTATTACTAGCAAATAGATTTGTGCTTGATAATGGGATCAAGCATTGCAGATATCCCCCAAGCTAGCATTACAAGGTTTGATGGATTCAAGGAATAGACACATAGGGCATGAAAAATCAACACCTTCTAGGATCCTAGTACATGGATCCCAATATATGTTGTACACCCTTTCAGGACATTGGACTAAGAGAAATTTTTTATGTCTTCTAGAGAAAAATATTGCTTTGGCCAAATTTCATAAGCAAGACACATGCACTCAAAATAGAGGGTACGGATCCCACAACATATTCAAGAAGTATAAATGCTTGAATCCACACATCAAACTCAGCTTCTCCATGAAAAACATATACCCCACCTGCTATAGCTATGTGTAAATCTATATCTACAACTAACAATATCGAAAGCGGTGGGAGTCGCTTCTAGAAGCATCTTCGCTGTGTTTGAAGTCTATCTGTATTGACCATCGTCCGTGATGAGGTCTAAGTCACAAGATGGCGTAGGCATGTATATCAAGCACCACAATCTACCTAGGGGATATGTTGTGCTAGATCATATCGCTAGAGCTCGTTCGGTTCGCAATCTAGCTAGAGGATACGTTGCGCTAGACCACGTCGCTAGAGATCGTTCGGCTCGCAATCTAGCTAGAGGATATGTTGCGCTAGAGCACGTCACTAGAGCTTATTTATCAAAAGGCTGATTGTAGGTGGAGAAGGTGGTTGTCTGGTGACCATAATTATATTTTTCGAAAGTGGATTTGTCTGACGTGAGTGTGCAATGACATGCGTGCCCTCGATTGTGTGATAGCATGTCCTGACATTGAACTGTATAGAATACATTTTTTATAGTGTCTAGTCGATATTTTTAGTAGGCATGTGATGCTATATAAGATAATTTATACATAATTAATTGCATCCTTAAAATTACATTACACGCATTTATAAAGTAGTAAAGAAAAAGGAAAATGATAGTAAATTCCGGTGCGTCCAAACTAATTAACCAAAGGCCCAAAGCGTATGCATGTGTTGGACGGACATGCTTGTGATCGATCATATACCGTGACCCGTCGTCAAATGCGTGGCGCTGGTTACTATTCGCTTCCAACTGCGTCTGCATGACAATTGCACCAATTAAACAACAGTAGTAGATCGAGCAACGGGTGGTGTATACACGTGCCAATTTAGGGACAGACAAGAGTAGAGCATAGCAACGGGTGTGAGTTGAACGTGGCGACACGCATTCCATCCAGCTGGTGTCGTGGCGAACTGGCGACAGGCGCACACGAGCAGATTCGGGCGCGGTCAGGCAGAGGCAGGCAGGCAGCCGCGCGCTCATGCGCATGCCATGCATGGATGGATCAATTCATGGATATCGATGCACCGTACCTGACGAGCGCATCCGCGCTCAACAACAGCAGAGGAACACCTGTTTTTGATCGCAGCAGTCCAGCAGAGCAGAGACAGGAGACGAGGACACACGTACACAGGCCGTACGGCTCGGAGGCCAAATGGGATCTGGCTGGATAAAGACCGAGAGGATAGACGACGATGCCTAGTGTTTGGGAATATGAGCTGGGAGGATCTAAAAATAGGTACAAAATAATATGAATCGGACTGGCACGATTCGAAGAAAAGCTTGAGTCCGCTCTTAAATTCTAGCCCATCGGCCCAACACGGCCCAATTAAGCTCATATTGCTTAATTTATTTAATTTAGTAAGTTATAGACTTTATATGGTTGTAATATTTAAATTTTATGTTGTTAAATGATGCTCATATTGTTTAATATCTTTAGTTTAGTAAGCTATATACTTTATGTGGTTGTAATATTTAAATTTTATATGGTTTAAATATGTGGATCGGGTTTGAGTCGGGACGTTCAATGAAAGCACGATGTGTTTTATGCCTAGATTGAACCATTGTTTGTACTCTTTAATTTAGCACACTACAGCTCAAAATTATTTTTGAGCCTTCTAGACCAAGCCCGTTTATCTCAAAGTACGGTAGTCTCGGATCATGTCAGTCCGACCCGACCCAATTCCCATCAATATCCATCGCCATATACGCATGCACCGGAGAATCCGAGTTGCATGGGCACTGCACGTCTGCACGTGCAATGCATGCCTACTGTCACACAAAAAAAATACAGTATATTATTACTGATGGAGAAAACAAGGAAGGATGGGCCGGATGGCCGAGGGCAAAGCCGTCAGTCCGTCCTTGTTGCGTGTGCGTGCATACGGAGACCGGAGTCAGCGGTATGATGCAGGCAAGCAGACCATTGCACACGCAGATACAGATCCCAGCCGAGAGTCCAGCTGCCAAGCCATGCATGTGGCTCGCGGATCGGCGCAGTCCATGGATAGATGGAGATGGATCCATCCATGGATAGATCATAGATAGATAGATAGGCAGCCCATGGCCGTGGCTGCATCTGCGGGCTGGGCGGGCTGCATCAGCGTGACGCCGTGACCTCACCCTGGTTCGGTCGCCCCCCGGCCGCCACGTGGCCCAGCGGCCACGACGTGGACCCCACAGGGGCTTCCATGTGTCAAGCCCCGCTGGCCCCCACCACTTCGTGTCACCCGCCTCCTTCACTTGGCGCGCCGCACCCCCCACGCGTGGCCCCACGCCCAGGCCCCGCCTCCCTACACGGAGGCGTCATGCAGTGCCATGCGCCGGCTTCCCCCCTGCCCCCTCCGTCCGCCCGCCTTCATTCCGCACACCACCGAAAACTGGTGCCCGGCCTGCAGGCTGCAGTGCATGCCATGCCAGCTGCCTATATATACCAGGCCAGGGAGCGGGAGCCTCACACACAGTCACAGCACACGCAGCCACCGAGGACTGCATTGCTAGCATCCATCGCCACCAGTCGCCATATCGATCTGCGCACGAAGCTAGTAGTCCAGATGGATCGGGTGCCGCCGCCGGTCTCCATGCAGGTGGCTGCGATGCAGCGACATCAGCAGCAGCAGCAGCTCGTCCACCACCTGCAGCAGGTCCACCAGCAAGGTACGCAGCACGAGCAACCGCCGCCACCGCACCAGAACGGCAGCAGCAGCGGCAGGACCGGCGGCGGCCGCAAGTGCTGCCCGCTGCGGCGGTCCCGCAAGGGGTGCATGAAGGGCAAGGGCGGGCCGGACAACCAGCAGTGCCCCTTCCGCGGCGTCCGGCAGCGCACCTGGGGCAAGTGGGTGGCTGAGATCCGCGAGCCCAACCGCGGCGCGCGCCTCTGGCTCGGCACCTTCGGCAGCGCGCTCGAGGCCGCGCGCGCCTACGACGCCGCGGCCAGGACGCTCTACGGCGACTGCGCGCGCCTAAACCTGCAGCTAGTGCCTCCGCCGGCGGCTGCGGCTGCGGCAGCCGCCGGAGGAGGAGGACCGGCGGTCGTCGCGTCTCCGTCCCCTGACACCGTGGCTGGTCCCGCCGCTGCTGCTGCTGGTGGTGGTGGACACAACTTCCATCACCAGTACCTGCAGCAGCAGCACGCCATGGCGGCGCCTATGATGGTGATGCACTCCTCCTGCTGCTCCGCCGACGGGTCGTCGTCAAACTCCGATTCCATTTCCAACTCCAGCTCGTCACCGGTGACCACGGCGGCCTCGCCAGCCTACAGCCACCACCAGACGACGTTCCAGACACCTGCACCGCCGCCGTCATGCGGCGCAATGACGATGGCGGCCGCTGCGCCGCATGTGCAGGGCTTCCACGTCGGTGACGACGACACTACCACCGCGATGGCGATGCACCGTCATCAGCAGATGATGCGCGAGCTGGCGGAGGCGCCTCTGCACCAGGAGGCAGACGACTTCGAGGACTTCGTGACGCGGCTGCCCAAGGCGGAGGACTTCGGCCTGCAGGGCTTCCAGGAGGTGGCCCCCGAGGTGTTCGACGACGCCGCCGGCATCTGGGACCACGCGGCCGCCTGGGAGCCCCCCACCATGATGATCGACTCTGGCGCCCAGCCCCAGCAGCAGCTCGTCGTCCCTCTTTGACTCGCTCGTCGATGACGCCGCGCGCCCTGCACCAGCTACTGCTTCGTTCCCAGCTGCATCGAACTGGCCGGTGTACGTGGCGGAGTGATACGACGCGCGCGCCATGCATGACACCACTGCACAGGTGGTTCCTGCATGTGTTGCTTACGCCTCGAGACGTACGTACATAATACCAGTATGTATGTACCGGATGGTTACTCTGATATGACTGTATTTCTCCTAGTTATTCGTGGGTTTCATTTGGATAATGTTTCAGGTTTTGTAAAATATATACTTTAGTAGTAGTGGTGTCTTAAATATATGCTCCTAGCTATATATCTAGTCTCTGTGTGGTATATGCATGGCCGCTAGTTAGCTTGTACAATATTACCATATATAGATATATTAATTTCGCTTTTACTATATTTATGGTTTCATTTAATTTGATTCTGTTTCAGGTTTTGTAAACAAAATATATGCTTCAGTGGTGTCCTTTTGGGTTTGTACTATATGTGTGGTACATGGACCGTCGCAGCTAGCTTTGTATATTTTACGTGCTACCAGTACTCTCTTTATTTAAAATTCAAAATTGTAAATTGTCCTAGGCTTTTTTAGGTTTTAACTACATATCCAGGTTCGAGAGCCCTCGTTTTGTCGAGGGCAATCGATCGAGTGCTCGCTCGAGTGCTCAGGTTCGAGCGCTCGGCGATTTGTCGAGGGCAATCGAGTGCCACCCTCGGTGAAATTCGAGGGTGAAATATAATATGATTCGACATAGACATTATATACTCGACGTAGAAAGACACTTGTGTCAAACCTTCGGCGAAACATGACCCTCGACAAAGAACCGTCTGAGAGTGTCAGATATTAATAACTCTTGTCGAAACGTGGCACCGTCAGTAGTCGTTCATAGTTGATGATCGTTAACTTCGCCGAGTGTCAGATATTGATAACTCTCGACGAAACGTGGCCCTTGATAAAGAGCCGTCAGCAGCATAGTTGAGTTGACTACCGTTAACTTTACCGACGTTAACTTTACCGAGTGTTAGACGTTGTTACTGGACAAAATATCTTTTTTGTCAAATGTCACCGCGGAAACACTCGGTAAACCTATATTTTATCGAGTGTCTTTCCTTGACACTCGGTAAAGTATATTTTTTTCCCTAAACTTTTTATGGTGTGTTTGTACAATATGTAGACCTATATGTTCAATTTTGGCACAATTATCAAAGTGTTTGCTATAACAATTAGATTTAGTTCGTTTAATTGAATTTCTTTGGATAATTCAGATTTAAACTGCAAGTCTATCGAAAAATAGAAAACAGTGAATGCAAAAATGATATTAATGTTATTTAGCATAAGTTATGGCCTATTTTAGAAGCAGACTTGGATTTTCGAGCACCATGCTCATGAAACATGACCGTAAACTTGTAATCAAGTTGTTTTAAAATGTATAAAACACAAACAAAGTCAGAAAATCATAAAACTTGTCGACATGTCATGATACCATATGTACATCCTCTGATAAAAAATTTAAAATGTTTCGTGAAAGTTGTTACATATTATGTGTAGAAAACTAGACGACCTTCACATGAAATCATGAACACCGAGCTACGATGACAAACTTCAAAATGCATGTTTGGTACCATTACTCCATACATGACTTACCAACGTATGGGCTATTCTGTGCCTGGTATGTTCACGGTAAGTTCCCATGCCCAGTTTGCAAGAAAGCTCTTAGATTCATTTAGTTGAAGAAGGTAAGTTCCCATGCCCAGTTTGCAAGAAAGCTCTTAGATTCATTTAGTTGAAGAAGGGTGAAAAATATTCGTCATTTGATAGACATCGACAACTTCTCCCTGCTAACCATGCATTCCGACTAGACATCAAGAACTTTACGAAAGGTGTTGTAGTGACAGACTGTCCACCTGCAATGATGACTAGTGCCAAAGTTCGTCAATAGATAGATGGTCTCGTGGCCAACCCAGAAGATGGTTTTGTAGGATATGGTGAGCAACATATGTGGACATATAAGCCGAGCTTGACTCGGCTCCCCTATTATGATGACTTGCTCCTTCCACACAACATTGAAGTGATGCACACTGAAAAGAATGTCGTCGAGGCACTTTGGACAACAATTATGGACATTCCTGATAAGTCAAAGGATAACATAAAGGCAAGAGTGGATCTAGCAGCGTTATGTGATAGACCAAACCAAGAGATAAAGCCGCCTAGTGGTGGAAAGACATGGAGAAGGCCTAAGGACGATTTCGTCCTCAGCAGGGCCCAGAGGAAGGAAGTAATATAGTGAATCAAGATGTTGATGTTCCCTGATGGGTATGCAACTAACCTGAGTAGGGGGTGAACTTATCTACTCTACGAGTCTTAGGAATGAAGAGTCATGACTTCCACATATGAATTGAACGAATTCTTCCGGCGATGGTTCGAGGCTATGTCCCTAAGCATGTATGGCTAGCGCTTGCAGAGTTGAGCTATTTCTTCCGCTAGCTTTGTGCAAAAGAGTTATCTCAGACTATGACTGTAGACTTGGAAAGAATGACACCTGTGTTACTGTGTAAGCTGGAGAAGATCTTTCCACCCGACTTCTTCAATCTGATACATCATTTGATTCTTCATCTCCCGTATGAGGCACGAATGGGGGCATGCATGGATGTTGGTGCTATCCAATCAAGAGATGTCTAAAGACTATCCGAAAGAAATGTAGAAATAAATGCAAAATCAAGGCTTCCATTGCAGAGACATACATTCTAGAGGAGGTGTCAAACTTCACAACAACTACTATGGTGACAAACTGCCGAGCGTGCATAATCCCCCCTCGTTACAATAATGGCGGCAATGAATCGAACCTCAACATATTTCCAGGGCAACTGAGAGATGAAGAGTGGCGTCATATCATGCTATATGTATTGATCAACCTTGAAGAGGTGACGCCATACATGGAACAATTTCTTCAAGAATTCTGGCGTCAATCAAGGGACCCAACTCCACAGGAATATGATATCCTTCTTAGAAAGGGTGCAGGAAATGGATTGTCCGATTTCATTTTCTGGTTCAAATGTAAGGTATGTACTTCATTTGTCATTTGAAGTTGCTCTTACGTGCGAATAATATCACAATCTAGCATGTTTGAACTTGTATAGCTAAAGAGAGCCTTCTATGAGTGCCGAGTTGAGACAAGTAGCCAATTGCTTTGCATATAGGGTCAGGAGATATTCTGGGTATGACGTCAATGGATACCGTTTTCGCACAACAAGCTACAACCAAAGTCGGCCCAATCGAAAAACCACGTGTTCTAGAGTCTTTACGCCCAGGCTTGATGAGGTCAAGTATTATGGACGAATCTAAGAAATATAAGAACTCAATTTTCATGGTTCCAAACCTCTTACTCTAGTGATATTCAAATATCATTGGTTTGATCCTGAAGTGACGAGATGAACACATTCTAATCTTGGGCTAGCTGAAATTCGACAAGATTCCACCTTACCAGGAGACGATGTCTATATCGTGGCCCAACAGGCCACATAAGTGTATTATCTCCCATATGTGTGCCAAATGAAAGAACATCTTATGGGTTGAGATGTCGGGTATAAGGTATCACCGCATGGTAAATTACCTGTTCCAAACTAAAGGAAACAATGACGCCTAAGAGGGGGTGAATTAGGCCTTCTAAAACTTCTTTCTAATTTAGGACACAATCAAATCCCTAGAACAAAACCTATGCAAATAAACAATTTAGAATGAGCAAACTAGGTTTAGTCTATGTGTTGCTATCTCTACCGTAAAGCCTAAGTTTCAATCCTAAAAATATAACTAGAAAGGAGAGATTGAAACTTAAGTACTTAATGTAAATACAGAAGGTAAAGAGCAAGGGTAGAGATGCAAACTCTCATGGATGACGCCGATATTTTTACCAAGGTATCCGGAACCACGCAAGGTCCCGACTAATCCTTGTTGGTGCCCCTACGCAAAGGGTAGCCCACGCGAGGGCCAAGCACCACATCGAGTAACTCCATAGAGAGCCACGAGCCTTCTCCACGCACAAGTGGTGCTCCGCTTCTGGCTCCTCTTGGACACTCCTCGTCGTCTCCACTATCGAGCTTACGATCGAAATGTCGTGGGCCTCGTTCCCTCCAGTACATAGTGGCGGTCGTGACACAAACTCGGTTGTCACGGTCTCGCAAGACTCTCGCCCCACTTGATACAATTACAATGGCTCACGCAAGAGCCGAGGGGGTTGTGTGGTATTTCTAAACACACCCAAGTAACTAGGATTCACCTAGAGCAAGCGCAAACCTAAGCACTTCGTAAAACACCTACGCTAATCACCGAGTGATTCTATTAAGCACTTGGGTGTTTGAGCACTTGAAAGTGTCTACAACATGTATTGGTATGTTGCTTGGCCTCTCACACCTTCAAATGGCCGGTTGGAGGGGGTATAAATAGGCTCCCCTCAATTATAGCCATTGTACAGAAAAGTTGTTGCTTCTGTCGTCGGGCGCACCGGACAGTCTGGTGCACATCGGACATGTCCGGTGTCCTGGCCACGTCAGCCGACCGTTGAGGTCTATAGCAGTCGACCGTTGGAGCCGACCGTTAGCAGACTGTCTGGTGCACACCGGACAGTCCAGTACTACCGCCCGAGAGTCCCTGGTTGCGGACGTCTCTACACAGACTATCCAGTGCACACCGGACATGAACTGTTCATTGTCCGGGGCGCCACGAGAGCGCTGGTTGACTGCCCTCTTCTTAGATTTTTTCACTATTTCCTTGGGCTTCTTTTGTTCTTGAGTCTTGGACTTCTACACATATTTTAGGTCTTCTTTTGAGGTGTTGCATCCTCAAAGCCTCAGTCCAATCCTCTTTGCATCCTGTGAACTACAAACACAAACACTAGCAAACACATTAGTCTATAGGTTATGTGGATCATCAAACACCAAAATCATTTAAACAAATGGGTCCGGGTCCATTTTCCTTACACAAACGATGAAGATTATAACTTAGACCCGAACACAAATGACAGAGAGTTCTTCCAAGAAGATGGGCTAGAAGGGCGATTTGAGATAGACTTAACCGAAGCATCGGAATGGAAGTAGATATTGAAATGGTTGTTGATGAGGAGGATGATGAGGTGCAAAATGAGAATGACTTAGAAATACTTGAAGGCAATGACATTAATGACGAACTTGCGCCTTCAGATGGTGTTGACTATGAAATAGTTGATAGTGATGATGAGACTTATGATATGGCTAATACGGACACATATGCAGATTATTTTTAATCGATGTAATGCTATATTTTATTTATTTTACATCTATTTCTAAATACATCTTTTTTATCTATTTTTATTTGCTTACTCATAATTGTAGGTTGTTGCACAAAGATGGTGGGTGGTGGGACGAGACGAGGAGGGGGAGGAGGAGCACCCGTAGGATGGAGGAGGAGGAGGCGCAGCAGTACGACTACGCTCAGCAACAGGTGGAGCAGCAGACTGCTATCGATGTGGCACAACAAGATGATGATGATGCTCAGCAGGACACCTTAGGTTTTGGCACCTCGGGTTCGAGGAACATCTACTTGCAAGGTCTCGCGAGTCTCCCTCAACGACCCATACTTCATGACAGGCGGTCGCTGATTCCACCCGATAGAGAGAGGTATGCCACTTTAGATGTTGTCACTGCTTTTTATATTATATGTTGAAATTCATAATCCAAACTAATACTTTTTCTTTATCACTTGGACATGTCTTGGAAGGTTGTGGAGAATGCAGGGGGTCACGGTCGCAACCCTAATGGCATCATCGGCCACCTGTGAGGGAACGCTTCCCTGGACTTGTTGAGTATGCCGGAGTGACGAGCCCAGCCTACACCTTTGACCACTACGCCGTCACCCCCGATGTAGGATTTCTTCAGGTGTGAGGCTGGATACGATGCCAGGGCGGATATGGTGGCTACCACAAGATGTAAGAAGCTCGTCGTGGACATGCACTACGAGGTTTGAATCCATGCCATCGTCACTTTCCATGGCTCTGTATTTGGGGAGAAGGTGAGCAAGCAGAACACCCGAACCATGTCATTGACTCGGGACCAGTACTTGCAGGTAAATACAAAACTTTAATATTCATATTAAATATGCTTAATTTTATCTTCTGATAAGACGTGTACTTGTTTTTTTGTAGATGATTCCTTATTGGTGCGCCTCACATCCTCAATGCTGGGAGCAGATAGTGTAGAGGTGGTGCTCGCCTGAGTAAGACGAGGCGCACAACGCTAGCCAGGAACGACGTCTGATAATGCAAGGTCCATCCCACCACTAAGGAAGTTGCAGCCTCGGCAAATTCACAGAAGCATGGGTACACGCTCTTTTTTATTTAGGTATATAACTTTCGATTAGGCATGATTTCTAACCATCTCATTGGTTTTCTCGCAGTCGGCGTCACATAGTGGCCAGCTTTGCTCCATCTTCTCGGCGTATGCTATGGCCCAAAAGGGCAAGGTGACGTTCGACGTCACCTACAACCCGGAGGACGGGCCCGATGTGTATAGCAACCCCACAGTCTATAGTCGCCTCAGTGAGTACACTGCCATGGCACAGGAGGTCCATGGGCCAAATTACAATTCGAGGACCGAGGACATCGACGGAGATGTCCTCATGAGGGTCAGAGGAGCCAAGAGGCATGGACAGTACTGGATTGTCGATGGGGCAATCAACTCATCCTTCACTCCCACTCTATCTCAGATGTGAGCAAGGAGCATGAGCGTGAGCCCAGCCTTACGACCTCGGCATGACAACTCACATCATTGGATACAACAACTCTAGGTTATTAGTTATCTATTCGTCATTCATTGATTATTATATATCTTCTCTTTTCATTATCGTAACATTAGGGAGAAATATTATAGACTCAGCTAGTTGATGAAAGGAGGCAACATGAGGAGATGGAGAAGAGAATGGCAGAGATGTTTTAGTACATGTAGAGCCTTGGCGCCGCATCCAGTTTTTCTCCTCCACCCCCGTTGTTCCCTGCAGCTGACCCTGCTCAGTTCCATACTCATGTGAGTATCAAAATTATAGTACTGCATAATATATATTCATCTCGTCTCACACATGCAATCTCTTCTCTGTGTAGAGACAATCGACGACATCAAACAACCCTCATGGATCGCCTAGCCCATCACCGAACAAGTCTAGCCGCCCACCTCGCTGAAATACTTTGTGCACATGATCTTATGTTTGTTGGTGTCATTAATACTTTGTGAGATAACTTGTTCTGAACTTGTTGATGTTGGTAATGCTTTGTGAGATACTTAAGACTTATGTTTGTGAGTGTTGGAGACTTATGTTTGTGTTCGAACTTGTTTGATGTGGTGATATTTGTGGGATTTATGGTCTTTGTGAGATATGTGGTGTGTATGATGTATGTGATGATTATGTGATGGTTATGTAATATATCTTTTGTTTGTTTGGATGGAATAATAAAAACAAATAAAAATGGGTATTCTGATCACTTTGCCGAGTGTTACACTCGACAAGGAGGTACTTTGCCGAGTGTCGCGACCACATCACTCGGTAATGAAGGTATACCTGGGAACCGGTAAAGCTTCTTTGTCGAGTGTCAAGACCATAGTACTCGGCAAAGAAGCAACCTTTGCCGAGTGCCTCATAATGCACTCGGCAAAGAGACTGTCAAAGGGGCCTAATGGTGCTCCCGTTGCCGAGGGCTAGTCCAGCTGGCACTCAGTAAAGACTGAGTCTTTGTCGAGTTCCTCCAAATGCTTTTAGCAAAGGAACTAGCAAAGGGGCCCACTGGGGGCTTTGTTGCCGAGCACCAGTACAACAGACACTCGACAAAGAGGAAGCCTTTGCCGAGTGTCACGGGTGACACTCGACAAAGTCTCCGTCACCGTCACTTGACATCGTGACGGTGGCTTTTCTTTGCCGAGAACCAGGTGGCACTCGGCAAAGCAGTTATGTCCGACAGTATATGTCTATAGAGGCAAAAAACTACACCTCTTTCAAATTATAAGTTTGTTTCACTATTTATCTAGACAACCATCTAGTATATATCTAAATCTAGATATAGTATATTTTGTATTTAGTATAATATGCAGATCTAGACATAGTGTATTTCGTATCTAGACATAGTATTCGGAATATATATCTAGACATAGGTATAGCATGTCGGAATATATATCTACGCATTGTCATAGTATATTTTATCTATATAGTAAGTGTATTTACCCAGAGTTGAAGTAGAGCTACTCTAAAATAGAATAGAGCCATACCAAACACGTTCATAGCCCTAACATGTTAGAATATATATCTACGCATTAACATAGTATATTTTATCTAGATAGTAAGTAAATTTTGTATATCTAGATATATTGTATATCAAAATATATATCTCCATATATATAGCATGTTGGAATATATATATCTACGCAATAACATAGTATATTTTATCTAGATAGTATGTATATTTCGTATATCTAGATATATTGTATATGGAATATATATCTAGGTATAGGTATATTATATTGAAATATAGGCTAGATTTATTCATCATCAAGTCCATCACCTAAACCACCTTACTCGCCCACCCGACCGACCGAGCGCCTGCCTAGCCGATCGACTGAGCCAGTCTCCCCCGTGCCTGTCCATCCGGCCGACTGAGCCGCCCCCACGCAAGAGTCGAGCCAAGCCACAGTGAGCCACATGCGCTCAGCTGACCAAGCTAGTCCCCCTGCACCTTCCCATCCGGCAGACCGAGCCTCCCACACACCGTTTTTTGCTTTTTGGTCCTTTTTAGGAAAGTTTTTCACAACTACGCCTTTTTTGTTTGAATTTAGGAAATGGACCCTTACCTCGGTGCCATCACTATTGGCGCCGAGTTTACACGTCTCGACGCCATTATAGATGGTGCCAACCTCTCGCCCTCTCATGCTAAGTTGGTGCTTATTGAGAGCACCTAGAGGGGGGGGGGGGGTGAATAGGTGATCCTGTAAAAATCAAATACTAATAGCCACAAAACTTGGTTATAGAGATGTTAGTGCGACTACGTAGTTGAGAGGCGAGTTCTTGTGGGCAAAACAATCACAAAGAGATCAACACAAGACACGAGATTTTATCCCGTGGTTCGGCCAAGTAACACTTGCCTACTTCCACGTTGTGGCGTCCCAATGGATGAGGGTTGCACTCAACCCCTTTCAAGTGATCCAATGATCAACTTGAATACCACGACTTTTCTTCCTTATATCTTTTCCCGTTTGCGAGGAATCTCCACAAGTTGGAGCCTCTCGCCCTTACAAGATTGATCACAAAGAACACACAAGAGTAAGGTTGGGAAGAGCAATGCACAGAAGACTCAAAAACGCAGCACACCAACACACACAAGTGAAGGCTTGAGCTCAAATGACACACAGGGAGTTCTCGACTCGAATAGAGCTCAAATCTCTAACACAACAAAGCAAATGCGCGGGAGCAGAGTCTGGATGCCTTAGAATGATTAGTGAAAGCTTGGGTGACTCCTCCATGAGCCTAGGGGTCCCTTTTATAGCCCCAAGGCAGTTAAAAGCCGTTGGAGGCCGACAAGGAAGGTCATCCTTGCCTTCTGTCGGGTGGTGCACCGGACAGTCCGGTGCGCCACCGGACAGTCACTATAGACGGTCCGGTGCCGATCTCCTTCCAATTCTGGCGTAGACGACCGTTGCATCTCCGGGCTGGATGGTGCACCGGACACTGTCCGGTGCACATCGGACAGTCCGGTGCCCCTGCTGACTGTTGGCGCGGGCCACGCGTTGCCCGCAGATTGCGCGGCCGACCGTTGCGCTGGCGACCGTTGGCTCACCGGACAGTCCGATGAATTATAGCCGTACGCCGCCAAACTTTCCCGAGAGTGGCCTGTTCACCGGAGGCTGGCCTGGCGCACCGGACACTGTCCGGTGCACCATCGGACAGTCCGGTGCACCACCGGACAGTCCGGTGTGCCACCGGACAGTCCGGTGTGCCAAGCCAAGCTGGACTTCGGCTGTACCAAGCCAAGTCTTTTGCATTTCTTTTCTTCTCTTCTTTTCTCTTTTTCTAGCACTTAAACAATATATGTTAGTACTCAAAACAATGTACTAAGTCTAAAAACATACCTTGTTACATGATTTTCACTTCTTGCTTGTTTGGCACATAATATCTCACTCACTATGTGTTGGACACTTAATCACCAAAACATTATAGAAATGGCCCAAGGGCACATTTCCCTTTCAATCTCCCCCTTTTGGTGATTTATGCCAACACATCAAAAAGCAATACAAAACATGCAACATTGATTCAAATTGAAGACCAAATTGTTTTAGCTATAATTTGGCATATTTGGATCATTCTTTGCCACCACTTGGTTTGTTTTTGCAAATCAAATTCATTTTCCTATCTCTAATTCAAACTCACTTGTTAGGGCACAAAGAGAGATATTCCAAGTGAAAAAATGATCAAGTACCAAAAACTCCCCTTTTTGCTATAATAAAAAATTCTCCCCCCACAAGAGGCCAAATTTTGCAATACGAGTATTTTCGACAAATAAAAAATTCTAACTCTACTATTTTCAAAATTCTCAAGTGGTATCTGATCCATTTGCTTTAGCCTTAATTTCTCCCCCTTTGGCATCAAGCACCAAAACGGGATCATTTTTGGCCCTTTAACCCCATTGCCTCACCAAAAATGCCAATTAAGAGCAAAAGGCAATAAGAGCATAAGAATGAACTTGGAGGTGAGTACACTAATACCGGAGTGCAGTGGAAGTCTTTGCATGGTCCAAGTTCACCTTTTCCCTTTCAATGCACCTTTGAGACTACATCAAGTAACTCAAACACAAGGGTTAGTCTCAAAGGGTCAATTTGTAGCACTTCTCCCCCTAAATATGTGCATCACTCACACATGGACTTGTGAAGTCCGGGGATCCCTTGCACAACTTGAGCACCATAAATAAACAACAAATCACATATGCATAAAGTAACATGATCAAAGGCATAAAACACATGTATGCTATAAATCAATCCAAGTTACGCGAATCTAAGACATTTAGCTCACTACGCAGCCTGCAAAAGGTTTTCTCATCTAATGGCTTGGTAAAGATATCGGCTAGCTGGTTCTCGGTGCTAATATGGAACACCTCAATATCTCCCTTTTGCTGGTGGTCTCTCAGAAAGTGATGCCGGATGTCTATGTGCTTAGTTTGGCTGTGTTCAACAGGATTATCCGCCATGCGGATTGCACTCTCATTGTCACATAGGAGTGGGACTTTGCTCAGATTGTAGCCAAAGACCCGGAGGGTTTGCCTCATCCAAAGTAGTTGCGCGCAACACTGTCCTGCGGCAACATACTCGGCCTCAGCGGTGGATAGGGCAACAGAGGTTTGTTTCTTTGAGCTCTAAGACACCAGGGACCTTCCTAGGAATTGGCACGTCCCTGATGTACTCTTCCTATTAACCTTGCATCCATCATAGTCGGAGTCTGAATATCCAATTAAGTCAAAGGTAGACCTCTTTGGATACCAGACCCCGAAGCAAGGCGTAGAAACTAAATATCTAAGAATCCGCTTAACGGCCACAAGGTGACATTCCCTTAGGTCGGATTGATATCTATCACACATGCATATGCTAAGCATTATATCCGATCTACTAGCACATAAATAAAGTAATGACCCTATCATAGACCGATATGCCTTTTGATCAACGGACTTACCTCCTTTGTTGACTGTCACACCTAGGTTTTAGGGGTCCAAAGCCCGGGCGCGAACATAATCACCAGGTGTGCTGGGACAAAGTCTCACACATATGATGAATCATGGCACAGGATCGAATGTCACATATTTACTATATAATAGGAGTTCTATACAAAATAAATAAATAATTACATTATAAGGAGACAACGGTCCAGTAACCCAAAGTTGACTCGGAGACGACGACCTAGACCTCTCACTAACACATCGCAGCATCCTCCATGCGCCTCATCCTGCGGTACCTGTTCTTGACCTATGGGGGGGTGTGAGACAGCAAGAGTGAGCTCACATACGTTCATCGCTCAACAAGTTGTGGGGAATAATGTGCATGAACTCGCCAAAGATGAGAGCTCACGTGAAGTGTAAGGCTTACCAAAGAGGATGGTTAGAGCTGAGCATTGCTTTTAAAGTTGGTCAAAATTTTATTAGCAATTACTAAGTATAAGTAAATACCAACCCAATTAAGTAATAGAACAAAAATAACAACATCACCTGCGATGCAATGCATATGACAAATTGAATTTAGTTCCATAATTTAATCATGTGAGGGTCCGAGCTACTCATGACCGTGAGCACGACTAGTATACCAGTTTTACACTCTGCAGAGGTTGCACATCTTTACCCACAAGTCATGTTACCCATCTGCCAAGGGATCGTGACTTCCCATACACCTCTACCGAGGAGGCGAGGCAGGGTAACACTACGAGGCCTTTACAAAGTTCCACTAGCTTCAGAAAACCCGCTATAGTTTATATGAAGCCCCAATGCAGGGATCCCTCGCATGATCGCCATCGCAGCAAAATCATCCCAAGGACCTCCCTACACTGACCACTCCCCTACTGCCCTTGCCCCTTTCGGGTAAGGTAGTCCTCCACTAGCTTTCCTAATTAATCAGCCAAGGGCGTCCATAAACCCTTGTGGTAGCACTGTTTTCCCGGGTGGTCGCTCCATATTCCAATTAACATAATGATCTTATCATGAATAGTAAATAACAACTGATAACGAAAGTATAATCATGAATAATGTGTATCTGTATACCCAAATCCACATATAGCACTAGCAAGTACTACCCAAAAAGTTCAGTGGTGAACAAGGTATTAAGATAGTCAAACTAGGGTAACCTATTAGGTCCCATCAAAATTAACCTATGCAGATCATTATGATTAATTAGAACATGAGTGGGTAAAAAGAAGTGATCAAGGGCACAACTTGCCTTCAATGAGCTCCTGCTCAGCTACTTCAACCTGCTGCTCACCAGAATCCTCAGTCACGGTCTCTTCTACTCGCCACAATACAAACAAGCACAATATATAGGGAAAAATTAACATCACACCAAACATGTACACAAAATACACAGTAATAATCTAATCATTAAAATAAAATCCTAGGAACAAGAATCATAATTTTTGGAGTTACAGATTTTAAGTTATGAATTTCAAAGGTTTTATGTGTTTGAAATGGAATTAAATGAGGAATAAATTTTATTACTGTTTTCATGACAAAACAGAGACTCTAAGTGATAGAGAATAATATTATAAAATTTTAGAAAGTGGAATGGAGTAATTTGGAGTCTAAATGAATTTTCTATGGATTAAACAATTCCTAGCATTTAATTTCATATTAAAAAACTATTTTCTAATTCATTATTTCAAATTTAAGTCAGCAGTGGACTAGGCCTCAATTCCTGGAAAGTCCAGGGGCATCGGAGTAACATTTCTAAGACACAGCGCACAGCTCCAGTGGATGGCGGGTTGATTTCTATAAACTACAGGGACTCTTTTGAATGTTTGCTCGGCCGAAGGGGTACGGGGCGATCACAGCCGTTGGATTGGATATGGGCGCGCCAGATTAAAACACTACTCCAGCGAACCGGTACTCCATGTGACCCCTTGGATTCAAATCCGACGACCTAGATTTTAAACACATAGATCTCACCGTAGCCGTAGGATATGAGATCTACGATTCATTTTCCCTACGCGCGAGGGGTTACGAAAGATCTAATCCAAGCCGTCGCTACGGAGATCAACGGCTAACGCAGGTTCTTCTCCACACCAGCGGCACACGGCGGCGCCACCCCCTTCCTCGACGGACCATCGCCGTGGCGAGGGTGATCAAGGCCTAGGTGCCCCCATACCTCGGTACAATAAGGTCTACACGTAAACGGGAACACGACGAACAACATGAAGGGCATCATACCGGTGATAACGTCGTGGAGCAGTCCGTCCGTGGTGCAGGCAGGGTTCACGGCGGAGCGCTAACTCCGGTGCGAAATCGCCACACGAGCCGATCCTAATCCCGTTCGAGGATGCAACGAATAGATTTCGCCAGCGATGAAGACCCCGTAGACCCGACGAATGGCGTGATCACAGCCCTACCCCGGTGGTTCACCCCAACACGGCGGCGGCGGAACACAGTTTTCCCCTACCCACTCGACGACGATGGAGAGCGACTCAGGATTTGACCGTGGCCAGGCAACAAAGCGCACGACCCCAAGCTTTATATCCTTGATTAGCGGCAACTACCCCATCGAAGCCATCGGGATTTCCAGCTGGTCCGCCGCGCAAGGTTGTTGGCGCAGTCCACCAATTTCGCGAGCAGGACGCTTCCGACCAGTGGGTCCCACGAGCCAGAGATGGCAAGCTAACGTGCTCTGTATTGGCAACGGACTGGGCGGTTCCACGTGACAGAGCAGTGCGTGCGCGGTGGAAAAAAAAGAATTTGGGCCGCGCGGAGGAAAGCTGTTGTGGGCTGGATTGGGGACAGTCGGCCCAGTTAGTGGTTCATTCCTTTTGTTTTTACTTTCTTTTCTTTTGTCTTTTCCCTTCTTTCCAAACTCAAACTTCAATTCAAATTCAAACTTTGTGGCACTTTGTACACTGGCTAATTATTTATTTTGATCATATCAACTGTGATGAAGTTATTAAATTATAATTTTATTTGTATTGAACAATATTCCTTTCTCTCCTTTATTTTCATGGTTTTATCTTCAAGTTAGAGTTTAAATTCTATGGATCCATTGGTATGCTATTTTTTTATTTTATTAAACACAAATGCACAATCAAGTAGAAACTCAGCATGAGGCAAGTTTTGTTGGGTATCTCTTGTCATTTATTTATTTGTTTAATTGTGGTGTTCATATGAAATGAGAAACATAGGTAACCCATATAGTTATAAAGTAATATAATTTTTCTTTCTAGAACTTTCTTACAAAGTGGGTGTTAAAAATCCTACCCCCCTTAAAAATAATCTCGTCCCCGAGATTTGTAAGAAAGAGGGATATAAAAAGAATTGGTTTGTGATTTTTAGCCTTAAATTTCTAATTGGTTCAAAAATTCAGAGTCTCATTTTTTATAGTCAATAGTGGGTGATTAGGAGAGCATAGGTATCTAGCTACTTATTATGTAGGACATAGGCTGAACAGGTTAAGGTAAGAAAGATTATGACCAGGAAAAGACTTCGTCCAAAATGTTTATGTCTTGATTCACCTTGAGATTCGCTTTGACTGTTATATCCTTCCTTGTCGAGGTTGATCTCCTCCTTTCTTTCGGTCTTGGTGTCTCTTTCCGAGCTAGGGATATATAGTTAAGATAGCTGGGGTATATGGATAGGACAACATCTTGTTTATCAATATGTTAGCATAGATGGAGTATGTAACCTATTGGGAATGTATGGCTGAGTTGATTTGAGGCACTAACTTAGGCCCAAAACATGTTTATAGGGTTTAATCTATTTCACCAGTATTAACTAACCTATTTATGTAACTCACTTTAGATTAGATCATATTAGGTTAGATGGGATCTGGATTAGATTGGTATGACTAGTTTGACTAGATATAATCTAATTAATTTGCATTAGATCATGGTTGTTAAACAAGGGTGGATAAGTATGCTGATTAGGATAAGACGGATCCATAAAGATAAGATAGAATCTTTTGAGGCCAGTTAGATCTATTAGGATGAGATAAAATCTTTTCAAGATAAGATGAGTCTATTAAGATAAGAGAGTATCTTTTAAGATAAGATGGACCAATTAAGATAAGAGAGAGTCTTTTAAGATATGAGGGATCTATATAAAATAGATACACTTTAATGGAGGATAAACCAGGTTGTTTAGTTATCTTATGAATTTTATTTATTTAAATTTATACCTATATGTATATGCAGGTATAATTGTGGACATTACTCCACAACTCATCCCACTCAATCAAAGATCCAAATCAAACAAGTATCATAAGAACAAACATTCAAGTTCATAGATATCTATATAAAAATAGTTTTTTTTGTTTTTTTGTTTTTAAGAGTAGGTCTCCTCTTCCTAAAGGTCCCGTTAGGTACAGGATTTCAAAGTGTGAAATCCACATTTGTCTTTAGAATGAAAAGGTAAGAATAATCAGAGTAAAGCGGAAATAGATGAGAATAGATTAAGAAAAGTTTAGAAAGAATTAGAGTAGCAAAGGTAAGTAGATAATGGTTGTCCAGTTCTATCTAAGTTTCGTCCTACAGTCAATATTCCTCTGATACCACTTCTGTCACACCCGGGTTTTAGGGGTCCAAAGCCCGGGCGCGAACATAATCACCAGGTGTGCTGGGACCAAGTCTCACACATATGATGAATCATGGCACAAGATCGAATGTCACATATTTACTATATAATAGGAGTTCTATACAAAATAAATAAATAATTACATTATAAGGAGACAACGGTCCAACAACCAAAAGTTGACTAGGAGACGACGACCTAGACCTCTCACGAACACATCGCAGCATCCTCCATGCGCCTCATCCTGCGGTACCTGTTCTTGACCTGTGGGGGGTGTGAGACAGCAAGAGTGAGCTCACATACATTCATCGCTCAACAAGTTGTGGGGAATAATGTGCATGAACTCGCCAAAGATGAGAGCTCACGTGAAGTGTAAGGCTTACCAAAGAGGATGGTTAGAGCTGAGCATTGCTTTTAAAGTTGGTCAAAATTTTATTAGCAATTACTAAGTATAAGTAAATACCAACCCAATTAAGTAATAGAACAAAAATAACAACATCACCTGCGATGCAATGCATATGACAAATTGAATTTAGTTCCATAATTTAATCATGTGAGGGTCCGAGCTACTCATGACCGTGAGCACGACTAGTATACCAGTTTTACACTCTGCAGAGGTTGCACATCTTTACCCACAAGTCATGTTACCCATCTGCCAAGGGATCGTGACTTCCCATACACCTCTACCGAGGAGGCGAGGCAGGGTAACACTACGAGGCCTTTACAAAGTTCCACTAGCTTCAGAAAACCCGCTATAGTTTATATGAAGCCCCAATGCAGGGATCCCTCGCATGATCGCCATCGCAGCAAAATCATCCCAAGGACCTCCCTACACTGACCACTCCCCTACTGCCCTTGCCCCTTTCGGGTAAGGTAGTCCTCCACTAGCTTTCCTAATTAATCAGCCAAGGGCGTCCATAAACCCTTGTGGTAGCACTGTTTTCCCGGGTGGTCGCTCCATATTCCAATTAACATAATGATCTTATCATGAATAGTAAATAACAACTGATAACGAAAGTATAATCATGAATAATGTGTATCTGTATACCCAAATCCACATATAGCACTAGCAAGTACTACCCAAAAAGTTCAGTGGTGAACAAGGTATTAAGATAGTCAAACTAGGGTAACCTATTAGGTCCCATCAAAATTAACCTATGCAGATCATTATGATTAATTAGAACATGAGTGGGTAAAAAGAAGTGATCAAGGGCACAACTTGCCTTCAATGATCTCCTGCTCAGCTACTTCAACCTGCTGCTCACCAGAATCCTCAGTCACGGTCTCTTCTACTCGCCACAATACAAACAAGCACAATATATAGGGAAAAATTAACATCACACCAAACATGTACACAAAATACACAGTAATAATCTAATCATTAAAATAAAATCCTAGGAACAGGAATCATAGTTTTTGGAGTTACAGATTTTAAGTTATGAATTTTCAAAGGTTTTATGTGTTTGAAATGGAATTAAATGAGGAATAAATTTTATTACTATTTTCATGACAAAACAGAGACTCTAAGTGATAGAGAATAATATTACAAAATTTTAGAAAGTAGAATGGAGTAATTTGGAGTCCAAATGAATTTTCTATGGATTAAACAATTCCTAGCATTTAATTTCATATTAAAAAACTATTTTCTAATTCATTATTTCAAATTTAAGTCAGCACTGGACTAGGCCTCAATTCCTGGAAAGTCCAGAGGCATCGGAGTAACATTTCTAAGACACAGCGCACAGCTCCAGGTGGATGGCGGGTTGATTTCTATAAACTACAGGGACTCTTTTGAATGTTTGCTCGACCGAAGGGGTACGGGGCGATCACAACCGTTGGATATGGGCGCGCCAGATTAAAACACTACTCCAGCGAACCGGTACTCCGTGTGACCCCTTGGATTCAAATCCGACGACCTAGATTTTAAACACACAGATCTCACCGTAGCCGCAGGATATGAGATCTACGATTCATTTTCCCTACGCGCGAGGGGTTACGGAAGATCTAATCCAAGCCGTCGCTACGGAGATCAACGACTAACGCAGGTTCTTCTCCACACCAGCGGCACACGGCGGCGCCGCCCCCTTCCTCTATGGACCATCGCCGTGGCGAGGGTGATCAAGGCCTAGGTGCCCCCATACCTCGGTACAATAAGGTCTACGCGTAAACGGGAACACGACGAACAACATGAAGGGCATCATACCGGTGATAACATCGTGGAGCAATCCGTCCGTGGTGCAGGTAGGGTTCACGGCGGAGCGCTAACTCCGGCGCGAAATCACCACACGAGCCAATCCTAATCCCGTTCGAGGATGCAACGAATAGATTTCGCTAGCGATGAAGACCCCGTAGACCCGACGAATGGCGTGATCACAGCCCTACCCCGGTGGTTCACCCCAACACGGCGGCGGCGGAACACAGTTTTCCCCTACCCACTCGACGACGATGGAGAGCGACTCAGGATTTGACCGTGGCCAGGCAACGAAGCGCACGACCCCGAGCTTTATATCCTTGATTAGTGGCAACTACCCCATCGAAGCCATCGGGATTTCCAGCTGGTCCGCCGCGCAAGGTTGTTGGCGCAGTCCGCCAATTTCGCGAGCAGGACGCTTCCGACCAGTGGGTCCCACGAGCCAGAGATGGCAAGCTAACGCGCTCTGTATCGGCAACGGACTGGGCGGTCCCACGTGACAGAGCAGTGCGTGCGCGGTGGAAAAAAAAGAATTTGGGCCGCGCGGAGGAAAGCAGTTGTGGGCTGGATTGGGGACAATCGGGCCAGTTAGGGGTTCATTCCTTTTTCTTTTTACTTTCTTTTCTTTTGTCTTTTCCCTTCTTTCCAAACTCAAACTTCAATTCAAATTCAAACTTTGTGGCACTTTGTACACTGGCTAATTATTTATTTTGATCATATCAACTGTGATGAAGTTATTAAATTATAATTTTATTTGTATTGAACAATATTCCTTTTTCTCCTTTATTTTCATGGTTTTATCTTCAAGTTAGAGTTTAAATTCTATGGATCCATTGGTATGCTATTTTTTTATTTTATTAAACACAAATGCACAATCAAGTAGAAACTCAGCATGAGGCAAGTTTTGTTGGGTATCTCTTGTCATTTATTTATTTGTTTAATTGTGGTGTTCATATGAAATGAGAAACATAGGTAACACATATAGTTATAAAGTAATATAATTTCTCTTTCTAGAACTTTCTTACAAAGTGGGTGTTACATTGACGTCGACATGTCCGTCGGTTCCCATAGGTGTCTTCGCGGGCTTGGCGTCCTTCATCCCAAACCGCTTGAGAAGATCTTGAGTGTACTTCGTTTGGGAGATGAAGGTACCGTCCTTGAGTTGCTTTACTTGGAACCCAAGGAAGTAGTTCAACTCACCCATCATTGACATCTCAAACTTTTGAGTCATCACCCTGCTAAACTTCTCACAATACTTTTGGTTAGTAGAACCAAATATTATGTCATCGACATAAATTTGGCACATAGGTGTTACATTGACGTCGACATGTCCGTCGGTTCCCATAGGTGTCTTCGCGGGCTTGGCGTCCTTCATCCCAAACCGCTTGAGAAGATCTTGAGTGTACTTCGTTTGGGAGATGAAGGTACCGTCCTTGAGTTGCTTTACTTGGAACCCAAGGAAGTAGTTCAACTCACCCATCATTGACATCTCAAACTTTTGAGTCATCACCCTGCTAAACTTCTCACAATACTTTTGGTTAGTAGAACCAAATATTATGTCATCGACATAAATTTGGCACACAAAAAGATCACCATCATAAGTCTTAGTGAAAAGAGTGGGATCGGCTTTCCCAACCTTGAAAGCATTAGCAATTAAGAAATCCCTAAGGCATTCATACCATGCTCTTGGGGCTTGCTTAAGTCCATAGAGCACCTTAGAGAGCTTACACACATGGTCGGGGTACCTGTCGTCCTCAAAGTCAGGGGGTTGTTCCACATACACCTCCTTCTTGATTGGCCCGTTGAGGAAAGCGCTCTTCACATCCATTTGAAACAAGCTGAAAGAGTGGTGAGCGGCATAGGCTAATAGTATTCTAATAGACTCTAGCCTAGCCACAGGAGCAAAAGTCTCCTCGAAATCCAAACCTGCGACTTGGGCATAACCTTTTGCCACAAGTCGAGCCTTGTTTCTTGTCACCACCCCGTGCTCGTCTTGTTTGTTGCGGAATACCCACTTGGTTCCCACAACATTTTGCTTTGGACGTGGCACCTGGCTCCAAACTTCGTTCCTCTTGAAGTTGTTGAGCTCTTCCTACATGGCCAACATCCAGTCCGGATCTTGCAAGGCCTCTTCTACCCTAAAAGGCTCAATAGAAGAGACAAACGAGTAATGCTCACAAAAATTAGCTAAACGTGAGCGAGTTGTTACTCCCTTGCTTATGTCACCCAAAATCTGATCGACGGGATGATTTCTTTGAATTGTCGCTCGGACTTGAGTTGGAGAGGCCAGTGGTGCTTCTTCCTCCATAACTTGTTCTTCTTGTGCTCCCCCTTGATCATGCGCCTCTTCTTGAGGAACCTGTTCATCATTTTGAGTTGGGGGATGCACCATCGTTGAGAAAGAAGGTTGATCTTGCTCTTGTTGTTCCTGTGGTCGCACATCTCCAATCGCCATGGTGCGTATTGCGGCCGTTGGAACATCATCTTCATCTATGTCATCAAGATCAACTTGCTCTCTTGGAGAGCCATTAGTCTCATCAAATACAACGTCGCTAGAGACTTCAACCAAACCCGATGATTTGTTGAAGACCCTATACGCCTTTGTATTTGAGTCATACCCTAGTAAAAACCCTTCTACTACTTTGGGAGCAAATTTGGAATGCCTACCTTTCTTCACCAAAATGTAGCATTTGCTCCCAAATACATGAAAGTAAGAGACATTGGGTTTGTTACCGGTAAGAAGTTCATAGGAGGTCTTCTTGAGGAGACGATGCAGATAGAGCCGGTTTATGGCGTGGCAGGCTGTGTTCACAGCTTCCGACCAAAATCACTCGGGCGTCTTGAATTCTCCAATCATCGTCCTCGCCATGTCGATGAGTGTCCTGTTCTTTCTCTCTACCACACCATTTTTCTGTGGTGTGTAGGGAGCGGAGAACTCGTGTTTGATGCCTCAAGATACTCCTCAACTTGTAAGTTCTTGAACTCGGACCCGTTGTCGCTCCTTATCTTTTTCACCTTAAGCTCAA
Organism: Zea luxurians; assembly: GCA_029449295.1. Taxonomy (NCBI): domain Eukaryota; kingdom Viridiplantae; phylum Streptophyta; class Magnoliopsida; order Poales; family Poaceae; genus Zea; species Zea luxurians. Next base: position 11,878,566 of record JAOPSE010000043.1, on the reverse strand, counting down.
ATTTGTTTTGAGCCCTCCTTAGAAAGCGCTTTAGGGTCCCTTGGGTTTCTGATTTATCCTGCAAAAAGAACACCCAAGTGAAGCGGGAAAAGTCATCTACAATTACAAGACCATACTTACTTCCCCCGATGCTAAGGTAGGCGACGGGTCTGAAGAGGTCCATGTGAAGAAGCTCCAGTGGTCTTGATGTTGTCATCACATTCTTGCTGTGATGATTACTTCCCACCTGTTTCCCTGCCTGACAAGCTGCACAAGGTCTATCTTTTTCGAAACAGACATTGGTTAGTCCTAACACATGTTCTCCCTTTAGAAGTTTATGAAGGTTCTTCATCCCAACATGTGCTAGACGGTGATGCCATAGCCAGCCCATGCTAGTCTTAGCTATTAAGCATGCATCTAGATCAGCCTCCTCTTTCAAAAAATCAACTAAGTAGAGTTTGTCGTCTAATACACCCTTAAACGCTAATGAACCATCACTCCTTCTAAAGACAGAAACATCTATATTTGTAAATAGACAATTATAACTCATGTTACATAATTGACTCACATACAATAAGTTGTACCCGAGCGATTCAACTAAGAACACATTGGAGATAGAATGCTCGGATGTAATGGCTATCTTTCCCAATCCTTTAACCTTGCCTTGGTTCCCATCTCCAAAAATGATCGAATCCTGGGAATCCTTGTTCTTGACGTAGGAGGTGAACATCTTCTTCTCCCCCGTCATGTGGTTTGTGCATCCGCTGTCGATAATCTAGCTTGAGCCCCCGGATGCATAAACCTGCAAGGTAATTTACACTTGGGTTTTAGGTACCCAACTCTTGTTGGGTCCTACAAGGTTAGTCACAATAGCCTTTGGAACCCAAATACAAGTCTTATCTCCCTTGCATTTGGATCCCAACTTTCTAGCAATTACTTTTTCATTCTTACAAAAAATTGCAAAAGAAGCATTGCAAGCATGGTAAATAGTAGAAGGTTCATTGAAAGTCGCCTAGAGGGGGGTGAATAGGGCAAAACTGAAATTTACAAAGTTAATCACAACTACAAGCCGGGTTAGCGTTAGAAATATAATCGAGTCCGCAAGAGAGGGTGAAAAAACAAATCGCAAGTAAATAAGAAGTGTGACACGCGGATTTGTTTTACCGAGGTTCGGTTCTCTCAAACCTACTCCCCGTTGAGGAGGCCACAAAGATCGGGTCTTTTTCAACCCCTTCCCTCTCTCAAATGGTCCCTCGGACCGAGTGAGCTTTCTCTTCTCAAATCAACCAGGAACAAAACTTCCCCGCAAGGACCACCACACAATTGGTGTCTCTTGCCTCGGTTACAAGTGAGTATTGATCTCAAGAAAGAATAAGAAAGAAGAAAGCAATCCAAGCGCAAGAGCTCAAAAGAACACAACAAATCACTCTCACTTATCACTAAAGCTTTTGTGGAATTGGGAGAGGATTTGATCACTTGGGTGTGTCTTGTATTGAATGTCTAGCTCTTGTAAGTAGTTGGAAGGTGGAAAACTTGGATGACTTGAATGTGGGGGTGGTTGGGGTATTTATAGCCCCAACCACCAAACTAGCCGTTTGGTGGAGGCTGCTGTCGCATGGCGCACCGGACAGTGTCCGGTGCGCCAGCCACGTCACCAGGCCGTTGGGTTCCGACCGTTGGAGCTCTGACTGCTGGGCCCGCCTGGATGTCCGGTGGCACACCGGACATGTACTGTAGAGTGTCCGGTGCGCCACTTCGCGCGTGCCTAACTTCTGCGCGCTCTGGCGCGCATTAATTGCTGCTGCAGGTGACCGTTGGCGTGAAGTAGCCGTTGCTCCGCTGGCTCACTGGACAGTCCGGTGTGCACCGGACATGTCCGGTGAATTATAGCGGAGCGGATTCCCGAAGCTGGCGAGTTCAGAGACGCTGAGTCTTGGGGCACCGGACACTGTCCGGTGTACACCGAACATGTCCGGTGAATTATAGCGGAGTGCCTCTGGATTTTCCCGAAGGTGAGGAGTTCAGCATGAAGTCCCCTGGTGCACCGGACACTGTCCGGTGGTACACCGGACAGTCCGGTGCGCCAGACCAGGGCTGCCTTCGGTTATCCCTTGCTCTCTTTTGATTGAACCCATTCTTGGTCTTTTTATTGGCTAAGTGTGAACCTTTGGCACCTGTATAACTTATACACTAGAGCAAACTAGTTAGTCCAATTATTTGTGTTGGTCAACTCAACCACCAAAATCAATTTAGGAACTAGGTGTAAGCCTAATTCACTTTCAGTCTCCCCCTTTTTGGTGATTGATGCCAACACACACCAAAGCAAATGTAGAAGTGCATAATTGAACTAGTTTGCATAATATAAGTACAAAGGTTACTTAGAATTGAGCCAATATAAATACTTATAAGATATGCATGGATTGTTTCTTCATTTTTAATATTTTGGACCACGCTTGCACCACAAGTTTTGTTTTTGCAAATTCTTTTGTAAATCCTTTTCAAAGTTCTTTTGCAAATAGTCAAAGGTAGATGAATAAGATTTTGCGAAGCATTTTCAAGATTTGAAATTTTCTCCCCCTGTTTCAAATGCATTTCCTTTGACCAAACAAAACTCCCCCTAGATGAAATCCTCTTCTTAGTGTTCAAGAGGGTTTTAAGATATTGATTTTGAAAATACTACTTTCTCCCCCTTTTGAACACAAAGAGATACCAATTTGAAATTTACCAAATGAAAAAATCCTTAGTTTTAAAAATAAGGTGGTGGTGCGGTCCTTTTGCTTTGGGCTAATACTCTCTCCCCCTTTGGCATAAATTGCCAAAAACAGAATCATTAGAGCCCTTATAACTACTTTATCCCCTTTGGTAAATAAAATACGAGTGAAGATTATACCAAAACGGAGAGCTGCTTGGAGCGACGGCGAAGGATGAGTTACGGAGTGGAAGCCTTTGTCTTCGCCGAAGACTCCAATTCCCTTTCAATACACCTATGACTTGGTTTGAAATTCACTTGAACACACGTTAGTCATAGTATATGAAAGAGACATGATCAAAGGTATATGAATGAGCTATGTGTGCAATTCAACAAAAGAAGTTCCTAGAATCAAGAATATTTAGCTCATGCCTAAGTTTGTTAAAAGTTTGTTCATCAAGTGGCTTGGTAAAGATATCGGCTAACTGAACTTTAGTATTAATGTATGAGATCTCGATATCTCCCTTTTGTTGGTGATCCCTTAAAAAGTGATACCGAATGGCTATGTGTTTAGTGCGGCTATGCTCAACGGGATTATCCGCCATGCGGATTGCACTCTCATTATCACATAGAAGAGGAACTTTGGTTAATTTGTAACCATAGTCCCTAAGGGTTTGCCTCATCCAAAGTAGTTGCACGCAACAATGGCCTGCGGCAATGTACTCGGCTTCGGCGGTAGAAAGAGCTACGGAATTTTGCTTCTTTGAAGCCCAAGACACCAAGGATCTTCCCAAGAACTGGCAAGTCCCCGATGTGCTCTTTCTATTAATCTTACACCCCGCCCAATCAGCATCCGAATACCCAATCAAATCAAATGTGGATCCCCTAGGATACCAAAGCCCAAACTTAGGAGTATAAACTAAATATCTCAAGATTCGTTTTACGGTCGTAAGGTGAGCTTCCTTAGGGTCGGCTTGGAATCTTGCACACATGCATACGGAAAGCATAATATCCGGTCAAGATGCACATAAATATAGTAGAGAGCCTATCATCGACCGGTATACCTTTTGATCCACGGACTTACCTTCCGTGTCGAGGTCGAGATGCCCATTGGTTCCCATGGGTGTCTTGATGGGTTTGGCATCCTTCATCCCAAACTTGCTTAGAATATCTTGAGTATACTTCGTTTGGCTTAGGAAGGTGCCTTCTTGGAGTTGCTTCACTTGAAATCCCAAGAAATACTTCAACTCCCCCATCATAGACATCTCGAATTTCTGTGTCATGATCCTACTAAACTCTTCACATGTAGATTCGTTAGTAGACCCAAATATAATATCATCAACATAAATTTGGCATACAAACAAATCATTTTCAAGAGTTTTAGTAAAGAGTGTAGGATCGACCTTTCTGACTTTGAATCCATTAGTGATAAGAAAATCTCTAAGGCATTCATACCATGCTCTTGGGGCTTGCTTGAGCCCATAAAGCGCCTTAGAGAGTTTATAGACATGGTTAGGGTACTCACTATCTTCAAAGCTGGGAGGTTGCTCAACATAGACCTCTTCCTTGATCGGTCCATTGAGGAAGGCACTTTTCACGTCCATTTGATAAAAGCTTGAAGCCATGGTAAGTAGCATAGGCTAATAATATACGAATTTACTCAAGCCTAGCTACGGGTGCATAGGTTTCACCAAAATGCAAACCTTCGACTTGGGAGTATCCCTTGGCCACAAGTCGGGCTTTGTTCCTTGTCACCACACCATGCTCGTCTTTCTTGTTGTGGAACACCCATTTGGTTCATACAACATTTTGATTAGGACGTGGAACCAAATGCCATACCTCATTTCTAGTGAAGTTGTTGAGCTCCTCTTGCATCGCCACCACCCAATCCGAATCTTGTAGTGCCTCCTCTACCCTGTGTGGCTCAATATAGGAAACAAAAGAGTAATGCTCACAAAAATATGCAACACGAGATCTAGTGATTACCCCCTTATGAATGTCGCCGAGGATGGTGTCAACGGGGTGATCTCGTTGGATTGCTTGGTGGACTCTTGGGTGTGGCGGCCTTGGTTCATCATCCTCCTTGTCTTGATCATTTGCATCTCCCCCTTGATCATTGCCGTCATCTTGAGGAGGCTCACTTGCTTGATCTTCTCCTTCATCAACTTGAGCCTCATCCTCATTTTGAGTTGGTGGAGATGCTTGTGTGGAGGAGGATGGTTGATCTTGTGCATTTGGAGGCTCTTCGGATTCCTTAGGACACACATCCCCAATGGACATGTTCCTTAGCGCGATGCACAGAGCCTCTTCATCACCTATCTCATCAAGATCAACTTGCTCTACTTGAGAGCCGTTAGTCTCATCAAACACAACGTCACAAGAAACTTCAACTTGTCCAGAGGACTTGTTAAAGACTCTATATGCCCTTGTGTTTGAATCATATCTTAGTAAAAAGCCTTCTACAGTCTTAGGAGCAAACTTAGATTTTCTACCTCTTTTAACAAGAATAAAACATTTGCTACCAAAGACTCTAAAATATGAAATGTTGGGCTTTTTACCGGTTAGGAGTTCGTATGATGTCTTCTTGAGGATTCGGTGTAGATACAACCGGTTGATGGCGTAGCAGGCGGTGTTGATCGCCTCGGCCCAAAACCGATCCGAAGTCTTGTACTCATCAAGCATGGTTCTTGCCATGTCTAATAGAGTTCTATTCTTCCTCTCCATTACACCATTTTGTTGTGGGGTGTAGGGAGAAGAGAACTCATGCTTGATGCCCTCCTCCTCAAGGAAGCCTTCAATTTGAGAGTTCTTGAACTCCGTACCGTTATCGCTTCTAATTTTCTTGATCCTTAAGCCGAACTCGTTTTGAGCCCGTCTCAAGAATCCTTTTAAGGTCTCTTGGGTATGAGATTTTTCCTGCAAAAAGAACACCCAAGTGAAGCGAGAATAATCATCCACAATAACTAGATAGTACTTACTCCCGCCGATGCTTATGTAAGCAATCAGGCCGAATAGATCCATGTGTAGGAGCTCCAGTGGCCTGTTGGTCGTCATGATGTTCTTGTGTGGATGATGGGCACCAACTTGCTTCCCTGCTTGGCATGCGCTACAAATCCTGTCTTTCTCAAAATGAACATTTGTTAATCCTAAAATGTGCTCTCCCTTTTGAAGCTTATGAAGATTCTTCATCCCAACATGTGCTAGTCGGCGATGCCAGAGCTAGCCCATGTTAGTCTTAGCAATTAAGCAATTGTCAAGTTCAGCTCTATCAAAATTTACTAAGTATAGCTGACCCTCTAACACTCCCTTAAATGCTACTGAATCATCACTTCTTCTAAAGACAGTGACACCTACATCAGTAAATAGACAGTTGTAGCCCATTTTGCATAATTGAGAAACGGAAAGCAAATTGTAATCTAATGAATCTACAAGAAAAACATTGGAAATAGAACGGTCAGGTGATATAGCAATTTTATCCAATCCTTTGACCAAACCTTGATTTCCATCCCCGAATGTGATAGCTCGTTGGGGATCTTGGTTTTTCTCGTAGGAGGAGAACATCTTCTTCTCCCCTGTCATGTGGTTTGTGCACCCGCTGTCGATTACCCAACTTGAGCCCCCGGATGCATAAACCTACAAAACAAGTTTAGTTCTTCACTTTAGGTACCCAAATGGTTTTGGGTCCTTTGGCATTAGATACAAGAACTTTGGGTACCCAAACACAAGTCTTTGACCCCTTGTGCTTGCCCCCAACATATTTGGCAACTACCTTGCCAGATTTGTTAGTTAACACATATGATGCATCAAAAGTTTTAAATGAAATGTCATGATCATTTGATGCACTAGGAGTTTTCTTCTTAGGCAACTTAGCACGGGTTGGTTGCCTAGAGCTAGATGTCTCACCCTTATACATAAAAGCATGATTAGGGCCAGAGTGAGACTTCCTAGAATGAATTCTCCTAATCTTGCTCTCAGGATAGTCGGCAGGGTACAAAATGTAACCCTCGTTATCCTGAGGCATGGGAGCCTTGCCCTTAACAAAATTAGACAATTTCTTAGGAGGGGCATTAAGCTTGACATTGCCTCCCTGTTGGAAGCCAATGCCATCCTTAATGCCAGGGCGTCTCCCTCTATAGAGCATGCTTTTAGCAAATTTAAATTTTTCGTTTTCTAAGTCATGCTCGGCAATTTTAGCATCTAATTTTGCTATATGATCATTTTGTTGTTTGATTAAAGCCATGTGATCATGAATAGCATTAACATCAACATCTCTACATCTAGTGCAAATAGTGACATGCTCAGTGGTAGATGTAGAGGGTTTGCAAGAATTAAGTTCAACAATCTTAGCATGCAATATATCATTTTTATCTCTAAGATCGGAAATTGTAACATTGCAAACATCTAGTTCTTTAGCCTTAGCAAGCAATTTTTCATTCTCATTTCTAAGGCTAGCAAGAGAGATGTTCAATTCTTCAATCTTAGCAAGCAAATCATCATTATCATTTCTAAGATTGGGAATTGGAACATCACAAGCATTAGAATCAACCTTAGCTAACAAATTAGCATTTTCATTTCTAAGGTTGTCTATAGTCTCATGGCAAGTGCTTAGCTCACTAGATAGTTTTTCACATTTTTCTACTTGTAGAGCGTAAGCATTTTTAATTTTAACATGCTTCTTGTTTTCTTTGATAAGGAAGTCCTCTTGAGTGTCCAAGAGATCATCCTTCTCATGGATAGCACTAATCAATTCATTTAATTTCTCTTTTTGTTGCATGTTTAAGTTGGCAAAAAGAGTACGCAAATTATCTTCCTCGTCACTAGCATTATCATCGCTAGAAGACTCATATCTAGTGGAGGATTTGGATTTAACCTTCTTCTTTTTGCCGTCCTTTGCCATGAGGCACTTGTGGCTGACGTTGGGGAAGAGAAGTCCCTTGGTGACGACGATGTTGGCGGCGTCCTCGTCGGAGGAGGAGTCGCTAGAGCTTTCGTCGGAGTCCCACTCGCGACATACATGGGCATCACCGCCCTTCTTCTTGTAGTACTTCTTCTTCTCCCTTCTTCTTCCCTTCTTGTTGTCGCCCCTGTCACTGTCACTAGAAATAGGACATTTTGCTATAAAGTGACCGGGCTTACCACATTTGTAGCAAACCTTCTTGGAGCGGGGCTTGTAGTCTTTCCCCCTCCTTTGCTTAAGGATTTGGCGGAAGCTCTTGATGACAAGCGCCATTTCCTCATTGTCGAGCTTTGAGGCGTCGATTGGTTGTCTACTTGATGTAGACTCCTCCTTCTCCTCTGTTGCCTTAAATGCGACCGGTTGTGCTTCGGACGTGGAGGGACCGTCAAGCTCGTTGATCTTCCGTGAGCCTTTGATCATAAACTCAAAGCTCACAAAATTCCCGATTACTTCCTCGGGAGTCATTAGTGTATATCTAGGATTACCACGAATTAATTGTACTTGAGTAGGGTTAAGGAAAATAAGTGATCTTAGAATAACCTTAACCACCTCGTGGTCATCCCATTTCTTGCTCCCGAGGTTGCGCACTTGATTCACCAAGGTTTTGAGCCGGTTGTACATGTCTTGTGGCTCCTCCCCTTGGCGAAGACGGAAGCGATCGAGCTCCCCCTCGATCGTTTCCCGCTTGGTGATCTTGGTTAGTTCATCACCCTCGTGTGCGGTCTTGAGCACGTCCCAAACTTCCTTGGCGCTCTTTAATCCTTGCACCTTGTTGTACTCCTCCCTACTTAGAGAGGCGAGGAGTATGGTTGTGGCTTGGGAGTTGAAGTGCTCGATTTGGGCCACCTCGTCCTCATCATAATCCTCATCCCCTATGGATGGTATCTGTGCTCCAAACTCAACAACATTCCATATACTTTTGTGGAGTGAGGTTAGATGAAATTTCATTAAATCACTCCACCTAGCATAATCTTCACCGTCAAAGGTTGGCAGTTTGCCTAATGGAACGGAAAGTAATGGAGTATGTCTAGAAGTGCGAGGGTAGTGTAAGGGGATCTTACTAAACTTCTTGCGCTCATGGCGCTTAGAAGTTATGGAGGGCGCGTCGGAGCCGGAGGTGGAAGGTGATGAAGTGTCGGTCTCGTAGTAGACCACCTTCCTCATCTTCTTTTTCTTGTCGCCACTCCGATGCGACTTGTGAGAAGAGGCCTTCTTCTCCTTCCCCTTCCCTTTGTTGCGGGACTCTTCCGATGTAGCCTTCCCGTGACTTGTAGTGGGCTTGTCACCGGTCTCCATCTCCTTCTTGGCGTGTTCTCTCGACATCACTTCGAGCGGTTAGGCTCTAATGAAGCACCGGGCTCTGATACCAATTGAAAGTCGCCTAGAGGGGGGTGAATAGGGCGAAACTAAAATTTATAAAGTTAATCACAACTACAAGCCGGGTTAGCGTTAGAAATATAATCGAGTCCGCGAGAGAGGGTGAAAAAACAAATCGCAAGTAAATAAGAAGTGTGACACGCGGATTTGTTTTACCGAGGTTCGGTTCTCTCAAACCTACTCCCCATTGAGGAGGCCACAAAGGCCGGGTATTTTTCAACCCCTTCCCTCTCTCAAACGGTCCCTCGGACCGAGTGAGCTTTCTCTTCTCAAATCAACCAGGAACAAAACTTCCCCACAAGGACCACCACACAATTGGTGTCTCTTGCCTCGGTTACAAGTGAGTATTGATCTCAAGAAAGAATAAGAAAGAAGAAAGCAATCCAAGCGCAAGAGCTCAAAAGAACACAACAAATCACTCTCACTTATCACTAAAGCTTTTGTGGAATTGGGAGAGGATTTGATCACTTAGGTGTGTCTTGTATTGAATGTCTAGCTCTTGTAAGTAGTTGGAAGGTGGAAAACTTGGATGACTTGAATGTGGGGGTGGTTGGGGTATTTATAGCCCCAACCACTAAAGTAGTCGTTTGGTGGAGGCTGCTGTCGCATGGCGCACCGGACAGTCCGGTGCACACCGAACAGTGTCCGGTGCGCCAGCCACGTCACCAGGCCGTTGGGTTCCGACCGTTGGAGCTCTGACTGCTGGGCCCGCCTGGATGTCCGGTGGCACACCGGACATGTACTGTAGAGTGTCCGGTGCGCCACTTCGCGCGTGCCTGACTTCTGCGCGCTCTGGCGCGCATTAATTGCTACTGCAGATGACCGTTGGCGCGAAGTAGTCGTTGCTCCGCTGGCTCACCGGACAGTCCGGTGTGCACCGGACATGTCCGGTGAATTATAGCGGAGCGGATTCCCGAAGCTGGTGAGTTCAGAGACGCTGAGTCTTGGGGCACCGGACACTGTCCAATGTACACCGGACATGTCCGGTGAATTATAGCGGAGTGCCTCTGGATTTTCCCGAAGGTGAGGAGTTCAGCGTGAAGTCCCCTGGTGCACCGGACACTGTCCGGTGGTACACCGGACAGTCCGGTGCGCCAGACCAGGGCTGCCTTCGGTTATCCCTTGCTCTCTTTTGATTGAACCCATTCTTGGTCTTTTTATTGGCTAAGTGTGAACCTTTGGCACCTGTATAACTTATACACTAGAGCAAACTAGTTAGTCCAATTATTTGTGTTGGGCAACTCAACCACCAAAATCAATTTAGGAACTAGGTGTAAGCCTAATTCCCTTTCATTCATTACATACTCTCCTAGGCACATGATGCACAACATGATTTCTCTTAGGCTTACTTCTACCATGCACAAAAGTAGAGCTAGAAGCAAACATAGTATGTGAATTAAACGCATCATAACTCCTATTATAATGAATATTTCTAGAAAATTTTCTATCATAAATGTAAGCATGAAATTTTTTAGAACTACTAACCATAGGAGCCTTCCCTTTCTCCTTGTTGAGAACGGGAGCCTTTTGGTTTGTTAAGTTCTTGGTTTCCTTTCGAAAACCAAATCCATCCTTAATAGAGGGGTGTCTACCAACGGTGTAGGCATCCCTAGCAAATTATAATTGATCAAAATTAACCTTGCAAGTCTTAAGTTGAGCATTAAGACTTGCCACCTCATCATTTAATTTGGTAATAGACGCAAGATGTTCATCACAAGCATCAATATTAAAATCCTTGCATCTATTGCAAATTACAACGTGTTCTACACATGAACTAGATTTATTAGCTACCTCTAGCTTAGCATTTAAATCATCATTCAAAATCTTTAAACTAGAGATAGATTCATGGCAAGCAGATAACTCAGAAGATAGCATTTCATTTCTCTTAGTTTCTAAAGCAAGAGATTTTTGCACACTAACAAACTTATCATGCTCCTCATACAAAATATCCTCTTGCTTCTCTAGCAATCTATCTTTTTCATTTAAAGCATCAATTAACTCATTGATTTTATCTACTTTAGTTCTATCTAAACCCTTAAATAAATCAGTATAATCTACTTCATCATCACTAGAATCATCATCGCTAGAAGTAGTGTATTTAGGGGTATCACGAACACTTACCTTCTTCTCCTTGGCCATGAGGCAAGTGTGTCGTTCGTTGGGGAAGAGAGAGGACTTGTTGAAGGCCGAGGCTGCCAGTCCTTCATCGTCGGAGTCGGATGAAGAGCAGTCTGAATCCCATTCTTTGCCAAGGTGAGCCTCGCCTTTCGCCTTCCTATAGCTTTTCTTCTTCTCCTTCTTCCCATGTCTTTCTTCCCCCTGGTCATTTTCATTATCGAGACATTGAGCAATAAAATGGCCAGTCTTACCGCATTTGATGATAAGCGCCATCTTATCTTTCCCCTTGTCTTATTCTTGTTGGGTACTCCTTGCGTCCTTTTAGTGCGGTCTTGAAGCGCTTGATGATAAGCGCCATCTCATCTTCGTTGAGGCCCGCGGCCTCCACTTGTGCCACCTTGCTTGGTAGCGTCTCCCTGTTGCTGGTTGCTTTGAGGGAAATGGTTTGAGGCTCGTGGACGGTTAGTGGACCGTTTAGAGCATCGTCCACATATCGAGCCTCCTTCACCATCATGCGCCCGCTCACAAACTTCCCAAGAATCTCCTCGGGTGTCATCTTGGTGTACCTAGGATTCTCACAAATAAGGTTGACAAGATGGGGGTCAATTACCGTAAATGACCTTAGCATTAGTCGGACGACATCGTGGTCCGTCCATCTTGTGCTTCCATAGCTCCTAATCTTGTTGACCAGGGTCTTTAGCCTGTTGTATGTTTGTGTTGGCTCCTCTCCCCTAATCATCGCGAACCTTCCCAGCTCGCCTTCCACCAATTCCATTTTGGTGATCATGGTGGTGTCGTTTCCCTCATGTGATATCTTGAGGGTATCCCAAATTTGCTTGGCGTTGTCCAAGCCGCTCACCTTGTTGTATTCATCCCTGCACAAAGATGCTAGCAAAACAATGGTAGCTTGTGCATTCTTATGAATTTGCTCATTAATAAACACCGGGTTATCCGTACTGTCGAAATGCATTCTATTTTCTACTATCTCCCAAATACTAGGATGGAGAGAAAATAAGTGACTACGCATTTTGTGACTCCAAAAAGAGTAGTCTTCTCCATCAAAGTGTGGAGGTTTACCAAGAGGAATTGAAAGCAAATGAGCATTGGAATTGAACGGAATACGAGAATAATCAAATGAATAGTTTTGATTAACTGATTTCTTTTTAGACGAGTCATCGTCGTCGTCTCTTGGTGAAGAAGAGGAGGCGTCGCTGTCGTAGTAAATGATCTTCTTGATCCGCCTCTTCTTCTTCCCGTCCCTCTTCTTGTGACTCGATCCTGAGTCAGTTGGCTTGTCGTCCCTTGGCTCATTGAAGAGGGACTCCTTCACCTTGTCGTTGACCACCATCCCCTTTCCCTTAGGATCCATCTCTTCGGGTGATTAGTCCCTTAGATGAAGAGAACAACTCTGATACCAATTGAGAGCACCTAGAGCGGGGGTGAATAGGTGATCCTGTAAAAATCAAATACTAATAGCCACAAATCTTGGTTATAGAGATGTTAGTGCGACTACGTAGTTGAGAGGCGAGTTCTTGTGGGCAAAACAATCACAAAGAGATCAACACAAGACACGAGATTTTATCCCGTGGTTCGGCCAAGTAACACTTGCCTACTTCCACGTTGTGGCGTCCCAATGGACAAGGGTTGCACTCAACCCCTTTCAAGTGATCCAATGATCAACTTGAATACCATGGCTTTTCTTCCTTATATCTTTTCCCGTTTGCGAGGAATCTCCACAAGTTGGAGCCTCTTGCCCTTACAAGATTGATCACAAAGAACACACAAGAGTAAGGTTGGGAAGAGCAACACACACAAGACTCAAAAACGCAGCACACCAACGCACACAAGTGAAGATTTGAGCTCAAATGACACATAGGGAGTTCTCGACTCGAATAGAGCTCAAATCTCTAACACAACAAAGCAAATGCGCGGGAGCAGAGTCTGGATGCCTTAGAATGATTAGTGAAAGCTTGGGTGACTCCTCCATGCGCCTAGGGGTCCCTTTTATAGCCCCAAGACAGCTAGGAGCCGTTGGAGGCCAACAAAGAAGGCCATCCTTGCCTTCTGTCGGGTGGCGCACCGGACAGTCCGGTGCGCCACCAGACAGTCACTCTAGACTGTCCAGTACCGATCTCCTTCCTATTCTGGCGCAGACGACCGTTGCATCTTCGGGCTAGATGGCACACCGGACAGTCCGGTGCCCCCTGCCGACCGTTGGCGTGGGCCACGCGTCGCCCGCGGATTGCATGGTCGACCGTTGCGCTGGCGACCGTTGGCTCACCGGACAGTCCGGTGCACCACCAGACAGTCCGGTGAATTATAGCCATACGCCGCCAAACTTTCCCGAGAGTGGCCTGTTCACCGGAGGCTGGCCTGCACCACCAGACACTGTTCGGTGCACCACCGGACAGTCCGGTGCACCACCGGACAGTCCGGTGTGCCAAGCTGAGCTGGACTTTAGTTGTACCAAGTCAAGTCTTTTGCATTTCTTTTCTTCTCTTCTTTTCTCTTTTTCTAGCACTTAGACAATATATGTTAGTACTCAAAACAATGTACTAAATCTAAAAACATACCTTGTTACATGATTTTCACTTCTTGCTTGTTTGGCACATAATATCTCACTCACTATGTGTTGGACACTTACTCACCAAAACATTATAGAAATGACCCAAGGGCACATTTCTCTTTCACTTATATGGAAGGGGATCGCGCCGTGAGCATTAGCGCCGACCTTATTTTCTTTGAACCTACCGCTCGGCCTTGTTCTCAGTGGCGTGCGTGGGTGTGTCTATATATATATGTTTTTATGTATGTATATATAAATATTTATATATAATATTAATATTATGTATAATATATATAATGTAATAAATTAATATAATATAAGTCATTAGCTACATCTACTTATACATCGCTACTAGCCATCGCCACTTTTCTGCCACACGTGGACGGTCCGCACTCCTAGTTTGAACGGTCCGCCGCTGCAAGATCAACGGCTGGATCACAACGGTTAGTTATAACAACTATATTCACATTAAATGTGTCGTTAGATGTTAGATAAAGTCTTACGTGGATTATCCTGTCGTGCCCCCCGAACAGTCCACGTGAATGTTATAATTCATTCAACCGAACCCGGCACCTTCGGGTTGGTCTGACTTTAATGGTCGAACGGTCCGCGCATAAGACCAGACGGTCCGCACATGGTTTCAGACGGTACTTTTTCTTTCCTTCGGACAGTCCGTAGTAGAAATGATCATTTGGCATAGTTTTGTCCGGAGTACTTCGAGGTGACGCGGATGGGCCACCGAAAGGGCCCGAATGGTCTGAATTCAAGTGGTATTTTTAAGAAGAGCTCATATCCCGGATAATCTATGTTATCGTCGACAGTCTGCACAAGAGCCTCCGACAGTCCGCAATATGTTGTTTTGAGGGTTGATCTTCCTTGAAGTATTTTCTGATTGCCTGAAATCATAACTTAGCATACTAATTAGCTCAATTGATTGTGATGGTTGTCAATTACCAAAACAAGTGTGGAAATGATTTTTAGGCCCATTTCCCTTTCACCCAACCACTCAAATAGCCGTTGGACTTGAATGCTGAAATCTGCACTTTCTGCATGTGCACCAGACCTTAAACAGTGTCGGTCTCGTGCACCACCGGACCTTGTTAGACTGTCGTTGTAGGTAGCCGTTCTACAGGGAGTAGTCTTGTCAGACGCTCCGGACTGGTTCGGTGAGCACCGGACCATGCCACCTCAGCTAGTCATTGAATCTAGAACTTTGACAGTTGAACTATGAAAGGCCCGATGCACCATTAGACTGAGCTGGTACGCCTGTGACTTCAACTCTACAAAAAACCCTCTCTGGTAAAGTAGTCTAGCGCACCACCAAACTGGTCGGTGCGCCAATCGACCAATGCCCATATACAGATCTATCTGCACACTCGGTCCAGTGCACCACCGGACCGATGTGATGTGCCACAGACCAACTCACTTAACTCTATTTTGTGCAAATCTTCTTCAATTTGATTTGGCTATGTTCGAGGGTGTTCCTATGCCATTGAAAACATATCTAGAGACTAGCCAACCAGTCTAAGTCATGAAACTTGATCATTTTGATTTCTCTAACTCATATTCTAATTCAAGCTCAAACTTTAGTTCCAAATGTACTAAAATTCAAATCTAAGCTATCCAACCATTATAGTTGGCTCAAATATGTTTCTAGGGATGTTTAGAACTTATCCAAGATGTTGAACTACCAATAGTTCATATTCTCCACAATATACCCCTTTCTGGCTGGGTTTGAGTTGTTTCTGACTTAGAATCTCGATTGTTGATCTTACTTAGCAAACCCATTAGACCAATTAGTTGTGATGGTTATCGAGCAAAAAAAAAACAAATCTAGAAATGGATTAAACCCCATTTCCCTTTTAGGGTGATTATCGACCACTAGGACCCCCTCAACTACTTAGGATGGATTGGTCATCGTCTCTTTGACTTCTCGAGCTAGATTTGTCGTCATTTGTTCAACATGCTCCTCATTACTGCTAGTGCTCTCCCATTGGAGAGCTTCGAACGATGTGGGAATTAGGATCAAAGCAATTATTTTGATGTGAGCCATTTAAAGGAGCATTGATGATAAACAATTTGAAGATAGCTTAAGAAGTGCAGTTTAGGGTGACATCCCAGAAGAGCTTTGAAGGCAAAGATCAGAGCAATAGCGTATGGGGCACAAGTTAGCAATGACATGCGAGTCAGAGTATCCCACATCCCTTTATATACCTTAGATCATCTCCAATAATTATGTAAATTTAGCTTCCAAAATTATAGATTTAAGAAGTTGCTAAAACATTTTAAGGAGTAGAAAAATGTATGTGCTCTAACAGTTCTCTATTTATTGGTTGCTAATTTTTAAAGTTGTCCACATCAACAAAAAAAATTAGTGAGCATGCTTTCTATTTTTAATTAAGCTAGCGACAGAAATTAGTATCAACATCCTTGCCTGATGTCTTGACTCTTGAGAGATCGGAGCTATCGATGGAAGACCAGACGGTCTTGGCGACGACGTGAAGACATCATAGGAGGTGCTCTGATGGCGCCTCGGCATAAGAGGTTGTCTAGCAGTGGCGACGTCAAGGTGTCTGAGCTCTGGAGATGGATTTGTGGTCAATAGGATGGCGCGACGCCGTAAAACGGTGGTCGTAGTATGGTTTTCGTTAGGGATTTAACACCAACGTTGTTTTAGGGATGAAATTGGGTTTTGTAGGGAGTTTGTAAATTTAGGTATCTGCTTTACATAACTGTTGGAGAAAAGTTTTTTTCTCGAAAACTTCTTAAATTCCTATTTCGGGAGTTCTTTACATAACTATTAATTGGAGATGCTCGGTGGCCTGTAAATCGAGATCCCTGCATAAAACAACACTCGCTGCCAACCTGATCCAGTAAAACAAATACATATTTTGCATTTTGTTTGTGCATTCATTGTTTTTTGTTTTAATAACAAACTCAAATAGAAGTGATTTTCAAACCTTTGGCTGTGGGCCCTTTAAAGTATATTGAATGATTTGAGCTAGAAACTAAACTAATCCCATGAGAGACTACTATTGGGGAAAGGCCTCTGGATGGATGTAAACAAAAATCAATATGTAGACATTTTCTCAGGATAAGGACCTCAATCAAAGCTAAAGGCCATTGCGCTTAGGGGAGCTTCGGACTTGCCAAAACATGCACGAAGCCGAAGAAGAGGGAAGCGTAGCTTCGTGTGATTAGATGAGGTTTCAAGAAAAAAGTGAAATTGTCTTCAAGACGAAGAAAAGACGTACATAGCATATCATGGTCATAAAATGACATAATTATACTCCCTCGATCATGAAGAGTTACTATGTAGTAACAAGGGTAAAGTTATAATTTCATATGAAGATGTATAATGATCTATCCCTATAAATAGATGAACAATGTCATTACTATGGTGATCAACCATTTGTCCATTTGTAACCATGTGCCCGTTGCATCTCTGCCTCCAAAGAACCCCTGAAGGTATAACGAATCTTATCTGCGAATGTTTGTTCCCTCTAACCCTCTGTTATTCAATATCTGAAGCTATTTGATTGTTCGGTTTGATTATCGCCTCTTGTACAAAACTATTTCGCCACTGACAAGTGCTTGTCTCATAGTATGATTACATGTCTATTCACATGCAATTGAATGGCCACTTCCCATAAAATTTAATTTATCAATCATTACAATAGAGTAAACCTCCTGCTCTATCCATCTAAGGCTGACTTCAGCAGTTCGCGGTCGCGGATGCAAAAATTCCACTTGGATTCGTAGTGGGCCCCGGCCCGCTAGCAGACGCAGCTTCACGACCATGTTTGCCAATAGGTGTCATATCGCGCACACCTCCGCTCTCGTAGCGAGCCACGGCTGATGCTTCCTGCGTTGTCGTGGAAGGTTCACCATCGTCGCCGCGTCTCGCTTGCGATTGCCTCCCGCGGAGAACGGATTCGTCGTTGCGTCGGTGTGCGCAATACTAGGCGAAGTGTCGGTGGGCGAAGGTCGTGGCGGTGGACTGACGAAGGCGGCGCTTGTGGAGACCTCGCCACCTACACAAAGGCTCAAAGTTGTGTCCTTGTTGCTTGCCACCGTCACCGTGCAAATCGATTCAGCTGATTCCATGGATCTACACACCGGCACTGCCACATTTGGAGAGATCCCTATCGTCCTGTTTGCATGGTAGTAGTTCTCTTGTTTAGGTTTTGCACATTGATAGATTCCCTGCCTCACGGATCTCGACGACCGTGCCTTGAATAACGACGATTGCATTGTCCGCCACTCATGAGCGCAAGTCAAGGAGCTCGGCGACATGCTTCATTTCTTTGTATTCTGCATCTCACTTTGCTAAGCTCGGCGACATGCTTCATCTGCTTGGTTAACCTTTAGGATAACACGGACTACATATCATCCATGTGCTCAGTGAGAAATATTTGAACTTTAGGGATATCAATCATGTGATCGGTGACAACAAATTAAGGCTACCATCTATCCACTCAGATCGTATGATGGCCCGTTCAATGAATTATAACTTAATAAAGCATGCACATTATGAAGGTGATAATATTTTATTGTGTTTCTTTTGCCTTGACTATCCATTTCACAACGTTAATATATGGTTTGTTGGGGATAGAAATAACTTCGTCGGTTGCATCGGTTTATATTCTGTTTAGCAAATAAGTTGTAAAATAAGTTTAGCAAGTGTCCACTCATTTTGTGTCTCAAACTATTTGTAGCTCACATGGATGAGTTCATTGACAATGACAACACACGGTGCAATGGATCCAGGCATCGACATTTCTTCAACCAACAATTCTTCACTGTCTTAGTAGTCCTCCAAGTGAACGAAGAAGAGAACGGTTCGTCTCAACATCGTGGCTCCATCGTGGGTTGGCAGACAATACGTCGCGACAAAGTTCAAGGATTCCATTGCTTGATGCAAGATTACTTTGTTGATCGACCAGTTTAGTGACACAATATTTTGGAAAAGATTGCAATTAGGGTGTTTTCCAAATGAACTTGTGCTGACTTTTGTTTCAACTTGTATGTGATAGGTTTCGAATGTGCAAGGAAATGTTCATAGACATATGCCACGAGGTAGCGTCGAACAACTTATATTTTGTGAGGAGGACAAATGCAGCTGGCGTGTCCCAATTCAGCATAGTGCAAAAGGTAACTGTAACACCCTGAATTTGGGGGTATAAAATTTCTTTTCTAATATCCACCAAATTCAGGTGTTACTCTCTCAGTTCTTCGCTTTCCTTTCTCTTTTCCTTAAAAATGGAGAATCATTTTATTTTATATTAGCGTAAACCTAGTGGAATGAGCCCTAGAGGCACTTTGGTTGTTGCATTCATGCCGTTGCATGGTGTTTCTAAGTGCAAAATGTGTTTGAAACATGTTAATATATCTTATAGAAGCGCTCGGTAAATTTTCATATTTTTCAGAATATTTTTCTATTTTCCGGAAACCAAAATCTATTTATTTGGGGACCTTAAAAATGTTTTTAGAAATTCTAATTATGTTTTTTGAGTTCATTAGGTGCCAAAATATTTATAGGAATTTTTATGGAATTTTTGAAAGCATATATAATATTTTGAGCATAAAATATGGATTTCTAGGCTTTTCCGAATTTTAAAAATGGTAAAATCCGAATTTTAACCGAATTTTCATCTCATCCAAACCCTAGATATATATACATGTCCGGCTTCATCTCGTCGAGCCCGTTCCAGAACACAAAACGTTTCCCCCAAATCCAATCCCTACCTCCCGGTATTGCTCGCCGAAGTTCGGGGCGGTTCCAACTCCGGCGAGCAATTACTCCCAATCCGTGCATCGTCTGCCGAATCCGAGGATACCGCTGCGTTCGTCTTGTGGAGGGCTTCGTCGCAGCGCGTTCGGTTCGTCGATTGGATCCCTGAATCTCCGGCAATCGACGGATTTGACTTCGGCTCCGGCGAGGGTCTTCTTCCCCGGTGAGAAACCTCCATTGTTGCACCTAGGGTTTTTCGTTTATTCGTTTTCCCGTCCGTGCAGAGCATCTCCCACTCTCCCCTTACCTTCCCCGGGGCGGCGCCCCTCCCCCTTCCGTTTCCCCTCCCCGGCGGCGCCCCTTTCCCCCTCCCGGTGGTGGCGGTGGTGGTCGACGGCGGCGCTCGAGCTCCCGCGCCCCACGCCCGCGCGCACCCCTCCCCGGGAGCGGTGGCCGCGCCCCTCGCGCCCCGTGCGGCCGCGCCCACCTCCGGCCGGCCCAACCTCGTCCTCCCCTGCGCAGCCCCCTCCTCTTCCTCTCCTCTCTCTTCCATGGATGGGAGGAAGAAGATGAAGAGAGGAAGAAGACGATGTCAGTTCTGTAATTTAGTCCGCGCGAATTACAGTATGGTTTAAAACATTCATAACTTTTGCGTTTTAAACCCGATTCGATCCATTCAAGTTGCGTTAGATTCGTATTAAAATTATCTTAATTTAGAAATATTTATCCCAATTTTTGCACATTTTATTTAATTTAGTTAAACGTTTGTTTAACCAGTGACTACTAGAACGACGTTTCAATTTAAAAACTTAATTTAGTAATTCGATTTGCGCATTTATAATTAGTCACCAATATGATTAACCTTAACTGAAATGTTATTTATTAATAACTATTTAGTTTAATCACATTGTTTATTTATTAGTTTCGCATGTCGGTCCGCGCGTGCCACGGTGCTGTTTCGCGCACGTCGTCGCGTGTCGTTCGCGAGTGTCGCGCGTGTTGTTCGCACGCGTTGTCGTGTGCCGTTCGCGTGTGTCGCGCGCCTTGCCGCGTGCCGTTCACGCGTATCGCGCGTTGTCCGCGCGCTAAGTCGTTTGTGTCCGCGCGTTGCGCACATCGTGTTTGCACGTCGTGCGTCGTTAATTCGTCTCGCTTAGAATCGCTCATATTCATTAAGTTACTTGCTTAACTGTCAACTATTAAAATAGTAAGTTAGTCAAAACTAAGTAGTAGTATTAATTTTGCATTTGATTAATATCAATTAATATAATTATGTTGAATTAGATGTTCTAATTAGTACTTGTTTAACGTAAACGCGCTAACCCCTCGACCGTAGCTTCGACTATCGTGGTTCTTTTCCTCGCATAACTGTAGAAGCGCTCTCTATTTTATATTGCTCGCTTTTATAATATTTTATCTCGTATGGTGTAATGTTCTTATGCAAGTATATGTTTGTTTGTGCCTGTTTGTATTCGCTGTGCGTCGCGAATAGATTGCGATCCATTTCCGAGCTTCGAGGAATCGACGGTTAAGCTTCGGCGACCAAGTAATCTAGCTATTCGAGTTCCATGAAGTTGAAGACCCTGAGCACCTGTTTGGTGAAGGCAAGTGTCCTCTGACCCATTATGTCCTATCTACTTATAATTCACTGTCCCGCAAACAATGATCAAACTAAGGATTGACTAGCTTTCTATTTACTTATCCTTGTTTACCCTTTTGGGTTATCATGGTTAGCTTTATGCTATTGCTTTACTTTAATCAATGAACATGATGTGAATATTATGATACGATGATGTTATCCCAATGATGATATTGTGATACTCTAGGGGGCTCGGGCCTTTTCCCTGAGTACCTCTCCGTAAGGACCTGTTCGTGGAGTGACCACCCGGGATAACAGTGCAACCATGAGGGTGAAATGGGACGCCCTTAGCTAATTAATTAGAGGAACTAGAGGTGTAGTTGCTTTGCCGTCGTGCCGTCAATGGGGTCCAGGCACAGTGCTTGCTCTGCCGAGGTTGGGTGCCGAGGTTCTTTCAATTTGCTTTTGTTAGTCACCCTCCTGCGGGGAGGGGTACTGTGTTTATCAAACTGGAGAAACCTAACGGGCGGCTATGACCTCTAGGGAATCTTTGTAACAGCTACGTAGTGATACCCTGCCGGACCACCTAGGAAGTGATCAATGGGGAGTCATGATCCCCGGGCAAAACGGGAATCACGGCTCATGGGTAAAGTGTGCGACCTCTGCAGAGGGTAATGAAACTGATATATCAGCCGTGCTCACGGTTAAGAGCAGCCTTGGGATCCTCTTTGATTAGATATACTTTGACCAGAGATGGTTGGTTTGCAGGTTGTGATGAGGATGATGGTTTTTGATTATGATTATGGTAATGGTAAGTGGTATTCTTTCCGTTTGGAAAGGGTACTTTGGGTTAAGAACTTGGGTTAATGCTAAAACCTGGCTTTCTACTAGTAATAATAACCTGACTAACTAAAAGCAATTGCTTGACTTAACCCCACATAAAGCTAGTCCACTACAGCCAAACGGGACATTTGCTGAGTACGTTGATGTGTACTCACCCTTGCTTTCACAAAACACCAGGTTGCCTTTGGTGCAATCTATGCTCAGGTAAAGAAGAAGGCGTCGAGGCGAATCTCCAGGAGTTCCAGGACTTCGACGAGTTCGAGGATTAGGCTAGCGACCTCCCCCAGTCAGCTGCCTGTGGTGGGTTAATTTATGTTTGCTACGTTTCTATTCTGTGTACTTTGATTATATTATGTAAATGACTCTAGTCTTTAATATTATTACTTATCTTTATTGTTATTCGAAGCATTGTGCTATGATGAGTCATTTATGTAATGGCCGTGTACGTGAATTTCTGATCCTGGCACGTACATGGTTCGCATTCGGTTTACCTTCCAAAACCGGGTGTGACATAAGTGGTATCAAAGCCGTGCTGACTGTAGGACCGCTGACCTAGAGTAGCATTGGTCGTTTTAAGGACTTATTGATCATTACTTCATCTCATCCTTGATTCTGCTTCAAAATATTAGTCACCTCGACTAATTCTATGTTGTGCTCCTATATGCCCCCTTGCCAAAAAGTATTTTATTCTAGTATGGTCTATACTTATCTCAATTTATTAGATCTAATCTCATCTTGTGCTTGCGACATCTTTGTAGATGCCCCCTGACCATAGCATTTAGTCTTTTGGGACTCTTTCCTCGCCCATTATTAAATTGCTACCATTTTACCATCTCCATTCCATTTTGTTATTGACATGCTCTTATCCTTGCATTTTTAATACCCTTATCCCTTAATCTAAAGTACTTACCCTTGTACC
The DNA here is from genome assembly GCA_029449295.1 of Zea luxurians. Classification (NCBI taxonomy): domain Eukaryota; kingdom Viridiplantae; phylum Streptophyta; class Magnoliopsida; order Poales; family Poaceae; genus Zea; species Zea luxurians. The sequence goes on along the minus strand of JAOPSE010000043.1, from coordinate 11,855,805 downwards.
TCTATTGCCTATTTAAACAGTTCAATTTATGTGTCCATGACCTTCTTGTCTTCTGAGATCATTTCCTATTCTATTGTTAAGTCGCTATCTTTTTGGCAATTTGTACTCTCTTGGTCTTGGTATGCTCGTACCATTGGAATCTTGCATACCCTTATTTTTATATATGCTTACCTTTATATCCCAATATCTGTTTGAGATATTTCAGTTTACATGCCCTTGACCACCCTTGTTTCTCGATGATCCATGAGCGGTCATTCTACTTTGCATATCCTTGGTGATCCCGTTGTCTCCTTGTAACTTCACTCGGTAATGAATCTTTACTTCAACCCTTTTGTTGGAACCTTACCTATCTGACCCTTGATTGTTTTCTCCACTTTGTCATTTCGCGAGTCTTGCCTTAACTATATCCTTTGTTATGCTTTTAATTATTATCATATGCACCCTTGACACCTCTATATCCTACATTGATGTTTGTCTCATACCTGCCCTTTAAAATCGCCCCTCTTCTTTCTCATACCTTCTTTCTCTTGGTTGTATCCTCTTCTTTGGCTCGCGAGTTTGTAACCTCATCCTTTGTTGTGCTTTTGTTTCTTATTGCCTTTACCCTTCTCATCTCTCAATCTTACCTTGGTGATTACGCTATGTTCGTTATCTAAAACCTCCAATCTCCCACCTTAGTTCAAGTGTGGTCTCTTACTTATCTCACCCGTGGTTATATCCTATACTTTACCTCTTGCAAGACTTATCTTATTTCTATTCTTGATTGTACCTAGATTCCTGTTTTTTAATGCACATTTACCTCTTCCTTTATATCCTTGCCTATTATCACCTTGACCATTGACCTCTCTCCATATTTACCATGATGTTTACCTATTTCTTAGCCTCACTTATTCCATTTCAATCCGAGAGTGTTATTTTCCCTATCCTGCTCTTGTTCATTTCCTTTCCCTTTGTCGCTTTGCAAGTCTTGTCTTACCTTAACTTCATCCTTTGTTGAGCTTTTGTTTGATATCATCCTTACCTTTGTAATCCGTAGATCTTGCCTTGATACTTATCTTAGGTCTGCTTGTTGAAATCCCCTTTTTTCTATCTCAATTCGACAGATATGTTTTACTTATCTCACCCTTGACTATATCCTCTTCTTTACCGCGTGTAGGCCTAGACTTAACTCCATTCGTTATTGTATTTGTACCACTTGCTCTTCTATGCCTTTATCTTTTCTCTTACACCCTTCTCCGTTATCGCCTTTGGCCCTTGCGATATTTATGTCTTCTACCTAAATGCTTACCTTAAACTTATCCTTTAAATCCTCCCCTTTCTTTCAACCCAGTTTGAGAGTTGCGAGTTACCTACCTCTCCCTTGATTTCTCTTCACTTCTTTTCGCCTTACAAGTGTCGTCTTAATTCCATCCTTTGTTGTGTTTTGATTTTCTATCACCATCACCTTGTCATCCATCGATCTTGCCTTGATACTCATCTTTATTCATACTCAAAAAAAAAATCTCTGCTCTTCCACCTCAAATTGAGAGTGGCAGTTTACCTATCTGGCCCTTGGACGTACCCTCTTTTTTCACTTGCACGTCATGTCTTAACTCCACCCTCTGTGGTATTTATATCCTTGGTTCTTATACCCATTTACATCATCTTCTACATCCTTGTCCATTATTACCTTTAAACCCTCGTTATACCTATGCCCTTGCCCACATGCTTATCTTGAACCTACCCTTTAAAGCCTGCTCTTTTCCATCGCTTTTTGAGGATAATGCCTCACCTACTTCACCATTGATTGCTTCCCCTTTTTTTGATGCCTCACAAGTTTTGTCTAAAATACATCCTTGGTTGTGTTTGTCTGTTATCACCTTAACCCTTGTCATCCCTTGATCTTTACCATGATGCTTATCTTGCACCTGCATTTTAAAGCCTCCTCTCCCATTTCATTTCAAGAGTGATGTCTTGCCTATCCTGCTCTTGTTCATTCCCTTTTTCCTCTGTCATGTTGCAAGTCTTGTCCTAACTCTATCTTTTGGTGTGTTTTTGCCTTTCACCTCCCTTACCTTTGTAATCTCTAGATCTTTCCATGATGTTATCTTATGCCTACCTTTTGAAATATCATCTTTTCCATCTCGATTTGAGAATGGTGTTTTACCTATCCTGACCTTGGTTGCATTCTCTCCCTTGTCAGTTACAATCATTGCTTTAGCTCCATCCTTTATTATGCTCATGCCCCTACCCTCCATGTCTTATTATTTCCCTTGCCTTTTGTTGGCCTTAGAGGAAAGACCACCATTTAATTAAAAGGAACATATAGCAACGAGATGTTTGTTGATGCGTTCTCATGATGTTTGTCCTTCTGCTATGGCTGATTTGCTTCTTTGGAATGAGTGTTGATGTGTTGTGGCCCTTGGACCGCAATGGAATCTGTTTACTAGGTGAGTGCCATAGAGTTAAGTAGTTGGGTTCTCCCCCTGCTCTCTCTAATCCGTCTATACTTACCTTTTCTCGTTATTCTTTCCTCTTACACCTGTCCTTTTGGCAACCTCCAACTCCTCCAAATCAGTCAAGATCAGAGTCGGACACATCTTCACCAAGTGCGTATCAATGCTCCTGTTAAGGGGGTTAGCCGCTAACCCCAATGAAGACAATGCGATCAACATCAACCAACAAGATCAGAGTGGCGCATCGAAAGCGTGTGTGGGTCCTAACCCACAGGTCCAGGAGATCCTCAAGAATTGCATCAATCGGTCTGAAGCATCTGAAGGTCAAAGCAACCAATCCACAAGTCAAGTCGGCGGAGTCGAAGTTGAGTTAGAAGAAGCTATGAAAGACTAATGAACCAATCTCATTTTCTTGCTAGCCTCTTCTTTAATCTCGAGGACGAGATTCTGTTAAGGGGGTTAGATTTGTAACACCCTGAATTTGGGGGTATAAAATTTCTTTTCTAATATCCACCAAATTCAGGTGTTACTCTCTCAGTTCTTCGCTTTCCTTTCTCTTTTCCTTAAAAATGGAGAATCATTTTATTTTATATTAGCGTAAACCTAGTGGAATGAGCCCTAGAGGCACTTTGGTTGTTGCATTCATGCCGTTGCATGGTGTTTCTAAGTGCAAAATGTGTTTGAAACATGTTAATATATCTTATAGAAGCGCTCGGTAAATTTTCATATTTTTCAGAATATTTTTCTATTTTCCGGAAACCAAAATCTATTTATTTGGGGACCTTAAAATGTTTTTAGAAATTCTAATTATGTTTTTTGAGTTCATTAGGTGCCAAAATATTTATAGGAATTTTTATGGAATTTTTGAAAGCATATATAATATTTTGAGCATAAAATATGGATTTCTAGGCTTTTCCGAATTTTAAAAATGGTAAAATCCGAATTTTAACCGAATTTTCATCTCATCCAAACCCTAGATATATATACATGTCCGGCTTCATCTCGTCGAGCCCGTTCCAGAACACAAAACGTTTCCCCCAAATCCAATCCCTACCTCCCGGTATTGCTCGCCGAAGTTCGGGGCGGTTCCAACTCCGGCGAGCAATTACTCCCAATCCGTGCATCGTCTGCCGAATCCGAGGATACCGCTGCGTTCGTCTTGTCGAGGGCTTCGTCGCAGCGCGTTCGGTTCGTCGATTGGATCCCTGAATCTCCGGCAATCGACGGATTTGACTTCGGCTCCGGCGAGGGTCTTCTTCCCCGGTGAGAAACCTCCATTGTTGCACCTAGGGTTTCTTCGTTTATTCGTTTTCCCGTCCGTGCAGAGCATCTCCCACTCTCCCCTTACCTTCCCCGGGGCGGCGCCCCTCCCCCTCCGTTTCCCCTCCCCGGCGGCGCCCCTTTCCCCCTCCCGGTGGTGGCGGTGGTGGCCGACGGCGGCGCTCGAGCTCCCGCGCCCCACGCCCGCGCGCACCCCTCCCCGGGAGCGGTGGCCGCGCCCCTCGCGCCCCGTGCGGCCGCGCCCACCTCCGGCCGGCCCAACCTCGTCCTCCCCTGCGCAGCCCCCTCCTCTTCCTCTCCTCTCTCTTCCATGGATGGGAGGAAGAAGATGAAGAGAGGAAGAAGACGATGGCAGTTCTGTAATTTAGTCCGCGCGAATTACAGTATGGTTTAAAACATTCATAACTTTTGCGTTTTAAACCCGATTCGATCCATTCAAGTTGCGTTAGATTCGTATTAAAATTATCTTAATTTAGAAATATTTATCCCAATTTTTGCACATTTTATTTAATTTAGTTAAACGTTTGTTTAACCAGTGACTACTAGAACGACGTTTCAATTTAAAAACTTAATTTAGTAATTCGATTTGCGCATTTATAATTAGTCACCAATATGATTAACCTTAACTGAAATGTTATTTATTAATAACTATTTAGTTTAATCACATTGTTTATTTATTAGTTTCGCATGTCGGTCCGCGCGTGCCACGGTGCTGTTTCGCGCACGTCGTCGCGTGTCGTTCGCGAGTGTCGCGCGTGTTGTTCGCACGCGTTGTCGTGTGCCGTTCGCGTGTGTCGCGCGCCTTGCCGCGTGCCGTTCACGCGTATCGCGCGTTGTCCGCGCGCTAAGTCGTTTGTGTCCGCGCGTTGCGCACATCGTGTTTGCACGTCGTGCGTCGTTAATTCGTCTCGCTTAGAATCGCTCATATTCATTAAGTTACTTGCTTAACTGTCAACTATTAAAATAGTAAGTTAGTCAAAACTAAGTAGTAGTATTAATTTTGCATTTGATTAATATCAATTAATATAATTATGTTGAATTAGATGTTCTAATTAGTACTTGTTTAACGTAAACGCGCTAACCCCTCGACCGTAGCTTCGACTATCGTGGTTCTTTTCCTCGCATAACTGTAGAAGCGCTCTCTATTTTATATTGCTCGCTTTTATAATATTTTATCTCGTATGGTGTAATGTTCTTATGCAAGTATATGTTTGTTTGTGCCTGTTTGTATTCGCTGTGCGTCGCGAATAGATTGCGATCCATTTCCGAGCTTCGAGGAATCGACGGTTAAGCTTCGGCGACCAAGTAATCTAGCTATTCGAGTTCCACGAAGTTGAAGACCCTGAGCACCTGTTTGGTGAAGGCAAGTGTCCTCTGACCCATTATGTCCTATCTACTTATAATTCACTGTCCCGCAAACAATGATCAAACTAAGGATTGACTAGCTTTCTATTTACTTATCCTTGTTTACCCTTTTGGGTTATCATGGTTAGCTTTATGCTATTGCTTTACTTTAATCAATGAACATGATGTGAATATTATGATACGATGATGTTATCCCAATGATGATATTGTGATACTCTAGGGGGCTCGGGCCTTTTCCCTGAGTACCTCTCCGTAAGGACCTGTTCGTGGAGTGACCACCCGGGATAACAGTGCAACCATGAGGGTGAAATGGGACGCCCTTAGCTAATTAATTAGAGGAACTAGAGGTGTAGTTGCTTTGCCGTCGTGCCGTCAATGGGGTCCAGGCACAGTGCTTGCTCTGCCGAGGTTGGGTGCCGAGGTTCTTTCAATTTGCTTTTGTTAGTCACCCTCCTGCGGGGAGGGGTACTGTGTTTATCAAACTGGAGAAACCTAACGGGCGGCTATGACCTCTAGGGAATCTTTGTAACAGCTACGTAGTGATACCCTGCCGGACCACCTAGGAAGTGATCAATGGGGAGTCATGATCCCCGGGCAAAACGGGAATCACGGCTCATGGGTAAAGTGTGCGACCTCTGCAGAGGGTAATGAAACTGATATATCAGCCGTGCTCACGGTTAAGAGCAGCCTTGGGATCCTCTTTGATTAGATATACTTTGACCAGAGATGGTTGGTTTGCAGGTTGTGATGAGGATGATGGTTTTTGATTATGATTATGGTAATGGTAAGTGGTATTCTTTCCGTTTGGAAAGGGTACTTTGGGTTAAGAACTTGGGTTAATGCTAAAACCTGGCTTTCTACTAGTAATAATAACCTGACCAACTAAAAGCAATTGCTTGACTTAACCCCACATAAAGCTAGTCCACTACAGCCAAACGGGACATTTGCTGAGTACGTTGATGTGTACTCACCCTTGCTTTCACAAAACACCAGGTTGCCTTTGGTGCAATCTATGCTCAGGTAAAGAAGAAGGCGTCGAGGCGAATCTCCAGGAGTTCCAGGACTTCGACGAGTTCGAGGATTAGGCTAGCGACCTCCCCCAGTCAGCTGCCTGTGGTGGGTTAATTTATGTTTGCTACGTTTCTATTCTGTGTACTTTGATTATATTATGTAAATGACTCTAGTCTTTAATATTATTACTTATCTTTATTGTTATTCGAAGCATTGTGCTATGATGAGTCATTTATGTAATGGCCGTGTACGTGAATTTCTGATCCTGGCACGTACATGGTTCGCATTCGGTTTACCTTCCAAAACCGGGTGTGACAGTAACAGCTGCACTCCGCATGCTAGCATACGGTGGGGATGCCGATGGGTTGGATGAGTACTTCCACATGGGCGAGAGCACAATACAGGAGAAATTGAGTGAGTTTACCCAGACTGTTGTGAATGTCTCCTGGTCCACATACCTCAGAACACCCAATGCAAAGGTCATATCAGACCTACTAGCTAAGGCTGATGAGAGGGGATTCCCTGGAATGCTCGGGAGCATAGATTGTATGCATTGGGTGTGGGAGAAATGTCCAACTGTTTGGCATGGACAATATAGATGACACTTCAAAAAACCAACTCTCATTCTAGAAGTTGTAGCTAGTTACAATCTTTGCATATGGCACACATTCTTCGGTATGTCTGGCTCATTGAATGATATCAATGTGTTACATCGCTCTCCTATGTTGGATGCCCTATGCACAGCCATGGACCTGAAGTGAGTTATGTTGTGAATGGTTCAGGCACTATGGGGTATTATTTAGCAGATGGTATATACCCCCATCGGCTACTCTCATAGGTACCATTTCAATGCCTCGTTGCAACAAAAACAAATACATCACTACAAAACAGCAAGAGTACAAAAGGATGTGGAGAGAGATTTTGGGGTGCTCCAAGCTAAATACCAAATTATTAAGAACCCTGCACACCAGTGGTACCCTTTAGAATTGAAGAATATAGTGGACTATATCACCATTTTACACGACATGGGTATTGAATATGAGGTAGGGATGGATGATACCAAGCTAGAAGAATATGATGGTGCCTCCTACCCAGCACTTGATGACAACAGGAATGTCCTTGAGATCCAACAGCTAATCCAATATCACAATCAGATTCAAAGCAAACAAGTCCATCATCAGCTGAAAATCTGACCTCATAGAGCATGTGTGGAATTTCTATGGCATGGAGCAAGTATTAGTTCATTTTGTTTGCCACTCTTTATTATCTGCACAATTGGATTTATGTTGTCATGACCTTGTATCTGTAGATAAAGAACACCCTTGGATGTTGGCTAGCTTAACTTGTCACAGCCTGTGAACCATTAAGTAACTAGTTGTAGGACCACTTGAACGTAGCCAATTATATATAATGTAGTAGGTGTTATAGAATTGCAAACTGTTATCACTTTTGTGAAATGCGGTCGACATGGTTCTGACATTTGTGAATGGCGCTGGACAATGTTGTTCCTTTTGCAAAGCACACGTTTGCACTTATTTGGGAACATGTTGTCCCTCTAGTAATGGAACTCATTGTGATTTGTATATGAATGGTTGCCACGTACCGTGTGCCTATGAATTTGGCAAGTACTTTGTGACATGGACCTAGTCTATTCAACATTGTGTGTTTATGGATGAACATTGTGTGAATGAATGAACGATGTGTGTGTTTGTATGGATGAACCGTTCAACATTATTGTTGTTTCCTAAAAAAGGACAACAGTGTGTCTGTTTGTATGGATGAACGGTGTGTGTGTGTGTTTGTATGGATGAATCGTTCAACATTGTTGTCGTTTCTTAAAAAAAGGACAACAATGTGTGTGTGTGTGTTTGTATGGATGAACGGTGTGTGTGTGTGTGTGTGTTTGTATGAATGGACTACGGAATACAAGGAAGAATGCAAGAAGGTATCGAACTCTGTTCATGGAGCACACATAAAGGTTTATTCAAACATTTGAAGCAAATTACTCAACTTGTCCAGCAAACACACTGAAAGACCATACGACTTGATGTCCACAAACCACAAACCCTATGACAGTTTTAAGAAACCATATGATGAAGCTACAAGGTACTAAATTCAGTTCGCCAAGAGAATGACAACAATGAAACTACATTGAAACGAATAGTTCGTTGTAAGCAAAATGGACCCCTGGCCATTTGGCTCAATAGGTTTTGGTGTTTGATGATCAACATAACCTGTAGACTAATGTGTTTGCTAGTGTTTATGTTTGTAGTTCACATGATGCTAAGGTTACTTGGACTAAGGCAATGAGGAAAGCAACACCTCAAAAGAAGACATTATGAAGATCACAAGTAAAGATCAACAAGTGAAAGAGAAATGTGCCCTTGGGCCATTTCTCTAAATGTTTTGGTGATTAGATGCCCAACACATATTATTTTGGTTAATATATGCTAAGTGCTAAAGAGATGAAAATCAAGAATCATGGTATGACTCTAGCCTTAGTGAATTGTTTTTGGTACTAATATATTCCTCTAAGTGCTAGGAACCGTATCAAAGCAAATGAGATTGAATTGGAGAAGTTTGGCTAAGTCTAGCCAGACTTGCACCAGCCTGTGGTGCACCAGACTGTCTGGTGCCCAGGCTGGCGCAGCGACGAACTCACTGCTCTCAGGAATTGCCAAGGATGCAGTGGCTAAAATTCACCGGACTGTCCGGTGAGCCAACAGTGCCCACGCCAACGGTCGACAGCGCGATCAGCGGGCGACGTGTGGCCAGAGTCAACGGTCACTAGGCCACACCGGATAGTGTCCGGTGTGCCAAGGGGACCGAGGGCTCAACGGTCGGCTTCGCCAAAGAAGGAAAGAAATCGGGCACTGTTCATGTCCGGTGGTGCACCAGATTGTCCGGTGCGCCAACCGACAGAAGGCAAGAATTGCCTACCAAATGGAGATCCAACGGCTCCTAGCTGCCTTGGGGCTATAAAAGGGACCCCTAGGCGCATGGAGCATAACACCAAGCCTCCATTGAACATCCTAAGACGCCTAGACTCTGCAAACACGCATCTGGATACTTGTGATTGAGATTTGAGCACTTGTTGAGTTGTAAACTCTCTGCGCTATGTTTGTGTGCTCGCTTCTTGACTTGTGTGTGTGTGTCATTGCTTTGACTCTAGCTCTTGCGTGTGTTTCTTTCCCTCCCTTACTCTTGTGGTTTTCATTGAGATCAATTTTGTAAGGGTGAGAGACTCCAACTTGTGGAGATTCCTCATAAAGGGAACATATACTATAAGGAAGAATACCATGGTATTCAAGTGGATCATTGGATCACTTGAAAGGGGTTGAGTGCAACCCTCGTCCACTGGGACGCCACAACATGGAAGTAGGCAAGTGTTCTACTTGGCCGAACCATGGGATAAAAATCGTTGTGTCACTTGTGTTTATTCTTGTGTGATCTTCCACTCACTTGATAATTGCTCTAAGTTTAATACTCACTTTGCAAAGAGCAATTAAGTGAAGAAGCCATCTCTTTCTCTCTAGACATAGCACCTTGGTTTTGGTTTCACTAACATTTCATAAACCAAGTTTGTGCTAGTTAGTGTTGATTTTTACAGGATCACCTATTCACCCCCCCTCTAGGTGCTCTCAATTGGTATCAGAGTCGTACTCTTCATTAAGGGACTAACCGCCCAAAGAGATGGATCCTAAAGGCAAGGGGATGGTGATCAACGACAAGGAGAAGGATACTCTCTACGTCAATGAGCCAAAAGACGACAAGCCCACTGACTCAAGCTCGAGTCCCAAGAAGAGGGATGGAAAGAAGAAGAGGCGCATAAAGAAGATCATCTACTATGATAGCGATGCCTCCTCTTCTTCACCAAGGGATGACGACGATGAAGACTCTTCGTCGAAAAAGAAAACGGTTAATCAAAACTATTCTTTTGATTATTCTCGCATCCCTTATAATTTGAATGCTCATTTAGTATCTATTCCACTTGTAAAACCCCCACACTTTGATGGAGAGGATTGTTCATTTTGTAGTCATATAATGTGTAGTCACTTATTTCCCCTCCATCCTAGTATTTGGGAAATTGCTGAAAATGGAATGCATTTCGATATCACTGACAATCATGTATTTATTAATGAGCAAATACATAAAAATGCCCAAGCTACTATTGTTTTGCTAGCATCTCTATGTAGGGATGAATACAACAAAGTGAGCGGCTTGGACAATGCCAAGCAAATATGGGATACCCTCAACATCTCTCACGAGGGTAATGATGCCACCATGATCACCAAGATGGAACTAGTGGAAGGTGAACTAGGGAGGTTTGCCATGATAAGGGGAGAGGAGCCAACTTAAACGTACAACAGGCTCAAGACTCTAGTCAACAAGATTCAAAGCTATGGGAGTACAAGATGGATAGATCATGACGTCGTTCGACTCATGCTAGTCTTTTACCGTTATTGATCCTTATCTTGTGAATCTTATCCGTGAGAACTCCAGGTACACCAAGATGACTTCCGAGGAAATTCTCGAAAAATTTATGAGCGGGCGCATGATGGTGAAGGAAGCAAGGTATGTGGATGATGCTTTAAATGGACCGCTTCCTCTCTACGAGCCGCAGCTTGTTGCTCTCAAAGCAACCAGCAGCAAGGAGGCACTACCTAGCAAGGTAGCATAAGTGGAGGCTATCGGACTCAACGAGGCCGAAATGGCGCTTATAACCAAGCGCTTCAAGACCGCCTTGAAGGGACGCAAGGAGTATCCCAACAAGAACAAATCAAGGGGAAAGCGCTCCTGCTTCAAGTGTGGTAAGTCTAGTCATTTCATAGCACAATGTCCTGATAATGACAGTGACCAGACACAAGAAAAGAGAGGGAAGAAGGAAAGGAAGAAGAACTACAGGAAGGCGAAGGGCGAGGTGCACATTGGAAAAGAATGGGACTCTGACCGCTCTTCATCTGACTCCGATGATGAAGGACTAGCTGCCTCGGCCTTCAACAAATCCTCCCTCTTCCCCAACGAACGACACACGTGCCTCATGGCTAAGGAGAAGAAGGTACATAAACGAGATACACCTAAGTACACTTCTTGTAGTGATGAGGAATCTTCTGACGATGAGGTAGATTATAGTGATTTATTTAAATGATTAGATAGAACTAAGGTAGATAAAATAAATGAATTGATTGATGCTCTTAATGAAAAGGATAGGTTGCTAGAAAAGCAAGAAGATATTATGTATGACGAACATGATAAATTTATTAATGTTCAAAAATCTCTTGCTCTAGAAATTGAGAAAATGAAATATTGTCTTCTGAGTTGTCTACCTACCATGATTCTATTTCTAGTCTCAAAACTTTGAATGATGATTTAAATACAAAGCTACAAAAATTTAATGTGGCTAGTTCATATGTAGAGCATGTTGTTATCTGCAATAGATGCAAATATTTTAATATTGATGCTTGCAATAAACATGCTTCTACCATTCTTAAGTTAAACAATGATGTTGCAAGTCTTAATGCTCAACTTAAGACTTGCAAGGATAATTATGAGAAACTAAAATTTTCTAGGGATGCCTACACCATTGGTAGACACCCCTCTATTAAGGATGGACTTGGTTTCCAAAAGGAGACCAAGAACTTAACAAGCCAAAGGACTTCCAATCTCAACAAAGTGAAAGGGAAGGCTCCCATGGCTAGTAGCTCTAAAAGGAACCATGCCTATCTTTATGACAAAAGAACTACTAGTATTGCTCATTATGATAGGTGTTATAATCATGTTGTTTCTCATGTAGGGCATGATGCTGCATTTAGTTCTCATGCCATGTTTGCATCTAGCTCCTCATATGCTCATGGTAGAAATAGGCCTAGGCGCCATCAGGGTGCTTCTTATGCGCCTAGGAGAGCATCAACTAGACCGATTATGCTTTATCAAATATGTGATGCTTCATTTGTTCTTACATGCAAAAATGATAAAGTAGTTGCTAGAAGTTTGGGACCTAAGTGCAAGAGAGACAAAACTTGCATCTGGGTTCCAAAGTCTGTTGTGACTAACCTTGTAGCACCCAACAAGAGTTGGGTACCTAAAACCCAAGCTTAATTACTGTCGGATAGGAAATTCTTCGGTCGGGTGGTGGAACGCACCCGCCCTAAATCCTAAGATGAGGAGGGGGCCTAAGCATTTTGCCTGTCTACTAGATGGTCGATGAACATGAGTGAACACGAGGATTTAGAGTAGTTCAGGCCGCCAGAGCGTAATACCCTACTCCACTGTCTATGTGTTGTATTGAGTCTGTGAGCTTGTGAGTCTGTCTAAGAGTCTGTGTGAATTTGAGAGCTTGCCTTGTAACGTTGTGTGCCTTCCCTTTTATAGCTCAAGGGAGGCACATACAAGGATGTTGAGCCCCGACATGTGGGCCCAGGAACATAACGGAAGGAATACATTATAGGAGTAACTAATACAAGTAACGCCTGAGCAATCTCTTGGCACCATGATGTCCGCAGTCCACGCAACATTGATATGCGGCGGCTGCTTCCTTGGTAACGTGTGAGTAATGATGAGCGTAGTGCATGCGACAGTATGGGCATGCCGTCTGCTAGTGGAATGGGCAGGCACGCCACCTGTGGAATGGACAGGTCACCGCCTGCCTGGGGAATGGATAGGTCACCGCCTGCCAGAGGAATGGACATGTCTCAATAAATGCAGAGGCGGCACACCGCCTGTCAATGGAATGGACAGGTGGCGTGCCTTATACTCATTAAATGCAGAGGTCGCGTAGCCCAGAGGCCTTACATCAAGCTCCGCCTGTTGGCTTATGTCACGTGCAGTAGGCCACGCGGCAGCATCGGGTCCCTGCCTGGGTGGGGAGCAGAAGAGTTTACGATAAGGTCCGGACACATGTCGGCTCAGGACCCCCGCCCGGCCTTGATTAAGGCCTGGTTATTCTTTGTCCCAGAATCCCAGGACCCTGCTGTGAGCGGACCGGTCCGCACATAGAGGGGTCCGGATCCCATCCTAGGGGTCTGGTTTGCGCCCGTGGAGGTCCTGGACCTTACCCGGAGGCCCGGTCTGTATATACAGGGGTCCGACACTTTCCCATGGGGGTCCTAACTCACTGTTGATACCTTGGAGTATATCATCTTCTCTGGCCATGTGACGGCCCTGGAGTCATCCATGTGGTGGGGTCGGGTGCTGTTGCTGGTCCAGAGTAGTCACTCGAAGCTGGGGTGAGTCAAGGCCTGGCCCCACGCACAGCTCCTTTACCACGCGACCAAAGATAGCCGCGTGGGTACTGCATCTTCATACAGTAGTAAGGGGTACCCCTAGTTTAGGGTACTGACAGTGGCCCTCGGGCCCACCTCAGGGGAGGATGCGAGCCTGTAGGTGGGGCTAATAGCCTGATTGGTGATTGGTGTGCCGCTTCCGTGCGTCTGCTGACGTACTCACCGCCAATCCGCCTTCGGTCATGCCAACTGCCATATCTGTCCTCGCGGCTAACTGACCCATGGCCCATGCCTGGTGGTTTCGCTGGGACACGCGCGAGGCGCCTCGATACCGCTGCATTGGTTTAAAAAAATTCCCTCTGTCTTCTGTCGCGGCCCCGAGGAGGCGCAGTACCAGCGCGAGTGGCGGTTCGCTCTTTCCGCACCCGGGATCCGGCACCCAAGGAGTATGACTCGTGGGCCTGGGCCCCCGTGTCATAGACTGGGCTATTGTTTCTTGTGGCGGAGATGAAGAGGCGCGCTACCACGGGCGACGGTTCGCTCTTCGAGCGCGCGCGATGGTTCGCTTTTTCCGCACCCAAAGTTCAGCGTGCGACCCGTATGACTTGTGGACCCGGGCCCCCGTGTCATAGATTGGGTTGCCTTGGTGCGCGTCGGGCGAGATTTTCCGCGGCGATTGAGGGGCGCACGGTAGGGTTTCCTTGAGCGAGGACTCTGGCTTCCCTGTAAAAGGGTTCTCCTCCGCGCGCAGCAGTTACCCTTTTGCATTCTCTTCCAATCGACCGCACCCTTTCGCCTTCGTGCTCCTCTGCGCCCCTTTGCCTTTGCGCTCTTCTGATTTGCGCCGCCGTAGCTGCCATGGCCTCGCTAGGTCATCCCGAGCGTTTCCAGTCTGAGGGGGTGCTCAACCTGGTGCGCAACCTTCTCGGATGGAGCGCACCGGTGCTCGCCGGAAACATCTGCGCCGGCACCACTCCCCTCGGCGATCTCGCCGTCGGGGAGTTTGTGCTATTCATCTCCTACCTCTCCTGCGGGTTGGCGCTGCCGATCTCGCCTTTCTTCTTGCTGCTGTTGGAGGAGTTCGGGCTCCAGCTTCAGCACCTTACGCCCCACTCCATCTTCCAAGTGGCCATCTTCGTCCACCTCTGCGAGATGTTTGTGGGGGTGTCCCCCTACACCTCCCTCTTCCGCCATTTCTTCGTGTTGGTGAAGTCTGGGAAGGCTAAGGACCACCTCGGCGCCTACTACTTCCAGACAAGGCCAGATTCGGTCGTAGCCTACATCTCCACCCTCGGCAGCGCAAGGTGGGAAAACTGGCGTGGCGACTGGGTGATCGCTAGCGCCGAGGCCAACGACCGCCTCATGCTGCTGAGCAACGGGCCAGCCCTCGATCGCAAGCACTGGAGGACCAAGCCATCCCTGGCGCCGGAGCTCCTGCCCGTGCTGGACAGGATCAATACCTTGGCAACCAGTGGTCTGACCTCCATGCATGTGGTCGGTGACTTCCTGAAGCGCCAGATCGTGCCGCTGCAGAGGAGGGCGCGCCTGTGTTGCTGGTTCACCGGCCCGAACGACATCGGTCGGATCCAGCGTGGGCCGGGTACCGACCTGTCCTGGGAGGAGCTGGAACTCTTGGTGAAGGGGATTACTGGTGAGTCCTTCGTCCCTGATCCTCCCCTAGGGCATCCCGGTGCTTTGTGATGATCCAAGGCTGCGAATGGCGGTGCTGGCCTCTCTGCCGACCCTCGACGAGAGCGGCGTGGCGGTTCGCCAGACCGGCGGCCGGGACCCCCACCATGGGATCCGGATCTCCTATGCGCCGGTTGGAGGCCCCTAGCCTACCGACGTGGCTCCCAGCGCCCCCATCACGGCCCTCGCCCCTTGGACAAGGGTAAAGGGGCTGCAAGCAGTTCTTCTGCCCCACGTGGTACCGGGGGGTCGGAGGAAGAGAGGCGACACCGGCTGCGCTGCGTCGATGGGTCATTTGTTTCGGACCCCCCCCAGAAGCGTCAGAGGACCGCTGGAGGGGCCAAGGAGGCTGGCTCCCAGGCCCAGGGCATGCAGAGGCGCGTCAGTCCTCCACCATTGGGTCCGCCGCCACCACAACCACCACCACCATCGGTCCCGCCGCCGCCACCACCACCTGGGGTGATCTCCCCCAGGGGCACCAGCAGCAGCAACAACAACAGCAACGGCAACGGCAACAGCAGCAACAACAGCAGCGGTCGCCCCGCTTCCAAGGTCACTGGAAAGTCCAGGGCCCCAAGTGAGTGTAACCCCTTTTTTCCATTAGTCTATTTATCATGCCGACAGGTCTTAATCTATCCTTTGCTTGTCAGGGCTTCCTCCCCCTCTTCTCCCAAGGTCGTGCCTCCTCCGCTAGATACCATGCCCGTCGGCGGGTCTAGCTCTCAGCAGCAGGCATCTGCTGGGAGTGGTGCCGACGGTCCGCCCCTGGCTGCTGCAACTCCACCGATGGCTACCGTAGCCTCTACGACGGTGATGTCGTCGAGTACACCGTCGGCAGCGGCGGAGTAGGCCCCAACTCCTCCTACCCCCGCCATCGAGGGTGATGCGGGGGGCACGTCCAGCTCCATCCCGCTGCCCACTCTGAAGGAGACGGAGGTGGTTTTTGGGCGGTGGCTCCGGTCAGGCGCCGAGCTGGACGTGGTGCCAATCCCCCTTCCCCGGGTGCTGTCTCGCGCCCACCAAGCCCTCAATGAAACCGAGGCAGCTATCCGGCGGGAATGGGAGGCGCTAGAATCTGAGCACCAGTGCCTCAGCGACTGGCGCACCTAGATGGAGGAGCGCACCAAGGCAGCATCCCGCCAGTTCGCCTCTGAGCAGTCCGAACTCGCACGTGACCACAAAGATTACGAAAGGGACCTCCAGAAGGTGTTCGCCAGGGAGCTGGAGGCGTCGTGTCGGGAGAAGAGGCTGGCCAAGTGGGAGGAGGCCCTGAGCAAGAGGGAGGCCCTCACAACAGAGCTTCGGGCCAAGCTGAAGGCCCTGGACCAGACCCTGGAGGCCCAACGGGTCCAGCAGGTGGAGGCCATAGAGAAGATCCAAAAATGGGAGTGGGAGCTGGAGGACAAGGCCAGCAACATTGCCCTCGCCGAGGAGAACCTCAAGGAGAAGGATGCGTCCCTGGATAGGCGGGAGTCGTTTCTCGCCTAGCAGGAGAAGGATCTTGCCTTCAGGGAGGAAATGTTTGAAAGGCGGGGGACATTGCTGGCCAAGCATGAGCTCGAGGCGAAGGAGAAGGAGCGGAATCTGGAGAAGCGGGTCCACCAGTTCGAAGTGGCACAGGCGACGCTGGGTCCCCAGGCAGCGGAGGCCGCCAAGAAGGCCCTGGAAGACCTCCAGGCAGAACACCGCGCTGGGGTCCAGCGGATAGCTGAGTGGGCTGGCAAGGCGAGCATGACGCTGGTGCCACTGGGGATAAGTACCATCCTAGTGTCAGGGCTGCCAGCGTCGATCTCCGACGCCCTCCCGGTGCTGGACTCCGTCGCTGAACGCCTCCGTCGCCTAGACCAGATCTTCGGCGCCCGCCTGGAGGCAGAGGCCAGCAGGCTCTGCCGGGTGGTGGTGGATTACGTGCTGACGTGCTTCCGGAGCCATGACCCGGCCATGTCCTTGGCACCGGTGCTCGACGGTCTGGTGGCTGCCACAGAAGACGCCGTCCGGGAGAGCGTCCAAGACACCGTGGAGACGGTGGCCACACGCTTTGAGCGCGACCCTGCCGATGCCGAGTAGTTCATACCTGCAGAAATGAGGCTAGGGCTCCGCTTGAAGGCGGATGTAATATCTTTTGGTTTTGTACAATACTCTTGAGAACTATTAATTAAACAACACTTATTTGTATGTTGTTTGTCCTCGCTGTGTGTAGCGTTACCAACTTCTCTCTGGTACTTGGCCCCCCTAGGATGTAGGCTCGATGTGTCGAGGATGGATACTAGTATTCCTAAGGGAAAATTAGTTGGTGACCCGGCCCCCAGGATGTAGTCTGTATTGGGACCTGTACTTGTACACAGCTTTGGCTAGAAAGTGTTAGTAACACACCCATAGGACCCATCGTCTGGTATCTGCCATCCTTTGATTCATGCAACAGGACCTACAGGATTTAGTCTGGGAAGCCTAGCTGTATGCCCGGATCCCTTGGATCACAGTTCCAAGTACTAGGACGCCTGTTGCAGAGTGGTGGAGCGTGCAGGCTTAGGGTACGGGACCATGCTAAGCGGCTACACAACTCCGGACCACCCCAGGAGACGTGTGTCCAATGTCTAGAACTGGACCCTAGGTTGCCAGACCCACAGAACTATAGTTCCAAATACTAGGGTGCCCGTCCCAGAGCGGTGGAGCGTGCAGGCTTAGGGTACAGAACCAAGCTAAGTGTCTACACAGCTTCGGACCACCCCAGAGAGCGAGCGCCCATTCTCTAGAACTAGCCCCCAGGCTGCCGGACCCCCTGCCTTTGTAGAGGGGTCCTAAACTGCAAACCTGGCTACTCAATTCGGATGTCATCATACCAGCAAGGGTGGGAAACTATATGGGTGGGTTAGATAAAAAGTAACGGTTGTGAACTGAAGCAGAATAAAACCATCATAAAAGCTCCTCTGGGGGTAAATTCTTTCCTTATAACTTGATATACGTGGGTGCAGGCCAACAGACTGGGCTTATGAGGGCGGACCTCATTGGATTGACGCACACATATGCACAACCTAGTTACGAAGGAAGAAAACTCAACCCCCTAGTTTCTCTTCTATGGGAAGAAGTTACGGAGGTGCTCTATGTTCCAGGGATTGGGAAGAGGCACTCCTTCAGTTGTGGCAAGGTGGACACACCCGGGTCGGCATACTTCTATCACCTTGAAGGGTCCTTCCCAACTGGTGGAGAGTTTGTGGAGCCCTTATCCGTTCAGTACTTGCCTTAGGACAAGGTCCCCGACCCCGAGCTCCCTACTATGCACAAATCGTTGGTGGTAGCGTCTGAGCGCTTGGTTGTACCGTGCATTTCGGACCGCCGCTCGCCATCTGCGCTCGTCGATGAAGTCCACGTCCTCACGTTGTAGCTGTTCCTGCATAGACTCATCAAACAACTGGACCCGTGGGGAGCCCATAATGATTTCCGAGGGAAAACAAGCTTCAGCCCCGTAGACCAGGAAGAACGGGGTCTCCCGGGTAGCTCGGTTGGGTGTGGTCCGATTCCCCCATAGCACGCACGGGAGCTCGTTGATCCAATTTGCACCATGCTTTTTCAAGCAGTCATAGGTGCGTGTCTTGAGTCCCCTGAGGATCTCTGCATTTTCCCTCTCAGCTTGGTCGTTGCTCCTGGGATGAGCCACAGACGTAAAGCAGAGTTGGGTGCCGATGCCCTCGCAATACTCCTGGAAGAGCCGACTTCTGAACTGGGTCCCATTGTCTGTAATGATACGGCTTGGGACCCAAAATCTGTAGACGATTGACTTGAGGAAGGCAACAGTAGCACCCTGGGTGATGCTAACCACAGGGGTGGCCTCAGGCCACTTTGTGAACTTGTCGATGGCGACGAAGAGGAATCAGTACCCGCCGACGGCCCTGGGAAATGGTCCCTGGATATCCACCCCCCATACGGCAAATGGCCAGGAGGGTGGAATCATCTGCAGAGCCTGAGCTGGTGTGTGTATCTGCTTTTGCATGGAACTGACACGCCTTACAGGACTTTACCATCTCAGCTGCATCCTAGAGAGCGGTTGGCCAGTAGAAGCCGTGCCGGAAGGCCTTACCGACCAGCGTGCGGGATGAGGAATGACTTCTGCACTCTCCTCCATGGATCTCCATGAGTAGCTCACGGCGCTCCTCCTGGGTAATGCACCGCATGAGAATGCCATTGGCGCCACGGCGGTAAAGATCCCCCTCTACCACCGTGTAGCGTTTAGCCAACTGCACTATGCGCTCTGCGGACACATGATCTTCAGGAAGGATGTTTTCCTTCAGGTAGTCCCGGATCTCGGAGATCCATGCATCGGGACCACTTTGAGATACTGGCTGTGGCGCTAAGGGGCTGGCAGGACACCCTGTAGCACACACAGTCTTCGGTGGGTTCTGTAGAAGGTATGCCACCGGGATCGCTAGCTTCGAGGTGCTAGCCTCGCCCCCTTCGCCTAGTTCTGCAGGCTAGGCGGTGGGTCTCAGCAACCGTCTTTCGAAGACGCCCTTGGGCATGGGTGCCCTAGTTGATGCCCTCGTGGAGAGTTCATCTGCCGCCAAGTTGTCAGCCCGAGGAACATGTTGCAGTTCCAGGGCAGTGAAGTCCTTTTCCAGCTTCCTTACATGGAGGAGGTAAGATGCGAGACTAGGCTCGTTGCAGCTACATTCCCCACGGACCTGCTTGATGATCAGCTAGGAGTCCCCCTTCACGAGGAGCTAGCGGATCCCCAAGGATAGGGCGATCGACAAGCCGAAGATTAGTGCTTCATACTCTGGCATATTGTTGGTGGCCTTGAACTCAAGGTGCACCATGTACTTCACTTGATCTCCGTTGGGGTCGATGAGGACCACCCAAGCTCTGCCAGCTTGTTGACGAGCGGATCCGTCAAAGAAGAGCGTCCAGTGGGGCTCGGTGAAGACCAAACACCTGGGCTCTGTAGGTGTGGGGTCTAAATCGGGATCTGGACCCCTAGGAGCGCTCGGGGGAGGTGTCCATTCCACGATGAAGTTAGCCAGGACCTGGCTCTTGACAGCGTGGCGAGGCTGGAAGTCCAGCTGGAACTCAGCGAGCTCCACGGCCCACTTGGCAATGTTGCCTGTGGTGTTAGAGTTGTGGAGGATGGCCCTTAACGAAAAAGAGGTCACCACCACGACCCTGTGTGCCTGGAAATAGTGGCGCAGCTTCCTGGACGCAATAAGCACAGCATAGAGAATTTTGTGCGTCTCAAGGTACCTGGCTTTTGCTTCATGGAGGACCTCGCTGACGTAGTAGACCGGCCTCTGAACGGTCCGAACCCCTGTAGCTAGTCCCGAGCCCTCAGGTTCTTGGCCTTCTTGTGTCGTCCTTTCGACGACTAGCACCATGCTCACCGCTTCTGCAGCTGCCGCGATGTATAAATACAACGGCTCCCCAGGTTCTGGAGCTACCAGTATTAGTAGGGACACTAGGTGCTGCTTCAACTCTTGAAAGGCTTGTTCCGCCTCTTCGGTCCAAGAGAATGGACCGGACTTCCGCAACAGCTTGAAGAAGGGTAGCGCCCTCTCAGCCAGCCTTGAAATGAAGCGGCTAAGGGCGGCTAATGACCCCGTAAGCTTCTGGACGTCCTTGATACGGGTCGGAGGCCTTATCACCTCAATCACTTTGATCTTCTCCGGGTTTGCTTTAATGCCCCGGTGCGAAACAAGGAACCCCAGCAACTTTCCTACGGAGACACCAAAGACGCACTTGTCCGGGTTCAACTTCGTGCATGTTGCCCGCAGTTTGTCGAAGACCAGGGTTAAGTCTTCCACTAGGGTCGACCCTCCTTAGTCTTGACTACGATGTCATCGACGTACACTTCCACCTTGTTACTAATCAGGTCCTCGAAAGTCTTATTCATCGCCCGCACAAATGTTGGCAAGGCGTTTTTCAGACCGTAAGGCATTACGACATAGCAGTAAAGTCCATCCACTGTTACAAAAGCGGTATGCTTCCTATCTTCCCTAGACATTTGGATTTGATGGAAACCAGAGTAAGCATCTAAGAAGGACAAGAGGTCGCACCCGGAGGTAGAATCCACGATTTGATCTATACGTGGAAGTGGATACGGGTCCTTGGGACAAGCCTTATTAAGGCTGGTGTAGTCGATGCACATCCGAAGCTTCCCGTTTGCCTTTGGAACAATGACTGGGTTGGCCAGCCACACTAGGTGATGAACCTCTTCGATGAAGCCGGCGTCCAGCAGCTTCCGGACCTCCTTTTGGATGAAGTCCTGCCGCTCAACGGACTGTCTCTGAGGCTTCTGACTCACCGGGTTTGGCGTTAGGGTGGATCTTCAGATGGTGCTCGATCACCTCCCTGGGGATCCCATGCATCTACGATGGCTCACATGCGAACACGTCGGCATTTGCCTGGAGGAAGGCGACGAGCGCGAGTTCCTATTTTTCCTCCAGATCACCCGCAATGCGAGTGGTCTGGGGGGGAATCTACACAGAGCCGGATGGCCTTGACAGGGACGTCGTCCGCTCCAGATGGCCGCACCTTTGGCACCTTGGTAGATGCCTTGGTACCGGAGGTCGAGGGGTTCCTCCCTCCGTCATCCGGGCGAGCAGTTTCCGCCGCCAGGGCGTGCAGCTTCTCCACAGCCGCAAGCGCAGCGGCGCGGTCGCCCCACACGGTGAGGACCCCGGCTGGGGACGGCATCTTGAGGACCAAATACCCGTAATGGGCAATGGCCATGAACCGGTACAGGGCCGGCCTGCCAATGATGGAATTGAACGGGAGGTTAACCTCCGCAACGTCGAACTAG
This sequence comes from Zea luxurians, assembly GCA_029449295.1. Lineage (NCBI taxonomy): Eukaryota > Viridiplantae > Streptophyta > Magnoliopsida > Poales > Poaceae > Zea > Zea luxurians. Next base: position 11,834,014 of record JAOPSE010000043.1, on the reverse strand, counting down.
ACGTTCTTTGTGCAGAAGTTTTCCTCTGTCCCGAATGTAACCGGGAGCGTGATGCTCCCAAGGGGATACACCGGTTGAGCGCCCACTCCGGAGAATGGACGAGAGGGTCTCAGTCAGGACCCTGGGATCTAGAGCTGCCTGAACGCAGCGTGGCTGATGACGTTGAGCCCAGCCCCACCGTCGATCAGAACATGATGCAGCTTGATGTTGGCAATGACAGGGGCGGTGATGAGCGACAGTATGCTGGCCCCTGCCATGTTCTCGGGACAGTCAGATGCCCCGAAGGAGATAGTGGTACTCCTCCACTGCTGATGTGGAGTAGCCTTTGGGACCCTTGGGACCGCCGAAAGAACCTCTCGGCGCAGGGACTTGACGTTCCTGTGGGAGGTGAGCTCCTAGCTCCCGCCGTACATCACGTACAACGTCTTGCGGCGGTCATTGTCATCACCGGAGTCGGAGTCTCCAGTGAAAACGTCCTTGAGGACCCCCTCAGGTGACTGATACCCGAGGTTCCGTTCTCCCGCGGCCACATCACCGTCGTCGACCCTCTCCTTGCTAGGCCGGCGACGAGGTGGGGAGCCATCCTTGGAAGTCTGCTCGCTCCGCTCGCTGACGCACTTCGCGAGCTTGATGATCTCGTGGAACTCCGAGGCGCTGTGGCGACTGTTGGGGTGCACAGGGCATGAGCCGCTGTTGCCTCCCTGTGGCCGTGGGCGCTTGTTGCGCTTGTTGCAGCCCCCAGTCGCGGTTGCGACGACCGGAGCAGCAGACGGTGGCCTCTCGTGGCCGCGGTTCTTCTTCTTCTTCTTCTTTTTGCCGTCCTGGGCAACGGCACCCGAGCCACCTTCTAGGCAACTTCGGTCTATGGTGTCGAGTGCCATGCACGGCCCTCGGCAGCTCTAGCACACTTGTTAGCCAGAGCAAAGAGCGTGGTGACAGTTTCCACATCATGCGTGGCCAACTTCTCCAGCATCTTCTCATCATGTACCCCCTAGCGGAAAGCGGTTGGAAGCATCGGAGATATGGGGTATAGTCCCTCGTACCTTAGTGAAGCGAGAGATGAAAGCCCGGAGAGTTTCCCCGGGTTCCTTCCTCACTGCAAGGAGGTGAGCCTCCAAGCCATGCTGCTGATAAGCACTGGCGAAATTCGCTGTGAACCGCGCGTAGAGCTCCTCCTAGGAGTAGATCGATCCCAGGGTGAGGTTCATGAGCCAGGTCCGGGCTGGCCTAGACAAGGCTACATGGAAATATGTTGCCATTACAGCAGTGTCTCCACCTGCTGCCGTAATAGCGGTGACGTATACCTGCAAGAATTCCGACGGGTTTGACGTACCATCGTATTTTTCCGGTAGGTATGGCCGGAACTTGGATGGCCAAGTCGCCGTGCGGAGATGATCCGCCAGTGCGGCGCAGCCCACGCCGGCCAACAAGACACCCGCCTGAATTCGGGCACCCCTTGGAGTTTGCGGCGCAACCACGTGAAGTCTAGGTCGAGGTTGCGACCCTCGATGTTCTGTCGCCGCTCACGCGCCCTCTCTAGAGAGACTCGGGCATCCTCGCCCGCACGCCTACGGTTGAGTTCTACCCGCAGGTCATTAGGCCTCTCTAGAGAGACTGGAGCGTCCTCTCCCGCATGCCTGCGGTTGAGCTCCACCCGCAGGTCCTCAGTCGGTGCGGCCTTCACCGAGGGTGAGCGCACTGACGCCGATGCCTCATGTTGACACCGGGATGACCAAGGCCTGGGCCTAGCTGAGCCAGAATGCGCCATGTCGAGCAGACGGTCGACATCGTCACGCCACTGCTTCATGGCCCCCGGTGAGGCCGTGGAGCTAGGAGGGTGGCGTAGCAACTCCCTGGCTACAGACAAGGCCCCAGGCGCAGCCCTTGACGCTTTGGATGTCTGCACAGGAGTGTGTTGCCGCGCAGAGCGCACAGCAGCAGCACCAGGCGCAGGGCGGCTGGATGCCCGTGGCGTGGAAGACGCAACCTCTTCCTCCATCGAGAAGTCTTTGGGAACGAATTCATGGTGCTCGATGATCTGGACCATGGTGTCGAGCAGGAAAACAAGCAAAAACCTAATGCCAAGACCCCCTACCAGGCGCGCCAAATGTCGGAGAGGAAATTCTCCGGCCAGGTGGCGGAACGCACCCGCCCTAAATCCTAAGATCAGGAGAGGGCCTAAGTGTTTTGCCTGTCTGCTAGATGGTCGATGAACACGAGTGAACACGAGGATTTAGAGTGGTTCAGTGTCACACCCGGGTTTCAGGGGTCCAAAGCCCGGGCGCGAACATAATCACCAGGTGTGCTAGGACCAAGTCTCACACATATGATGAATCATGGCACAGGATCGAATGTCACATTTTTACTATGTAATAGGATTTCTGTACAAAATAAATAAATAATTACATTATAAGGAGACAAACGGTCCAGCAACCCAAAGTTGACTGGGAGACGACGACCTAGACCTCTCACGAACACTTCACAGCATCCTCCATATGCATCATCCTGCGGTACCTGTTCTTGACCTGTGGGGGGGTGTGAGACAGCAAGAGTGAGCTCACATACGTTCATAGCTCAACAAGTTGTGGGGAATAATGTGCATGAACCCACCAAAGGTGGGAGCTCACGTGAAGTGTAAGGCTTACCAAAGAGGATGGTTGAAGCTGAGCATTGCTTTTAAAGTTGGTCAAAATTTTATTAGCAATTACTAAGTATAAGTAAATACCAAACCCAATTAAGTAGTAGAACAAAAGTAACAACATCACCTGCGATGCAATGCATATGACAAATTGAATTTAGTTCCATAAATTAATCATGTGAGTGTCCGAGCCGCTCATGACCGTGAGCACGGCTAGTATACCAGTTTTACACTCTGCAGAGGTTGCGCATCTTTACCCACAAGTCGTGTTACCCATTTGCCACGGAGTTGATCAGACTCCATACACCTCTACCAAGGAAGCGAGGCAGGGTACCACTACGAGGCCTTTACAAAGTTCCACTAGCTTCAGACTACCCGCTACAGTTTATAGGAAGCTCCAGTGCAGGGTTCTTGCCTGACCGCCATCGCAGCAAAATCAACCAAGGACCTCCCTACACTGACCACTCCCCTACCGCCCTTGCCCCTTTCGGGTAAGGTAGCCCTCCACTAGCTTTCCTAGTTAATCAGCCAAGGGCGTCCCATTAAACCCTTGTGGTAGCACTGTTTTCCCGGGTGGTTCTCCATGTTCCCATTAACATAATGATCTTAACATGAACATTAAAGAATAAAACAGATAATAAAAAGTATAACAATGAGTGATGAATATCTCTATACCCAAATCCACATAAAGCAATAGCATGAACTACCAAAACTTTAGTAGTAAAACCAGTGGCGAAACAAGGTATAAAGATAGTCAGAATCTAAGGTATCCTATTGGGTCCCAGCAAAATTAACCTATGCAGATCATTATGATTAATAAGAACATGAATGGGTAAAAGAAGTGATCAAGGGCATAACTTGCATTCAATGAGCTCCTGCTCAGCTATCTCTACTTGCTGAACCTCAGATTCCACAGTGGCTTGCTCGTCTACTCGCATCAACACAATACATACATGGTATAGCAAAAATTAACATCACACCAAACATGTAAATAAAATTCACAGCAATAATCTAGACATTAAAATAGGATCCTAGGAACTGGAATCACTAAATTTGGAGTTATATATTTTAAGTTATGAATTTCCAAAGATTTTATGCATTTAATATAGGGTTAAGTGAGAAATAAATTTAAATGTGTATTTCATGTAAAAATAGTGGTACTATTTGATAGAGAATACTATTACAAAATTATAGGAACTAGAATGGTCCAATATGGAGGTGATATGCATTTTCTACAAATTAAACAAGTTTCTGCATTAAATATGTACTAAAAACTATTTTCTAAACTATTTTTCTGGTTTTATTAATTATCTGGACTGGGCTTCAATTACAGGAAAGTGCAGGGGGTTTGGCACAAGATTTCCTAAGACTCCGAGCGCACCCTGAGTGGATCGCGGGTTGAATAGCTAAAAGCATAGGGTCTCTTTAGTGAAATGGCGTGGCGAAGAGGTATGATGGACTCTGAACCATCCGATCCTGACCCAAGGGCCCAGATTAGACCTAGGCTATTACGATTCGGTACCCACCAGTGGCCACCGGATTTCAATCGAACGGTCGAGATTTTATGAACGAAAATCTAATCTTAAGCGCAGATCTGGCAACCGAGGGCTAGGATCATCCACAGAAGACTCGGTATGCCGGCTGAATCACGGCCGTTGCTGAACGGATCTACGGGCAAGGGCTTAACTTCTTTTCCTTTCAATCTAGAGCGCTCATCATTAAACGGACGGTCCCCGCTCATCTTCAATCTCACGACACCAGGCCGCACTGGCGTCCATCCCGGCGACGGCGGTGCACACCAACGCACGGTATCCTGGCGAACTAACGCCCTGAATCCCCGCCTAACCTGAGCTACACCACGCTACACGCCCCACCAGCTCGTTGGAAATCGATTCCTGCAGTGAGCATACACAAAGGCTTCCTCATGGACCCCAGCGGATCCGCCGCGAGTACACCATGCCCCTGAGGAAATCCAGGCAATTCTGACCCAGTGATACCGAATCCTATCCCAATAATCGCATAGGAGATGCATGCGACCAAAACAAAGGGTATCATACCGGGGATAGAGACGTAGGGGGTACCCAGCCACGACGTACGGCAGATTTAAGGGTGAGGATTTGCGCCGGTGAGAAATTTGTGGCCAATGAGCCGCCAATCTTCCCAGGAAACGCGGTGGCCAGCCTCACACGAGTCTGGAACAGGCCAGCGGTGCGAATTCTGGCGCAGGGCGTCGATGGAGCGGTGGTGGCGTCTGTCAGGGCACCATGGCGGGGCCGCCGTGATTCTGGCGACCAGGCGAGGCTGGCCGGCAGTGCGGCCGCACGGTGGTTGCCGCCAGCAGAATCCGAGCCGTCAGCACACGAAGAAGATCCTCACGGTCACGGTGGCGCTCTACGTCTCTCTCTCACCTCGATTCCATGGTGGCGGCCGGAAGCTCCTTCACTCTGCACGCTCACGTTGGACATGAAGCAGCACATGGTGGGCAGCAGGAAGGGCGCATGACACGACACATATACCCGACGGTGGAGTCCTATCCCGAGAGCCCGGCTGAGGATTCCCTGGTCTGGCGGCGACCGGTCCGGAGATCAGGTAGGATCTCAACAACCCAGCGCCCAGGCGGCTTTCGGTTCAACGGGGAAGAGGACCCGGCAGGTGGAGCCCGCCATGCATGGACTCAAGTGCACGTGGGCCGTGCGAGCACGAGGGAAAAAGGAAAGTGGGCCGAAATCCAGTTTTGTGGCCCAGACAGGTGTTTCTTTTCTTTTCTCTTTTCTAATTATTTTCCTTTCTTAGTTTGAATTCAATTTTTTGTGCCCAAATTTGTATTCCGATCAAGTATGAAGTTTGAACACCCAACTATGGGATGGATCCATTATTTAAATTTATTTTTCTGCCTTTGTGTAGTATTTTTCTCCTGTTTTGATTTCTTTCAAATTTTCAAAATCAAACATGTTTCAACTTTGGATTTCAAATTCTCATTTTTCAAATATAAACCAAATGTGAATATATACTCTATTGTTTAATATATATTTTTATAGTGTATATTCCTTTTTCTTCTGTTTTCTAATTTCTCGAATTTCTTTTAGAGGTCAAATTCTACTTTGGATTTTAATATATTTCTTGTCACATTATTTTTATATTGCCACAAAATGCACACAAAATAAAAATCTCAGCATGATGCATAATTTAATAGTATATCTTTTTATTAATTATTTATTTTTGAATATGGTGTTCACATGTGATGATGCCTAAAGGTCAAACTCACATAAGGAGAATTTTGTTTTCTCTATTTATATTATTTCTAACAAAGTACAAATTGGGTATTACAAATCCTACCCCCCTTAAAAATAATCTCGTCCTCGAGATTTGTAAGAAAAGGGATATAATAGGTTTGGTCTAGAATTTTAGTTTCTCATTTGGTTTTGGGAATCAAAGTTTTGTTCAAGTTTTTTTAACAGTTAGTAGATGATATGAATATTGTATGTCTAGATATTCATTAGGTCAGGTACGGTTATGGCAAGTAGAGGTTGTGGCAAGGGTATAATAAGGAAAGACTTCATCCTAAACTATGGATCTTGATTCCGCTGGCGATTCAACTTGATCTTTGAAGTCTTGAGTTGATGCTTATCCTTCTTTGACATGGTTGGTCTTCTTTGGCCTTTATTTCTTGGAGTTGTCATCCGAGTTAAGGACATATGGCTAGGACATATGTGAGTAGGATGGATTGTATGGTGTAGGTAGGTTAGAATCTCTTGCTAGGTTAAAATTGTGGGGTTATGCAACTATTGGATGGTTAAGGTAGTTGCATATGGCCAAGTCGATCTGTCATTCTTAATTTAGTGCAGGGTGAACTAAGTTAAGACCCGTTCTATAGGAGTAGAGTCTAATCTATTTCATCAGTATTATCTAACATGTTTGATAAGTCACTTTAGATTAGATCAGATCTAGGTTAGATTGGTGTGACTAGTTTGACTAGATAAGATCTTATTTATTTTAGGCTAGATCATGGTTGTTACACTAGCGTGGGATAAATATGCTTATTGGGGTAAGATGAATCCATAAGGATAAGGTAGAATCTTTTGAGGTCAGATAGATCTATTAGGATAAGATAAATCTTTTCAAGATAAGATGAGAATCTATTTTTTTAGGATAAGATGGATCTATGAGTGTAGGATAGACTTTTTCAAGATAAGATGGATTTTGCTAGGCTAGATTCTTTGATGAGGGATAACCTAGTTCATTTAGATATTTTTATAACCGTTTTTTTTTCTATATGTATATGCAGATGTGATTGTGGACATTACTCCACAACTAGTCACACTCAATTAAAGATCCAAATCAAACAAGTATCATAAGAACAAACATTCAAGCATACAAATACCTATAAAAATAGTTTTGTTTTTGTTCCTAAGAGTAGGTCTCCTATTCCTAAAGTCACTTTAGGCACAGGATTTCAAAGTGTGAAATCCACATTTGTCTTTAGAATGAAAAAGTAAGAATAATCAGAGTAAAGCGGAAATAGATGAGAAAAGATTAAGAAAAGTTTAGAAAAGAATCAGAGTAGCAAGGGTAAATAAAGAATGGTTGTCCAGTTCTATCTAGGTTTCGTCCTACAGTCAACATTCCTCTGATACCACTTCTGTCACACCCGGGTTTCAGGGGTCCAAAGCCCGGGCGCGAACATAATCACCAGGTGTGCTAGGACCAAGTCTGACACATATGATGAATCATGGCACAGGATCGAATGTCACATTTTTACTATGTAATAGGATTTCTGTACAAAATAAATAAATAATTACATTATAAGGAGACAAACGGTCCAGCAACCCAAAGTTGACTGGGAGACGACGACCTAGACCTCTCACGAACACTTCACAGCATCCTCCATGTGCATCATCCTGCGGTACCTGTTCTTGACCTGTGGGGGGGGGTGTGAGACAGCAAGAGTGAGCTCACATACGTTCATAGCTCAACAAGTTGTGGGGAATAATGTGCATGAACCCGCCAAAGGTGGGAGCTCACGTGAAGTGTAAGGCTTACCAAAGAGGATGGTTGAAGCTGAGCATTGCTTTTAAAGTTGGTCAAAATTTTATTAGCAATTACTAAGTATAAGTAAATACCAAACCCAATTAAGTAGTAGAACAAAAGTAACAACATCACCTGCGATGCAATGCATATGAAAAATTGAATTTAGTTCCATAAATTAATCATGTGAGTGTCCGAGCCACTCATGATCGTGAGCACGGCTAGTATACCAGTTTTACACTCTGCAGAGGTTGCGCATCTTTACCCACAAGTCGTGTTACCCATTTGCCACGGAGTTGATCAGACTCCATACACCTCTACCAAGGAAGCGAGGCAGGGTACCACTACGAGGCCTTTACAAAGTTCCACTAGCTTCAGACTACCCGCTACAGTTTATAGGAAGCTCCAGTGCAGGGTTCTTGCCTGACCGCCATCACAGCAAAATCAACTAAGGACCTCCCTACACTGACCACTCCCCTACTGCCCTTGCCCCTTTCGGGTAAGGTAGCCCTCCACTAGCTTTCCTAGTTAATCAGCCAAGGGCGTCCCATTAAACCCTTGTGGTAGCGCTGTTTTCCCGGGTGGTTCTCCATGTTCCCATTAACATAATGATCTTAACATGAACATTAAAGAATAAAACAGATAATAAAAAGTATAACAATGAGTGATGAATATCTCTATACCCAAATCCACATAAAGCAATAGCATGAACTACCCAAAACTTTAGTAGTAAAACCAGTGGCGAAACAAGGTATAAAGATAGTCAGAATCTAGGGTATCCTATTGGGTCCCAGCAAAATTAACCTATGCAGATCATTATGATTAATAAGAACATGAATGGGTAAAAGAAGTGATCAAGGGCACAACTTGCCTTCAATGAGCTCCTGCTCAGCTATCTCTACTTGCTGAACCTCAGATTCCACAGTGGCTTGCTCGTCTACTCGCATCAACACAATACATACATGGTATAGCAAAAATTAACATCACACCAAACATGTAAATAAAATTCACAGCAATAATCTAGACATTAAAATAGGATCCTAGGAACTGGAATCACTAAATTTGGAGTTATATATTTTAAGTTATGAATTTCCAAAGATTTTATGCATTTAATATAGGGTTAAGTGAGAAATAAATTTAAATGTGTATTTCATGTAAAAATAGTGGTACTATTTGATAGAGAATACTATTACAAAATTATAGGAACTAGAATGGTCCAATATGGAGGTGATATGCATTTTCTACAAATTAAACAAGTTTCTGCATTAAATATGTACTAAAAACTATTTTCTAAACTATTTTTCTGGTTTTATTAATTATCTGGACTGGGCTTCAATTACAGGAAAGTGCAGGGGGTTTGGCACAAGATTTCCTAAGACTCCGAGCGCACCCTGAGTGGATCGCGGGTTGAATAGCTAAAAGCATAGGGTCTCTTTAGTGAAATGGCGTGGCGAAGAGGTATGATGGACTCTGAACCATCCGATCCTGACCCAAGGGCCTAGATTAGACCTAGGCTATTACGATTCGGTACCCACCAGTGGCCACCGGATTTCAATCGAACGGTCGAGATTTTATGAACGGAAATCTAATCTTAAGCGCAAATCTGGCAACCGAGGGCTAGGATCATCCACAGAAGACTCGGTATGCCGGCTGAATCACGGTCGTTGCTGAACGGATCTACGGGCAAGGGCTTAACTTCTTTTCCTTTCAATCTAGAGCGCTCATCATTAAACGGACGGTCCCCGCTCATCTTCAATCTCACGACACCAGGCCGCACTGGCGTCCATCCCGGCGACGGCGGTGCACACCAACGCACGGTATCCCGGCGAACTAACGCCCTGAATCCCCGCCTAACCTGAGCTACACCACGCTACATGCCCCACCATCCCGTTGGAAATCGATTCCTGCAGTGAGCATACACAGAGGCTTCCTCATGAACCCCAGCGGATCCACCGCGAGTACACCATCCCCCTGAGGAAATCCAGGCAATTCTGACCCAGTGATACCGAATCCTATCCCAATAATCGCATAGGAGATGCACGCGACCAAAACAATGGGTATCATACCGGGGATAGAGACGTAGGGGGTACCCAGCCACGACGTACGGCAGATTTGAGGGTGAGGATTTGCGCCGGTGAGAAATTTGTGGCCAATGAGCCGCCAATCTTCCCAGGAAACACGGTGGCCAGCCTCACACGAGTCTGGAACAGGCCAGCGGTCCGAATTCTGGCGCAGGGCGTCGATGGAGCGGTGGTGGCGTCTGTCAGGGCACCATGGCGAGGCCGCCATGATTCTGGCGACCAGGCGAGGCTGGCCGGCAGTGCGGCCGCGCGGTGGTTGCCGCCAGCAGAATCGGAGCCGTCAGCACACGAAGAAGATCCTCACGGTCACGGTGGCGCTCTACGTCTCTCTCTCACCTCGATTCCATGGTGGCGGCCAGAAGCTCCTTCACTCTGCGCGCTCACGTTGGACATGAAGCAGCACATGGTGGACAGCAGGAAGGGCGCACGACACGGCACATATACCCGACGGTGGAGTCCTATCCCGAGAGCCCGGCTGAGGATTCCCTGGTCTGGCGGCGGCCGATCCGGAGATCAGGTAGGATCTCAACAACCTAGCGCCCAGGCGGCTTTCGGTTCAACGGGGAAGAGGACCCGGCAGGTGGAGCCCGCCATGCATGGACTCAAGTGCACGTGGGCCGTGCGAGCACGAGGGAAAAAGGAAAGTGGGCCGAAATCCAGTTTTGTGGCCTAGACAGGTGTTTCTTTTCTTTTCTCTTTTCTAATTCTTTTCCTTTCTTAGTTTGAATTCAAATTTTTGTGCCCAAATTTGTATTCCGATCAAGTATGAAGTTTGAACACCCAACTATGGGATGGATCCATTATTTAAATTTATTTTTCTGCCTTTGTGTAGTATTTTTCTCCTGTTTTGATTTCTTTCAAATTTTCAAAATCAAACATGTTTCAACTTTGGATTTCAAATTCTCATTTTTCAAATATAAACCAAATGTGAATATATACTCTATTGTTTAATATATATTTTTATAGTGTATATTCCTTTTTCTTCTGTTTTCTAATTTCTCGAATTTCTTTTAGAGGTCAAATTCTACTTTGGATTTTAATATATTTCTTGTCACATTATTTTTATATTGCCACAAAATGCACACAAAATAAAAATCTCAGCATGATGCATAATTTAATAGTATATCTTTTTATTAATTATTTATTTTTGAATATGGTGTTCACATGTGATGATGCCTAAAGGTCAAACTCACATAAGGAGAATTTTGTTTTCTCTATTTATATTATTTCTAACAAAGTACAAATTGGGTATTACATTCAGGCTGCCGGAGCGTAATGCCCTATTCCACTGTCTGTGTGTTGTATTGAATCTGTGAGCTTGTGAGTCTGTCTGAGAGTCTGTGTGAACTTGAGAGCTTGCCTCGTAACGTTGTGTGCCTTCCCTTTTATAGCTCAAGGGAGGCACATACAAGGATGTTGAGCCCCGACATGTGGGCCCAGGAACATACCGGAAGGAATACATTATAGGAGTAACTAATACAAGTAACGCCTGAGCAATCTCCTGGCGCCATGATGTCCGCAGTCCACGCAACATTGATATGCGGCGGCTGCTTCCTTGGTAACGTGTGAGTAATGATGAGCATAGTGCACACGGCAGTATGGGTGTGCTGCCTGCTAGTGGAATGGGCAGGCACGCCACCTGCAGAATGGACAGGTCGCCGCCTACCAGGGGAATGGACAGGTCGCCACCTGCCAGAGGAATGGACATGTCTCAATAAATGCAGAGGTGGCACACCGCCTGTCAGTGGAATGGACAGGCGGCGTGCCTTATCCTCATTAAATGTAGAGGTCGCGTAGCCCAGAGGCCTTATGTCAGGCTCCGCCAGTTGGCTTACGTCACGTGCAGTAGGCCATGCGGAAGCATCGAGTCCCCGCCTGGGCGGGGAGCAGAAGAGTTAACGATAAGGTCCGGACACGTGTTGGCTCCGGACCCCGGCCTGGCCTTGATTAAGGCCTGGGTATTCTCTGTCCCAGAATCCCGGGACCCTACTGTGAGCGGCCTGGACCCCACATAGAGGGTTCCGGATCCCATCCTAGGGGTCCGGTTTGCGCCCGCGGAGGTCCCGGACCTTACCCGGAGGCCCGGTCTGTATATACTGGGGTCCGACACTTTCCCATGGGGGTCCTGACTCACTGTTGATACCTTGGAGTATATCGCCTTCTCTGGCCATGTGACGGCCCCGGAGCCATCCACGTGGCGGGGTCGGGTGCTGTTGCTGGCCCAGAGTAGTCACTCGAAGCTGGGGTGAGTCATGGCCAGGCCCCACGCACAGCTCCTTTACCACGCGACCAAAGATAGCCGCGTGGGTACTGCGTCTTTATACAGTAGTGTCGGGGACCATAATTAGGGGTACCCTCAAGACTCCTAATTCTCAGCTGGTAACCCCCATCAGCACAAAGGTGCAAAGGCCTGATGGGTGCGACTAAGTCAGGGACCGGTCCATTCGACGGACTCGATCACGCCTCGCCCGAGCCCAGCCTCGGGCAAGGGCAGCCGACCCCGGAGGATCTCTGTCTCGCCCGAGGCCCCCCTCTAGCGACGAACATACTTCCGGCTCGCCCGAGGCCCAGTCTTCGCCAAGAAGCAACCCTGGCCAAATCGCCACGCCAACCGACCAAATCGCAGAGGCATTTAATGCAAAGGTGGCCTGACACCTTTATCCTGACGCACGTCCTCCAGTCGACAGAGCCGAAGTGACCGCAGTCACTTCGCCGCTCCACTGACCGGCCTGACAGAAGGACAGCGCCGCCTGCGGCGCTCCGACTGCTGTGCCGCTCGACAGAGTGAGGCTGACAGGCAGTCAGGCCCGGCCTCAGGCACCATAGGAAACTCCGCTTCGCCCGACCCAGGGCTCGGACTCGGGCACAGCCCCGGAAGACGGCGAACTCCGCTCCGCCCGACCCAGGGCTCGGACTCGGGCTCAGTCCTGGAAGACGGCGAACTCCGCTTCGCCCGACCCAGGGCTCGGACTCGGGCTCAGTCCCGGAAGACGACGAACTCCGCTCCGCCCAACCCAGGGCTCGGACTCGGGCTCAGTCCCGGAAGACGACGAACTCCGCTCCGCCCAACCCAGGGCTCGGACTCGGGCTCAGTACCGGAAGACGGCGAACTCCGCTCCGCCCGACCCAGGGCTCGGACTCAGGCTCAGCCCCGGAAGACGACGAACTCCGCTTCGCCCGACCCCAGGGCTCGAACTCAGCCCTGGCCTCAGCCGACGGTCTCCGCCTCGCCCGACCTAGGGGCTCGAACTCGACCTCGGCCACGGAAGACAGACTCGACCTCGACCTCGAAGGAGCCTCCACATCGCCCAACCTAGGGCACGGACCGACCATGTCAACGGGAGGCGCCATCATTTCCCTACCCCAAGCTGACTCAGGCTACGGGGAACAAGACCGGCGTCCCATCTGGCTCGCTCCGCCAGACAAGTAATGATGGCGCCCAGCATGCTCTATGACGATGGCGGCTCTCGGCCCCCTTACGGAAGCAAGAGGACGTCAGCAAGGACTCGACAGCCTCGACAACTGTCCTTCTACCAAGCTTCAGCGCTCCTCCGATGGCCACGACACCACACGAACCGGGTGCCAAAACCTCTCCGGCTGCCACGATGGCATGTACTTAGGGCGCTAGCTCTCCTCCGCTAGACACGTTAGCACTCTGCTACACCCCCCATTGTACACCTGGATCCTCACCATACGCCTATAAAAGGAAGGACCAGGGCCCTCTTAGAGAGGGTTGGCCGTGCGGGGAAGAGGATGGGGCAGGCGCTCGCGTGAGGCCGCTCGCTCCCCCTCCCGCGTGGACGCTTGTAACCCCCTACTGCAAGCGCACCCGACCTGGACGTGGGACGAACACGAAGGCCGCGGGATTTCCACCTCTCTCACACCCGTCTCCGGCCGCCTTTTCCCCCCCTTCACGCTCGGCCTCGCGCCGACCCATCTGGGCTGGGGCACGCGGCGACATTTCACTCGTCGGCCCAGGGACCTCCCGGTCTCGAAACGCCGACAGTTGGCGCGCCAGGTAGGGGTCTGCTGCGTGTTGACGAATAGGTTCCTGTCAAGCTCCAGATGGGCAGTCTCTAGCAACCTTTCCAGCCCAGGACGGTGCTCCGTTTTGGGAGTCTTGAGTTCATGTCCCTCGACGGCAGCTACGACATGATGCTCCTTCCCCCGCCGTGCGACAGCAACAATGGCGGCCGACAGCCCGCCCGCCGGCGGCAGAATCGACGACGTCTTCCCCGCGTGGTGGAAGAACAACATTCGAGCTCACCCCGCCCTCTCCCCCGCCGACGGAGGAGGAGGCGGGGCAACCAAGGCCAAGCAGGAGGCGGCACCTCATCGGCTGTCGAGCGAGTCGACGGCGCTGGCACCCCAACAGGGGGCGCGTCGGACATCGACCTCGCGTTTGAGACGAAGACAAGCGCCGTCTCCCCGCAACACGCCAATTCCAAGCAAACGGACGACGCCAGCACGCTCGCGAAAGGCTTGCTGGGCGTCACCCTTGTACCTGAGACGACGGTGCAGTCAGTCCCTGACGTGACTTTGTCACCGCCCGTCGACCAAGAGGTACCCACCGGTTCCCATCTCACGCCCTTTGGATTCAGCCTCGACCCGCCAAGCGACTTCGCTTTGGCGGACGCTCTCGTAGAGGCGAGTCCAAACCCTCTGGGGTTTCGTATGCGGTCACCCTGGGACCGGCTCGCGGACGTCTCGACCTACGGGCCCTCGGGGTCCGAGGAAGATGACGAGCCCGACTTCTGTTGGGATTTCTCTGGACTTGGCAACCCCAGTGCCATGCGAGACTTCATGACCGCATGCGACTACTGCCTTTCCGACTGTTCCGACGGTAGCCGCAGCCTCGGCGACGAGGACTGCGGCCCAAGTCGTGAATGTTTCCACGTCGATCTAGGGGGTCCCTCCGAAGGCAACCATCTCGGTATGTCGGAGAACGGTGATCTCCCTAGGCCTGTGCCACGCGTTGACATCCTACGGGAGCTAGCTGTGGTCCCCGTTCCGGCGGGGGGTCATGACCCACACCTCGAGCAAATCCGTGGGGTGCCGGCCAGGCTCGACGAGGGAGCAGGAGCACTTGAGCCGATCCGCCGGGACATCGGGCAGGAATGGGCGGGCCAACCTCCGGCCGGAGAAGTGCGCCATCTACCCCAGGGTATCTAGCACCGCATCGCCGACGATGTCAGGGTGAGGCCGCCACCCGCTTCCAGTGGGGTCAGCCAGAACCTGGCTGCAGCAGCAATGCTTCTCCGCGCGATGCCGGAGCCATCAACCACCGAGGGGCGGCGAATCCAGGGAGAGCTCAAGAATCTCCTGGAGGGTGCCGCGGTTCGACAGGCCGAGAGCTCCGCCTCCCGAAGGCAGGGGTACCCCTCGGAACATCGTGCCGCGACTTCCCGATTCATGCGGGAAGCCTCGGTCCACACCGGGCGCACGCGCAACACAGCACCTGCGGCCCCGGGTCGCCTCGGCAACGAGCACCATCACCGCGACCGTCGGGCCCACCTCGACGAGAGGGTGCGCCGAGGCTACCACCCCAGGCGTGGGGGGCGCTACGACAGCGGGGAGGATCGGAGTCCCTCGCCCGAACCACCCTGTCCGCAGGCTTTCAGCCACGCCATACGACGGGCGCCGTTCCCGACCCGGTTCCGACCCCCGACTACTATCACAAAGTACTCGGGGGAGACGAGACCAGAACTGTGGTTCGCAGACTACCGGCTGGCCTGCCAACTGGGCGGAACGGACGATGACAACCTCATCATCCGCAACCTCCCCCTGTTTCTCTCCGACACCGCTCGCGCCTGGTTGGAGCACCTGCCTCCGGGGCAGATCTCCAACTGGGACGACCTGGTCCAAGCCTTCGCCGGCAATTTCTAGGGCACGTACGTGCGCCTCGAAAACTCCTGGGACCTCCGAAGCTACCGGCAGCAGCCGGGAGAGTCTCTCCGGGACTACATCCGGCGATTCTCGAAGCAGCGCACCGAGCTGCCCAACATCACCGATTCAGATGTCATCGGCGCGTTCCTCGCCGGCACCACTTGCCGCGACTTGGTCAGCAAGCTGGGTCGAAAGACCCCCACCAGGGCGAGCGAGCTGATGGACATCGCCACCAAGTTCGCCTCTGGCCAGGAGGCGGTTGAGGCTATCTTCCGGAAGGACAAGTAGCCCCAGGGCCGCCCACCGGAAGATGCCCCCGAGGCGTCAACTCAGCGCGGCGCCAAGAAGAAGGGCAAGAAGAAGTCGCAAGCGAAACGCGACGCCGTCGACGCGGACCTTGTCGCCGCCGTCGAGTACAAGAACCCTCGGAAACCCCCTGAAGGTGCCAACCTTTTCGACAAAATGCTCAAGGAGCCGTGCCCCTATCATCAGGGGCCCATCAAGCACACCCTTGAGGAGTGCGCTATGCTTCAGCGCCACTTCCACAGGGTCGGGCCACCCGCGGAGGGTGGCAGGGCTCGCGACGACGACAAGAAGGAAGATCACCAGGCAGGAGAGTTCCCCGAGGTCCGCGACTGCTTCATGATCTACAGTGGGCAAGCGGCAAACGCCTCAGCTTGGCATCGCAAGCAAGAGCGTCGGGAGGTCTGTTTGGTGAAGGTGGCGGTGCCAGTCTACCTAGACTGGTCTGACAAGCCCATCACCTTCGACCAAGCCGACCACCCCGACCACGTGCCGAGCCCGGGGAAATACCCGCTCGTTGTCGACCCCGTCATCGGCGACGTCAGGCTCACCAAGGTCCTCATGGACGGAGGCAGCAGCCTCAACATCATCTACGCCGAGACCCTCGGGCTCCTGCGTGTTGATCTGTCCTCGGTCCGGGCAGGCGCTGCGCCTTTCCACGGGATCATCCCCGGGAAGCGCGTCCAGCCCCTCGGACAACTCGACCTTCCCGTCTGCTTCGAAACGCCCTCCAACTTCCGAAGGGAGACCCTCACGTTCGAGGTGGTCGGGTTCCGAGGAACCTACCACGCGGTACTGGGGAGGCCATGCTACGCGAAGTTCATGGCTGTCCCCAACTACACCTACCTCAAGCTCAAGATGTCGGGCCCCAACGGGGTTATCACCGTCGGCCCCACGTACAAACACGCGTTCGAATGCGACGTGGAGTGCGTGGAGTACACCGAGGCCCTCGCCGAATCCGAGGCCCTCATCGCCGACCTGGAGAGCCTCTCTAAGGAGGTGCCAGACGTGAAGCGTCACGTCGGCAACTTCGAGCCAGCGGAGACGGTTAAGTCTGTCCCCCTCGACCCCAGCAGCGATGCCTCCAAGCAGATCCGGATCGGCTCCGAGCTCGATCCCAAATAGGAAGCAGTGCTCGTCGACTTTCTTCGCGCGAACGCCGACGTTTTCGCGTGGAGTCCCTCGGACATGCCCGGCATACCGAGGGATGTCGCCGAGCACTCATTGGATATCCGAGCTAGAGCCCGACCCGTGAAGCAGCCTCTGCGCCGATTCGACGAGGAAAAGCGCAGAGCCATAGGCGAGGAGATCCACAAGCTAATGGCGGCAGGGTTCATCAAAGAGGGTATCACCAAATCAGGATGAAGGAGTCCGACCAGCTCGCGACTTCTTTCATCACGCCCTTCGACATGTACTGCTATGTCACCATGTCGTTCGGCTTGAGGAATGCGGGTGCGACGTGCCAGCGGTGCATGAACCATGTGTTCGGCCAACACATTGGCCGGACGGTCGAGGCCTACGTCGATGACATCGTAGTCAAGATGAGGAAAGCCTCCGACCTCCTTTCCGACCTTGAAGTGACATTCCGATGTCTCAAGGCGAAAGGCGTGAAGCTCAATCCCGAAAAGTGTGTCTTCGGGGTGCCCCGAGGCATGCTCTTGGGGTTCATCGTCTCCGAGCGGGGCATCGAAGCCAACCCGGAGAAGATCGCAGCCATCACCAGCATGGGGCCCATCAAGGACTTGAAAGGCGTACAGAGAGTCATGGGATGTCTTGCGGCTCTGAGCCGCTTCATCTCATGCCTCGGCGAAAGAGGCCTTCCTCTGTACCACCTCTTAAGGAAGGCCGAGTGCTTCACTTGGACCCCTGAGGCCGAGGAAGCCCTCGGGAACCTGAAGGCGCTCCTCACGAATGCGCCTATCTTGGTGCCCCCCGCTATCGGAGAAGCCCTCATGATCTACGTCGTCGCGACCACTCAGGAGGTTAGCGCCGCGATCGTGGTTGAGAGACGAGAAGAGGGGCATGCATTGCCCGTTCAGAGGCCAGTCTACTTCATCAGCGAGGTACTGTCCGAAACCAAGATCTGCTACCCACAAGTTTAGAAGCTGCTATACGCAGTGATCCTGACGCGGCGGAAGTTGCGACACTACTTCGAGTCTCATCCGGTAACTGTGGTGTCATCCTTCCCCCTGGGGGAGATCACCCAGTGCCGAGAGGCCTCGGGTAGAATCGCAAAGTGGGCGGTGGAAATCATGGGCGAAACAATCTCGTTCGCCCCTCGGAAGGCCATCAAGTCCCAAGTCTTGGCGGACTTCGTGGCTGAATGGGTCGACACCCAGCTCCCAACGGTTCCGATCCAGCCGGAACTATGGACCATGTTCTTTGATGGGTCGCTGATGAAGACAGGGGCCGGCACAGGCCTACTCTTCATCTCGCCCCTCGGAAAGCATCTACGCTACGTGCTACGCCTCCATTTCCCGGCATCCAACAATGTGGCTGAGTACGAGGCTCTGGTCAATGGGTTGCGCATCGCCATCGAGCTAGGGATCCGACGCCTCGACGCTCGCGGTGACTCGTAGCTCGTCATCGACCAAGTCATGAAGAACTCCCACTGCCGCGACCCAAAGATGGAAGCCTACTGCGATGAGGTTCAGCGCCTGGAAGACAAGTTCTACGGGCTCGAGCTCAACCACATCGCCCGACGCTACAACGAGACTGCGGACGAGCTGGCTAAAATAGCCTCGGGGCGAACAACGGTTCCCCCGGACATCTTCTCCCGAGACCTGCATCAACCCTCCATCAAGATCGACGACATGCCCGAGCCCAAGGCACCCTCGGCCCAGCCCGAGGTGCCCTCGGCTCAGTCCGAGGCACCCCCGGCTCGGCCCAAGGCACCCTCAGCTCGGCCCAAGGCACCCTCGGTTCCGCCCGAGGTACCCTCGGCCCCCGAGGGTGAGGCACTGCGCGTCGAGGAGGAGCGAAGCGGGGTCACGCCTAATCGATACTGGCAGACCCCGTACCTGCAATATCTCCACCGAGGAGAGCTACCCCTCGACCGAGCCGAAGCTCGGCGGTTGGCGTGGCGCGCCAAGTCGTTTGTCTTAGTGGGGGACGGGAAGGAGCTCTACCACCGCAGCCCCTCAGGCATCCTCCAGCGATGCATCTCTATCACCGAAGGCCAGGAGCTCCTACAAGAGATACACTCGGGGGCTTGCGGCCATCACGCAGCACCTCGAGCCCTCGTCGGAAACGCCTTCCGACAAGGTTTCTACTGGCCGACGGCGGTGGCCGACGCCACTAGAATTGTCCGCACCTGCGAAGGGTGTCAGTTCTACGCGAGGCAGACCCACCTGCCCGCTCAGGCTCTGCAGACGATACCCATCACCTGGCCTTTCGCTGTGTGGGGTCTGGACCTCGTCGACCCCTTGCAGAAGGCACCCGGGGGCTACACGCACCTGTTGGTCGCCATCGACAAATTCTCCAAGTGGATCGAGGTCCGGCCCCTAAACAGCATCAGGTCCGAACAGGCGGTGGCGTTCTTCACCAACATCATCCATTGCTTTGGGGTCCCGAACTCCATCATCACTGACAACGGCACCCAGTTCACCGGCAGAAAGTTCCTGGACTTCTGTGAGGATCACCACATTCGGGTGGACTGGGCAGCCGTGGCTCACCCCATGACGAATGAGCAAGTAGAGTGTGCCAACGGCATGATTCTACAAGGGCTCAAGCCTCGGATCTACAACGACCTCAACAAGTTCGGCAAGCGATGGATGAAGGAACTCCCCTCGATGGTCTGGAGCCTGAGGACAACGCCGAGTCGAGCCACAGGCTTCACGCCGTTCTTTCTAGTCTATGGGGCCGAGGCCATCTTGCCCACAGACTTAGAATACGGTTCCCCGAGGACGAGGGCCTACGCCGACCAAAGCAACCAAGCTAGTCAAGAAGACTCGCTGGACTAGATGGAAGAGGCTCAGGACATGGCCTTACTACACTCGGCGCGGTACCAGCAGTCCCTGCGATGCTACCACGCCCGAGGGGTCTGGTCCCGAGACCTCCAGGTGGGCGACCTGGTGCTTCGGCTGCGACAGGACGCCCGAGGGCGGCACAAGCTCACACCTCCCTGGGAAGGGCCGTTCGTCATCGCCAAAGTTCTGAAGCCCGAAACATACAAGCTGGCCAACAGTCAAGGCGAGGTCTACAGCAACGCTTGGAAAATCCAACAGCTACGTCGCTTCTACCCTTAAGATGCTTTCAAGTTGTTCATATACCTCGCTCCCACGCAAAGTGTAGTCATCAAGGAAGGGTCAGCCTTGCCTCGGCAAAGCCCGACCCTTCCTCGGGGGCTAAAAGGGGGGAACCCCCTCTGCGTCGAAATTTTCCTCGAAAAAAGATCCTTTCTGCCAGAATGTCTTTCGTGCTTTTCGACTACTTTGAAAGTGGATCCTGAAAACGACGGAGTACACGTAAGCAGCCAAGGCTGACCGAGCCGAGGGACTCCTACGCCTCCGGGATACGGATACCTCACTCATCACCTTCTGCGATAAGTAACTCACGTTCGGATAAGTGATTCCGCGGACCGAACAAGTCTTCACGTTCGAAAGCTCCTCTGCCGAAGCGATTCTTCGAGCCTTCTCGACTGCAACGGTGACAGAACCCTATGGACGGGCAAGAGTGCGAGTAAGCGGCAAGGCCGACCGAGCCAAGGGATTCCTACGCCTCCGGGATACGGATACCTCACTCATCACCTTCCGTGAAAAGCAACTCTCGCTCGCACAGACAATTCTGTTACCGACGAAAAAGTCCAGATACTCAAAACGAGAGGAAAAGAAGCGCAGCTTTACAACACGGCGAGGTCCGACCTAGCCTCGGACGGCGACGCGGTCCGAGGATCTCCACTCTGAAGGACGACATCATCATCTCGCCCGGGCCATCGCCGCCAGGGTCTACTCCAAGAATCCGGCTCGAGCAGGCAGCTCGGCTGGTCACCCCGAGGCCTCGACCAGCTGTCCCCCGAAGACATCAGCCCGGCCCAAGGCCTCGGCAGATCAACTCCGGCATCGGTCCTGCTAACGGATGACCCGGCCAGGCTCCGGCCGACCAAGTCTTCCTTTCGAGCCAACTCTGCCTCTGTCCGTGCTGACACCGCTACCCCTGGCTTCGGCTCATCGAAGAGCGGCCGAGGGGTTCCTTTAACTAAGCAGGAGAAGCCTCGGACAGCAAGGCCGACCGAGCCGAGGGACTCCTACGCCTCCAGGATACGGATACCTCACTCGTCACCTTTGCACGGGGCGACTCACGCTTGGTGAAGCGGTTCAGACAACCAACAGGCGAGTCTTAGTGCTCGAGAATGAGGAAAAAACACGGCTCCGTGCCAAAAATACATACATGTTCAGGCCCCGACAGCCACAATGAACAAAAACACTGGCATTCAAGGTGCCATTACAAACGGAACTCCGGTTCCACCTCCGCAGGTACGAACAACCCCACTCGATGGGGGGGCCTGCGGAGCAACAGAAGACCGACGGACGGCTCGCCGTCGCCCGCTCCAGCAGCGGCGACGACGACGACTTCTGCCCCGGGGGGCCGAACAGCAGCAGCGATGACCTCAGGGCGGATGCTGCTACCATGAGGCCCTCGCCCGTGCCCAAACTCGTGAGGCAAGGACGGGCAGAAGGCCGTAGAGTTGGAGGTCGGTCCGTGGGCGGCCCCGGCTATCTCGACGGCGGAAGAACCTCTTCCAGCTGCCGTGGCGGAAGGCGGCGCTGGGAGCGGCTCCGAAGCCACTCGGGTTTGAGGGCCAGGCACGCGGCAGCTGCCAGCGCCACGAACGGCGAATGCCCTTCCCCTCGATCACTGAGGGAAGGAGCGGGCCACCGCCCACGCAGGGGCCGACCCCAACTCGGCACACTCCCCTCCCCAGCACTGATGATGAAAATCCTTGAGGCTGAGGGAGGGGCAGAGGCCACAGCCCGGCTTGCTTTCCCCCGCCATCGAACTGGAGGTCACCGTCTTGGGTGACCGCCGGCGGAGGGGTGCAGCCGGGCTGCATGATGAAAATCCTTGAAGCCGAACGATGGCTAAAAGGTACCAACTCCCATGGAGTTGCGTTCCTCCAACGACAAGGCGGAAGGACTGCGGGTGTCCCCCATCTGGGGGCTCAGAAGGTGGAAAGACACGATGCATAAGGAGGTGCGAAGACATGGTCGCCTTTCAAGGGGGTCACCCTCCTTTTAAAGGCAACTCTCCCTACTTGCGTCCCCAGCCGTCGTGGGTCGAGTCTTCTCCAACACGCTCCAAGGTCCTCCCCCTACGGCACGGGGGCTGGGTCCCACACGTCATGCAAACTGGCCCAGAGCAGAAGAAGCCAAACCGCCACGCGCGGTGCATGCAACCGCCCAGCGGTTACGAGCATTCCTCCACTTTCGCCCAGACCAGCGGGCGAAAGGCCGGGCAGCCATGCAGGCGGCATGCAACCGCGCCAAGTGGGCGCGCCCCTCCGACTTCCAACGCACCCAGCATGGGGGCCCACGCCCACGCGTCATGCGACCGGCGCGCCGGTCGCTACGTGCAAGCAACTGCACCGCCGCTCGCACCACTGCCACGCCTCCTCGACTGCGGAACCAGTACCGCGACTCGAGGCAACCCTGCGTACGACCCAGCAGTGCCAGCCAGGCGCGACGGTCAATACAGCCAAAAATGGGTCGGCAGTGATGGCGGTGGTAGGCGGGCGGGAGCAGCGGTCACGTCGTCGGCCAAGCTTACGTCCCATCCTGGGGCAGTGAGAAAACCCTCTCTCACGGCGTGAAGACGGCGCGCCCGTGTTCCGTTCCTCGAACGGCTCGCGCACGCGCAACGGCCGCCCCGCGAACCGCACGCCCCGTCGCATTAACTCCGCGGCGGGAAAGGCGGCGCCTCTGGCAGGGGAAGCGAGCGACGCTTCGTCTTCACCATAATAACCGCGACAAAAAAGGTACGCCACGTCATTCGATTTCGTATCCTTTTCCTTTTTTCCTCTTTCTCTCTCTTACAACAGGGACCGGGAAAGGGGAATACCCTGAAAAGGATCCTTCTCCGTGAAGGAAACAGGCTCCGAGCCTCCCTACTGATCAGGGGTTCGAAGGCTGGCCCCTCGGAGGGGTTCGACAGCCGCCTCAGAGCGCGTGGGCTCCACACCCACTACTAGTCAGAGGTTCGAAGGCCAGCCCCTCAGAAGGGTTCAACGGCTGCCTCAGGCCACTCGGGCTCCTCGCCCACTACTGATCAGGGGTTCGTAGGTTGGCCCTCGAAGGGTTCACAGCCGCCTCAGACACAGAGCGAGGGATGACCATGGGTACGTTCGATACATAACCAAGGCTCGGGCTACGCTCCCGAGGTACCCTAGGACATTTCCGAGACCAGCGGGAACGATCTTGTAATGGAATCCCATCAGAGGGAGGCATCGAGCCCTCGGACCCCGTCGACAGGGGACCGGGTCCGGCAGATCACCCGCAGGTACTTTTGGGCGCGCCTCTGGGCCTCTAGCCGACCCCTAGCAAATGGGGCACGGGCGTCCACTCGGATTACCCGCCAGCAGCTCACCGGAGACACCATGTTTGGCGCCCTCCGAGGGCAACATGGCGCTTTCCCCCCTCCTCCTTGCGGAAAGGCGACGCAGGGGCGTATGTAAAAAAGTCGAGTCTATCCCTGATCGTCCTCTCGCCCTGTGCAGAGGCTCGGGGGCTGCTCTCGCAAACTCGGCTCCGGCCAAACCGTTGACAGCGTCAACATACCAGCCCAAGAACTTGGAACCCGACCGTGCACCCGGGCTACGGCCAGCTCGCATGAGGGAACGACCAGACCAGCCGAAGCATTGCGCGAGGCATTAAGACCTCGGAGGAGTCAAACCACTCCTCTGAGGCCTCGAGGGCTACACCTGGCGGGTGCGCTCGCGCGCACCCACCGGAACAAAATGCAACCGAGAAAGGCTGGTCCCCTTGCAAAAAAGTGCGACAAAAGCCTCCAAGCGAGTGTTAACACTCCCTTCGAGGCTCGGGGGCTACTGTCGGGGACCATAATTAGGGGTACCCTCAAGACTCCTAATTCTCAGCTGGTAACCCCCATCAGCACAAAGCTGCAAAGGCCTGATGGGTGCGACTAAGTCAGGGACCGGTCCATTCGACGGACTCGATCACGCCTCGCCCAAGCCCAGCCTCGGGCAAGGGCAGCCGACCCCGGAGGATCTCCGTCTCGCCTGAGCCCCCCCTCCAGCGACGAACATACTTCCGGCTCGCCCGAGGCCTAGTCTTCGCCAAGAAGCAACCCTGGCCAAATCACCACGCCAACCGACCAAATCGCAGAGGCATTTAATGCAAAGGTGGCCTGACACCTTTATCCTGACGCGTGTCCTCCAGTCGACAGAGCCGAAGTGACCGCAGTCACTTCGCCGCTCCACTGACCGGCCTGACAGAAGGACAGCGCCGCCTGCGCCGCTCTGACTGCTGTGCCGCTCGACAGAGTGAGGCTGACAGGCAGTCAGGCCCGGCCTCAGGCACCATAGGAAACTCTGCTTCGCCTGACCTAGGGCTCGGACTCGGGCTCAGCCCCGGAAGACGGCAAACTCCGCTCCGCCCGACCCAGGGCTCGGACTCGGGCTTAGTCCCGGAAGACGGCGAACTCCGCTCCGCCCGACCCAGGGCTCGGACTCGGGCTCAGTCCCGGAAGACGACGAACTTCGCTCCGCCCAACCCAGGGCTCGGACTCGGGCTCAGTCCCGGAAGACGACGAACTCCGCTCCGCCCAACCCAGGGCTCGGACTCGGGCTCAGTCCCGGAAGACGGCGAACTCCGCTCCGCCCGACCCAGGGCTCGGACTCGGGCTCAGCCCCGGAAGACGACGAACTCCGCTTTGCCCGACCCTAGGGCTCAGACTCTGTGGCGGAACTGCCCGAATTATTCCAACTTAAGTGCCTAAGTCCCGCCTTAGAGGCTAGACCACACTTAAATGGGAATAACCCGTCAATCCCTCGGATCTAGTCCGACACGGCCACTGACAGGATCAAGTACCACAATCTCACTCGATGGTGAGTCACAGAGCAAATACAATAAAGCATAAAACCATGCATTAAAGAATATTAAATTATTACATCATCATCGGAGTTTTGCAAAAGTAGTCATCATTGTTCGAAGTGCAGCGGAATAAAACTAACGGTAATTAAACAGAGAGATGGGGAAGCCTGTCCCATCACTCCTCATGCTCCTCCTCAGCCGAGGCGGGGTCCCACTCGACAGTCCAACCCGGTGGCAAGATGGACGGCCAAGTCACTCCAGCAACCATGTCCTCCAGAGAACCTGTAAAATTATGCCACAAACAAGGCTGAGTATACTAATACTCAGCTAGACTTACCCGGTGTGAGGAGTCTACTCCTCTACCTCTAGACATGCAGCTGTTTGGCTGTGGGGTTTGGTTGCCAAAAGCACTAGCTGAGTTTCTAAGTCAAGTTTTAACTTTGTCATATTTAAGTGTGACTCTCTTAAGGCTAAAAGTGTACTATCTACTCATTCATAGTAACAAACATTATTAGCAATCAACATCTTATATCAACTCATCATATTTCCACTTGTTACTCAATGCAGTACAATGGATCAAGCAGTCTCATTAGCTGTGAGAAGCAGACGATTGGAATCGAGTTTTTATCCTTGCAAGGTAAACCTAAGCACACGACATGCAGGGGCACTCCGTCCCCACACACATCAACCGTCCCCATCGATTCCCCGTCAGCAGATTAGGGCTCACCGCCTTGGCGTACAATGCCTCACTGACCCCGACTACCGTCGTGCAGTGACCGCACTTGTACCCACCATAACCGGAATGGGAGACCACGTCTCAGGTCGCGTGAGGGGTAAAGTCCACTGCCAGGTTCAATCAGGTACTAGGCTTACCGATTTACCATATTTCTTGGCATGTGTTTAGTACGTTCAAACGCTTGACACAGGTATCCGGACGTTAATCCTTATTCCATTTTCTCATCTCGTAAACAACCAATCCCCATGGATTGTTGTCCACAAACTAGTATCATGATAGTGTGAAAGTGGGTACAACCAATTTCCTGATCTCGCGCGAGTGCTAGAAAAATCACTCATCTTCTACCGAGATCCTAATTAAATAAAGCAACTACTCGACCTAGCATACTAGTATCCATCTCAAAAGGATTCCTGAGATCATGCAACTAGGGTTTCAAACAATTCCTACACCTAAGTGCACAATCAATCCTACAATCATTAAGTGAAGTAAAATAGCATAAATAACAGGTTATGCATAAACCGGGGCTTGCCTTCCAAAGCAGTGGTAGGCAGGTCCTCTGGTGCAGGCTCTGGTGCTGGATCTGGGGCTACCTCCTGAGCAGCTCCTTGCTCCGGCACGAGGACGTACTCTCCGTCAGCAAGGTTACAGTCTATCGAATGCAACGAACATGTATGTCATGATTATGCAGGATTTAATAACATTATGCTAAAGAAGAAAACTGAGTTAAGGAGTAACTTAGGGTTCCTTGGCCATGCGGGGCTTTTAGTGGGTTATGCTTATCACTTTTAGGTTTAAGTTTTTTTTATTGAGGATAAACATAGGGAATTGGTATTGCCTTTACATATTTCAGTGGACAAGTTATAAAGAGTTTTTACGATGACACTAATTTCCTATTATTCATTTTCCCCTTTCTTTATTCTCTATTTATGGTTTCTAGGGTAGGTTTGAACTACGACAGTGGTTTATTATTTTCCAAAAATTCCATAAAAATTACAGTGGGTTGCCATTTGCTGTTCTAGCCTGTTTTAAGAATTTGAGGCTTAAAATATAAAGGCTATGCTTTAGACAAAAATAACAAGAGTGGTGTAAAATGGGCCACTCTACACTACATCTCCTAATTAGGGGTGGGTTCTGTCCTAAAGGTCATTTTTGCTGGCATCTAATAGCAATAATAGGCTTCTGTGCTAAAAATCACAGAAAGCTAAGGGATGGTCATTTAGTTATGATTTTCTAAAGTTAAATGTCAAAAAGGCACTTTCTACTACATTATTATTTGAAAAATGTCAAACAGCAAATTTCAAAATTTTCCTAAGTTCTTATTAACAAAACATTAGTTATCCCAAGGGTTGGGGTGTTTTCACTTTGGGCTTATTTTTGTAGGGTTTTTCTAAGTTTTCCTTGGTTTATTAAAATAAAAGGTATCCTACTTATTTTATACTAAACCAGGGTATGATGGATTTTTCCAGTGAACTATATTGAATAAGTACCCTAACAAAAATAAAGGTGCTCTCTGGTTCATTATTTAAATCACATTTTCTATTTTTCTTAACCTTAAGCATTTTATAAAATAAGGGGTAAAAACTAACTTAATGGGTTGGACAGAGAGGTTTAATATTTTTAAACAGGTCAGTAGGTGAACATAAGCTTCTCCAAATTTTTCTAACCCTAGCCAAATAGTACAACTATTTTTCTTTCTATTATTGAGCTTTTGACCAAAACTATAATTAAATTAGAACTTTAAAGTTTTCTATAGTACATAGGGGGTTTTATATTTTTCTTAAGTAGGTTACATTATTTAGAGTCTGACAAAATTGGTTTGACCAAATTTGAATGAACTAAACAGAAGTTATGGATTTTCAAAGTTTCTGTTCAAATTTAAAATCAGGTTTAATAAGGTTTTCTGAAAAAGCAGTTTACACCGAGGTCCCTGGGTTAAAACTAAATCAACCCACTCAAATCTACCCCTGAGCCACTATTCCCCTGAGTCGCTGACAGTTCAAAAAGCCCCCTGACTTTCTCTCCCTCTCACCCGCGGTCCTTCCCCCAATGTAAACAGTACCCGCGGGAAAGAAAAGGGCGGCGCGGCTTACCGGCGGCGAGAGAGGTCCGGCGAGGGGTAGGGTTAGCTCGGGGAGGTTCTGACGGTCTCAACGACGTACGGCTCGCCGGCGGGGATGGCTGGAATCGCTCGGTCCTCGTGCGCAGGCGGGTGTTCTCATCGGCGGCGGGTGTGCCGGCCAAACTACGGCGATCTGGTTCAATCCAAGGGCACGGTGAGCTTCCTGGGGTGACATAGAGGCTATTTGTGCATTGAATCGAAAAATGGCTCAGTGATTTACCCGGTCCACGCACTCCGGCGGGGTTGTGAACCCCGGCGACCGTGGACTGGCCTCTCCGGCGATGCAGGCTTCGATTCCTCGCTCGGGGAGCTTCACTGGGGTGTGCACACTCGCCTCAGAGGGTTGGACAGGGTTGGGAAGGGCTGGGCTGGCCGGTCTACGGCGGCAGTGGCTCGGGTGGCCGCGGACACGTCGCGCACGGGCAAACGATGACGAGTTTAGCTCCGGTGAGGTTTGAGCGTGCGCGGAAGAGTGTAGTCGACGCCTGAGCGGGCTTTATAGGCGCGGGCGCGGGCCAAGGCGTTGGCTGGCCGTTGGCGCGACGCAGGGCGCGCGCGGGCGTGCTCTGGCGCACACAGAGCGCGTCGAACACGTGGAGCTTTCATTCTGCCCGTGTTCCATAGCTCACCCAAGTCGCAAACATGCGAATCTTGGCAAAAATCCGGCGCGAGTCTTTTCCTGGCACCTAGGGTTGTCTCTCATCCGTGAGCTGCCATGGCAGATATGGCCTAGGTAGGGAGATCTTCGGTCGCCAAATCGGGTGTGTCACACTGCCCACCTCGCGACAAAAACCATGCCAAGGCATGTCAAACGTCAGGGTCTCGGGCTCAGCTTTTTCCAGTGGGTGCCCTAGGTGGTATGCCACATTTTTGGTATAGAACATAGGTGGATTTGGTGCCAGCTTCGAGGTGAACACGACTAATCTTTAGTGTAGGTGTAGTTTTTAACTTAGAGAGAATTAGAGAGCTCTAGCTCTCTCTCTACTTAGGGAATGGATTTGGGGTTTCACCAGGGGCCTTTTTGCAATATTTCCATCCCCTAATTGCTGGTTATAAGGTTACTTAAGGTTTGGTTAAAGGTTACTCATGTTTTGCACAATTGCTCACCCTCTCCCCCCCCTTATCCATGGTTTTGGGAGATAGGGTTCAAGAGAGGTCTAGGGTTTTCTCCCCCCTTGTCCAAAGTGATAGTTGCACTCAAATAGGGTAATGCCTTTGGTCATTCACATCTCTTGGTTAAAACCTAGTTTCCAAAGCCCTTATACTTTTGCTCCTTAAGTTCTTCCACATGTGATCATAGTCCTAAGCACCAAGGTGTGCTCTAGCCATGGTAACACCTGAGGTGTTACAGCCCTCCCCCTTAAAGGAATCTCGTCCCAAGATTTTAGGTAGAGTCCCTTGGAGGGGTGCTTGAAGGTGTGTTGGTGTGCTACTCTTTCTTTATACTCAAGTTTCTCTTGTTAACTGCTCTTCGAATGTCATTCTCTTCGCAACTTCAGAAGGAAGCCCTTTTTAAGTTAAATCCACAACTTAGACTATCCTTGTTATCTAAGTTTTTCTTATAATTGTATTCAAAGGGCAGGTGGGGGTGGGGTCTTTGGGTTACGTACCGACTCCTTTGGGTAGAAAGTCGGGGAAGCGAGAGCGTAGAAAATCCTCAGTCTCCCATGTAGCTTCTTCTGCTGAATGGTGACTCCACTGAACCTTATACATTCTGACTGATCTTGCCCGATTTGATCTCTCCTTCTGATCTAATACCTTGACGGGGTACTCTTAATAGGACAAGTCTGGTTCTATCTCAATGTCTGGTTCTAGCAGCACTTCAGTGGGTAGGCGAACACATTTCCGCAGCTGAGACACATGGAACACATTGTGAACTGCTGACATGTGAGGTGGTAATTCCAATTGGTAGGCCACGGGTCCACAACTTGCTTTGATCTCATAGGGTCCAATGTAGCGAGGAGCTAACTTGCCCTTGATCCCGAATCTCTGGACACCCTTGGTGGGTGATACCTTAAGATAAACATGATCTCCCACCTCAAACTGTAGAGGCTTCCACCTCTTGTCATGATAGCTCTTTTGCCTGGCCTGAGCAGCTTCTAAGTTCTTGGTAATAACCCTGACCTTTGCCTCTGCCTCAAGTACCAAGTCTGGCCCAAAAATTTCCCTCTCTCCTGCTTGAGACCAATTCAGTGGGGTCCTACACCTTCTCCCATATAAGGCTTCAAAAGGTGCCATCTTCAGACTGGACTGATAGCTGTTATTGTAAGGAAACTCTGCCAAAGAAAGACACTTGTCCCAATCCTTCCCGTAGTGTAGTGCACATGCTCGCAACATGTCTTCCAAAATCTGATTCACCCTTTCTGTCTGGCCATCTGTTTGGGGATGGTATGCTGAGCTTTGTATTACTTGGGTCCCAAGTGATTCTTGCAGCTTCTCCCAAAAGCGTGCCACAAACAGTGCTCCTCTGTCAGATATAATGGTCTTTGGAATACCATGTAATCGCACTATTTGATCAACAAAAATTTCTGCATACTTCTCTGTCTTGTGGGTGGTGTGCACTGGCAAGAAATGAGCGGTCTTGGTCAACCTGTCCACAATAACCCAAACGAGATCATGGTGCCTGGAGGTATTGGGCAATCCTACGATAAAATCCATGCAAATGTCCTCCCATTTCCAAGATGGTATGGGAAGGGGTTGCAAAGGGCCTGCTGCCTTCAAGTGACTAGCTTTTATCCTCTGGCAAGTGTCACACTCGGATATGTACTTGGCAATTTCCCTCTTCATCCTGGTCCACCAGTATAAAGATCTGAGATCATGGTACATCTTGTTGCTACCAGGGTGCATGGAGAATTTGGAAAGGTGAGCTTCATCTAGTATCTTCTTCTTGAGCTCAGGGTCCCTGGGAACAACCAATCGGTCTCCAAACCATAAAATTCCCTTGCTGTCCTGACGGAAGCACTTGTATTTCTCTGCCTTTTGCTTGATCATTTCCTTAATCATTTGAACACCCTTATCCTCAATCTGTGCCCTCACTATTTGCTCTTGCAATGTGGGTTCCACCGAGATATAACTCAAGTCACCTGAAGAAACAACTTCCAGGTTCAGCTTGCACAGCTCATCGCACAGGGTGGTAACTCTTGCATCCATGCTCATACAATTGCACTGGGCCTTTCTGCTCAAGGCATCTGCCACAACATTGGCTTTGCCAGGATGGTAATGCACTTCCAAATCATAGTCCTTGATTAACTCCAACCATCTCCTTTGCCTCATGTTCAGATCTGCCTGAGTGAAGATGTATTTGAGACTCTTGTGATCAATGTAGATGTTACAGTGAGCTCCCATCAAGTAGTGTCTCCATATCTTAAGAGCATGAACCACAGCTGCCAATTCCAGATCATGCGTAGGGTAGTTCTGCTCATGGGGCCTGAGTGCTTGAGAAGCATAAGCAATGACTCTGTTCTCTTGCATCAAGACACATCCTAATCCCGTACCAGAAGCATCACAATAAACTTCAAATGGCTTGGTGTTGTCAGGTTGAGCCAGCACTGGGGCTGTTGTCAAATGCTGCCTCAAAGTATGAAAGGCATCTTCACACTTTTGGCTCCAATCATACTTGACTCCTTTCTTCAATAGTTCAGTCATTGGTTTGGCAATCCTGGAGAAATCCGGAATAAATCGTCGATAATACCCTGCCAAACCCAGAAAACTTCGAATCTGCCTCACTGTAGTCGGGGGTTTCCAATCCATCACCTCTTGTACCTTCTCAGGATCAACTGATATCCCATCCTGAGAAATTTTGTGACCCAAGAATTTGATCTCCTTCAGCCAGAATTCGCATTTAGACAACTTAGCATAAAGACGATGATCGCGCAGTCGCTGGAGCACGATGTGCAGGTGCTCAGTATGTTCGTCTTCATTCTTGGAATAGACCAGAATATCATCAATGAAAACGACCACAAACTTGTCCAATTCTGGCATGAACACTGAATTCATCAGGTACATAAAATAAGCCGGGGCATTGGTCAGCCCAAAAGGCATCACCAAAAACTCATACAGCCCATATCTGGTAGAGAAAGTCGTCTTGGGAATATCGCTGGCACGGATCTTGATCTGATGGTAACCTGAGCGAAGGTCTATCTTGGAGAATACCTTGGCTCCCACTAACTGATCAAACAGAACATCAATACGGGGCAGCGGGTATTTGTTCTTGATAGTCACCGCATTGAGAGGGCGGTAGTCAACACACATCCTCAAACTCTCATCCTTTTTCTTCACAAATAAAGCTGGACATCCCCATGGTGAAGTACTTGGGCGAATAAACCCCTTGTCTAACAACTCTTGCAATTGCTTTTTCAGTTCTGCCAATTCCGCAGGAGGCATCCTATAGGGTCTCTTGGAGATAGGAGCAGTCCCGGGTTGCAATTCGATTGCAAACTCAATGTCTCGGTCAGGTGGCATCCCTAGCAATTCATCTGGGAAAACATCTGGGTAGTCACAGACCACTGGGATCTTTTCCACTGGGGACTCTATCATAACGAAGGCACAAGAACGGGTGCATCCCTGGTCGGGCAGATATAGTGTGGTTACACCACAAGTTGGTGAGTGCACCTCAATGGCCCTGGCTGCAATATCAATAACTGCTTGGTGCCTAGTTAACCAGTCAGTTCCCAATATAATATCCACGCTATCCAACCCTAAAATGAGGAGGGTGGTTTTAATTACAAGGCTACCAAACTTTATGGGCACATGCCTGTTGACTTGATAGGTGGCAACCCTGCCTCCTGGTGTTGAAATTGTGATACCCCCATTGGTGTGGTGAAAAGGCAACTGGCACTTAGCACTAAATTTGGCACTGATAAAACTATGCGAAGCACCAGAATCAAAAAGAATAATAGCAGGATAATTTAAAACTATAAAGATACCAGTCATGACGAGTGCTCCCTCGGGGATATCAGTCATGGTGGTGAAGTTCAGCCTGCCCTGCCTTACTTGCACCTTCTGCCTCTTGCCTTGGTTCTGATTAACATTCTGCCCCTGCCTCTGCTGGTTCCGGGGGCAATTCTTGGCATAGTGTCCGGTGTTGCCACACGTGAAACACCTGTTGTCATTCGCCTGGCGGTACTGCTGCTGCTGATTGTTCCTCTGAGCTGGAAACTAGGTGCGGTTGGGTGCCTGCTGCTGCTGCTGCTGTGGTCGGATCACCCATCTCCCCTGCTGCTGCTGGGGTCCCCTGTTCTGTGTGTCGGTGTTGAGACGGTCACGGAGCTTAGTGTTGAGCCCCCTCCTGAACCTGTCTCTCTTCTTCTCATCCGTATCCGCGTGATATCCAGCATACTGGCACAAGTCATTAAAAGCCTAGGCATACTGCAACACTGTCCTGTTGCCCTGAGTGAGTGCCAGAAACTCGTTGAGCTTTCGGTCCATAATCCCGGCTGGTATGTGGTGTCCCCTGAAAGCTGCCTTGAACTCCCTCCATTCCACCTCTCGATCCTCTGGCTGCATGGCAAGAAAATGGTCCCACCAAGTCCTTGCGGGTCCACGAAGCTACTGGGTGGCGAACCTTACTTTAGTGACCTCTGAGAAAGCTCCATGGAGTAGCGGGAATTTGGATTCCACCACTCGCAACCACACATCCGCATCAAGTGGGTCCTCTGCCCTTGTGAACAATGGTGGCTGGGTACTGAGGAACTCCTGATAGGTAGCTGCCGCGGGGTGATGCTGATGGTCTCCACCACCATAGTGCTGAGGTGGTGGCTGACGCTGAGCTAGCTGCCTCAAGATCTCATTCTGCTGAGCCATTAGCTCCTGCAGAGTGGGAGGCGGTGGCGGCGGTGGAGGAACGCACTCATTCTGGCCACGACGCTGTCTCCCGGCCATCTGAAAAACCACATATATACTTAACACCATATCTCCAAGTTCAAGGTTTAATCGCGGCAAAAAGAGTCAAAAGAAAAATGATAGATTCCAACTTAAACAAAAGGATTTAAAAAGGCATAAATTTTTCCTTCCAAATTTAAAACTGATAACAGCATCCATCAATCATGCTTCCAAGAGTTTATCACGGTTACATCATTTGTTCCAAAAAGACTCAACTCTATCTAGCCTAGTACCCCAAGGGTGCAAAAGCTAAGCTAGCTACGAGGAGTCCTACCATCACTGACGTCTAACTCTATCCTGAACACCTAGTGAGCGAACGAGGCAACACTCGACTCGGGGGAAGGTGGTCTCCCTGAGCCAGCAGTGTCCACACTAGAGGCAGGCTCCTCTCCTCCCTCGATGTCGACGTCCTCGTTGGCCTCCATGTCCTGGATCTCCTGGTGATGCATATCTAGGTGCTCATTAGCCTCAGCAAGCTGTTGCTGAGTATTAATAAGCTGATCCTCGAGAACCTCGATGGTGTTCTCTCTGGTGCCCACTAATTCCTCCAACTCTTGGATATCAGTGGATATCTGCTCTACCTGCAAGTCCTTTTTCCACCATTTTAGTGGACAAATCAACCACGAGCTCCTCCCTGTTGTCCAAAGTAATCTTTGTTGCCTCCAATAGTGCCATTAGATGGGACATCGCCTCACCGCGCATCACTTGCAGACGGTACAGAGCATTCATGCACCGTACGGTCAAGTGCGCAGTCTGTCCTGGGTAGATGGCCCAGATATCCTTGGCATGCTCCACCCGATCCTTCCACATTGGGTCGTCCTCCCTTTCGGCGGGGAACAAGCCAATGGGGTGGGTAGCCAGCTCCAAGGGATGGAATCCGCAGAAAGTGGTCAACCCGTGCAGAGCGATCGCCTCGATCGTGTCCTCAGCTCGGTATCCAAAAGACTCGGAGTCCAATGAGCGCCAGCCTGGCTGCAGGGGATGAGGCTCCAAGGTC
The DNA here is from genome assembly GCA_029449295.1 of Zea luxurians. NCBI lineage: Eukaryota > Viridiplantae > Streptophyta > Magnoliopsida > Poales > Poaceae > Zea > Zea luxurians. Next base: position 11,799,302 of record JAOPSE010000043.1, on the reverse strand, counting down.
ATCCTCACCCTACAGCAGGGCACTCGGTGCTTCTCGAACTGCTGCACCGCGTACTGAGGGGGTGTCGTATATCCGGCCCCCTGAAGTACCTCCCACAAAATGCGGGGAAAGCCCTCTCGTGCAAGCCCGTCAGTGTGGGACAGTTTTCCGCCCTCTGAGGATCCGTGGGAAGTCATCTGTGTACGGTTAAGCGTAAGTAAAAGAAAAAGAATTATTAAAAAGAACAAGAAAAATAAAACTCAGCCTTTCTCTAGTTAAATAAAATGGTACTGAGGACTTAGTTGGTTATCATCTTGTTTTTAAGTCTTTACTCACTTATCCATTTGTTTAATTTAGTAATGCATGCATGCTCGTCCTGAACGACCTCACCAATATAAGGGGATAGGGAAGAACTCCCATCCCGTAAGGTGGCCTATAGGGCCTAATTACTTAGCCACCTAGCTACCCTTCTATCACCCTAAGGCTTCACGTCCTAGGTCTATCCTGCTCGTCCTACTATCTATCCAACATTGTTTCTATCAAATTTTATTTTGGAAAATGATGGTATTCACATTTTATTGATTCCTCTGTGGTGGTACAAGCTCCGATACCAGCTGTGGCGGAACTGCCCGAATTATTCCAACTTAAGTGCCTAAGTCCTGCCTTAGAGGCTAGACCACACTTAAATGGGAATAACCCGTCAATCCCTCGGATCTAGTCCGACACGGCCACTGACAGGATCAAGTACCACAATCTCACTCGATGGTGAGTCACAGAGCAAATACAATAAAGCATAAAACCATGCATTAAAGAGTATTAAATTATTACATCATCATCGAAGTTTTGCAAAAGTAGTCATCATTGTTCGAAGTGCAGCGGAATAAAACTAACGGTAATTAAACAGAGAGATGGGGAAGCCTGTCCCATCACTCCTCATGCTCCTCCTCAGCCGAGGCGGGGTCCCACTCGACAGTCCAACCCGGTGGCAAGATGGACGGCAAGGTCACTCCAGCAACCATGTCCTCCAGAGAACCTGTAAAATTATGCCACAAGCAAGGCTGAGTATACTAATACTCAGCTAGACCTACCCGGTGTGAGGAGTCTACTCCTCTACCTCTAGACATGCAGCTGTTTGGCTGTGGGGTTTGGTTGCCAAAAGCACTAACTGAGTTTCTAAGTCAAGTTTTAACTTTGTCATATTTAAGTGTGACTCTCTTAAGGCTAAAAGTGTACTATCTACTCATTCATAGTAACAAACATTATTAGCAATCAACATCTTATATCAACTCATCATATGTCCACTTGTTACTCAATGCAGTACAATGGATCAAGCAGTCTCATTAGCTGCGAGAAGCAGACGATTCGAATCGATTTTTTATCCTTGCAAGGTAAACCTAAGCACACGACATGCAGGGGCACTCCGTCCCCACACACATCAACCGTCCCCATCGATTCCCCGTCAGCAGATCAGGGCTCACCGCCTTGGCGTACAATGCCTCACTGACCCCGACTGCCGTCGTGCAGTGACCGCACTTGTACCCACCATAACCGGAATGGGAGACCACGTCTCAGGTCGCGTGAGGGGTAAAGTCCACTGCCAGGTTCAATCAGGTACTAGGCTTACCGATTTACCATATTTCTCGGCATGTGTTTAGTACGTTCAAACGCTTGACACAGGTATCCGCACGTTAATCCTTATTCCATTTTCCCATCTCGTAAACAACCAATCCCCATGGATTGTTGTCCACAAACTAGTATCATGATAGTGTGAAAGTGGGTACAACCAATTTCCTGATCTCGCGCGAGTGCTAGAAAAATCACTCGTCTTCTACCGAGATCCTAATTAAATAAAGCAACTACTCGACCTAGCATACTAGTATCCATCTCAAAAGGATTCCTGAGATCATGCAACTAGAGTTTCAAACAATTCATACACCTAAGTGCACAATCAATCCTACAATCATTAAGTGAAGTAAAATAGCATAAATAACAGGTTATGCATAAACCGGGGCTTGCCTTCCAAAGCAGTGGCAGGCAGGTCCTCTGGTGCAGGCTCTGGTGCTGGATCTGGGGCTACCTCCTGAGCAGCTCCTTGCTCCGGCACGAGGACGTACTCTCCGTCAGCAAGGTTACAGTCTATCGAATGCAACGAACATGTATGTCATGATTATGCAGGATTTAATAACATTATGCTAAAGAAGAAAACTGAGTTAAGGAGTAACTTAGGGTTCCTTGGCCATGCGGGGCTTTTAGTGGGTTATGCTTATCACTTTTAGGTTTAAGTTTTTTTTATTGAGGATAAACATAGGGAATTGGTATTGCCTTTACATATTTCAGTGGACAAGTTATAAAGAGTTTTTAGGATGACACTAATTTCCTATTATTCATTTTTCCCCTTTCTTTATTCTCTACTTATGGTTTCTAGGGTAGGTTTGAACTACGACAGTGGTTTATTATTTTCCAAAAATTCCATAAAAATTACAGTGGGTTGCCATTTGCTGTTCTAGCCTGTTTTAAGAATTTGAGGCTTAAAATATAAAGGCTATGCTTTAGACAAAAATAACAAGAGTGGTGTAAAATGGGCCACTCTACACTACATCTCCTAATTAGGGGTGGGTTCTGTCCTAAAGGTTATTTTTGCTGGCATCTAATAGCAATAATAGGCTTCTGTGCTAAAAATCACAGAAAGCTAAGGGATGGTCATTTAGTTATGATTTTCTAAAGTTAAATGTCAAAAAGGCACTTTCTACAACATTATTATTTGAAAAATGTCAAACAGCAGATTTCAAATTTTTCCTAAGTTCTTATTAACAAAACATTAGTTATCTCAAGGGTTGGGGTGTTTTTAGTTATCTCAAGGGTTGGGGTGTTTTCACCTTGGGCTTATTTTTGTAGGGTTTTTCTAAGTTTTCCTTGGTTTATTAAAATAAAAGGTATCCTACTTATTTTATACTAAACCAGGGTATGATGGATTTTTCCAGTGAACTATATTGAATAAGTACCCTAACAAAAATAAAGGTGCCCTCTGGTTCATTATTTAAATCACATTTTCTATTTTTCTTAACCTTAAGCATTTTGTAAAATAAGGGGTAAAAACTAACTTAATGGGTTGGACAGAGAGGTTTAACATTTTTAAACAAGTCAGTAGGTGGACATAAGCTTCTCCAAATTTTTCTAACCCTAGCCAAATAGTACAACTATTTTTCTTTCTATTATTGAGCTTTTGGCCAAAACTATAATTAAATTAGAACTTTAAAGTTTTCTATAGTACATAGGGGGTTTTATATTTTTCTTAAGTAGGTTACATTATTTAGAGTCTGACAAAATTGGTTTGACCAAATTTGGATGAACTAAACAGAAGTTATGGATTTTCAAAGTTTCTGTTCAAATTTAAAATCAGGTTTAATAAGGTTTTCTAAAAAAGCAGTTTACACCGAGGTCCCTGGGTTAAAACTAAATCAACCCACTCAAATCTACCCCTGAGCCACTATTCCCCTGAGTCGCTGACAGTTCAAAAAGCCCCCTGACTTTCTCTCCCTCTCACCCGCGGTCCTTCCCCCAATGTAAACAGTACCCGCGGGAAAGAAAAGGGCGGCGCGGCTTACCGGCGGCGAGAGAGGTCCGGTGAGGGGTAGGGTTAGCTCGAGGAGGTTCTGACGGTCACAACGACGTACGGCTCGCCGGCGGGGATGGCCGGAATCGCTCGGTCCTCGTGCGCAGGCGGGTGTTCTCGTCGGCGGCGGGTGAGCCGGCCAAACTACGGTGATCTGGTTCAATCCAAGGGCACGGTGAGCTTCCCGGGGTGACGTAGAGGCTATCTGTGCATTGAATCGAAAAATGGCTCAGTGATTTACCCGGTCCACGCACTCCGGCGGGGTTGTGAACTCCGGCGACCGTGGACTGGCCTCTCCGGCGACGCAGGCTTCGATTCCTCGCTCAGGGAGCTTCACTGGGGCGTGCACACTCGCCTCAGAGGGTTGGACAGGGTTGGGAAGGGCTGGGCTGGCCGGTCTACGGCGGCAGTGGCTCGGGTGGCCGCGGACACGTCGCGCACGGGCAAACGACGGCGAGTTTAGCTCCAGTGAGGTTTGAGCGTGCGCGGAAGAGTGTAGTCGACGCCTGAGCGGGCTTTATAGGCGCGGGCGCGGGCCAGGGCGTCGGCTGGCCGTTGGCGCGACGCGGGGCGCGCGCGGGCGTGCTCTGGCGCACACAGAGCACGTCGAACACGTGGAGCTTTCATTCTGCCCGTGTTCCACAGCTCACCCAAGTCGCAAACGTGCGAATCTTGGCAAAAATCCGGCGCGAGTCTTTTCCTGGTACCTAGGGCTGTCTCTCATCCGTGAGCTGCCATGGCAGATATGGCCTAGGTAGGGAGATCTTCGGTCGCCAAATCGAGTGTGTCACACTGCCCACCTCGCGACAAAAACCATGCCAAGGCATGTCAAACGTCAGGGTCTCGGGCTCAGCTTTTTCCAGTGGGTGCCCTAGGTGGTATGCCACATTTTTGGTATAGAACATATGTGGATTTGGTGCCAGCTTCGAGGTGAACACGACTAATCTTTAGTGTAGGTGTAGTTTTTAACTTAGAGAGAATTAGAGAGCTCTAGCTCTCTCTCTACTTAGGGAATGGATTTGGGGTTTCACTAGGGGCTTTTTTGCAATATTTCCATCCCCTAATTGCTGGTTATAAGGTTACTTAAGGTTTGGTTAAAGGTTACTCATGTTTTGCACAATTGCTCACCCTCTCACCCCCCCTTATCCATGGTTTTGGGAGATAGGGTTCAAGAGAGGTCTAGAGTTTTCTCCCCCCTTGTCCAAAGTGATAGTTGCACTCAAATAGGGTAATGCCTTTGGTCATTCACATCTCTTGGTTAAAACCTAGTTTCCAAAGCCCTTATACTTTTGCTCCTTAAGTTCTTCCACATGTGATCATAGTCCTAAGCACCAAGGTGTGCTCTAGCCATGGTAACACTTGAGGTGTTACAAACTCAGCCCTGGCCTCAGCCGACGGTCTCCGCCTCGCCCGACCCAGGGGCTCGGACTCGACCTCGGCCACGGAAGACAGACTCGACCTCGACCTCAGAGGAGCCTCCACATCGCCCAACCTAGGGCGCGGACCGACCACGTCAACAGGAGGCGCCATCATTTCCCTACCCCAAGCTGACTCAGGCTACGGGGAACAAGACTGGCGTCCCATCTGGCTCGCTCCGCCAGACAAGTAATGATGGCGCCCCGCACGCTCTATGACGATGGCGGCTCTCGGCCCCCTTACGGAAGCAAGAGGATGTCAGCAAGGACTCGACAGCCCCGACAACTGTCCTTCCGCCAAGCTTCAGCGCTCCTCCGACGGCCACGACACCACATGAACCGGGTGCCAAAACCTCTCCGGCTGCCACGATGGCATGTACTTAGGGCGCTAGCTCTCCTCCGCTAGACACGTTAGCACTCTACTACACCCGCCATTGTACACCTAGATCCTCACCTTACGCCTATAAAAGGAAGGACCAGGGCCCTCTTAGAGAGGGTTGGCCGCGCGGGGAAGAGGACGGGGCAGGCGCTCGCGTGAGGCCGCTCGCTCCCCCTCCCGCGTGGACGCTTGTAACCCCCTACTGCAAGCGCACCCGACCTGGGCGCAGGACGAACACGAAGGCCACGGGATTTCCACCTCTCTCACGCCCGTCTCCGGCCGCCTTTTCCCCCCTTCGCGCTCGGCCTCGCGCCGACCCATCTGGGCTGGGGCACGCGGTGACATTTCACTCGTCGGCCCAGGGACCCCCCCGGTCTCGAAACGCCGACAAGTAGTAAGGGGTACCCTGTTTTAGGGTAGTAACAATTACGTTGCAGGTTTATGCATCCGAGGGCTCAAGCTAGATTATTGATAGCGGATGCACAAACCACATCACGGGGGAGAAGAAAATGTTTACCTCCTACGTCAAGAATAGGGCTTCCCAAGACACTATCATCTTTTGAGATGGGAACCAAGGCAAGGTTAAGGGCTTAGGCAAAATAGCCATCACAACCGAGCATTCAATTTCAAATGTGTTTTTTAGTAGAATTGCTCGGGTACAATTTATTGTCTGTAAGCCAATTATGTCATATGGGTTATAATTGCTTATTTACAAATATTGATGTATCTGTCTTTAGAAGAAGTGATGGTTCATTAGCTTTTAAGGGTGTATTAGATGGCAAGCTCTACTTAGTTGATTTCTCAAAGAGAATGTCGATCTAAATGCATGCTTAATCGCTAAGACTAATATGGGCTGGTTTTGGCATCGTCGTCTAACACATGTTGGAATGAAGAACCTTCATAAGCTTCTAAAGGGAGAACATGTGTTAGGACTAACCGATGTCTGTTTTGAGAAAGACAGACCTTGTGCAGCATGCCAAACAGGGAAGCATGTGGGAAGTACTCATCAAAGCAAAAACGTGATGACAACATCAAGACCACTGGAACTCCTATAGATCTCTTCGGGCTCGTTGCTTATCTCAGCATCGGGGGAAGTAAGTATGGTCTTGTTATTGTAGATGATTTTCCCCGCTTCACTTGGGTTTTCTTTTTGCAGGATAAATCTGAGACCCAAGGAACCCTAAAGCACTTCTTAAGGAGAGCTCAAAATGAATCTTAAGGAGAGCTCAAAATGAGACCCAAGGAAGTAAGCTTCTAAAGGTGAAAAAGATAAGGAGCAATAATGCATCTGAGTTCAAAAACCTTCAAGTCGAAGAATATCTTGAGGAGGAAGGCACCAAGCACGTGTTCTCCGCTCCCTACACACCACAACAAAATGGTGTGGTAGAAAGGAAGAATAGGTCACTAATTGACATGGCGAGGACTATGCTTGGAGAATACAAGACGCTTGAGCGGTTTTGGTCGAAAGCTGTGAATACAGCCTGCCATGCCATAAACCGGCTCTATCTGCATCGCCTCCTCAAGAAGACATCATACGAACTCCTAACCGGTAACAAACCCAATGTTTCCTATTTTCGCTTATTTGGGAGCAAATGCTACATCTTGGTAAAGAAAGGTAGGCATTCGAAGTTTTCTCCCAAAGCTATAGAAGGGTTTTTACTAGGTTATGACTCAAATACAAAGGCGTATAGGGTCTTCAACAAGTCATCAGGATTAGTTGAAGTCTCTAGCGATGTTGTATTTGATGAAACTAATGGCTCTCCTAGAGAGCAAGTTGATCTTGATGATATAGATTAAGATGAGATTCTGACGGTCACAATACGAACAATGGCGATAGGAGGTGTGCGACCACAGGAACCACAAGAGCAAGATCAACCTTCTTCTTCTACATTGGTGCATCCCCCAACTCAAGATGAGGAACAGGTACCTCAAGATGAAGGGCTGGATCAAGGGGGAGCACATGAAGAACATGATAAGGAGGAAGAATCCTCACAAGTTCCTCCAACTCAAGTCTGGTCAACGATTCAAAGAAATCATCCAGTAGATCATATTCTGAGTGATATCAGCAAGGGAGTAACCACTCGCTCATGATTAGCTAATTTTTGTGAGCATTACTCGTTTGTTTATTCTATTGAGCCTTTCAGGGTAGAAGAAGCCTTGTAGGATCCGGACTGGGTGTTGGCCATGCAGGAAGAGCTCAACAACTTCAAGAGAAACGAAGTTTGGAGCTTGGTGCCATGTTTGAAGCAAAATGTTGTGGGAACCAAGTGGGTGTTCCGCAACAAGCAAGATGAACATGGTGTAGTGACAAGAAACAAGGCTCGACTTGTGGCAAAAAGGTTATGCCCAAGTCGCAGGTTTGGATTTTGAGGAGACTTTTGCTCCTGTAGCTAGGCTAGAATCAATTCGAATATTATTGGCCTATACTGCTCACCATTCTTTTAAGCTATTCCAAATGGACGTGAAGAGCGCCTTCCTTAATGGACCAATCAAGTAGGAAGTGTATGTGGAACAACCCCCTAGCTTTGAGGATGGTAGGTATCCCGACCACGTCTACAAGCTCTCTAAGGAGCTCTATGGACTTAAGCAAGCCCCAAGAGCATGGTATGAATGCCTTAGAGATTTCCTTATTACTAATGCTTTCAAAGTTGGGAAAGCTGATCCTACTCTCTTTACCAAGACTTGTAATGGTGATCTTTTTGTACGCCAAATATATGTCGATGACATTATATTCGGTTCTACTAATCAAAAGTCCTGTGAGGAGTTTAGTAGGGTGATGATGCAAAAATTCGAGATGTCAATGATGGGCAAGTTGAACTACTTCCTTGGGTTTCAAGTGAAGCAACTCAAGGAAGGAACCTTCATCTCCCAAACAAAGTACACTCAAGATTTGCTCAAGAGGTTTGGGATGAAGGATGCAAAGCCCGCGAAGACACCGATGGGATCGAATGGACGGACATCTGGACCTCAATAAAGGAGGTAAGTCCGTTGATCAAAAGGTATACCGGTCTATGATAGGATCTTTGCTTTATCTTTGCGCTAGTAGACCGGATATTATGCTAAGTGTATGCATGTGTGCTAGATTTCGATCTGACCCCAAGGAGTGTCACCATGTGGCCATTAAGCGAATTCTTAGATATTTGGTTTCTACGCCTTACTTCGGGATCTGGTATCCAAAGGGGTCTACCTTTGACTTAATTGGATACTCAGATTCCGACTATGCCGGGTGCAAGGTTGATAGGAAGAGCACATCACGGACGTGTAAGTTTCTGGGAAGGTCCTTGGTGTCCTGGAGCTCTAAGAAACAAACTTCTGTTGCCCTATCCACCGCTGAGGCCGAGTATGTTGCCGTAGGACAGTGTTGCGTGCAACTACTTTGGATGAGGCAAACCCTCCGGGACTTTGGCTACAATCTGAGCAAAGTCCCACTCCTATGTGATAATGAGAGTGCAATCCGCTTGGCAGATAATCCTGTTGAACACAGCCGCACTAAGCACATAGACATCCGACATCACTTTTTGAGAGACCACCAGCAAAGGGGAGATATCGATATTTACCATATTAGCACCGAGAATCAGCTAGCCAATATCTTCACCAAGCCTTTAGATGAGAAAAGGTTTTGCAGGTTGCGTAGTGAGCTAAATGTCTTAGATTCACATAACTTGGATTGATCTATAGCATACATGTGTTCTATGCCTTTGATCATGTTACCTTAAGCATTAATGTCTTTAATTGCTTATTTTTTGTGCTCAAGTTGTACAAGTCATCCCCGGACCTCACAAGTCCATATGCAAATGATGCACATGTTTAGGGGGAGGATATGCTACAACTTGACCCTCTTGAGACTAACTTGTTTGTTGAGTACTCTTGAAATAGCCTCAAAGGTACATTGAAAGGGAAAGTGAACTTGGACAAAGAAAGGAATTCCACTGCATTCTGGTATTAATGTATCTTGTCCCAAGTTTGTACTTGTGTTCTCATTGCCTTTTGCTCTTATTTGACTTTTTGGTGAGGTAATGGGATTAGAGGGCCAAAAAGGTCTCCTGTTTTGGTGCTTAATGCCAAAGGTGGAGAAATTAAGGCCAAAGCAAATGGATCAGCCAACCACTTGTGAATTTCAAAAATTGTAGAGTTAGAATCTTTGTATTTGATCAAAACTCTCTTATTGCAAAAATTGTTCTCTTATGGGGGAGAATTTTGATTATGGGAAAAAGGGGGAGTTTGTGGCATTTGATCAAATTCACTCTTGAAATATCTCTTGATTAGGCAAAACAAGTGTTTTGATATAGAGATAGGGAAAAGAATGTGTTTTGTGAAAATAAACCAAGTGGTGGCAAAAGTGATCCAAATATGCCAAATCCGATGTGACATAAATTAGTCGTCAATTTGCACTCTTTAGCTCCTCTTTGAAAATGTTGTTGCATTTTGAGTTGCTTTTAAATGTGTTGGCATAAATCACCAAAAAGGGGGGAGATTGAAAGAGAAATGTGCCCTTAGGCCATTTCTATAAATGTTTTGGTGATTAGATGCCCAACACATATTATTTTGGTTAATATGTGCTAAGTGCTAAAGGGATGAAAATCAAGAATCAAGGTATGACTCTAGCCTTAGTGAATTGTTTTTTGTACTAATATATTCCTCTAAGTGCTAGGAATCGTATCAAAGCAAATGACATTGAATTGGCGAAGTTTGGCTAAGTCTAGCCAGACTTGCACCAGCCTGTGGTGCACCGGACTATCCGGTGCACACCGGACAGTGTCTGGTGCCCAGGCTAGCGCAGCGAGGAACTCGCTGCTCTCGAGAATCGCAAGGACGTCATCTCTAAAATTCACCAGACTGTTCGATGAGCCAACAGCGCCCACGCCAACGGTCAGCAACGCGATCAGCGGGCGACGCGTGGCCAGAGCCAATGGTCACTAGGCCGCATCGGACTGTCCGGTGTGCACCGGACAGTGTCCGGTGTGCCAAGGGGACCGAGGGCTCAACGGTCGGCTCCGCTAAAGAAGGAAAGAAATTGCCTACCAAATGGAAATCCAACGGCTCCTAGCTGCCTTGGGGCTATAAAAGGGACCCCTAGGTGCATGGAGCATAACACCAAGCCTCCATTGAACATCCTAAGACGTCTAGACTCCGCAAACACGCATTCAGATACTTGTGATTGAGATTTGAGCACTTGTTGAGTTGTAAACTCTCTGCGTTGTGTTTGTGTGCTCGCTTCTTGACTTGTGTGTGTGTCATTGCTTTGACTCTAGCTCTTGCGTGTGTTTATTTCCCTCCCTTACTCTTGTGGTTTTCATTGAGATCAATCTTGTAAGGGTGAGAGACTCCAACTTGTGAAGATTCATCACAAAGGGAACATATACTATAAGGAAGAAAATTGTGGTATTCAAGTGGATCATTGGATCGCTTGAAAGGGGTTGAGTGCAACCCTCGTCCATTGGGACGCCACAATGTGGAAGTAGGCAAGTATTCTACTTGGCCGAACTATGGGATAAAAATCGTTGTGTCACTTGTGTTTATTCTTGTGCGATCTTCCACTCACTTGATAATTGCTCTAAGTTTAATACTCACTTTGTAAATATCAATTAAGTGAAGAAGCCATCTCTTTCTCTCTAGACATAGCACCTTGGTTTCAGTTTCACTAACATTTCATAAACCAAGTTTGTGCTAGTTAGTGTTGATTTTTACAGGATCACCTATTCACCCCCCTCTAGATGCTCTCAACAAGTATCAAGCAAGTCCAAGAAACGAAGACAAGTGTTGCCACTGCCAGACTGTTCGGCTGAGGAGCATTGGACTGTCCGGTGCCACACACCGGACTGTCTGGTGCACCAGGGAACAGTAGCCCAATGGCTAGTTCTAGGTGGCACTGGTGGAGAGAAGCCATCGGACTATCTGGTGTGACGTCCAGACTATTCGGTGTAAAAGCCTAAAGTGCCAACGGTCACCTGCGGTGTCAGATCCAACGGCTAGGCACACCGGACAGGGTCACCGGACTGTCCAGTGTGCCGCAGAGAGCAGCAGCTTTTCTCCAACGGCTAGTTTTGTATTGGGGTCTATAAATACCACCCCAACCAGCCATTTCAAGGTGTGGGAGCCCAAACAACATATCAAGGCATATAGTAGACATTCTCAAGTGCTCATACACCCAAGTGCTTAATAAAATCACTCGGTGATTAGCGTAGGTGCTTTGCGAAGTGCTTAGGTTAGTTAGACCACTTTAGCGCTTGCTCTAGGTGAATCCTAGTTAGTTGAGTGGGTTTAGAAAAACCACACAACCCCTTGGCTCTTGCGTGAGCTATTGTAATTGTATCGAGTGGGGCGAGAGTCTTGCGATCTCATGACAACCACGTTTGTGTCACGACCGCCACCGTGTACCGAAGGGAACGAGGCCCGCGGCATTTTCAGGCGGAAGCTCGATAGTGGAGACGACGGGGAGCATCCGAGAGGAGCCGGAAGCGGAGCACCACTTGCGTGTGGAGAAGGCCTGTGACTCCCTACTGTAACACCTCAAATCCATCAATTAAAACAATCTAATTTGATTCACTTTTATTGGAATTTTTTTGAATAATTAAAGTAGTGATGTAACAAGGTTTAACAAATTTTGGTGAATAACTAAAACCTACTGAGTGATTGATTTCATTCATTATTGTATCATGATTTTTTTTGTGTGAAGTCTAATTTATTAAAATAATAGTTTTGTCAAATTTTCGAGGATTGGATAACTTAAATCATAGAATATTATTTATTATGATTTCTTTGGAATATATATATATATTTATATATATATTAATATATATATATATATATTACATGTGAATTTGGAAAAAACAAAAGAAAAAATTGAGAAACGAACGCTCGGCCAGAAGCCAGGCATTCATTCTCGCGTCTTTTTTTTTCTCTTTATTGTGCATAGGACAGGTGGGTCCCACATGCTCTCTCGACCCTTTCTTCTCCCTGGGTTGCTTGCCAGCCGAGCCGACGCAGCCACGACTGCTCGTCTCTCTGCCACCACGCGCAGTCCCGCCTGCTTCTGCGCCGCTGTGCTCAGCCTCACCCACGTCTGATCCGTTTTCTTCATGTCGCGGTCGTTTCTCCTTACGACCAATGCAGCCGCCATCAATGGCTAGAAACGAAAGCTTTAATGCGTTCAATCGGCCGCCGCGACTTAATTCTTCCTCCATGATTCTCTCCTTCTCCCAGCTATAAAGCGTGCTTGCCAGTCCTTATTTCCAAAGCCTCAACGCTCAATCTCTGCTCTCCTCCTTGCACACGCTTGCACAGCCTCTATCATCGTATTCTGTACGCCGCGAGCTCTGCTCCCCCTGCTCACTGCCCACGCACAGCAATCGTGCTGCCACTCACAGTCGTTAGCTTGTTCGAGCTTTGCTTCCCGTGCACAGCGTGACGACGAGACCTGTTGCCCCTTGTCAGAGCTTCTCCCTTCGCTGCTGGTGCTCCTTCCTCTGCTTCCCTGCAGCGCCGTCCGCCGTCGAGCCGATCTCGACGCCGTTCTTCCTCTCTCCTGTTCGACATTGCTGTGAGGTACAAGATGAGCAATATGTAGCTTAGCCTCTAATTTTTTTGTGTAGGACTCGTTTATATGTTTTCTAGTTCAAAAGAGTTAAATTAGGTCCCTGTAATCCTATGTGATACACCCTAAAGTTTATAGTTAATAGAGGATCTAAACCCTGCATCGTTTTGTTATTTCAAATTTATATATTTTAGAGTCAGAATCACGTGTAATTTGAATTATTAGCTTCATGTGTATGATAAAATATTTTATCTAGTATCTCTGTTGTCTTTTACGTTGGTGTATTTTAATTTGAATATAGTAGTTGAGAATTAATTTAAATGTAGGTTCTATAAAAGTTAAGTCAAAGGAAAATATAACTCAAGTAACTTATACTTAGCTGTAGTAAATAGAGGTTTAGATTATTAATCTGAAAGTGTTGAAACGGTTGAACTACTGATCATGGCGACCATAGTTTAAATAGTAGCTTAATATAAGTTATCTAATGACCTTTAGATTATGTCTTTTAAATATTATTATAGTGCCGTGATGTAGATTTGCAAATGAAAAGTTCAAAAGGAAATATTACCCACATCCTTCCCCGTAGAATACAATAATTAATTGGTTAATTTTCTAGACTCTATAAAATTTTAATTAGCGCCATATTTATGTATTTTTTTAAATGAATCCATATAATATATACTTTCATAGTCAAATTGCCATATGAATTCCTCTAGTGTATTCTCGAAACTAAATTATAAGTATTTACGCGTTTAGGACGTATTTAAAGTGTGATAAGTGCGATATATGTTAATGTGTATGTAATGGTGTATGTTTATGTAATGGTGCGTGTTTATTTATTGGTGTATGTTTTATTTTTGTATGGCGATGTGCGACTCTATTAGAAGCCGACTGTGTGGTAGAGGATTCGAATACGTTCGAAGACGAACCGCAGGATACATTTGAGCAAGGCAAGTGGATTCTCCCTCTGCATATTCTGTTTGTACCTACTCATTGCATATAATAATGTTTACTTTTTGATATATTGCATAATTTGATGGGTTAACCTAATTAAGGATTTCCTAGATTTACTACCTGTATTCCTTGTTTAACCTGGGAAAATTATTAAGCTGTGCAAAATTTGTGCTATCGTTCAACTTAATGATTTTAATGTCACTCATTAATTGGTTTTAATGTTCCAAAAAAATTCAATTGGCAATTATGACATTAACCCGATGGTTAAGATAACATTATTATAAATTTAATTGGAACATGGAGTGACCACCCAAGATAACAGTGCAACCACGAGTGCTATCATGGCTCTGGCTTTGGTAATTAGCTCTATATGCTTAGTGCCTAGCAACCTTACCTGAAAGATGGGCAAGAGGGGGAGCGGTAGGTGCTGGCAGCCCACGTTAACATGGGGTCGTATTCTTGGCTAAGGTACTTCACCCAGGGGGCCACCACCATCGTCTTAGAAACCTTAGCGGGTTGCTTTGTATTAAGTGTGTTTTGTGAAAACCTCATAATGGATCCCTAGCCATTCACCTCGGCAGTGTCTAAGGGTCCGATCAACCCGGGCTAGATGGGATACATGGCTTGTGGGTAAAGTTGTACCACCTCTGCAGAGTGTGAAACTGATATATCAGCCGTGCTCCCGGTTATGAGCGACCTGGACTCCTCACATGATAATTGAACTTGAAGATGGAATTAAATTGAGATCCGATGATCTGCCAATAATTTGCTTAAGTGGTTTCACTTAAGTGTTTTTGATATATTCATATTCCTTTGTTTTCATAGGATATTTGGTATTCACACTTATTAGTAAGACAGGTGTTGTTAATAAAATATTGACCAACTAAAATGCTTACTGCTCAACCTTAGCCTCACCTTGTTATACCTGCATTAGTTTTTCCCCCACTTGATGAGCCCCGACCATAAGTGAGCTCACCCTTGCTAATATTTTGATCAGAGGGTGATGCTGGAGACTTTGATGGAGATTTTATCGACGACGATGATTTCTAAGTCTAACGATGCGCTGGTCATCTTCCTGTGGGAGATTGCCCAGTTGTTTATTTCCGCTTTACTTTGATGTGATACTTGTTAAAGATACAATGTTTCAGATGATGTAATAAAGTATTATACTCTCTTTACGCCTTTATTGCATTGTCTTTTGATATATTACACTTGTGACGTCAACATATGTGTGGAAATGGATCCTGGCACACATATGGTATGCGCTCGGTTCTACCCCCTAGAACCGGGTGTGACACCTACGAAGTTACTAGACCGTGGTGCTTGTCCCTCGCGTGAGCTTCCCTTTGCGTAGAGGCACCAACGAGGATTAATTGGGACCTTGCGCGGTTCCGGATACCTCGGTAAAAATACTAGTGTCATCCACGAGAGTTTGCATCTCTACCTTGCTCTTTAGCTTCTGAATTTACATTAAGCATTTAAGTTTCAATCTTGTCTTTATACTTAGATTGTTTAGGATTGAAACTTAGACATTGCGGTAGATATAGCAACACTTAGACAAAACCTAGTTTGCACATTCTAGTTTAATTATTTGCATAGGTTTTGCTCTAGGGATTTATTTGTGGTCTAGTTTAGAGAAAGTTTTAGAAGTCCTAATTCACCCCCCCCCCCTCTTAGGTGTCACATGTTTCCTTCATTCGTTGAAAACGGCAACTACTTGAACTTTTGTATCATGGAGCCGATCTTTCAGCGGACTAAGAACTAATCTGCTTTTGTTTCCTGATGTAGTAGTCCCTAACCCATGGAAGCATCTTGTCAAAATCGACACTCATAAATCTTTCCTCCATGTCCTCCTGTTGATTCATCCTCATCATTTCTTGGAGCTCAGTCTATTTTTGTTGAAGCTCGGACTATTTCTCAAGTAGTTGTAGTTGCCTTTCACTTCTAGCTGCTTATGTTGCCTCTTTCCTCTCTAAAATTTCAAGTTGTCTATCGCTTCTAGCTCTTTCAACTAGCTCCTCCTTCTATTCATAGGCACGATGGTCTAGAGACATTTTCTGGAGAACCTCTAGGCATTGTGTAGATGATGATGAACTAACATTGCTTCTTTGTTTCTTGGCAATACCATCCAAGAGGTCTTGTCAGTTTTTGAGGCAACATCTGATCAGTTGGTTGCTTCTCAGTTGTTTCCTTGTTGGACTCTAAGTTAGCAGACGCCCCCAACCAATTGAGTAGTCCGCTTCATCTCGTCCTTTAACATCAACCAGCAATGCATGAACTTGACAGCACTACCATCACTTTCTCGAAAAGTAACATAGCTTCTTTTAGCTACATACACAGGAACAAGGATCACTGATATGAAGAAATAATAACATGAACAGAGGACAACAAAGATGTAGACAAACCTTGTCAGCCTCGTTAGCACCACTTTGTTTGCGACTTTCGACTTGGGCAGAGAACCCACAAAACATTGAAGTATCCTTTTGAATGTCTGCCAGCCTGCGTTGTGGAGATGATATGGTCCTAGATATTGGAGTTCCCTTGTGCTCGTTGTAGTAGTTTTCGATCCACTACCAGTAAACTTTCGTGGGTTGGTTGACACCCACAATTGGGTCCTTGCTAACATTTAAGTACACAGACATTAGACACTAATCTTCAGTTGACGTGAAATTTTTCAACCTCTTGTGAACTACTTTCTTTGTAGAGCTAGGAGGTGGCAACTCCTCCTCGTGAATGTGGTGTCTGCATTATCCAACATACAACGAGGGTCAGAAAAATGCAAGAATGGACATGAATGGGTACAAACCTAGTCCTACAATAGAGAGGTGTACCAACCTCATCAGGACGAGCGAAGCCTTCCTGGGCATTCCACTCATGATCATATGGTAGGTCAATTCCTGGAGTATATGTTACATCGTAGGGACCTCGAATCGAATACCTCGACCAAGTGTTGTCCATAGAAAACCTGATTGTTGGTGAATTGGGTAACACAACATGACATTTCAAAATAATAGGAAGGCATCATCACTTAAGAAAACTGACAGTTCATTCCCCAAACTTAACAATTCAGGACCAATGTTCTAGACTTGAACATAAAGCGACAATACACATTACTAAATTACATTGACACTTAGAAACTCCTCGTTAACATGCCATTATTCTACAATTTACTCCTAGTTGATCCCACATGATTGATCGCTGTCATACTGCATACCCCAATCCTCAAGAACTCTTCAAGGCTTTTAGGAGTTTCAGGACTTCGGAGCCTTTCAAGTTCTATCTCATGAGCTGCTTAAAGCTCTTCCTCTGTGATGTTGTCGTCGGGGTGCTTCCGTCCATTCTTGTCGACCACTTCAGAGCAAAGGATTGAAACTTTGTCATGCCAATCCATGAGCTCCGAAATTTTCAGTAGAACAGATTTCAAATGTGTGGCATGCATTGGTGTGCTTGTAGCACTATCGACAAGTTGCCTAACTTCGCATGTGTGGTCCTTCATCTCCCGGACAGCCCATTTGAGGGCATCATTTGGAGTGTAGGACATCTAGCTGTGATGAAAAAAATATGTAACCACAAGGCCAAATAAAAGTGAAAACATATGAAACTTGAACGTATTGTTCGAACCTAGGGTTCTGATTTATTCCTCCACAACCGACAACATCACAATCGGTTACATACGAAGTCGAAAGCGGACGGAGATCTACAAATCCATATCATATCCATGTGTATCGGCCATATTTGTACCAAGGGGGGCAAATCGACTTGGGTAAAACCCTACCGTAAACCTAAATCAACCCTAATCCACTGCAAACAACCGCAAAAACATGGCAAATAGACAGATCTACGACGAGGGGTTCAGATTCTGAACAAACCTTGAAGGCTTCAATGTAGCAATCGTGGAGCCGCCGCTCCCTGTCGAGGTGATCCAGTGCTTCTTCCGCCGACAAAGAGTGGACTTGGGCCTCGGACAGGAATGTTCGCTCGCGGCCACTGGATGCTTCCTCCCCCGTTCGTCGTCTCGAGCGACACCCTTAGCGACGGTGGAGACGCCAGTTTGGGTTCTCTTGTGGGGTAGGGAGAAGTCGGGGCACTTGGCCATTGCACGGATTCATTGTGGGAGGAGAGAGGTAATGCAAGAGTACACATTGTTTTGGGCAGGCACCTCTTTTGTGCCACCGTGTTTGCGACATGTTGTGACGCGCTACAGTGGCATGTTGTTGCGAAAACTACGCATTCGGGACACGCTACAGTAGCTGCTGAAGTAAGCCTAACTTCGGAGGGAAAGTATATAATAAAATGACTATGTTGTTGTTTTATTCTTTCAGAATTTCGATAGGTATACGATAGGAAAGAGAGATTGGGATTATTAGACATCTGCACTCACAGTAGCCTAAACGCCACTAGCCCACTAATGTAGTCCATGTACCCGAACACCCCGTTTAGATCATTGGAATTGAATTCCATTCTAATAAAAGTAATTTAGGCGTATATCAATTAAGCTTATTCAGTTTTATGCAAAATATATTTGTATAATATTATTAATAAGATGTCGGAAATATTTGTGTGCGACATTTTTACTATAGATGAGTGAGATAAAGAGTGTCGTGTAAGTTATAGAGTAGAAACAAATTCTACTAATTCATAAAATCATTTCCCACCTTCCACCCTATGAATTTGAGACAGACTTATATATAAACTTTAGAAAGTAATGGAATGTTAAATTCCAAACTAAATAAGTTATTTTATTGAGTGAATTTCAATTTCTCAAGGGAAAACTTAAGATGCAGCTTCTACGTTTAGTCCATGTCAATGAATTGGTCGATGTAAAAAAAATCACGCAGATGGATACAGCGAAGTAGAGCAAACAGAAAAGTTTACATTATAATCAAGGAAACAAAAAAACTATTTAAAAATCAGCAAATAAACAATCAACAAAAAAACAAGGTAACCGCGCAAGTTCTGTAAGTAGAGGCAAAGCATACAAGATAGTAAATATTAACCGGGCTGAAGCACCCAAGCTTGCTCCATACACTGTACTGTACACGATCTTATTTATCAAGCTAACAGTGACTCGATACCAAAAGGAAGATAAACTGTTATTTTCTTTTGCTCAACACATAAATGCTTAGTGTAATAAAGAATAATAAATATACTACGGAGTAATAGATACAATAAACTTATGAAGCGCCAACGCAGCTTTCCCAGCAACCATAGCTCGAGCTGAAACTGCCTCCTCCAGTTTGCTGGGCATACTCTGCAATCACTTTCCGGGCGCAAGCATCCCACGTCCTTGCGATTTCTCGCAATGACATGGGCTCAGCTAGACCCCGGAGCAACACACTGAACTTTGACTTGGCCTTCGTAGACAGGTCATCCGAGTTCCTGCTGCAACCACAGAGCACCCCCGTGAGGTTTCTTTGCCGAAGCACCTAACATTTATACAGTAATATGCCACTACACGCACCATTGTTCATCAGGAAACTTGTCTAGAAGCACCGGGGAGCATTTTGGGTAGCTACCAGGAACAAGCAACCTCAACGGCAAAATTGGACTCTGCCACCCACACGTTCCAACATAGAACAAAGTGAGACGACAAACATACAAGCATGGACCCCTCAATAAAAAGAAGAAAAAAAGAAACATAGCAAAGGTGTTTTGAGGTTGCCTCACCATCTGCGCTGAAGCAAACATGGATTTCAAGCTGGGGCTAACAGCAACAGCAGTGAATGTGCATTTAATGACTGTCCCTTCGGCCATATCAGATGTAGTGAAGGACTCAGCATCATCCTCAGAGACATGGAGCTCTGTATCTATAAGCTGTTTGTTTATCTCCTGAATCTCCTCTAACAGAGCATGGTTTACCTGCGAGGTAGCCAGATAAGAGATGAACAATGTTTGCCCTTTTAGATACAAATATGCAAGTGACGGACGACTATTTGTAGAAAAACCAATGCCCTACATAGCTTATCAGCAAATATTTTAAAGAAACACACCTCAGCCCTTTGACACTTGACACGTGAGGTTGCAGTTGATTGTAGCTCTGGAGTGCCAACAGTATATGATTGCTTCAAGCTGTCATTCAAACTTCCAGCGGATGACACATTAAGAGGCATAGCACCTGTGTCCCGCTTCATTCTCTTTGATGCACCACTCCCATCATGGGTTATGAAGTTCCTGGCTTGCAAGCGGCACTTTGTCATAGCGACAAGATCTTCACCCACAGCAGCTCTGGAACCATTACCAGGCGCTGATCCAGCAATCCTGTCAATCATACTCACGACAGATCCAATATCGCTAACTGCAGCACTAAGGGACTCAGGCTGTGTTGTTCTCAACTGTATTGTAAAACAAAATTGAACATGAAATACAATACCAAAATAGTGGGATAATAATATAGACACAAACAATGATTTCAAGTCGTCCGACTAATCGCGATTAGTCGGGCTAGTCGGTTTTAGTGGAGCGACCAGGGTATCCGACCCGATTAGGTCGACTAATCGTCCAGTCATCCGATTAGTCGTCGACCAAGTGCGATTAGTCGTCCAGTTAATGTGTGGACGATTAGTTAGGTTTGGTTGGCTGGCGGCTGGCCTGTTTTTGCTTTGGGCTGGACGTCTAGTAAGTCTGCAACTCTACATCATATGTTATGTAGTGAGTAGTGAGTGATATTCAGTTCATGTTCTGAAATCTGAATTCTTAATTCTGAAATGTGATTTGAGTGCCTGACAATTCTAGTATTCATAATTTCTATGATGTTCTGAAATTTGAATGTTCAATGGTGTTCTGAAATCAGAATTGTCCACTCTCCACTGTCCAGTTCTGGTATTCATATTTGTTTTGTTTGGTAATTTGGTTACTTTGATATTGCCTCCTATATGCTATATTGCTATATGCTATGCGTATATATATCAATATTACATTATTACACATATATATAATGTATATATAGGTCCTGTACCTGTAAATATGCAGGAGGACCAATAGGGACGATCAGGTCGACTAGGACCCGATTAGTCGACCTAATCGTCGACTAATCGCGATTAGTCGCCTGGTCGCCCAGGTGTCTCGACTAGCTAGTCGAGCGACTTGAAACCATTGAAACCGACTTATGCTGCTTACACAATTTCAGGTAGGCAACAAGAGCCAGAAGTAGAATGAAATCTGACTAGGCAATATTGACCATCATATCAAGGACTAGCTGATAAAAAAATACATTGCACCAACTTTAACATGGTATCTCTAGAGGGCTAGCCAGGTAAAGGTGCCATATACCTACTCCTATAATAGCAGAACTTTTAGTCCATATTTTCTTTTATGATAGTATGTTATGGAGATTTATAAGCATATTAATAACGTTCAAAACCATGTTCCAAACAGAATTGATCAAGCAACTAATTGTCAAAAGAAAGTAAACATGAAGGTGGCAAGTTACTTACTGCTTTAAGCAAGCGATCGAGAGGCCTTTCTGCTGCGCTTGATTTTGTTGGAACTTGAGTTGGTACGCTAACCTGACCTCCATCAGCACTTGTGAATTCTGCAAGCAAGGGTGACGCTGATATACCTGGTGTGTTAACGGCTATAGATTGTGTTAGAGGTGCAAGGGATGTTTGCTGATGTCCAGCCTGCCCAGCACTAGTGAGTGAAGATAGGTTGGAGAGTGGTTTATCTGAATCCAGTGGGACCGGTGATGGGGCAACAGGAGGGGATGGAGATGGGACAAATGGTGAGTTAGCTGAATGCAACGGTGTCCCGGTTTTCACTTGAGATTGCAACAGACTGTGCTGATCAACATGAGAATAGTGTGAAATTTGTGGGGACGATGCTTGGAGGTTTTGCGGAGAAGAAATTGGAAAGACATCCCCCCGTTTTATCTGCTGATAATAGTTACGCTGGTTCAGCGGTTGATACATTCCAGATTTGATTGCAGCTCCTTGCCTGACCTTTAGCTCATTCACATCATTTCCAGAATGAAGTTGTTGAACCTGAATCGGCCCTTGCTGCTGTTGTTTCTGTAGTTGTTGTATTGGGAGCTGTTGTTGAAGTATTTTCTTTTGCTGCATCTGCTGCAGCATCTGCTGACGCTGCTTCATTTGCTGATTTTGCATCATCTGATGCTCCTGATGTTGCTTTAGCTGCTGCAATGAATTCACGTTTGCTTGCATGGCATTGGTATTAGTCTGCATTGTACTCATTGCATTGTTGGATATCATGTTACTATTGGACTGATGCTGTGCATTCAATGCACCCTGCATGGGACCAGTGCTTCCCTGTTGCAATGCAGTACCCATTGAACCATGCTGCACAGGATTAAAATTATTTCCCTGAGCATTCTCCGGATTAGAGCCAGCCTGCGGTGCATTTGTGACATTTTGCTGTGTTGTTGGAACACCAAAGTTTGATGCTTGAGGCGCAGGTACATGCTGAATGCCAGGTGCTCCAGAGGTCGGTACTCCTGTGTTCATACTTGGTAAACCTGCTTGAGGCATCTGATTAGTATGACTATCATGCTGCTGCAAACCTTGGGAAGTCTGATGCTGCTGTGACATATTAGAGCTAGGAGCTTGCCCACCAGATTGCTGAAACGTTTGCTGTCCAGGTGCCTGCACAGGCTTCCTTCTTTGTGAACTCATGATACTGAGAATTTGCCTCTCGAAAATAGAGATTTTTTCCCTAAAACCTGGCTGAATGCTGCTCTTGTTAGCTTGCAGGAAATGCAATATGCGCTCCAACATTCCTTTAAAGCCTTTCAGCCTTTCATACTGCTCCGCTGACTTTTGAGCGGGCATGTGGTTGTCAATATTTTGTATCTTCATGGATATCTTATTGTACACATCATTCAATTCCGCAAAGTATTGGTCCTTTAAACTCTTAATCTGTGCACAAAGGAAATAAAAACCAATAAATTGATTGCCGAGGTTACACGTTGATGTACATACATAAGGTCAAAATTTAATAGAACAAGGCTTCCCATTAAGTCACAAGTATGATACAAGATCGATCGGTTGCAATTACAAGCATAGAAGTTCATTGGACACGGGCATCTACATGCAGCTTGTGGCCCGACCATCTCTTCTGAGACGTATTGTTAGCGTCCAGGGGGCGATCGCGTATGAGGTATAGGCTTTCGCCACGGACCGAGTGGTGAACACCCTGAAGTCAGCTGCAGACGTTGAGGTTACAGACCAGGCGGTGGTGCGTGTCCAGGCTCCCCGGCAGAAGTTGGTTTGGCGGCCAGTTGGCGACAGGACGTCTAGTGCACTGACAAAGATGGCGGCAAAGAATGAAGGTTGGCGCCAAGTTGAGTCCAGGCGCACGAGGAAGTTATGACGCAGAGTGGAACAACTCAGTAGCAGAAGGACCGTTCCGGAGGACCTGATCAGAAGGTGTTTCAATTGCCTTGACGTTGATCACTTCGCTTTTCAGTGCTGCAATGCAAACAAGGTACTTCCATTGCAATCTCCAGGGTCATCAATCCTTCGAATGTCCTAACAGGAGCAGCGGCAAGGTGATCGCTGGTCAGCAGAGTGGCAAGAGCCGGGTGGGTTGAGGCTGGCATAGCAGGACAATCAGACCTGCAGGACTAGGCCTAACTCCTAAGGTCTCAGTCTGGATGCGTCTAGGTTCGGCGTCCCAGCAGTCGGAGGCCATGACAGAATCGACAATGCATGCATGAAGCCAAGAGCGTCTAGGAACGGCTCTCCCAGCAGCCGAGGCCAGCAGTCTTCTTCACAAAAGCACAAACAAGAGAACAACATCGACTCAACTTGATCAAACTCAATGCTTCAGATCCTCCACTCTCACCTTGAGTTTGAAGGGGGCGTTAAGGCTCATGTGGCTCATATTAGTTGTGCCTATATATACTCTACCAAGTCCTAAGGACTAATCATTCTCACTCTAATCCAAGGTTAGTAACAGGGTCAAGTTTCATATTTCATCCATAATAGGTATATATCAGGATGCTTTAGCCCTGTAGAAGGGTTCTCTGTGCACTTGGGTCTTGTCCCGTTTCTTTCTCTCTAATATATAAAAGATGTGCAGTCCTCCTGCGCGTTCGAGAAAAAAAAAGAATCTGGCACAAAAAGTGAAACTATAAAGCCCACTGAAGGAATCATGAGTTCTCTAGGTCAACCCAATTAATTAATGGAACTGACTGCCTAAAGAAAGAAGTAGCCTTCATACATCTAGACACCAGCTGCTCCACAGTACATATGAAGTTATGGACACAATCACACAGGTTCCCTAAATTAATAAAGGTCTGCCACAAGATAGCACATCTACATACAATGCTAAATACTCCCTCCGTTTTTTTATATTTGACGTTCCCAACCGTTTAACAAAAATTAAGGTAACGAGAACCTGACTAAATTGCCCCTGAGTACAAATCAGATCTCTAACCCGTCTCCACATCGGGCGACATTAGGGCTCGCCGTCCGCCACATCCGGGGCTCGCGGCTCCGTAACTCGGGCGCCGCCTCCACTGTCAAGCAAGCCCGCCACGCCTCCGCGTCACCGATAGGCGAAGCAGGAGACCGCGGTCGACGATGCAGGGGGCGTATCCTCAGTGAAGGAGAGGACGAGACTCACGGAAGGAGAGGGCGAGCCTCACAGAGAGACTCCAAGCATTGGTTCCAGTCACGAGAGTGTGTGGAGGTGCGGGATGTAAGGGATGTGAACCGATGGTTGGTCGACCTCATAACAGAGCCTATCTATATCACCCACATGGTGCCGGCGAGCTTGCACGAGTTCATCTTCTTCATCCCCAAGGTATGATGGTGATCCTTGTTCCAGTTTTGCACAGTATGCAAATCCAATTTTGTACTCTTGTATGTGGTCACTGCTTGGGTACCTCGGAATGCTTGACTGCATCTCACCTGCTCCATACGCGGTAGACTGAATGAAGGAGATGTTGACGGTTTCTTCTGTTATACTCCGGCCCAAGAATCAAATCTATATCCCGGATCCCTACCAAAACAAATCTAGATCCCAGATCCCTACCAAACTGACCCCAAGCTCCTGCGGAACCATTAGTTACTGTCCATTCTAGCCACACAAATGAGCATTTACCAACACATCACCAACTGTGTTGCAACGAAACCATCGTTATAAAAAAATATGGGGCCATACAACAATGCAGATAAGCTTGCTGACACTGAGCAATTCTGATCAACGCATGGAAAAAGGAGTATTCTCTTCTATTATTTCCTCACCCCAACCCCAAGGCTGGAAAAAACAGTACGTCAAATTATCTGGAAAGAAAACAAGGTATACAGACAGATTGTCGTTAGACCGTAAAACACAAGTGCAAGCCTGAACTGAAGCATCCTCCAATTGGTATTTTTATTTCTGCTGTCGGGCAGTGTTTAGCTTGTTTGCCGCACCTCGTACTGGTGGTAAATCCTCAACGGCGTCTCATTCGACACTGGTCTTGCCTCTGACCAGAGCTCCATGTTCACATCACCAGTCCCCCAGTGCACGAAACATTTGCTAACCTCCCTGGGATTAAACCGATTCACCAAGCTCAGCCCGGCACACTTGTCCACTAGCATAATTGCCTTTTTATTTTTGAAGTTATAATTTTTCTTGAGAGGCTTTTGTTGTAGAGAATGTAGAAAGATAATTGCCTTCATTGTTTAGTTCTGTTGATGCTCCTATTTTATGCTGTCACAATTTTGGGTTCCCCATTGTTTCCAATGCTGTCAGAATTTTATCTATGCAATTAGTTGAATGCTGTCAGAATTTGTCTGAATTTTCTGGGCAATTAGTTGAATGCAATTAGTTGCCAGCAGATTACTATTCACTGGTATTAATATCATGGATCTAGGCTTTTGTAGACTGTCCGGTGGGACATTCAAACAAAATTTTCTTGACTCTACATGGATGCATGAAGGAAGTGATGAAAATTGGAGGTGGAAATGGATATAACATCCCACACATCAAGAAAGAGATGCTTGAAAGGCAAGGGCGTCTTCCTTTACAACTCAAGTGTGATGCATCATTGGTTCAACAAGTTATGGTTCAGACCAGTGAATAAAATTGTGTTTATTGTTTGTCTAGTGAAAGTATTAGAACCTTGGTCATTTGTTTAGTGTTTATCTAGTGAAAAAATTGTCTAGTGAAAGTTTCTGGATGCTGAAAGTACTAGAAATAGTGTTTGGTTAAACTTGGTCTTTTGATGAATGCTGATGGAATCTTTGGATGATCTGCCTTTTCTTTTAATTGTTGGTGATGGAGTGGAAACTGTTATGAATGAGTTACTCTCTTGCTTAAGATTGTGGTTTAGGTTGTTGATGATGGAATATTCAGAATGTTCAGTTAGTGATCCTCTTCTACAGATAAGGACTGGTTTGGTTCCCTTATTGTTTGTGAGTGCTTCTGTTATGGTTCCTAGTTCATAGGGGGATAAACAGCGCCAAAAAGATAGTCGGGCGGAGTCGGCTTGGGGAGGGGGGGGCTAGACTAGTAGAGAGATCTAGGACTAATTCTTCTTCATTGTTTGATCCCTCCTTAAGGAGGTACAGTCCATCCTTATATAGATAGGAAGACTTGGCCCCCGAGTAACTAACTCAATCTTATCTAATCTAATCACAATTAATTAACTCAATCTTATCTAATCTTTAACCACTAATCCTAACCTTGAGCCTATCCCTATGGGCCTCCATGCCCTGGGTTGCCGCCCCATGACATTCCCCCACCCTTCGAAGACAGCTCGTCCTCAAGCTGTAATGGGGTGCATGGCAACGGTCTTGTTGTCTAACTTGATATGCACGTGAAAGTGCAACCCTAACTAGAAGCCTTTTACATCTCGGATTTAATTTATTTGTAAATAAAATAAAGAACCTAACATATGCCAAGGTTGGTCCCCCTTGATCCCATGGGAACAACCTCGTCCAGGCTGCAAAGGTCAAGACGTGGCAGCTCACCAGCCGTACGGCCTGAGCTGCCGCGAGTTCTAGTGGAGACAGTGCTGTTAGAATGCATATCTCCCTTTCTATATTAGGCTAATTGAGTATATCTCTCCTTTCACCTGCGTGTGATTGCTCCCTTAGTAGAGATATTTCTTTCCCTAGTAGAGAGGTTTGCCTTCTCAAGCGATGTGGGCCAGCCCTAGGTGCCTTGGCCCCCAAGGCCTTTCACCCTATAAGCTTGTAATGGTTCATCTGTCTTATGATCAATAGATTATACAGATTCTACCCCTTTCCACTCTTCTAACATGGTAATCAGAACCATTTTTTTCTGCTTCCACCCCGGTGGCTGATCTTCCTAGCCGCCTCCCTCCCAACCCCCTCTCCGCCCACCCCCTGCTGCCTTCCACCATGGGTGACAACCTTCTCACCCCTGAGGAGCAAGCCCGCCAGGAGAGAAAGGAGGCCGACCTCCTCTAGCAAGTCGTCGAACATCTCCACGCTACGTCGAGAGGGAGGCCGCTGATGCCCGTGCCCATAATGGAGTGCCCTCATCTTGCTGTATTTGGATGAACCACAGCTGGGCGACATCGTCGAGGTTGTAGGAGGCCATCCACACACGTTCCTCGTCGATGATGCAATGTTGATGGAAGTAGGACTCACATCGGTTAAGGAACACCAATGGACCAGTTTGCCATCATACTTTGGGAAGTCCAACTTTTGGAACCGCGCGGGTCGATCCTGGTGATGATCGCGGGTGTGTTGTCCCTTCCCACCCAAGGCAGAGGACTCGGTTCGGCGGTCCTGCTGGAGTTCGGCCACCGACAGCTTGAGGGATTCCACTGTTGCTACAAGGGATTGGATGATGGTGACTAGGTCGGATGTGTTGGGTTCCGCCATAGCAAAGGTTAATGAGGTTGCGTCGGATGGTGATGAAGAGATGGATTTGGGTGGCGGAAGTGGTGGGGAGGATGGCCTGGAATCTGATACCAGATGTTATGGTTCCTAGTTCATAGAGGGATAAACAACGCCAGGAAAATAACCTGGCGGAGTCGGCTTGGGTGGGGGGGGGATTAAAGAGATCTAGGACTAATTCTTCTTCATTGATTGATTCCTCCTTAAGGAGGTACAGTCCATCCTTATATAGATAGGAAGACTTGGCCCCCAAGTAACTAACTCAATCTTATCTAATCACATGTAACTAACTCAATCTTATCTAATCTAATCCCACGTAACTAACTCAATCTTATCTAATTTAATCTCAAGTAACTAACTCAATCTTATCTAATCTAATCTTTATCCACTAATCCTAACCCTGAGCCTATCCCTATAGGCCTCCATGCCCTGGGCTGCCGCCCCATGACAGCTTCAGGTATAGTGGTGTTGATTGATGCTGATGATTGTTTGATCAGTGCTCTTGTTGTTTGATCAGTGCTCTGGTATATACTACATGGCAGTAGAATACTCCTTGGAGTAGTTGTTTGATACTTTGATCAGTGCTCTGGTAGATGCTCCTTGGAGTAGTTGTTTTGGTTGATGCTAATGATCCCATGGCAGCCAACCAAGTTTGATTCTGCTTTTGGAGTACTGTACAGTATTGCCTCACTCACTAGGTAGGCAGGGAGACACAAAACAAGGAGCTCCTCTAGATGCAGGCGAACAGCACAGGAGCACTGTCAGCCCTTCGGTTTTGATCTGGTACAGGATCACACCAGCGCACTTCTCACTAATTTGAGCAGAGGAGTATAATAAGGGGGTAAAATTGGAAAGTTGTTTCACTTTGTACTACCAGTGACAAGTATTTTGAATAATTTTGGTTTGTACTACCGGCGACGAATAAAAAACGGAGGGAGTACCGTTGTTGTATGGATTTCAATTCCAACTTTATCTTAAAAAATGTGAAAACAAGTTTCGCAAAAGAACAGACCAATAGAAAGCAGTAAAAGTAATTAAGGGGCAACAGAAAGTGAAAATCCTATCTATAAAGGTGAAAGTGAGCTAAAAGTGATAATGCCAATGGGATTGTCGCATGCCTTACCATTTGATATAACTCCTCTTGCGAATCACCTGTCCCTGGATGACCAGTTTGAGCAGTGGAATCCACAGATGCTGCATAGAAAGCAAGGTTGTCAAAACTCAATCAGCACCATGAACAAGCAATCAAGTAGCAACCTTGTAGAGCATAGAATGAGATGCAAGTAGCGAGTGGAAAATTTCTGCGCTTACTAGTGGAAAGAGTCATATAGAGAATTTAAGGATCAAGTACAAAGAAATATCGCAGAGTAGCATTTGCAACAATACCGAACACAAATGAGAACCACATTTGGTGAAGGAAAAACGCTGAAGATCAACACAGTAAAAATGACAGGCACTGTAGACTAATATGTAACCTCCATCAGAATTATGTATGCACGGTTGCCATTTCCATTTTTTTAGTCTAAACAATTAGAAGCTTGTTTTTCCAGCATAAACATTGCCTTAAAGAATAATGTGGAAAACAGAAAATTACTAATCCTTAAGAGCATCTAGCGTAATGGTTGTTAAGGCCCATTAGGCTCAGGCCCACTGCCTATATATATAATAGTCCTTAGGGGCTGATGATTTGTGGTTAATCCTAAGGTTAGTGACACGGTAACAGAGGAGGTTTCGATTAGGGTTTTGTCAATTGCACGAGAGGGCTAGTGTGAGAACGGTGCGGATAGTCACCAGCTTCACAATCAGGATGAAGGTCTTGTCGTAGTCGACACCAAGCCACTGGGTGAACCCACAGAGAACCTAGCGCGCCTTGTACCGCTTGAGGTTACCGTCAGCGTGGAGCTTATGCTTGAAGATCCACTTGCCGGTGACAACGTTAGAGCCAATAGGATGTGGCACGAGGTCCCAAGTGATACTGGACAGCAGTGCCTCAAAGTCCTCCATCGTGTGTCACCAGTTGGGGTCAGTGAGGGCAGCGCGGCAAGAGGACAAAATGGGAAAGACGGTTGTTGACGAAGCAGCCATGATCTGAGCTGGTTAACGAAAGCCCAGCTTCCCCCATGTGGTCATGCGGTGATGATTTACCATAGGGGAACAGGAACGGCCCCTATGGCAACGCACGGAATGGAGACAAGGCCAAAAGAGCGTACTGCAGTGACGAAGCGTCAGCTTTCAGCCGCTGTCGTCGATTGTTGACCAGCAACGGCCGAGGGGTGGGTGCTGGGGCGAGGGCGACGAGGCTGGCTAAAGTCAACCGAGGCACGGGCATCGGCGTGAAGGAGCCAATGCAGGCTGGAGTTGACTGGGACAATGTAGAGCAGGCTGGAGGGCTAGCACTGAGGCTTGGCATGACCAGCGGGCCTAGTAGGGGGCCAGCGGCCCTAGCAGGGAGGCAGGTGGTGCTATTAGGGAGGGCACTGAGCTCGAGGTGTCGGGCGTGCTCGCTGGAGGTGCAAGGACGCCCGTCGCCGGAGCAGGGGCACTAGCAGGGCCAGATGTGGCTACTCGTGGGGCAGGAGAACCTGCAAAGGCAAGCCTAGTCCTGGTCAACAAGGGGACTAGGGCCGACTCAAAAAGAACATCCAAATCATTAGGAGAATCAGCAATTTCAAAAAAACGAAAGTTGTCTCGTCGAAGCCAACGTGATGGGAGATCACAATATGACTTGTGGAGAGGTCAAGGCAACAATACCCCTTGTGATCGGATAAATAACCAAGGAAAACACAATGGGAAGAACGGAGAGAAAGATTTTATGGGGGTGGAGGTGGAAAGGCTAGGATAGCAGGCACACTCGAAAACCCGAAGGTGCTTGTAGGACAGAATCGTAACAGGGCAACGTAAGGGTTG
This sequence comes from Zea luxurians, assembly GCA_029449295.1. Lineage (NCBI taxonomy): Eukaryota > Viridiplantae > Streptophyta > Magnoliopsida > Poales > Poaceae > Zea > Zea luxurians. The sequence continues at coordinate 11,768,707 of JAOPSE010000043.1, read as the reverse complement.
GGCGTGGTGATGGCCTTGGATGGAAAGACGATTAAGAAGATAGGTGGCGGTGTGAAGACCTTCGACCCATTACCGGGCAGGAAGGGATGCCTAGGACGATAAGCAACAAATGATGTTATTGGTAGTCCGAATAATACGTTCGGGCTTACCATTTTGAGCGGAGGTATAAGGACGGGACATCCAAAGAATAATGTCATGGGTGAGGAAGAAGGTCCAAGTAGACGAGTTGTCAAACTCGCGACCGTTGTCACACTGTATGCTCTTGATAGTGCACCCAAACTAGGTGGACACAAAGCCACAAAGGAAAAGAAGTGTGACAGAGTGGTAAAAATGGCAGACTTTAGCCGAAGCAGAAAGGACCACTAGTGCGAAAAGTCATCCAAAATCACCGAGTAATATTTGTAATTGGACACACTAGAGACAGGAGATGTCCACAAGTCACAGTGCACAGGATCAAACCGAGGCATAGCACGAGAAGACAACAACGAAAAGGGAAGTTGTACATGACGACCGAGCTGGCAAGTGTGGCAGAGGGAAACATTCGTGTCCTTATGACAAGAGATAGCCGACAAGCAAGCTAGACGAAATAGAACATCCGAGCTAGGATGACCAAGGCGGTGGTGCCAAGTGGAGGTTGAGACAACAGTCAGCGCACGTGCAGGTCCAGGCAACAAGAAGAGGCGTAGGCGATCACGTCCTTGGAAAAAAGATCTTCAACAGAATCACCAAGCAGATCAAATTCCGTGCAGCAGTGATTATCAGTAGTAACGCGTCGGAAAGAAAGGAGATTAGCGATAATATCAAGAGTAAGTAAAATGTTGTTAAGGTAGAACGGATTGGAAAGAACCGAATCGCCTACTGAGGTGCAGAGAGGATCCGCTACCAACAAGGATAGAAGAAGGAAGAGCAGGGCGAGGTGGACGAAGGGTAAATGTAAAACCGGCGATGGAAGCAATGTCGTCGGTGGCACCAAAGTCAATGACCCAGACCTCTACCGCGATAGACGGCTACAAAAGAGCCATTGTGCCGAAGGAGTTCGCCAGGGACTGCTAATCCCAGGGCTAGTCCAAGGCGTCCACGGCTACTGTGGCACCCAATGGTACTTGGGCGCAGGCGTCGATGCAGGAGGTGTTGGGATAGGTGCCGGGGGCGTCATCCACTATGGCTGACCACCTGCAGATCCGGCGAAGGTCTGTTGGGGACGTTGCTGCTGCTGAACTGCATCATGATGATGTGATCGGTCCAGGGGTTGTACAAGGAGAGTCAGGCAGGAGAGGGTGTCTTGGCCGCTGGAGTTTCCTCCAGAGCCATTGCTGTTACCACTGTGGCCGCCTCTGCAGCCTTCGTTCGCCCCTTGTTGCGCCCACCGGAGCGGTTGGGCGCACTAGCACCAACAGGAGGGGTGGCAGTAGCCTGAGCGACCTTGGCGGCGGCTTCGGCGCGCTGCGTCTAGAGGGCAGCAGCGCTGAGATGGTAGGGGGCATGGCTAGGAAGGAAAGCGGAAGCGGTAGGAGAAACCTAGGTCTCTAGATACCATAATAGAATATTAGCTGTCAGATATGGATTGATGGTAGAGATACAAGTACAAGGGGTGTACAATACAATAGAGGCAAGGATCATTTAAGGTTTATAGAAATTAGAAAACACCCAATCAATAAAGATCCTTGCCTAATCTAAAGCACTCAATCAATGGAGATCCTTGCCTAATCTATGATCAACTACCATAAACACCAAGACACATATGGCAGGCATGATCAGCATATATGGCAGGCTTAATCAGCCTAATTAAATAGTCTAACAACAACAATGATAGTAACTTAGTAAGCATAACAAGGCCTCATCTTCAAGAAAATGCACAAAAAGGCTTGCACAAGAATATGGGGAAACGTTAATGGGTACAAGACTTCAAGGACCTTATATGAGGAACTTACTACTGGGTGCTTCTTGGAGGACCTTCTGTGCCTGAACGTACTGCTTTTGTTGATCAATATTATTTTGTTGCAAGAGCATGCCAGCTGAAGTCTGGAGCCTTTGTTGCATTCCCAATTGTTGCTGCGTTTGATTAGGCTGAGACTGGAACTGCGACATCATATGTTGTTGAGGTTGCTGAAGCTGATTCTGCTGAGACTGAGGTTGCATCAAACCCATTGATGTCTGCTGAGCATGCTGTTGCTGCTGTGGTTGCTGAATTGGCTTTTGTTGCTGTAACATATGCATACGGACATTTGGCACGGTTCCAAGAAGCTGCTGCTGCTGCTGCTGATTTAGACTTGACACATTTCCCTGGTTTGCCAATTGTTGTGGCTGGTGCAAGGGCATAGATTGCTGGTTCATCATCTGCTGCGTTTGATGCATATTCAAAAGATTAGTTGACTGAACTGGTAGCCTTTGTTGCTGTTGCATCTCCACAGCACCACTCTGTTGATTCACTAACTGATTTTGCTGTAAATTTGACTGATGGCCCATTAATTGTTGTGGCTGCTGTTGCAAAGGAATGTTGGGCTGTTGAGTTGGCTGAGTTTGCTGCAGAGAAGACTGCTGGTGCATGGACTGTGGATGTTGCTGCTGCCTTACCACAGACGGTGTAGGCTGCTGGAGTAATGATTGCACAGGTTGTTGTACCGAATTCAGTGCATTCTGTTGAATACCACTCTGTGTAGCTGACTGCATCGCCATGGATTGAGTTTGTGGAATGGCAATCTGCCCAGGCTGAAGGCCAGATGACATTTGCACCATGGGCTGCTGTGAAGATTGCATCTGTGTTGACTGCAACAAAGTTTGCTGCTGCTGAATGTGCGGTTGCATACGTGAATTCTGCTGCAATTTCTGGTTCATCAACAATTTCTGCTGTTGATACATAAACTGATTATGTGCTTGCTGTTGTTGTTGCTGCTGCTGCCTACCTGCCATTTGTCTTTGTGCAGCATACATATCATGTGGAGTACCTTGTGCTAAACCATTGTTCATGGTATTTTGTGGCATGCCAGACAGATTCTGCAGCGTCAATGTCTGGCTGACACTCGACAAGTTCTGACCAACACTAGGAAGAGAACCTTGAACGGATGTAGAAGCATTTGGCTGCCGTGTCTGTTGCTGAGACATCAACGGGATAGCTGATGACTGTGCTGGATTACTACCTTGTGGAGGAAGGCCAGGTTCCGTTTTAGAAAATACACCATATGAATGTTAAGACAAAGAATGCTTACATTAAAATTGTAACAAACATACAGAAGCACTCGATGCAACATATTATACATAAAATTGACAGTGAGCTTCTGCAATTCTGAAGAGAAAAAAAGGCAAGTATACTGCAAATAATTAGGAAAGCAATTGATTCACGTCTGAAAAGAAAAGTACAGTGGTATAATCATTCAGAATGCATATGACTTTACATCCCAATAATTAATAAGCATTCCCTCCGCTCCAAAATGTATGGTGTTTTAGTTTTGTACTTTCGTCCTAAAACTTCTATAACATTGGTCAAGTTTATATAAAAATAATATTAACATAATAACATATACTCCCTCCGTTCTTTTTTATTTGTCACGGTTTAGTTCAAAAATGAACTAGCAGGCGACAAATATTCGAGAACGGAGGTAGTACAATCTATAATACAAAATAAATGCACTATGGAGACATCTCTCATGGTGGATCAAATGGATTTGATTTTATGTTGTAGATATTGGTGCAATTTTCTATTTTGACTTATGAGATCTAAAACAACCTACATTTTGGGGCAGGAGAATAACAATTAAGCCCTTTGTGGTAAAAATCATCTAAGGCTCTGGATGCAAAGTATTTTCTGAGTATTGGGCAACTACTATGGTTCTGCAAAAAAAAACTCTAGTTTTGGAAATCTATTGCGTGTTTGAATGCAACAAACCTTCTATTTTCAAAGACATGGTATTGTTTTGTAGTCTTTTCAAGTTTTAGATACTCCACTCATAACCTCTTCTTTTGTAACCGACGGTTTTGCACACCTTTATCTTATTAAACTACAGTTACTTCATACCATAGTTTTTCTAAAACTAAGGCATCCAAACAGGCACTACATTATGGTAGCCAATAAATTTTAGCAACAACAAATTTGCCCTTTAAAACAATAAAGCGATTAAAAATCGTGAAGATGTAAATACAAACATATTAGGAAACAAGTGAAAATAAAAAGGCATGCATTCCACCAGTGAGAAGTAAACTCTCTCAATGTGGAAAACTTAACTGTGCACAAATATCTTGCATGTGTTCTTTTCTTCTTCTTTTTTTGAGAAGCAAATACATTACTAGCACAAAAAAAAGGTGTGATGTTGCATTTGCTGTGTATTGCTACCTGGACCAGGAGGGTTTTGATTTGGAATCACTTGAGCATTTCCAGGGTTCTGTTGTGTCTTTTTCTGGCTTTCCATGGACAGCATTTTCAGAGAAATCTTCCTCAGATAATCAGACTGAGTGATACAAAACAAAAGGATTTAAGTTGTATTTTTTGCATTAATACAATTTACATGTGCAAGATGCATGGGCCCATGATATTTTGATACCATACCTCCTAATTCCTAAATATGATTAGCACAGTATCCATGATTGCCCCATCATGTATGTTAGCATGATAAAAAGATGCTATAAGCATCTAAAATTTACCTAAAAGCCTTTAAGCTTGATCATAGTATTAACCCACCCCATGACTGAACATTCTGACTCTGTACAGGAGCGTACTAGAGTTAGGCTAAATGTACCTGGCTGGTGGCGGCAGTATAGATTTTCTCTTCAAATCGCACGGCAATTTTGTGAAGCTCAGTCAGCCCCTCCGGTACTGATACTGGCAGGTGCTTCTTCAGAGTCTCCATTCTACATATATAATGCAAGAAGTGATATAGAGAGAGATACAATGGTAAATGTCTTTGATTACCATTTAATTAGTCCATTAACCAGAAGCCCCAGTACATGTACAAAAATAGTGTACTAGTGGAAAAAGTGGGCATGGAATTTGTGGACCACTAATGTACATACATATGGTTGAACTGAACAAACAACTAGGGTAAAAATGGACACATTCAAGTGGCAACTAGGGTAAAATTCAAGTGGCGTCTAGGGTAAAATGAACACATTCGATTGGCAAGCATATACATGGCTTATGTAATAATTAGTTGGCAGAAAAATACTGGAGTCATACTGCATAACAAAGGCTAAAAGCTCCCACACAAGATGAGGACCTAGGAAGGGGATTTTTACATGGTTTTACCCTTTCTCATTTTGCAAGAAGGTTGACAAATTGGAGTCAACAATCTACCGATATGCCATGCCTACCTGGGCAGAGAACAGTTGGAAAAAATAATCACATCATGGGTTGTTGCATTCTACACCCATACCTTAAAAGAACTCAAATGCGCATTGAAGTACCCCTCATGGCTGAGAAAAAAATGAGTAGTCATTGTTGCACAATCCAGCTCGGTTTGTTTTTTCCTTCTTAGTTGATTGATTAGTTTCCTTTCTTAGATAATTGATAGTTGATTGATTAGTTCTCTTTCTCTCTTTTTTAAAGATAAAAACATAAAAGATTTTTTTTCGCTGCCAAACTACACCGCTGCAATAGATGTATTATATTAATCTGTTTATCTACACAATTACAAAGGCTCATAACCATAAATCACAGCACCAATCAGCAATCAATTAGCTATTAAAGAAAAATATCCAAATAGCTAAGAAAGAAAACTAATCAATCAGCTATCAATTAGCTAAAAAGGAAAATAATCAATCAACTAAGAAGAAAACAAATAAACCGAGCTGAATTATGCAACAATCTCCCCCTATGTCTGTCTCGGTTCATATGACCTTAAGGATGCAAATCTTGCCACGAATTTCAGCAAACCGTGCGCACCCAAGTGACTTCATCAGAATATCCGCAAGTTGTTCTTCGTTACTCACATGATCCATGCCCCAGTTGTGAATCCTCCGGATGTGATGATATCAGACCATATGCAGCTTTTGTATGTACTGGTGCAGAGATGGCTTTATAAAGATATTTTTTGAATCATATAGCAAGCAAAAAGGTAGTCAAATCTACTGATAATTTTGGTAATAAAATTTGGTTTAAATAAAGATACATGATCTTAGAAAGTATGATATTGCATTGGATGGTATCAATGCAGATCCGTGGGTATACAAACGAGACAAATGTTGACGTATTGTTAGGTGTAAATGCACGGATGGATCAACAGCAAACGCATGATACCGTCTGTATCTATCTAAATAAAGTAAAGGGATAACTGGATAAGTAAAGAGGGAACCAGTGGATCGAATCGATCGAGTCGATCGAATCGTAGAAGAAGCTACATGGATCAACCACGGCGAAAGAAAAAAAATTGGAGTTGCTTGACAATTCCCATTAGAAAGGGAGGAGGTTAGATGGAGAAGACGTACATTTTATTGACGATCCTCTGGCGCGCCTCGGGCTGAAGCTGGGTGCGCCAGTCGCTTCCGGTGGGGGCAGCCGCGTTAGGGTCGACGCCGCCGACAGCAGCGACGGTGGCAGGGTCGGCTCCCTGCGTGGGACGCCAGTTGGCGGCGCCGTCCATGGCTTTCCGCCGTAGAGACTCGGGCGCCTCTTTTGCTCTTTCTGATCTGATTGCTGACTTCGATCGATCTGCGGGGCGACAATGGAGGGAGCGCTGGCTTCGTTCAATCACTCCCCAGCTCCTCGCTGAAGACGACGAAATCGATTGTAGCAGGGGCGAAGGAGCGACCAAGAAGGAGCTAGCGACGAGCGGACGACGACGAAATCGATTGGAGCGAGCAAGGCTCACGCGGCACGCCTAACGAATCAGGATGCTGCTGAATGAGCCAGCAAATCGCGGATCAATAACCAGCGGAACATGTACAACCCTAACAACAGTTATGATACAGCCATGATATTTTAGATCATAAACATATATAAAGAGTCGGGAAGAGATGAGTTATTCGCTAAAATTTCATCTCTTTTTATTTTTTTCAAAATTAGACCCTTAGAGACCTAAAAAAATATATATTAAATAAGGTTATATATACCCTTAAGTATTAACCATATATGTATCTATGTATTATATAAAACAATTTTAATATCCGTCCCACGCTATCTTTATCCTTCCCGTTTATTGAAAAAAGAAAAATTGTGTACCTCTACATTCACACCTCACGTAAAATCAATAGAACATATATTTTTATATCTTATTAAAACAAAGACAACTCATATGATATATGGAAACCGTGGCAATACACAGGCAATAAAGCATCGGTTTCAATGGTCGTCTCGCGTCATCCTCCTCCTACAAAAATAAAGTAAAATTGTGCATAAGTAAGAGTTTGAATCTTGATTGTTAACTGCACGTTCACATCCACCTAACCAATAGAACACATATTATTGTGTTTTATTAAAACAAATCCTACCAATGCACGGACAAATTACTAGTATTTAAGTATTTGTCGGTTTTATCACGACAATTATAAATTTTTCATGAAAAATAGAAATTCACTTATCATGCTGTCAAAAATCCAATCTAAAATCGAGAAAAGAGCAAGTATTCATGTATATTGTTTTACTAACTACTAAAACCTTTTCCTTTTATCTTCCCTATAATTTTATTGTTTTTGCTGACATTGCACGTCAGTCCAACATGACCTAGCAAACTCTAAGGTTAAATGTAGTCCCTTCTCCTTAGACGCCACATGTGTGGTTGTAATAATTGATGTTAGAGTTTTGTGGCATGTTCATGCTTGGTTAGGGTTCCTGATTTTTAGTCCTTCATACGTGTTGTAGAACTTCTGGATGTAGTACAAACCCTTAGACAATATGGTGTTTTGTCTGTGCCCCCATGGTATGTTGATATGTTATTGCATTATATGTGATGTAGAGTGCGGAGGTAGTTTGGTCCTAATCCCCCCTTTTATGTGTATGTTATTGTCACGGTTCCTCCTAGTTGTGCCTTTGGAATCCATGGTCGTGTTGATAAGCACATGTGTTGGTCAATGACTATTCAGTATATGCCATATAAGCTCAAGAACATGACTTATGGTTTGATAGCAATGTGTACACACTAAATGGCTTTGTAAATGATATAGCTAGCAAGATCATATGGCGCTCGAGCTAGCAACTGCTAGTTTGGGTTGTTGACATAGATGGTGCAAGAGAGTGGAAAGTTACTAGTAGTGATTAGTTTGAGAATATGATTATATGTAGGATGGGTGAGAAGGTAATGCATGTAACAGTGATGTTGAGAAAGATGTAGTTGTACTTAATGATGTGGTTGAAGGAACATCATATAGTTTGTGTGGGCTAGAAGTGGATTCAAAGAAGAGATGGAGTGTGATTACACAAATGACAACTTGGCAGAATGTTAGAATGCATGGATCTAAGACCACAAACACCTACTAGTGGACATGTTGTTTGATGCAATCAGGAAAAATATAATGATACTATTTGAGAAGAGGAGAAAGATATTCAAGGCTTTGTTAGGGTTCATACTTCTAGCCATAGTGCACCAGATCAATGTAGTTTCAAAGGGGTTGGCCCATCTAAAGGCTACTAAGGGAATGCCAAACCACACAGAGGTCACTATCATATACAATGATGACAACATGTTGTGTACCTAGACCAGCACATTTTGTTAAGAATATATACAGAGGGTATGCCAAGACGATTCAATAAAGATGATGCTAAACTAGGGTGATGGGCTCGATCTCGGTCCAGGGACTCGGACTCGGTTTCTAAGGAATCAGACTCGGCGACGAGCGGCTCGGCCCACATGTCAGAGCAAGATTTGTTCGATTGGTACATACAAGGGAAGATAATGATCAATTATTCTATTAGATAAGAATGATATCTTTATAAATGTAGGATGTCCAGAATTATAAGAGCGCACATGTAAAGATAGAGATAAGTATCCCCATTTGTAGGAGGGTCGGTTAGGCCGATCGCCACCCTTTTTTAGCTAGCAGCTAGATAAGCTTTATGTAACCAATAGCACCTCAGTACAATGATCTCTTCTAGGAAAGCTACTTGTAACCAGCCCTCGCCTTGGTCTATAAAAGGGGAGGGTTGGCCCGAAGGCAGGGGGACGAAAAAAGGAGAACGACACTGGATGACTTAGCCAAGTAGCAAACGCCCGATATGTATCACTTGAGAACCAACATCTCATAGAGACTTGGGATCCTTCCCTCTCTTGCCCGCTTATATCGCACATCTATCTTTGTCTATCCCGATTATATCAAGGATCTTGTGAAGTTCAGAAATATTTCGCCATAGTAATTAACGAGAATAGTGCCTACTCGACTTAGTCGTAAAGCGAATATGAATTTGGAGAATAAACTCAGTCTCGCGATTTAATTGAAATTAACTCGACGACTTTACTCGCTTCCACATATTCAAATAGCCATCGTCATCTATCTACAACATCTATCCCTCCGCCAGACATAACATAAAACAATTATTAATAAAACATTAACTTTCTTAAATAGACTAAATCATCACAATAGAATCACTAAAATATGTCGGCTAGCCGGATAAAATACTTAGCCTATCTCTCGTATTATTAAACCAATCACGTTGCATATATAAGTCTACCAACACATTCTTCACATCATTTAAACCTCCAACCTATGCTCCACCACACATCGTGATTAACACATCTAGTCAATTCATCCATCAATCCAAAGAACACGAATCATAATTCCGCTTACCGAGACCAAGTCGACATGATGATCGCACAAATGACGAAACTCGGGTTTAGATGTTTTGCCGAGCACCAAAACGAGCGTTGCACGGGCATCGCTCCTTCACCATCTTGCCCATATAGACCACCAATAGCAAACAGAGAGCAGACACCCTCCCATGAACCAAGCAGCGCGTAGATGACGAGCACGGTGAAGTAGGTGATGTCGTCGAAGGCACGCACCGGTCGAGTAGATCGAGTACGAGGCTCACGACGTGTGACCACAGGCGTGTGGCTGGAGAAATGGCGAGGCGAAGTTTGATGATTGGTACGGTGCTATTGTGGTGGTGCTGTGATGGCTTTTGCGATACCAAACATAGGTGCACCCCGACGCGATGGAGATAAGCAACAACAACTAGGGACTGTGATGAACATGTAGCGCGACGAACGAAGTCGACGGGGTCGAACGATGCTTCAACTCTTTGCTAGATATTTCATCGAGAAGCCTCCAACAGCAGCAACAAGGCTTTTATGCACGTCGTTGCTGTCCAAACAAAACGACGCCGAGCTGGAGGCGAAGGACGGCACGTCGAGTCCTAGCGACGCACAGCCCCACGAGCGTGCGGCATGGAGAGGCGCAAGCGGACACGACCATGGACACTTGCTGGTGGGGTCGAGTACCCAGACGGTCAGCGATGGCAGGTGGAAGTCCAGCGCAAGGGCGGCGTGGCTCACAGCCTGGTGGCTACAGATGGCCAATAAGCACGAGGCCCGTGAGCCCAGCACGAAGCCCGTTGTTTGGGCTCGATCCGAGCCCGGCACGGCCCGGTTCTATGCGGGCCCGGGCCGCCCGACACGAATAAGTGGACCGAGCTCGGACAGGAAACTAGGCACGGTGGACTAGCCCGACACGATCCGTTTACCCTAAGCCCGTTAAGCCCACTTTTTTACACTAAAACGTGTTTACCGGCCTGTTTAGCCTACTTTTCAGCCCGCTTTTTCGTGCTAAACGGGCCGACCCGGCCCGTTTAGGCCCGCTGCGGGCCGGGCTCGGACGGGAAACGAGTCCACGTGCTTAGACGGTCCGGTCTAGTTTTCTAACTGTGACTGGTGGGCCGGGTCCAAAATGGGCTGGGCTTCACCGGGTCCGGGCCGGGCGGCCCGTTTGGCCATCTCTACTGGTGGCCACCTGACAGCGCTTGGGGTTGGGGTCGGAGTCCTAAGGGTGCAGCGAAGTCCTGATGTGGGCGCCGAGCAACGGACGATGGTCCGCCGACGAGCTCATGTCGTGGCAGACGGCCGGCGTGGGACACCTAGGAGCGAGGGCGCCGACGGCTGGACGGCATGAGAAGGGCGTCGAGCTAGGGCGAGCAACGGCGAGGAGGAGTGGCTGGGAAGAGAATTGACGCTGTGGAAGCGGCTGTGTGAAGTTGAAAACTAAGCACGCAAGAAAGAAGAGGAGTGGAGCTGGCTGGGAGAGGGAACTAGCCGCCGGGCTTGCCTGATGCAAGGAGCTGGGCGCCTGCTGCTCCAAGCCATGATGGGATAAGGGAGAGAGATGACGTGGAGAAGCTAGTGTCTAGGACTGCACGTGGCCACGCATGGGAGAGGCTTCCAGGAGAAGACGTTGGGATTTTAGGAATTGAAGAACATATGGGAGATTCCAGGAACTTGTACGTCATTGGCATAGAGAAGATGTACGTTAGCTTATAGGGATTTCTTGACAGGATGAATGGAATACGGCTAGCTAGGAATGGATCATTGAGGACCTACGAGAAGGGTCCTCGAGGCAGTGAGCAAGTGACGTGGATTAGAGATAAGAATGACTGGAATTTGGAGGTCGTGGAGGGGATAAGGGTGAGACGTGAACAATGGCATGAATTCCAAAGAATTATGTCGGCTGAAACTGAAGAGAAGTGGCGTGGATAAGGATTAAAAAGCTTGAGCGGCGTGGAGAGAAACTCATGAACGTGCTCTCACCAAATACATACTCTCATGAATGTTTTTGCCATTCTCTTTTTTCTACCAAATATATGCATATATATTGTCCCATATCTAAAGCTTATGGCCTAATAGTCCTTAGTTATAATATCTAAATTAGAGCTCGACTTAACTTGAGTTTGCATCACCAAAATTTTGAATCATCGGGCCATACTTAAATTTTGTATCCAAATTTTAATCAACCCCACATCAAACCAAATTAGTGCAGCACGGGTCGCAAAATCTAATTTTGATTCTTAAGTCTATTATTAACCTATTTTGGCAATTGTTCCTTACTAGCCCCTCACTACTCAGTCAAACGACCTATTTGGTACCAAAATACCCACCTTACAACAAGGAGTTAAATAGAGTTTTTCATATTTTTATTCACTTGAGAACATAAAATAAAATGTCCCGGTCCTAATCTTAAGTCGGGGTTTTTACCAAATCAAAACACAGCTTCACCCAAACCATGCATAGGCAAAACAAATTGCATTATTTTAAGGTGAATGCAAAACATGATTACCCTTTTCGGAATAATCACATGTGATGATGATGCTCAAAATGACGTCATGCTTCAATTTGTGGCACTTAATACCTAGGTGATTATTTAACTACGAAATTTGCGAAACATTTTGGACAGATCAGATAGATAGAGATAAAAGGGGTATCGAATTCATGCTGAGCAAAGATGATTAGGACATATAGACCATTATTCTCACCGACTTCCCATGTTTAAGTCCATACCCATATTTAAACATATAGAAACTAGGGATGAAAACGGTCGAAAATGATCGGAAAACACTAAAACTGTTACCGTTTTCATATTTTTATCGGAAACGAAATCGAAACGGTAATTCCAGAAACGAAAACGACATCGGTATTTTAGAATCATCGGAAACGGAAGTTCGGTACAAAAAGTACATCGGTATAGGTTGGAATCTAAAATACAATCGATAACCATATCAATATGAAAATGTCTCAATATGAAATTATCACAATACAACAAAGTTTACAAATATCACAAAAACACAAGTTCACAATTTTCAATATCACAAGTTCACAATTCACAATATCAAAATTTCACAATATAACAAGTTGATCACAAGTTCACAATATAATAAGTGGATCACACAGATCACAAGTTCACAATATAACAAGGTAATCACAAAGATCACAAGTTCACAATATAACAAGTTGATCACAAGTTCACAATATAACAAGTTGATCACACAGATCACAAAGTACACAAAGCCACAAGTCCACAAGTCCCAAGTTCGCAAGATCACAAAGCATTACGCAACAAGTACAATAAAAAACATTCGGAGCATTCATGTTGCATTATCATCATCTAGGTCTTCGTCAACAAGCTTACAACGATGCCTCAGGTCCATCATCATGATCATCATCTAGGTTTTCATCCAACATTTTGTTAAAGGAATATATAGTTGAATCATAGCTAATGTTTTATGCAAAGTAGATTAGAACATGAAGGTAAATTAACCTCAAGTGAAAGATTTCTAGCAAGAGCCTCAAGTTCCTCCATTTCACAAACCATATTAGGAATAACAACACTCTTAGCCTTGGAACCTAGGAATATAAAGATCAATTAGTGCATTAGTAAAAAGGTAATGACTAATTAAATTGTAAATAAATATAAGTTCTTGTTATACAACCTATTCTTGCTCCAGCTATCCAATCTTTGGTGCAGACTAGCGCTTCTACCATGGTAGGGTCAAGGCGAGTACGAAATGGATCAAGTACACGACCACCCACACTAAAAGCAGATTCTGAACCTACTATTGACATTTGCTTCAACTTTGAAGGATCATCCTCATCCAAATTAATTCATTCTTCTGGATTTGCACCTTGTTCATGATATGTTGCAGCAGGTGTTGACGATGATGCGGACACACCAAAAGGTTGAGTTGTATTTGCATGAGGTGAGGATGTCAAGTTCTGACTTTGATGTTCACTAGGCAACTCCAACAATATACGCTTTCGTGGAAGTAAAGCTTCACCTTCACTAGCCATTAGAGCGAATTACAGTTTTTACTTGCAAATAAAAATTGTGACATTATAGTAGATCACACCTTCACAGTTTCTACCATGCGTGGAGGCAGAGCTGTGGAGGCCGTGCGTGGTGCTGGACTGCTGGTGCCGGTGCGGCGGTGTGTGCGTTTGTGCAGTGTGTGTAGCCCGGTAGTGCGACATTGCCTAGTGTGTGTGGTGCAGTGACTGCTGGCCGCACGTGGTGCAGTGACTGCTGGCCCCAGACTCCTAGTGCAGTGCGTGGTGCACTGGTGCGGCAGTGGTCAGTGGGTGCGTCCGGCGCGCGAGGAGGAGAGCAGCGGATGCGTCCGACGCGTGAGGAGGAAGAGCAGTGGCAAGAGGAGGACTGGAGTGCATTTGTGCAAGTGCAACTGGGTGCGTGTGCGTCCATGGCGGTTGGGTGCGTCCGGCAGTGGGTGCGTGCATCCATCGCCACGAAGCTAGATTAGGGATTACAAATTACTTACTGGATTGGGGCTTTGGGGGCAGTGCGTCCGTCTGTGGTCTGCACGTGCAGCCCGGCAGAGAGGAGAGGAGGAAGACGAGTCACGCCGTCACAAAATTTGGGGGCACACCTTGAAGCACCGAGCTGAGCAGTGGCGACTGGCGGTGGCGGCTATGCTTGCTGTGCGGTTGTGCCTGGGCGAGGGGCGAGGGCGATAGAAGACTACAAGTGGAAGAGCAGTGGCCGACGGCAGATGGGTTGTGGACTTGTGGTGGCCTGCTGGGCTGCTTGCTGGACTATGGGCCACCCATGAGTTGTGAATTTAGAATTTGGGCTGGACCATGAGTTTCGGTAAATTCCGAATTTTGAATTCGGTAAATTCCGACCCAAAATGGTAACCGAAGAAAACGGTCGGTAAAGGACTATACCGATTTCGATCTAAAATTCCGATGACCGATTCCGAGAAATACCGATACCGACGATTTCGATCGGAAAAATTCGAAAACGGTTTCCGGAATTCCAAAAAAAAATTCGAAACTGTTTTCATCCTTAATAGTAACACATGGGGTGTTAGAGATGCGTTATGCAAGTTAATCTTGTAAAGTGGTTTAGAGAGCTAGTTAAATTACTTCTATCCATGGTTTGAGTTTAGGTGTCCTAAAATGGTGAGCCTAATATCCGTTACTCTTTGGTGTCATTCCTTAACTTAGAAAAATATAAATTTATATAACGTGTTTAGTGTTTTATTAATGTAGGAGCTATGTTGTGTTAAGTAGGAAAGAACGATAAATGTGCTTGCTAATTGTATGTCTGTAACTCTAGTGCTCCAAATGACTTGAATGTGATTAGTGAGATGAATTGTTAGTGCTTACTAGTTGGTATTAGCTTTAATAAATGATAAGAGCTAGACTATGCTAAGTGTTGGGGGCCTTTTTCGTCGCCGAAGGTCCTCCAAGCAAAAACAGCTTCGGCAGGGTGATATGCAAGCAAGACGCAACACGAAGTTATATGCCGAAGCTACAATCCAGGGAGCTTTGGCATGACGACGCACCTTGAGACGAAGGGCTGCACCGACTTAAAGAGGAAAAGACTGTTTAGTCCATGATGACTTGTGTCATGTTTGTAATTAGCTATTAAGGGCATGAATGTAATTTTAACCGGGTTGCACCTCGTGCCTATAAATAGGCCATGTACTGTTCACGCTGACTTGTATTCACTCGCACGTCACTCTTGGGCTCAAACCTTTTGTCAAGTCGAAGGTACAGATGTAATTTACTGTTATTAATATTTGCTCATAATGAGATAATGAGAATATAAATGACATGACGATTCAATATAATTGTTCATGTTATCTTCCATGTCTCACATGCTTCTACTTTCGTTATTACATACTGGGATGATGAAGGTATGTCCTTCATAACCTTCGTCTGAAGATCATTATATCCTAAGGGAGATAGTGCTTCGAAGGACGAATGTCTTTAACCATTAACATTTTGTGTTGTCTTGTTCTTAATTCATAGCATTTGAGAACAAGTCCCCAACACTAAGTATCAATAACATTATAATTGTAGAGACTAAAGAGGAGTGAAATTAGAATACTTTCTGTTTGGGCTGTGGGTACAATTTTTGTTGTGCCATTAGTTTGGTGAACTAAACTATGTTTTATGTAGAAATGTTCTATACAAAAGTTGTATATAACTTCATTATCTTGCTTGTGTTAAAATTTCATGGCCATAGGTCTAATAGTTTGGAAGTTATGGTTCTCACAAGTTCAATATCAGAATATATCCACATTCTGTTCAGATTTAGAAGATTGTATTGTTTGACTAAGTTAAGCTTAGAATCGGTTCATAGTAATTATAGAAGAGTTTTAGTACATTTTTAAGATTTTCAAAAAGTTATGGATCACCCTTTTTGTTGGTCTAAATCTTCAATTATAGATGTTTGAAGTATGAAGTATGAATATGTCCAAATCTAGACAGAGGCAAATTATTTGTGTTGATTGACCTTGATAGAGATTGAATCATCCTAAGATGATTATAAATGTTTTGTAGACATCTGTATTAGCTTTCTAGAAAGTCTAGGATCACCTGTTTTGGATGCTTAAATCTTTGGATATGCCTAAAATAAGTGTGTGTTCTGTTGGTGTCCAAAAACTGCAAATGCTAAGTTAATCGCTTGGACTTACTTTTGTTTGGCTAAGTAGGTTTGGTTAGTTCTTGATTGATGAATACTTGTAGAAACTCAAGTTAGCATGTGTCCCATGATTGATGTGTTTGCCATTTCCCCTATTATGCTTGCGTGCAAATTAAGTTAAGTATATGGTCGATTATCCCATGTCTTCAGTGGTGTTAGATTCATGTGTCGATGATGTATGGATAGCTAGTGCTTGTGTATGAGTGTTGTAGTGTCTTGCTATTTAGTGTTTACTTCACTATGATGAGGCATCACATGGTCTTGTGTTACTTTTTATTATGTTCATACATATGCATTGTGCATCTCATTAGGTACGCTAGATGTGAGCACATGGACATGAAGGACGTGGCGTTAGAACTCCTCCCCAAGAAGGTGTAGAGGACTTATCCTGAAGAAGAAGGACTGATCAAGGAGACGTTCATCAAGCGGGTGTCGTCTAACAAAAACACTAACCTACACTACAACACATGTGACCTTCTATGACATTTAGATTACGTCACCAACAATGGTATTTTTGTCATAGCATAAGTGGTTGTGACAACTTTATGACAAAAAGACTGTCGTCACAGAAGTGCCGTGTTAAAGCACCTTCTATGACGAATGGTTAAGAAACGTCACAGATTTAATGACGACCACATATTTTCGTCATTAAATCTATGATGCTCCAAATCATCATAGATGAGGGGAAAACGTCATTAAGTGTAGCACTGGACAGGTTGCCACATGGCTGATGACGTGGCGATATGACGTGACAGGTGATGTGGCAAAATTTTATGACAGATATATTCGTCATAAATAAGCTTGCGTGGATGCTGATGTGGCAATAACTTTGTGACAATAAATTTCATCATAAAATGGATGACGTGGCAGATGACGTGTCAAATAAATTATGACGAAACTTATTGTCACAAAACACTTGTGTTGGGGGCCTTCGTCCTCCGAAGGTCCTCAAAAACATTGTTTGACAATGTTTTCCAAGTGGATTATGTGAACAGGTACCTTCGAACTCAGAATCATGAACATGAAGCACGGTCAGGACGAAGCCTGAACCAGACGAAGGACGAGCTGATTACCAAGCTCTGCGAAGGGTGGTGCACAGCCGAAGCTGTGCGCAGGGAAGCTTCGTCGCGATAGCAGAGGGGGGAACCGACTTAAAGATGAAAAGACTACGTGGACCTTAACAGATTTCCATAAGTCATTGTGAAATGTAATGGACATGGATGTAATTTTACGTGGGCTGCGTCCCGCGTCTATAAATAGGTGAACAGTTCTCCCGTACTGTTCACGCTGACTTGGCATTCGCTTGTGCGTCACGCTTGTACTTTTACCTTCTCTCAAGACCGAAGGTACATTTGTAATTTAAAATCATTTCTATCTTTCCATGATTA
The DNA here is from genome assembly GCA_029449295.1 of Zea luxurians. Taxonomy (NCBI): domain Eukaryota; kingdom Viridiplantae; phylum Streptophyta; class Magnoliopsida; order Poales; family Poaceae; genus Zea; species Zea luxurians. The sequence continues at coordinate 11,750,969 of JAOPSE010000043.1, read as the reverse complement.
ATAGAAATGATTTTATGATAATGTTTATGTCATATTTCATGCTTTATATAAGTCCTTCGTCATTACTAGTTACGTTTACGAAGGTATGTCTCTTATGACCTTCGTCCAGAACTCATTATTTCCCGAAGGGGAATAATGTTCCGAAGGACGAAGGACTTTAACATTTAACATTTTTTATGTTGCCTTGTTCTTAACTCTTAGCATTTGAGAACAAGTCCCCAACATTGGCGCCCACCTCCGGTGAACTCACTTCCACTTCGAGTTTTGTGAACACCTTCGGAAGCTATAGACCTTCGCTATGGCGCCGAAGAAAGCTTCAGCGGCTGGGGCTGCAGCACTACAACCGCTGGACCACAACCAGGAGACTGTCTCTCTTCGGGAGGCCCGAAGCCAGAAGAGAAAGGCCGTCAGCCCGACGCTTCAGGAAGAAGAGCTAGACCAAGAAATCAGGGATATGGAGATGCTACATCAACAGGTGCAGAGGAAGAAGGAGAAGATGGCCCGCCTAGCTGAGTTGCAAAGGCAGATAGACGAAGCCTCTGAGGAAGTTCGCCATCTTACTCACGATGAGCAGAACAGAAGGCCTCATCAGAAAGACCTTCATCAGGAGGGCTTCGTCAACGAAGATGACTGGTATGACAATTTCCATCAGGGAAATTTTGTTTTTGATGATGCTTCTCCTCTGTCCGCTGAGCTGCAGGCTACACCTTGGCCTCCATCCTATAAGCCACCCCAGCTTCCCATGTTTGACGGCCACTCCGACCCGAAGCAATTCTTGATGAGCTACGAAGCAACAGTGTCTTCGTACGGGGGCAATGCTGCAGTCATGGCGAAGTCTTTCGTTATGGCCGTCAGGAATGTTGCTCAGACCTGGTATTCCTCCCTTCGGCCAGGAACGATCACTTCATGGCAGAAGCTGAAGGATATGTTACTGACCAGCTTTTAAGGATTTCAGACGAAGCCGGTCACAGCTCAAGCCCTGTTCCAGTGTATTCAGGATCATGAAGAATACCTTCAGGCGTATGTCCGAAGGTTCTTACGTTTGAGGGCGCAGGCACCAACGGTGCCCAATGAAATTGTTATCGAAGCCATGATCAAGGGGCTTCGTCCTGGACCTGCAGCTCAATACTTTGCTCGGAAGCCTCCTCAGACTTTGGAGAAACTGCTCCAAAAGATGGATGAGTACATTCGTGCTGACAATGACTTTCGCCAAAGAAGGGAGGAGACCTTCAGATTTTCTGAAATGACTAGGGGCTTCGGAGGAAGATACTACCCGAGGCATGTCCGGTCCATCCACAACACTCAGAATGATGATAAGGGGAGTCAGCAGAACAGACCGCAGTGCTCCTCACAGGCTTCGGGGCAACAACAAACTTCCTTCCGGCCACCAGCTCCAAGAGGCAGAGGCGCCAGGGGCTTCGGCGGAAGATTCGGAGATCAACCAAGGAAACTGTTTTGCTTGTTCTGTGGAGAAAGCAAGGGCCATACCACTAGGACGTGCCATATTACAATCCAGAAGCAAAAGGAAATAGCCGAAGCTGCATCTCAACAAGCTCAGCCGAAGCAGGTCATGCATACTGCTTCGTATCATCCGCCTTATATCCCACAATACATAGACAACCACCCTGCAGCTTCTGTAGCTTCGGCAAGTCAACCTCAAGCTTCCTGGCAACAGCCTCCGCCTCCACCTCCATTGCAACAGGGTCAACAGCCAGAAGGGAGTCAATATGCTCCACATCAAAGGGACTTCAGAGAACAATCCGAAGCTCGCACAGTCAACAGCACTGTGCCAGAGTCGAAGCACATTTATTGACACATATCCTACCTTTGATAGCAGTCTTTTCTATTCAGTTCTATTTTCTGTGAAGCAAAAAACATTGATAGTTTCCATGTAATAATTTCATTGTTTCCCACGAGGAAAATCTATTTGCTCCACAAGCTTAAGTTGCTGAAGCTTAAAACTTTTTCCGTTAACAAGGAGGACCTTCGAATTAAAAATCCTTCGGAGTAACAGAAAGTCGTTCTAAAGAACGCAGAGTAAGTTCATGAAGTCACAAAAAGCCGTTCCAAAGGGAGCGCAGTGTAAGTTTTCTGCTCAAAAGTCGTTCCTAAAGGAATGCAGAGCCTACAGCGAAAAGTCAACGCTGATACCGCCTAAGTAAAAGGCGAAGAAGCTCCAAAGACGTTTCTAAGGGAATGCAGAGCTTATACCGTCTAAGTAAAAGACGAAGAAGCTCCAAAGACGTTCCTAAGGGAATGCAGAGCTTACGAATATATTTTATGTGTATCTTCGGAACAAATGTCATTTGCATAACATAACATCATCACATCATTTTGCATAGCATAAGCATCATACATCATGTTGCATTTGGCAAAAGAAGGGAACACAGTATCAACCTTCGAAAGGACGCCTTGAGAAAGTGAAAATTGTGTAAAGTCACAAAGGAATGCAATGACAATCTTCGGAATACAGCTTCGGAGAATATTTTTACGAAGCATGCACGAGCTTCATCAGAGTAATATTGAAATTGTATAGCTTCGGAGAATGTTTTCATGAAGCATGGACGTGATTCATTAGAATAATTTTAACGGAGAATGTCTTCTTCACGAAGCATGAAAAGAAGGGAAGGTGTTTTTTCGCCGAAGGCTCAAAAATGGTATGTATGTAGAGTTTCATGCATCGTAAAGAATTGAATAATGAAAAGAGACTTGTATATTACATTCAAATGTACAAAATGTTACATAGATCACACTTTAAATGTTCTTCCTAAATAGCATCTAGTCTTCTCTTAATACTGCTTCGGCGGCCTCATTTAGAAGTTGATCAACAACTTTATCCATGATAGCTTCGGCCATTTGCTTAATCTCGTCATCCCCTTTTGCATGAGGGTCAGCGAGCGATCCAGCAGGTTCTGAGGGAAGAGAACATTTCTACATTACTATTGCAAATCGCGAACAAAGTTTGAAATAAAAGTTACAACACAATAAGAACGACTAATTAATACCTAATTTCTTTTCGGGCTCTGTACTTCTTTCGGCAGTCTCTGCCACTTTCCTTGCATCATGGATGCCTTTTTCACTTCTTTGAATTATTTCTTGCGCCATTTCTCGGCCGCCATTGTCCCAGATATCAGTGAAGAATTTACCGCCAACCATGCTTGCTTCGGTTGACGGATCTTTAATGTCTTCAGAGGACAGAGCAGCTTCGGACTGAGCTAAAGATTTTATATGTTCACAACCTTTTTTCTCTAGAACAGCAGCAACTCCTCTGGCACCTGAAAAAGCGCAGATGTCACCGCGGCTGCTCAGGATTTCCTCGAAGGCTTCTGCTTCGTGACTGATCCAGTCCAGTGGACCTTCGGGATTGCCTCTTGGAAAATCTTCTTCGCTAGAAAAGGCGCCAACGCTGGCGAAGCTGGATTTTATCTTCTTGACGCATTCTACAGATTTGACATAGCATTTCCTCTGAGATGCGCGAAGCTCCTTAACTCTTAATTCCAATTTATTAACCATATGATCACTAAGTTCTCGTTTTGTTTCCTTAAGCACGCGCTCCTCTTTAGCTCTAGCCAGCTGTTTCTGAAGATCTTTAATCTCGCGCTTTTGGGCTTCGGCCTAGGTTTTTGAAGCAGCTTCGTCCTTCTTTACTTTATCTACCAGCGTAAGCAGAATTTTATCCTTTTCCAGAGCTTCGTTTCTCAATTTGATAACTTCGGAGCGCAAATTGTTGAACGCAATCTCATAGCTTTCATCTTCGGCGCTTTTTTGGGCTCTTAATGCGTTGCTTAGAATTAAGCCCTATACGAAAAAGAATCCATATAAGAATAAAGGAATGAATTACGTATTAAAAAAGTTTTTTCAAACGCTTAATTCCCATACCTTTAGGCTATTGTATGCAAGACTGTCTGCGAGATCCTCTTTAGTCATGGCGCTTAATCCAGCTTCGAGCTTCGGGAAGCCTATACTCCTGGCCATCTCTCGGCAGACAGATAGTTCTTTATTATCAGGTAGGCAGTATAGGAAGTCATCTTCATTTGTCCCATTGAATATTACTGCCCCCTTCGGATATTTTAGCTCTTTCGCATAATGGTTGGCCTCAAAAGTTTCTTCTTCAGATAGTTTCTTCCCTGAAGCGTGTCGTATAATGTAATCGCATATGCTGGCAGGAGTTTCGGGGATGGCAGTATCAATTTCTTCAAAAACTGGTTCTGATATTTTTATTGCTTCGGCTTCCAAAGGTTGCTCCTTGTAGGGCTCTGAAGGCCCAGCTTCAGCTTCAGCTTCAGCTTGTTGCGTCGAAGTTTCAGTAGAAGCTTCAGCAACTTCAACACTCTTTTTTGGAGTTGTGCTTGAAGACTTAATTGTCTCCAAGACATCTAGTACGTTTACCATTCTTTTCCTTTTTGGGGTCGCCGATGGGCCCTTTTGGTCTTTTATTGCTTCGACATTTACCGAAGGACTTAAGATTTCAGACATTTTTGGTTCTTCAACCTTCGGTTTCTCTGATTTTTCCGCTGAAGGCGCTTCAGTCTTTTCTTCCATCTTCGGCACTGAAGCTGGTTCGGTAGCTTCAGAGGCCAAAGAAACTTCACCAATAAATTCTGGCACTGTGGCCGGCTCAATAAAACGCACTGGGTGAGTGAGCACTTTCATCTTTTTCCTTTCAGGCGCTGGCCCGCTAGTAGCGCTCGTAGTAGCTTTTGTCGCAGGAGAAGTATTTTTCCTTTTGCGACCCAACACCGGATAGTGATAATCAGGGTAGATAAACCCAACTGCGTCAAAAACACGGTTGAGTCTTTTCTTCTTTCGGCCTCCGAAGGCCGCTGATAGTGCAGTGTTCTCGGCCTTCGAATACGCCCCAAGAAGTTCGTCACTTAATATTTCAATGCTTTTCAACCAATCGTCATCAGGTTCAACAAATTTGCCCCCATATTTGAATGTGTATTTTAATCTGACTAGTCCGCCTTCGTCGGACTCTTTGATGGTTTCCTTCGGCATTTCCCACTTTTCTGCAAGTGGCCATACCCTGAAGGCAATGTGCTCTTGGACCAAGTCCCTTGTCCCAATAAAAGAGCAGACTACACCGAAGGCCCTTTGGCATTCTTCGGCCGCTTCATCCATTTCAACCTTCGGCCTTCGAAGTCCGAAGCGTTGCCAAATGGGGCGCATAATGATACTCTTGACATTTTCTTGCGTTGTTAAGTCATTCTTTACATAGAACCATTCAGTCATCCAGGCTCCGGGCCACCTTTTCCGAAAGGTCGGCACAGGGCAGCTTGACCCAGAGCGGGCGCCAAAGCTGTAACACCCAAAGTTGTTGTGATATTGCTCTTTTCCCCAGGGCTTCGTCTCGTATAATAACTCATGAATGTTGCAGAAGCTTTTAGCGTTAGGTTCCAAACCTTGGCTTCTCGCAGCCCAGACAAACACCCCCATTCTTATGATGGCTTCGGGAGTAATTTGATGCAGGTAGACTTGAAATGTCTTTAGTACCTCAACAACAAAGTTGCTCAGAGGGAATCGAAGCCCTGCCTTGAGAAAGCTTCGGAAGATAACGACTTCATCTTCTTCGGGGGTGGGAGAAGTTTTTTCCCCAGCATCAGCTCTCACAATAGATATATCTCGAAAATACCGCCCCCTCATATTATCAATATGACTCTGCTTGATAGTGGTTTTCCCAAAAACTGTGTGGCTTGGTCGCCACGGCCGATCTTCGGCCTCTTCCCCACCACTTTCTACATCAAAACTGTCGCTGTCATCAGTATCTTCGGACAGACCTTCAAGAATTTCCTTGGTGATTTTCTCTGTATTGGTCTCTGCCATCGCCATAATGAACCCCAAGTTCTTCTCTTCGTCAAGACTCAGCTTCGTCTCAGCAGCGACCTTCTTACCTTCAGACATCTTCGGAAGAGCTAAAAAACTGTTTCCAAGTCCGAAGCTTCAAAATCAAAAAGATCAGCAAATCTTAGTGCACACGAGCTAAAAATTTAGTGGGCCGAAGCAGATGGCAAGTGTGCGTACCAAATAAGCTTGCGGTATGATCTTATTTATATCCTCGGGGCGGTGAAAATTAAAAGACCCCGCTTGTCAGTGAGTGTTGCTATTCTAGCAAAGGGAAGGTGTTTTTTCGGACCTTCGGCTCAGGGCCTTCGTCCATTTCGCAATCTGAATTTATCATTGACAAATTAATATTGCGAGGGGCTACTGTTGGGGGCCTTCGTCCTCCGAAGGTCCTCAAAAACATTGTTTGACAATGTTTTCCAAGTGGATTATGTGAACAGGTACTTTCGAACTCAGAATCATGAACATGAAGCACGGTCAGGACGAAGCCTGAACCAGACGAAGGACGAGCTGATTACCAAGCTCTGCGAAGGGTGGTGCACAGCCGAAGCTGTGCGCAGGGAAGCTTCGTCGCGATAGCAGAGGGGGGAACCGACTTAAAGATGAAAAGACTACGTGGACCTTAACAGATTTCCATAAGTCATTGTGAAATGTAATGGACATGGATGTAATTTTACGTGGGCTGCGTCCCGTGTCTATAAATAGGTGAACAGTTCTCCCATACTGTTCACGCTGACTTGGCATTCGCTTGTGCGTCACGCTTGTACTTTTACCTTCTCTCAAGACCGAAGGTACATTTGTAATTTAAAATCATTTCTATCTTTCCATGATTAATAGAAATGATTTTATGATAATGTTTATGTCATATTTCATGCTTTATATAAGTCCTTCGTCATTACTAGTTACGTTTACGAAGGTATGTCTCTTATGACCTTCGTCCAGAACTCATTATTTCCCGAAGGGGAATAATGTTCCGAAGGACGAAGGACTTTAACATTTAACATTTTTTATGTTGCCTTGTTCTTAACTCTTAGCATTTGAGAACAAGTCCCCAACAACTTGTATGGTTGATGACATGGCAGGTGACGTGGCAATCATATTGTGATATTTTGGTTCATCACTAAATACATTGATGCCTACAACCATCCAAAACATAATGCATATACTTCACAATCATCCAAAGTCACAACTTTTTCCAACATCCATATATTTCAAGCATAATATGTCCAACACACAAAAGAACATGGTTCATAATTCTTTAACCAGACAAGTACTAAAACTCTATAGCAAGAGAACACATATAATAGACTGTAAGTTGCAGTTCCATATAGCAAACATAAGGATAAAAAGAGGTCCACAGTTTTGTGAGATGTGTATTCAGGATGGTTGACACCAGCATCTTAGCAAGCATGCTTAAGGATTCAGCTGATCACGACTAATACTTAATATCTGTCGAAGTAGGATGCTATTTTCTGCTAAGGACTTCTTTAAATCTGCAATCTCAGTTGATTGATTAGCAATGGTTGCCTCAGATGATTGTGACTTGGCTTTTAAGGTATCCATATCTTCTCGAAGTCCATCTTTTTCTCGCCTCTCATTGTCCAATTGAGACTGAAGCTCTTGCATTCTTGCTGAAACAGTCCCTGTGTTGCTTCTCTTGGAGGAGGGCAAAAGGCCAGCATTGTGAAGAAATTTACTTGAACCCGGCAGTACATTGGAAACAACTTCTGTTGCAGGCTTTGCAAGCTGTCCATCTTCAGCTGGTGTTGCCACCATTGCTTCCATATCACCCTAGCATAAGTATTAAAACTTAATATAGTGTAATACAAATTGGAATGTAGTAACAAAGAGAAAAACATGTACTTACTATGGCTTTCTGAACAACTTCACTAAATCCTTTTTTCTTGCTGCAATGCATCTCCTTGAAAAGATCAATTGCACTAGGTTCGACATCTTTATATTTTTCTTGTCTCTAAAATGAAGTCAAATAAATTTGATCAGCATGGAGATCAAAACATAAATTAATTTCAATGCAACAATTTGATCAGCATGGAGATGAAAACATAAGCTAATTATAGCAAGGTTTTCTCATGAGTAATTAAATGACAGCAAAAGTATACATCAGCTACTAATACAACTATCAGGTCTGAATTCTTAGTTACTAATACATCAGCTGCTATGCACAATTATACATCAGCTATCAACAACTAATACATCAAGTGTTGTTCGCCTACAGTTGCTACAGTGCAACTGTTGTTGGCCTGATGTTACTGCAATGCAGCAGCAGGATGCAATTGCTTCCAAAACAATAACAAGTGAACATGTTGGAAGACAATTGGCACACAACAGTGGACAATGCCATGAACATGATTATGTGCTTCATTCAGGTGTATACGGTAACAAACAGGAACCAGGAACTAGGAACAATGCTATAAATACACACTGCTGCTAGCAAAAAGCCACTCAATTAGATGCAGCTACACTACTATAAATACACAAAAAATATTGTTGAAAAAAATAGACAACCAGGAATCAGTGTATACACTAACAAACTAAAGATGTGACTCAAATATTAGAGATAATGAAGCGATTGTGTTGGTAGCAGTAGCCATTCATACAATAACCAAGATTGTGAGAAGCAACAAGTTCCTCCAAGCATAACATAATTAGTTTCTTACCACTACATAAGCTTTTGCAACATATGATTGAGATCCTGTGCACTGTGGAAATTGCACCTTCTCACGATTAAGTTTGTTCTTCACACAATTGTTCTGTATGTAAAATAGAATTGTAAGGTAGACAAAATAGCGATAATAAATTAATAGATTATGTTTATGAATATACAATCAACGTGAGTCATGAAACGAGTGCAGCTTGCAACATATTTTCAAAATTGTAGGAGCTATCTTTTCATCATAAATACAGAACAAAAACAGACTACTTTTAGAAGATAATATGGACATTGAAAAGCATATAAGACACTTCAATAATTTTGTCTTGGGTTACATTAATATTGAGTGAAGGTAAATAATAAGTCTGTCAACTCATATATCACATGGAAAATTCAGAAATTAAGAAAACTGGTTGAAACTGAAATGGTTGCTTGCTTGCTGTTCTTGCAGCGATTACGACAGAAAACTGGTTGAAACTGAAACAGTTGTTGAACCATTTGCTGTTGAAACTAAACGGGTTGCTGCTTGCTGTTCTTGCTGATCAGAAAACAATTTTTGGTGTGCTTGCAAGTGAACTGCTTGCTATTGAAAATGAACTAGTTGCTGCTTGCTGTTGTTGCTAATTATAATTTTTAGAAATCATGTTGCTTGCTGCTAGCATCAGAATTCTTGCTGCTTAATTTCTTACAGCATGACAGCAAGCAACACCTTCATTTGATGGAACAGCAAGCAACACTTTACCAACAGCAAGCTAAACTTGGCCATGACCGTGTTAGAGAAGAGAGCGAGGAGGGAGAGGGAAGGGCAGATTAGTCCTACACCCATAATACTCAATTACATTATGTTGGCCAAAAAATATCTATGTGACGTACAAGGTGTTTTTGTAGCCAATAGGAAACTGCTCATTTTGTAGCAAACTAGTGTTCTCATGTCCTAAATGAAGTAACATGCAAGAAGCTCTGATAATGATCAATACATGCCACACATAAACCGTGACTGAACTATTGGAGGTAGAATCAACCACTAGGTTCTCAAATAGTACTAACAAAGAACAATTTTCTCAAGAAAAAGAAAAGTTGCATTCCAAACACTTCATAAATGAAAATATTATTTATATAGACGGATAAGTGGAGCTTGATCGCAAATACCTTGTGGTTTGGGCTAGACCACATTTGTACCAACTCTCTCCATTGATCATCAGTCATACATGAAACAGGTGATGTAGTCCTCACTTGATTTGCAGGAACTCCAGTGAAGTACTTTTTTTTCAGCCTATACCTCATTTGGCGCTGTCCACCCTTTAGCATATCAACACATGCATCTTTTACTGCATTACTCTCAACATCCATGGTGAATTGACCCTAGCAAAGAAGTGGTGACTCTATGATACTCAATTAAAAAGGGCAATGAACTGTAACTGAACAAGTGAGGGGAAAATGACTTACAACAAGCTTCCCAATGTAGTCTGTAATTTTACCCTCGTTCTCTTGCTTCTTGTACTCCTTCCAGTGCGGAAATATTGGAATGTGTTGCCTCAATATGATCCCACCCTCCGATGCAAACTTTGCAGCCTGAATAGGTGGCTCTGGCCTTCGCTTCCCATTAGAGATTTGGATTGGAATCTTAGTGCCTAACCCTCTGCTCAAGGATTCAAGTTGTTTGCCCCTACTTCTTTGCCTTGGTACCAATTCTGGTGATTAGCATCATAAAAGGCAAAAAGATATTAAATTTTCAAACTAGCAGAAACAATCTAGTGAATGGCAAAGATCAAATGGGTTCTGGTGCATGTGAGCATTTTCCCTAGACAGAGCAGGACATACAGTAATATCTAGACAAACATGCAACTTCATTGCTCTAGCCTTGTTCTATGTTTAACAGCCCAATAATCAAAAATCAAGTACTAGTTGCATCTGTTACCTACACATGCATTCTATAACTGACATCTGTATATAGAGGATTTGTTACCTACACATGCACTCTGTTACACGAAGATCTTTGTGTTCAGGCTTTTTATCAATATTATATATAGCTACTACAGATCATGAGAAAGACAGATTAATTTATTTGAGAAATTTTAGATTATTTGATACATTAATAAATGCACTGAATAACAAATAATCACTTGCCTTCATCTCTATTGTGGTCAGTGACCTCAGCTTGTGTGGGAGAAGTAGGTTGTGCAGTAGTAGTCAGGCCTGCGGTGTAATCTTGCTCAGTGGCAACACTTGAAGTAAATTGTGTTGCAGCAGCCAAGTTTTGGGTGGATTCTTGGTTTGTGGTGGCTCTTGAACCAGCTTGTGTAGTAGTAGTTAGGCTTAGGGAGGATTGTTGATTTATGGCAGCACTCCTTTGCCTAGTGAATCTAATCTGTTGTCCATGAACATCAGGGGCCACAACCCTTTTAGAACCTCGTGTTTGTTGTGTAGGTTTGTCAGCAACATGAGTTGGGTTGTGGCTACGTACACCTTGTGCAACATGGGAATCCTGTAGGTATAACACAATAATCATGTGCATATCAATTTGTTTGCAAATGCAAGTGTAATGATATATAACATGAGGAAACAAATAGATGAATTAGAAACTTGCTTACCTCCTCTGGCTCAGAGCCTTCACTATCCTCGCCATCAAACAAAGACCCTGATTCCTCTGGACCATCATATTTGCTCTTTACTCTTGTAGCAGTCATCATTGTGCGTAACTGATTAATCCCAAGCCGTTGGAACATCTGATTGTTCCTCATCACATTTGCTGCCCTTTGTTTCTCATACTCAGTAGAAGTGATTTCTGTACATTAATGACATGATTTGATAAATAATAAATCACTCTAAAAATTAATAGAATACAAATGCATGTACTGACCCACAAGAGCACAGTAGCAAAAAAAGAAAACACTAAAAACATTAGAAAAGAAGGAATGAAATCCCAATTTGAAAATGGATGGAATAATCACTAGATAATGTATTAGTACTGTACACAGTAGAGAAATTTCTTTGGTATGTTATTATTACTAGTGGCAAGGCAACAACTATTCTTTGATATATGAGACATTTATAAAAACTGGCTGGTAGTGGTAAAAAATACTGAACAAAGAAACCACATTTGAACTAGGTAAAAAATATTCAAGGGATGCACTTAAGAACATTAGTTGGAGTGTATCTGCCACAACTGGGCTAAGTTTTTAGCCAAAACTTTCAACTAATTGTTTAGAAAACTAGCTTGCAAAACTCATGTAATTTGGACTAAGCCCCAGCAAATAACTACCAATTGATCCAACGAAGACTCTTACTCATATTCATTCGACTGAAAAAATTACAGTGTGTACAAGCCTCAGAACACTGAACGTAGTGAGATTTCTCGGACTCAATATTTACGGTCTGTACAAGCCTCAGAACTTTCGACTGAAAAATTACAATTAATACTTATTACTACTTACTATATAAAAGGAACAAACTGAATAGGCCCTGCTCATTGGTCAGTCGTGCGTACCAATCTCGGACTCAATTTCAGTTTATGCAGTCCTCTGACAATTTGAAGTTTATAATGTTGCAGGGGCTGGACGAGAATCAAACTACGAAGAGAGGCTAGGCAGGCACAACAAATGTTTGAGGAGGCTGAAGATGCTATTCATAGGGATGACTCTAGTGATGATGATGAAATAGGAGACGGGCAACTATGTGTTGTGTGCTTAAGGAAGAGAAGGAGAGCAGCTTTTATTCCATGTGGGCATCTTGTCTGCTGTTCCGAATGCGCATTAACAATAGAGCGTACACCTCATCCATTGTGCCCACTGTGTGGTCAAGACATCAGATACATGATGAGGGTTTATGACTCTTAAGGTAATTGGAAAACATCCTTTTTAGTATTTTATAAAGATGACTCACTGTTTTATGTCAATGTTTTTTTTCTAGCTTTACAATTATGATGTAATATTCTGACTAATACACTGAATAAAATTGCTATCCTTGTTCGGTTGCTTCATTATTGGCATAGTTAGTTTTGGATACCTCATCCATACATTTTACTCGCTATGTACTGAACCATGCCCATCACTAGAACAAATGAACGCCTGATTAGAGGAATAAGGTACACTTTGCAGCATAGGAAAAACAAGATCCAGTACCCTAAACTGAAAGAGATACAAAAGGTGGGGATTCTTACTGACTGGACCTGTCGAATCCGAGAGCGATTGAAATTTACCTGGTGGGGGTTCCCTTGTGCTTCGTATTCCCTTCCTCCCTGGAGGCATGGTGTCTTCGGATCGGCTGAAGGATGCGCCCGTGCAGGTGAAGTCGCTCGTACAGGTGAAGTCGCCCGTGCAGGTGGTGTCTCCCTGGAGCCGTGAAGCCGCCGTTTGGGGAAGTCCCTCCCGCCGCCGCCGTTTGGGGAAGTCCCTCCCGCCGCCGCCGTTTGGGGAAGTTACAGGGAGATAAGGAAAGATGCTGTGAAGGAGATAAGAAAAGATGCAGCTCGGCGGACGTGGGGTCTGGACGTGCGGGTTCAGCGATTACAAAATGCAAAAAAAATGGTTCTGTAATTAATCAAAAAAATGGGTTCTCCGCTGCAGCCTGGATTCGAACCTGGGAGGTCTTGCAGCGTGAGATGTTGTGATATACCATTGCATTAACTAAGATATTCGTTGATGTATGGGAATCAAATCTATTTGTATGGAAACAACTCTATTTCTATGGTTTAAATGGTTTTCCAATCCGACAAAATCAAATAAATACCAAAGGTGGTCAAAAAATAGTGAAACTTGGCATGGAGTCTTAACTTGGTTCTAGTTGCTTGCGATAAAAAAATCAGAGGATTATACAAAAGTTGGTTTGTAGATTGTTCACAGGCGGTCACATCTCTCACTAAGATCCATAACATTGGAGTAGTACTTCACGGTTTGAGCCATATTTCATACCTTTGCTTGTTTTTTGCTTGAAAAGTGTACCATTTGCTCTTCTAACCGCTACAAACTTACTTCCGCTGAACATCTCCCATTTCGGATTATTTATTGATTTCTATGGTTTAAATGCCTTTCCAATCCGAAAAAATCAAATAAATACCAAAGGTGGTCCAAAAATAGTGAAACTTGGCATGGAGTCTCAACTTGGTTCTAGTTGCTTGCGATAAAAAAATCAGAGGATTATACACAAGTTGGTTTGTAGATTGTTCACAGGCGGTCACATCTCTCACTAAGATCCATAACATTGGAGTAGTACTTCACGGTTTGAGCCATATTTCATACCTTTGCTTGTTTTTTGCTTGAAAAGTGTACCATTTGCTCTTCTAACCGCTACAAACTTACTTCCGCTGAACATCTCCCATTTCGGATTATTTATTGATTTCTATGGTTTAAATGCCTTTCCAATCCGAAAAAATCAAATAAATACCAAAGGTGGTCAAAAAATAGTGAAACTTGGCATGGAGTCTTAACTTGGTTCTAGTTGCTTGCGATAAAAAAATCAGAGGATTATACAAAAGTTGGTTTGTAGATTGTTCACAGGCGGTCACATCTCTCACTAAGATCCATAACATTGGAGTAGTACTTCACGGTTTGAGCCATATTTCATACCTTTGCTTGTTTTTTGCTTGAAAAGTGTACCATTTGCTCTTCTAACCGCTACAAACTTACTTCCGCTGAACATCTCCCATTTCGGATTATTTATTGATTTCTATGGTTTAAATGCCTTTCCAATCCGAAAAAATCAAATAAATACCAAAGGTGGTCAAAAAATAGTGAAACTTGGCATGGAGTCTTAACTTGGTTCTAGTTGCTTGCGATAAAAAAATCAGAGGATTATACAAAAGTTGGTTTGTAGATTGTTCACAGGCGGTCACATCTCTCACTAAGATCCATAACATTGGAGTAGTACTTCACGGTTTGAGCCATATTTCATACCTTTGCTTGTTTTTTGCTTGAAAAGTGTACCATTTGCTCTTCTAACCGCTACAAACTTACTTCCGCTGAACATCTCCCATTTCGGATTATTTATTGATTTCTATGGTTTAAATGCCTTTCCAATCCGAAAAAATCAAATTAATACCAAAGGTGGTCAAAAAATAGTGAAACTTGGCATGGAGTCTTAACTTGGTTCTAGTTGCTTGCGATAAAAAAATCAGAGGATTATACAAAAGTTGGTTTGTAGATTGTTCACAGGCGGTCACATCTCTCACTAAGATCCATAACATTGGAGTAGTACTTCACGGTTTGAGCCATATTTCATACCTTTGCTTGTTTTTTGCTTGAAAAGTGTACCATTTGCTCTTCTAACCGCTACAAACTTACTTCCGCTGAACATCTCCCATTTCGGATTATTTATTGATTTCTATGGTTTAAATGCCTTTCCAATCCAAAAAAATCAAATAAATACCAAAGGTGGTCCAAAAATAGTGAAACTTGGCATGGAGTCTTAACTTGGTTCTAGTTGCTTGCGATAAAAAAATCAGAGGATTATACACAAGTTGGTTTGTAGATTGTTCACAGGCGGTCACATCTCTCATTAAGATCCATAACATTGGAGTAGTACTTCACGGTTTGAGCCATATTTCATACCTTTGCTTGTTTTTTGCTTGAAAAGTGTACCATTTGCTCTTCTAACCGCTACAAACTTACTTCCGCTGAACATCTCCCATTTCGGATTATTTGTTGATTTCTATGGTTTAAATGCCTTTCCAATCCGAAAAAATCAAATAAATACCAAAGGTGGTCCAAAAATAGTGAAACTTGGCATGGAGTCTTAACTTGGTTCTAGTTGCTTGCGATAAAAAAATCAGAGGATTATACACAAGTTGGTTTGTAGATTGTTCACAGGCGGTCACATCTCTCACTAAGATCCATAACATTGGAGTAGTACTTCACGGTTTGAGCCATATTTCATACCTTTGCTTGTTTTTTGCTTGATAAGTGTACCATTTGCTCTTCTAACCGCTACAAACGTATTTCCTCTGAAGATCTCCCATTTCGGATTATTTATTGATTTCTATGGTTTAAATGCCTTTCCAATCCGAAAAAAATCAAATAAATACCAAAGGTGGTCAGAAAACAGTGAAACTTGGCATGGAGTCTTAACTTGGTTCTAGTTGCTTGCGATAAAAAAATCAGAGGATTATACAAAAGTTGGTTTGTAGATTGTTCACAGGCAGTCACATCTCTCACTAAATAAGGTTTCAATACGGTTGAGCATATTAGTTTTTCTTCTTATAAAAAGTGGCGCGAGATGACAGCTTTCGGAGAGCATTCGCGGTAAACAGCCCGCTGTCCGTGGGTGACCCACACGTCAACGAGAATAAGATTTTCTTCACGGAGAGCAGACGCGGTAAACAACCCGCTGTCCGTGGGTGACCCACACGTCAACGAGAATAAGATTTTCTTCACTGGACTGATCTGAGTCGTTCCCCAAATCCACTGCTTGAGGAGGTGAGCACTCGGATCTGGCGAGGTGCCGCGAGCGAGGCGCGATGAGAGACCGGCACTTCGGACAGGGTAAGCGGGCACATCACGAATCTGCTTCAATTCCCTTCTCCTGCTCTCAGATCTCGCCTTTTCTTCCTTGGATTTGCGATCGTTCTCGCGCTTCCCTACGCATCGTGAACTCGTTTCTTTAGTGGTGACGATAGCAGCGATTTGCCCGGAGGGTTCTCGAGGTATTTCAGCAGTTGTGTTGTTGCGTTGAATCGAGTAGGAAAGGAGTAGGAGGACTCGCTCCCCATCCACTGTCTGTTCAAGAAGCTTGTGGAGCTAGGTAGTGTGCAGTTCCGGCGCACTGTAGTGAGGATCTGACGACAGTTTCACTTCACCTACTTATCGGATTTCGAGCTGCCCCCTCATCACACCGTCGCTGAATTCCCTAGAAGAAGGCGGCGGGGTATTGGTGGAAGTGCTGCTGTTGGTGCACATTCACGGCGACAGGTGTGGTCCGGGGCACGGAGGCCATGAACGTCTTGTGCCGATTGTGCGAAATGGCCATTCCGTGGTTGCTGCTTGATTTATTTTGGGCTTTGGGGAATTTTCCTATGGGAGATCGATGCCAGGACGGGAAATGTCTGCATTAGTTGACAACAATAGCATAATTTGGGAAGCTAGTAAAGGTGACCCCCACTACAGTATGCAATCCATTATTTGCAGCAACATTTGAATGCATGCTGAGTTTTAACACAGCAATACATAACCCTTTTTTTGTCTTGCAGCCACCAATCAAATCTCATTTGTTTCATGATGAGTCACTACCATCTTTCTTCCGGAGGTTGGCATGGTCACCTAATTGATCTTTTCTAGTATTGCCAGCAGGTATATGTTGTTTTTGCATTAGTGTTTAGTGATAGTTAAGCTCATGTTTCTTAAGCTTGAAATTGTGTTCACTGGTTACAGGCCTATTTTCAGCAAATGCCATGTCCTCTCAAGGTAGCTAAACGAGCCAGATACTTTGTAGTTCGACAACCTCAATCCTTTTGACCATGAAACGATCAGCTAAACTAAGATATTGTGCACTTACTTGTATTTTTGTATTGACACCATTGCAGTATGACAAAATGGAGATGTGAAGCGTGGACAATCAGTTGGCACTGCAGCCATTGGTGGTCCATTCAAGCCTCTGAATCATGATGGAAAATTAGTAAGTCAATCTGAGTCTTTCGATCCTTGGGTACAAGTATCTTCATAGTATTAGCGTAACTGTTAGCGTTGTTGTGTATACATCTATAAAATGTTTATTTGATTAGGAAAGGTAACATGGACATTATTGGTCTCTTAGGAAATGGTAAAAAAATATAGAAACAAATGGGATGATCTGAAAGCAATCTTCTGGCCTTACATAATGATGCTTATTTTTTCTATGAGCATCATCATTAATGTTAGCAGATTGTTTTGTTGGAATCTGTGCTGATTCTTTGCCAAGCTACTCATCGTCGCTATCATCATCTTCGCCGTTATGGATTGTTCTTTCTTCATTATTATCACTAGCATATTGCAGAAATGTTTCGTCTTCTTCGTCTTCAAATAAATCTTCCGGTTCATCTTCCCTTTGTCTCTGAAGGTCTTGAACTATACTTGCATGAACAGTAAAAGAATTTTCACCAACCAACGCGTCATTGTCCATATTGACATCACAATCTTGAATATGAAAATCAACACACTCATCGTCTTGGTATGACAGCTCCACACCCTTTGATATTTCATCGCTTGAAATTTCAGCCACATTCCACAAATGCCTATGTGAGAATTTTTGAACAACTCTCCAGTCTCCACGATATTTGGTGTCTTCCAAGTAAAATACCTTTGTCGCCTGCGTGGATAGAATAAAAGGATCATCCTTGTACCAAATACATGCATGGTTGATGCTTCTAAAGAATCCATCATCTTTCATCCTTGCCCTGTTACTACATGTATCAACCCAATCACACCAAAATAGAACCACTGACCGATGTCCGCTAGAGTCTGCATTGTACTGCAGCTGAATTATTTCTTTCAAGCAACCATAAAATTCAACATCTTCTCCATTATGGGTGCCATGAACCATAACTCCACTATTCTGTGTCCTTCTATTTTTCTCACGCTCAATAGTGTGGAACCTTACACCACCAACAATACATGCTGAAAATATTCTTACTCGCAGATCTGGTTGACATGACAAAGCGTATAGGTCACCACTTACATCTTCACCATTCACAAATCGTAGAGTTGCAATCTGTACACATAATTCCCAAGCTGGTTAAAACATTTTCAACCACTAAAAATGGTTAAAGAAAATATGCAACAACAACTCACATGGTTCTTAAACCAGGTAGCAAATTGTTTCTCAATGGTTTTTTCATTATCTTGATTTCCTTCATTCTGTAGCTCCTTTCTATATAACCTGCAGATCATTTTTAAACAAACAATTAGCACATCGAATTAGTAGGTTTGTAGACAAATGAAGCGAAATTGTGGATACAAAGACATACTCTATATATTGTTCAACCTCTGGACAATTGTTTAACACATACCAAACCATCTTGTCATATATATTTTCTTGGTATGTAATCCTATGCCCTCCGAGTAAATCGACTCCATGTTGGAAAACAGATAAATCACCCTTGCTCATATCAACGCGCTCTCTGTTCCTGCCCTCCCAATTATGACGTGTGTCGAGATCATCAAAATACCGCGAACAAGCAGTCAAGCATTCATTAGCAACATATGCTTCAGCAATTGAGCCTTCAGGCCGTGCCATGTTCCTCACAGAATGCTTCAAAGTAAATAACCGTCTTTCGACGGGGTACATCCAACCATATTGCACTGGGCCTCTCAGGATAGCTTCATCAGGTAAATGGACAGTCAAGTGGACCATGACATCAAAAAATGCAGGAGGAAATATTTTCTCAAGCTTGCATAGAACAATTGGGATTTCCTCTTTCATTCTATGCAAAATATTTAACTTCAATGTCCTAGCACATAATTGCTGAAAAAAGTTACCTAGTTCAGCAATTGCTATGTACATGTCATTATCCATGATTCCTCGAAGAGCGGCAGGTAAAATACGTTGCAATATTATATGGCAATCATGCGTTTTTAACCCTTGGAGGTTGCATTCATCAGCTGTAATACATGTTGCTAGGTTAGAAGCATATCCATCTGGAAACTTTACACTTCTTAGAAAGTCATAGAAAGCAAGCTTTTGCTTTTTATCCATTGTGTATGGAGCAGGAGGAGCGCTATATGAATCTCCATCACGCTTCAAGTGCAAATATTTTCGTATGCCCATGTCTTCCATATCAAGCCTAGCATTAATACTATCCTTCGACTTCCCAGGAATACCTAGTAATGTACCAAGAATTGACTCACATATATTTTTTTCGATGTGCATCACATCAAGGTTATGTCGCAGCTTCAAACCTGTCCAGTAAGGCAAATCCCACAAACACGACCTTTTCTTCCAACATTGGCCATCATTTGCATCCCGCTTTCTCTTCTTGTTTTGAGGATGCTTTCCTGGTCTAACATCCTTGACACTGTCCAACTGCTGCTTCAATTCAACCTCACTAAATGCCTCTGGCTTGTCACGGTTTTCAACTTTCCCATCAAAGTCTTTCTTTTTTCTCCATGGATGATCCTTTTCAAGGAATCGTCGATGCCCAATATAGCAAATCTTATTCCGTATTCTTCTAGAGCAGGGATTTTTGTCACAATGCAAACAAGCATAATACCCTCTGGTGACTCTACCAGACAATGTGCTTAGCGCTGGATAATCATGTATGCACCATAGCACCGCAGCATGTAGAATAAACTCTATTCCAGCTCTTGCATCAATAGTATTGACACCCAACCAAAGATCTTGCAACTCGTCAATTAGTGGCTCTAAAAAGACATCAAAATCCTTTCCTGGGCATTCTTTGCCAGGGATGAGTAGACACATCATGAAGTTTGATTGCTCGACACATACCCATGGAGGAAAGTTGTAAGGGATAACAAAAACAGGCCACATACTATAAGAGGAGCTCATTTTCCCAAATGGATTGAAACCATCTGTTGCAAGACCAAGCCTGATATTCCTAGGATCTTCTACAAACCAACCGTGTTGCTTATCGAAGTCCTTCCATGCCTTACCATCCGCTGGATGGTTGAGCTCATTTTCCACAACTTTCCTCTTCAACTTATGCCATTGTGCCTCCTTAGATATTGTTTTCGAGGAAAACATCCTTTTCAACCTAGGAATCAAAGGAAAATGTCGCAGTACCTTTTGAGGACTCTTATTTTTACCTTCACCATCTTTCCATCTAGATTCTTCACACACTGGGCATTCATCTTTTTTTGCATAATCCTTCCGAAACAAAACACAATTATTTGGGCACACATGGATTGACTCATATCCGAGTCCTAATACACGAATAAGTTTCTTTGCTTCATTATAAGATGCTGGAAGGCTACATTGTGGGAACGACAATGATAATAACTTCAAAATTGCATTGAATGCCACATTGCTGATCCGATAAAATGACTTGATATGAAGTAACCGAACCACAAAAGAAAATTTTGTGAATGGTGAACCTGGGTGAAGTGTCTGCTTCATCTCATCTAACACAACTGCAAACATGGACTTCCCTGTACCTTCTTCAGATGTGAATAACTCATGCACCATATCTGGTAATCTATCACCAGGGTTATC
Organism: Zea luxurians; assembly: GCA_029449295.1. Classification (NCBI taxonomy): domain Eukaryota; kingdom Viridiplantae; phylum Streptophyta; class Magnoliopsida; order Poales; family Poaceae; genus Zea; species Zea luxurians. The sequence continues at coordinate 11,730,325 of JAOPSE010000043.1, read as the reverse complement.
TTGTTCATACTCATTCATACTAGCATCCTCATTCAAACTAGGTTGTTCATCTAGATGGTCAGCATTTTCATTTATCCATAGTGGCTCTCCATGATGTATCCATGTTGTGTATGTGCTTGCCATCCCATTAATATATAAGTGATCCTCTACTTGTGATTTATGTTTAGAAAGTTGATTCAAGCACTGTCGACATGGGCATAGGATCTCCTCAGCATCAGGAAACCGCTCTTCAACAAACTTCATGAACTCATCCATTCCGGCTAGATACTTGTTGCTGAAAAGCCTAGAATTGATCCAAGATCTGTCCATCTGCCATACATTGAAATAATAAAAGAATGTAGGTTAGATAAATTAAAATTCTAACCCACTAAAAATTTTCTGAATAAATGTAACTAATACCAACTAAATATAATACTAGCCATGAAGATAACGCTTCATTTTTTATTCAATTGCAAGGTAGCCAGAATGTTGATCCAGTTTTAGATTTTTAATTACTTCTTCAAATTCTTTATTATTCTCATGATTGTATTTTTGAGAGGTTACACAGTAACTGAAAGTTCTGTATATTTGAATCCCATCTTTCAGGAAACTAATTTGATGGTACAAAATGGCATTCTAGAGAAGGTAACAGATCTTCTTATCACAGTTGTAGAGCCAAAAAGCATCTTTCTTGGTTCAGTTCCTAGTTGGTTGTTCTACCGAAGTTATACGGGTAGTGGCACGCTCTCGCTAACCATATGGTCTTTATTGCAGCATTTCTCCTCAGAAAATTGTGTCAGCATGTAAAATTTTTATTTTTTGTTTCTAATAAAATTCACAAGAAAAAACATTCTTGGTAGTGCAGGTAATCATATAATACACACTTTTTTAGTACTCTTTTAGAATCTCTAATTCCCACATGTACTGGGCAGATTCATGAGTGCCACAATATCCTTTGCACCGACCTGAGTTTTTGATCTTATTAGTTACCGAGTATTACTTACTACTACTTTATTATATTGCCATCTTATTAGTTACTGCAAGGCATGATTGCAATTTTGACAGGCAAATTTGACCACGACCTTGATGTTGTAAATGATGGTGACAAACAGTTGTTTGATGGGAGTAAAGGATGCAGAGATGACAGTGCATAGCAGCCAGGATGTTGCAGCGGTAGTGAAGAGCAGACACAGCGGACCACGATGAGGCCTGCTACTCAGAGCCAGGATGACCGTGAGGCCTGCTACTCAGATGACAGACACAGATGGCAGACACAGCGGATCACGATGAGGAGATGTTGGTCCCGCATCAGGATGACATTAAGGCTGCAGCCGATGTAAGTTGAGGATTTTTATGTGTCGTTCGACTTCTACACCTAGAAGGATGGATCACGGATCATAAAAGCCATTAGGAGTAACACCTAGGGCTATTTTCATGGTGACAGATGGTACTTAAGATCTACAAACCTTTTGATGTTTCTTCTCCCTTGTACGGCAGGAAACACCTTGCCGCGGTGATAGCGCCAGAACAGCCGTCGACGGCTTCAAGCTCCTGCGTGTGTTTATTTGGGCAACAGAACTAGACGTGGATCACAAGCAGCCGCATTGTTTATTTGGGCAACAGAACTAGACGACATTGGGCCATGTTGCCTGGGTTCCCAGGTTCGACGGCTTCAAGCTCCTGCGGGCTACCTGACGTTTGGGCAACAACTAGCCGCATTGTTTGAAGCTCCTGCGGGCTACCTGACGTTTGGGCAACAGCTAGCCGCATTGTTTATGGACCTGGACGTCCATGCACCTGGACACGTCTTGCCATTGGGCCATGTTGGGTCGCTTCTAAAGGCAGTAAAATCATTCACCAAGGAGTCGACGACACAGCTAGCTGATTTGTCTGCTCTGACGTGTATGTAAGCAAATGTTGTATCAGGTCATGTTTGTAAGGTGTGGGAAATGAAGTCTAGGCTTATGTAGTGCCACAAGTGTTACAACAAAAAACGTAGCATGCGCTCCTCTGATTCGTCGACATTATATTATATATTATATTTATTCATCGTCGTTATATTTATTTTGGGGTGAATAGAAAATCATGAAAATCTTGATAGATATAAATTATGCAATATATATGCAACTTGTGTTGAAAACAACAATAGGATTCAACTGAATACTCTTCAATTGAAGTGGGCTCCTAGTCAAAGACGCTAGATGGGTTGAGAATTAAAAGATGTGTAACAAAGTTGGCCTTGCCTCTCCACATCTATAAAACAGTAGCTTGACCATATGCGTAGGTGCGAAAGATTTGTCATCGTGGGCAAGTTAATATATTATGGACTAAAAAACAAGGTGATAGGAGGCAAAATCCTATAGATTACCTATATACTAGAGACACTTTAATATAAATAGATGAAAAATTAAAAAAATAATTTAATGTGTTAAATCAATAAGCACCTCATGCAGAACCCATTTAGCCTTGATGGTGGACCTCTCGTTACATCGATTATATAATATTTCATTTTAAAAATTCTATCACATATATCAATGATGAATGAGCTTGTCATACAATTGTCACAAGTCTGATGTAGAGCAAAATATGACGATTTATTCTCATGACGAGCCCATATTGTCATGGATCATCGTCACAAAAAGTATGTTAGATGAGTTATGACAGTTTTAATGACGGTGGTTAATTTTTTGTCATTAAACCTACACGTCTCATTGAAATCGTCATAAACAGAGCGATCTAATGACGATTCTCACTAGTGTCATCACATATTTGTCATAGAAGGTCACATGTGTTGTAGTGCTAGTGTTGGATTTCAGGCAAGCCCCGACATCTAATTTCCATGGTTTACAATAATTGTTTTATTCACCTACCTGCCTATGATTGTTGCATTAGGTTGTAGTTGTTTGGAAACAATTGTTGCATTTATCCTTGATTACCCTTGTTTATCCCTATCCTTGTTACCTAGGTAATTTAAGTATGCTTAAATCCTTAGGCTTGCTTAAACGTTAGAAGTCGGATGATTTCCTGTCACCTGCAAGGTACGTGTGCTTGCCTTATGCTTGATTTTGGTTAAGTCATCGAGAAATATCAACGATAAGTGTTGGGGGCCTTCGTCTTCCGAAGGTCCTCAAAAACATGATTTAACAATGTTTCTGGAGTGTAATACATGAACAAGTACCTTCGGATTCGGATCAGAACCACAGTGTGAGAAACACAAAGAATACGAAGGTTGACGCAGAGCCGAAGCTATGCGCAAGGGAGCTTCGACATGATAGCAGAAAAGGGAACCGACTTAAAAGGGAAAAGGTTATTTAGACCTCGATGGATCACTATAGAGTCATTAGCAAATGTAAAGGGCATGAGTGTAATTTTACATGGGCTGCGTCCCGTGCCTATAAATAGATGAACAGTGCTCCCGTACTGTTCACGCTGACTTGTATTTGCTCGTGCGTCACACTCGTACCTTTGCTGTCTGTCAAGCCGAAGGTACTAAATGTAATTCAATATTGTTCTTATGTTAATTTGCAATAATATGTTAAAAAATATATGTGATAATGTTATTGTTCACACTGTTTCTTATGCTTTGCATGTTTCATTCATCATTAATGTTTATATATATAAGTATGTTGAGATGATGAAGGTATGTCCTTCATGACCTTCGTCCGAAAATCATTATATCCTAAGGGAAATAATGTCTCGAAGGACGAAGGGCGTTAACATTTAACATTTTTTGTGTTGCCTTGTTCTTAACTCATAGCATTTGAGAACAAGTCCCCAACATTGGCGCCCACCTCCGGTGAATCCTTTTCGACCACCTTCGGCAAGCATTGACCTTCGTCATGCCATCGAAGAAAGTTTCAGTGCCAGGGGCTGCCGCTCTGCAGCCACTGGACCCAAATCAGGAGACCCTTTCTCTTCGAGAGGCCCGAAGCCAGAAGAGGAAGGCCACTAGTCCAACACTCCAGGAGGACGAGTTGGACCAAGAAATCAGAAACATGGAGATGCTTCATCAACAAGTACAAAGGAAGAAGGAAAAGATGGCTCGACTAGCTGATCTTCAAAGGCAGATTGATGAAGCCACTGAAGAAGTACGCCATCTTGCTCAAGACAAACAAGAACGAAGGCCCCAACACAGGGAGATTCATTAAGAAGGCCTGTTCGACGATGATGGATGGTATGATGATTTTAATCATGGTACCTTTACTTTTGACGATGCTTCTCCCTTGGCAGCAGAACTGCAGGCTATCCCATGGCTCCCCATCATACAAGCCACCTCAGCTTCCAATGTATGATGGGCATTCAGACCCGAAGCAATTTTTGATGAGTTATGAAGCAACCATATCTTCATATGGAGGCAGCGCAGCTATCATGGCTAAGTCCTTCGTCATGGCAGTTAAGAATGTGGCCCAAACGTGGTATTCTTCTCTTCGGCCAGGAACTATTACTTCATGGCAGAAGCTCAAGGATATGCTGGTGACAAGTTTCTAGGGCTTTCAGACGAAGCCAGTCACAGCTCAGGCTCTATTTCAATGCACGCAAGAACATGAGGAGTATCTCCATGCATACGTCCAAAGGTTCTTACGTTTGAGAGCACAAGCGCCTACAGTGCCCAATGAAATTGTCATTGAGGCCATGATCAAGGGGCTTCGTCCAGGACCTACTGCCCAGTATTTTGCTAGAAAGCCTCCACAGACTTTGGAGAAGCTGCTCTAGAAGATGGATGAATACATCCGAGCTGACAATGACTTCCGCCAAAGAAGGGAGGAAGCATACAGGTTCTCTGAAATGACCAGGGGCTTCGGAGGAAGAATCCACCCGAGGCACGTCAGGTCAATTCATAACTCTACTCAGAGTGATGATAGAGGAAGTCAACAACAGAGGCCACAGTATTCCTCGCAAGCTTTGGGGCAACAACAAAGCTCTTTTTGGCCGCCAGCTCCAAGAGGTAGAGGCGCCAGGGGCTTCGGAGGAAGGTTTGGGGATCAGCCTAGGAAAACTTATTGCTTATTCTGTGGTGAGGACAAGGGCCATACTACAAGGATGTGTCATGTCACCATTCAGAAACAGAAGGAAATAGCAGAAGCCGCAGCTCAGCAGAACCAACCGAAGCAGGTCATGCACACTGCTTCGTATCACTCACCCTACATACCAGAGTATGTGGGTAACCATCCTGCAGCTTCTGTTGCTTCAGCTAGCCAGTCACAGGCATCTTGGCAACAACCTCCACCTCCACCACCACTACAACCTGCATATTCACGAGGCCAGCAGCCAGAAGTGAGCCAGCATACCCATCAGCAGCGAGATTTCAGGGAGGAGTTCGAAGCTCACACAGTCAACAGTACTGTGCCAGAATCTAAACATATCTATTGAGAGATATCCTACCCCTAAAACAGTTTTTATATTCATTGTCATTTTCTTTTTTAATAAGGAACAATTATTGTAAATCTAGTTTTCTTGCTATTTTCAATTTCTCGTGATAGCTTCGTTCTTGCTATAGTGAAATATATCTTCTCCACAGACTCACGAAGTTCAAAAAGTCGCTGAAGCACAAAAGTCGTTCCTAAGGGAACGCGGGGCTAAAAATCACATTGCAAGTATCACCGAAGCTACAAAAAGTCGTTCTAAGGAACGCAGCGTAAGATTGCCGAAGCTACAAAAAGTCGTTCCTAAGGGAGCGCAGTGTAAGTTTTCTGCTCAAAAGCCGTTCCAAAGGGAATGCAGAGCCAAATACCGTCGAAATATAAGGCGAAGCGCGAAAAGTCAACGCCAATACCGCCGAAATAGAAGGCGAAGAAGTTCAAAAGACGTTCCTAAGGGAATGCAGAACTTACAGCGAAAAGTCAGCGCTGATACACCGAAAAATAAGCGGTGAAGCCGAAAAATAAACGGCAAAGAGATTGTGTATTCCACTATGGGTATGTGAGTGTGTGTCTTCGGCACAAATATCATTTTTCATAGCATAGCATCATCACATCATTTCGCATAACATAACATCATACATCATATTGCATCAATGGCACAAGAAGGGGATACAATGTTGACCTTCGGAGAATGCTTCGAAAAAGTGAAATTGTGCTAAGGCACAAAATAAGTTTTGAAGAAATACAGCTTCATCAGCTCTGATGTGGAGGAAAAAATCTATTGTTGACGAAGCATTAATGTTTTTGCCACGATTGGAGGATTTTTTACGAAGCATAAAGGCTCTTCTTTACGAAGCATGAAAAGAATGGAAGGTGTTTTTTGCCGAAGGCTAAAAAATGGTATGTACATAAAAGTTTCATGCATCGCAAAGAAATGAATTACAAAACCATTCTTATATTACATTCAAAACCCATGAGCACCGAATATTACAAGCATAGTCCAGCAAATGTTACATTAATATACTAGCAATATTTTTACAATAGCTATTCTTCTTCTTTCAAAACTTTATCTGTAGTTTTGGTCAGCAGTTGGGTAACGACTTAGTCTACAATAGTTTCGACCATGTTAATAATTTCTGTTGATTCCTTTGCCTCTGGGTCGGCTAGTGACTCGAAGGGCTCTGGGGGAGGAGATAATTCAGCTGCGGTAGAAAACGTAAATCAGTTCGAAGTCACAAAAATAAACAACAAAGTTAAAAACCATTAAGTAATACATATTCGTCTCTCAAGCTCCGTAGCCTTTTTAGCTGCTTTTATTGACTCTCGAGTGTCATGAATATCTTTTTTGTTTTTCTTTATTATTTCATGGGTCATTTCTCGGCCGCCATTTTCCCATATGTCAGTGAAATTTTTTTCACCGATTAAGCTTGGTTCGGCCGAGGGGTCCTTCGTATCATCAATGCAGAGGACAGCTTCGGCCTGAGCCAAGGTCTTAACATGCTCACAACCTGACTTCTCCAAAATAGCTGCAATTCCCCTCGCACCAGAGAATGCGCAGACGTCCCCGCGGTCGCTCAAAATTTCTTCAAAAGCTTCGGCTTCGCTGCTGATCCACTCAATTGGGCCTTCGGGGTCGCCCCGTATGAAGTTATCTTCGCTTGAATATGGGCCAACGTTGGCGAAGCTAGTTTTTATTTTTTTCACGCATTCTACAGATTTTTCAAAACATCTTTCTTTTGATGAGCAAAGTTCTGCAACTGTTTTTTCCCAATAATTTTTCCAGTAATCACTGGCATCTCGTTCAGCTTCGGCAACAACGCATTTTAATTTGGCTTCAGCCAGCTATTTCTGAAGGTCTTCAATTTCACATTTCTGGGTTTCAGCTTGGGCTTTGGAAGTAGCTTCGTCTTCTTTTATTTTGCTCACCAATGAAATTAATATTTTATCTTTTTCAAGACCTTCGTTCCTTAGTTCAATTACTTCTGAACGAAGGTTGTTTAGAGCTATAGTGCATCCTTCGTCTTTGATATTTTTCTGCGCCCTGAGGGCATTGCTATGGATCAGGCCCTACAAAAGAAGTACAGTATTGAGTATAAGCAAATGAAAAAAAAATTCATTTTTAAGTACAAAAAATTGATTTTCACACCTTTATACTATTATATGCTAAACTGTCGGCCAATGCATCTTTCGACAGCACTGAAAGCCAATCTTCTAATGTCGGGAATCCGAAGCTTTTGCTCATCTCCCGGCAGACAGAAATCTCCTTACTGTCTGGGAGACAATACAAGAAATCCACTTCTCCGCTGTCGTTGAATACTAATGCCCCCTTTGGATATTTCAACTTCTGGGCATAGTGTTGAGCTTCTCGTTTTTCTTCTTTAGAGAGATTTTTTCCCGAAGCATGACGGATAATATATTCAATATTTTCTTTCAAAGCTTCGGGAGTAGGAGCTGTGGGGGACAGATATCCCCCGGGTCCACTAAAAGAGTAAAAGACCTCACGAAAGGCTCAAGGGCCCAATAAATCGTGAGGCCATTCTTTCGTGGGCCTGGGGAAGAATAATCAGCGGAGCAGGTTGACACGAGGCCGGATCGGTGTAAACCTGGACGGTCCACAATGTCGAGCGAGCGATCGCAACAGAGATCTGACTTTCCCGCGCTGGAGCCCTCATGCAACGGAGCCACGCGAGGATAGGTCGGCAGAATCATAGGGAGATAGACTCGAGCAGTTCACTATTTTTTAGGCGCACGTTGTTATCATATCCACATGTATTGCTCCACGGTCGAATATATAAGGCCTAGGGGGCACCCCTTCAAATGGATCGATCCTACTACTTAGCCATCCATGTCAACTCTCTGTATTCTCAATCCAGAGAGCTCTCTTGTAACCACATTCACCAAGCATACTCACCAGGACGTAGGGTGTTACACATCTCTAAGCGGCCCGAACCTGTAAACCCTGTCTACTGTTCCTCGTGCAATCGGCACAAACCATTTTGCTACAGTTGTCGACACCGTCCTACTCCTAAAAACACCTTGAGGGGCAACCCCGGGTGTGCGGTCGGACCCAAAACACCGACAGCTGGCGCGCCAGGTAGGGGGTGTGTCGACGATCCAAGCTAGCTCAATGGCCGTCACCTTCTACAGCAAGATCACCCTGCGTCCCGGATCCGTATTCTGCTTCGGAACAATCTCATCCATAGCGGATGAAGAGGGAACTCTACACCGCATTGCAGATCCGCTGGAAAAGAAGTCTCCTCCAACAAACTCCGAAAATGCCGGAGAAGCGCAACCTCCATCTCTCTGGAAAAAGATCGTCTCCAGAAAATCGAGAACCGAGGGCCCGCTGACCCGGAGAACTCCACTGTCTACTTCCCCGACAAAAGAATGGACACAGATCGCGAGGAAGAAGGAGACCAAGGGAAAGCAAGTCGTTCTTTTCGTTCCTCCGCCCTCAAAGGAGAACGGAAAGAAAGTCGCCGCGACGACAGTACCGTTCTACCCCGACGTCCTCTTCATCGGGAGAGTGGAGTCGCCTACCGTCTCCGACAACGAGCCGACCGCACCCAGAGAAGAACCGCCTCAACGAGAATCCCGCCGGCGGAGGAACCGGCGCAGGAACATTCGACGACATCACGCGGCCGGAGAACGGGATCCGGAGCAGCCTCGCGAGACGAGGTCTCGGAGATAGGAGAGACTCCGGAAGAACGCGTCTTCAGGGAACGAAGGAACTCCCGACGACGTGACCGTCGACGAGCTCAGGAACAAGCCGAGCAAGATGCAAGGCAACGCCGGGAGAATCCATTCTTCGGGCGCAACCTGAATCCCGACTTCGCCCGAGCTATGAACACGCCGAGCGAGGTCGGAGGGGTACTTGCTCGGATAGCTGATGGACTTCCTCGGACTCCCGACGCTGAGGGCTATCGACGCCTGCTCACCCAGGCGGCCAACCATCTTCTACCTCTTGCTCACCCGCCGAATGATTTGCGGCACGCAATCAACAGTCGCCGGGACGCGCGGAGTTCTATCAACGCTTCGCGCGAACAACGGCATGAGAATGAGATACGCCGCTGGGAGGAATACGACAGGGATCATGGCATCCCCACTCGGAGCCAAGCCACCGGAACCAAATCAACGATGGCCTCGACTGGTGGAACTGCCCAGGGACGATCGAGGAACCACGACAACTACTCTCCTCCCCGGGACAGACATCATCACCGACGACAGGAGGACACATGCGGAGTGTCAGCCCTCACTCCACGCCTTAGGGCCATTCAATGGCCCCCAAACTTCAAGGTATCCAATGTCGATAAATATGAACCTAAGCAAGATCCAGGGGGTTGGCTAGCCGTCTACACCACCGCTGCTCGAGCTGCTGGGGCGTCCGAAGACGTGATGACCGCGTACTTACCCATTGTCCTTGGGCAAGACGCGCTGCAATGGCTGCGACATCTACCCCGACACTGCATCGACGACTGGGGTGACTTCAGTCAACGCTTCACCGCCAACTTCCAGTCCCTCTCCGACAAGCCGGCGCAACCGTGGGACCTCAAATCCATCAGGCGCCGGGGGGACGAGACTCTCCGGTCGTACCTCAAAAGGTTTCAGACCATGAGAAATCGTATCCCCGAGGTCACGGAGGCGGCCGTGGTCGAGGATTTCTACAGAGGATCCAATGACTCGGTTTTCGTCCGAGCCATATTACATAAGGCGCCGACTACCTCTGAGGAGCTGTTCCGGGAAGCCGACCTCTACATCACCGCCGACGAGCGGGCCCAGGACCTCATCAGAGGAGCAAAGCCCGCACCGGCAGCACCACGACGCGACGCGAACCAGCAACCCGACAAACGATGGGAGAAGAGGCCTCGCGAAGAAGTACACGCCGCCGGACCACCTGCCTCTCGCGCCCGAGGAGGACCTCATGGAGGCGAACGCACGCTGGACGACATCCTCGACGCCCAGTGCCCGTACCACAAGGACATGCGCCACACTCTTCGTAATTGCCGGGACTTCAAGCATTCCGTCGGACACGGCCGACCCTTCCAACCTCTACCTCCTCCTCCGCCGAGGGGAGGACCAGATGAACCACGACAACTCCATCCGCAGGAGGAGGGAGGAGGAGGAGCTTTCCCACGCGTTGACAGGGAGGTCAACGTCATCTTCGGCGGGCACGGATCGCAGGAGAACAAAAGACAGCAAAAGCTCAACGATCGCCAGATACTGGTGGCGACCACCGGCCCTCCCGCCCCATACCGGTGGTCGGAGCACCCGATCACCTTCACTCGGGCGGATCAATGGCTCAACTTTGACCATACGGGCAAATACCCGCTTCTCGTCGATCTGGTGATCCGAGAGAGCCGGGTGAAGAAGGTGTTAGTGGACGGGGGGAGCAGCATCAGCGTCACCTTCCCCCGGACACTCCAAGGCTTGGGAGTTCACCTCAAAGAGCTCCACGAGTCGGACACCCCTTTCTTCGGCATCGTGCCGACGGAAGGGGAATACCCGCTGGGCCACATCTACATGCCAGTCACCTTCGGAACTCCGGAGAACTACAGAACCGAATTCCTGAGGTTTGAAGTGGCGAACTTCGACTGCGGGTACAACGCCATCATCGGGAGGCCAGGACTGGCCAAATTCATGGCCATCCCTCATTACACGTACATGATACTGAAGATGCCAGGGCCGCAAGGAATCATAACTGTGCGCGCCGACTTCCAAGGCGCCGCAGAGTGTTTCCGAGTGGCCATCCAAGCAGCCCTCACCACCAAGCCGTCAGCGGTTTCTTCGACACTGGCGAACTCTAAGCCTGAAGAGGACCTCGCAGTACCGGCGAACGAAGCTCAGGCCGTGACTTCTATGCGGCCGACTGAAGAAACCAAGAGGATCAACCTAGGGTTCGCTGATGAACGCAAGACTGCCATCATCAGCTCCAGCTTGGACGATAACTAGGAAAGCGCGCTCGTCTAGTTTCTGCAAGATAACCGAGACGTATTCGCATGACAGCCTGCGGATATGCCGGGAGTCCCAAGAGAACTGGCCGAGCACAAATTGAAGGTCTACCCCCAGGCAAGGCCGATTCGGCAAAAGCTACGACGTTTCACGCCCGACAAGAGAGAGGCCATTCGTGCTGAGCTGGCCCGCTTGGTCGCGGCCGGGTTCATTAGAGAAGTGTTACATCCCGAGTGGTTAGCCAACCCTGTTCTTGTACTCAAAAAGAATAAAGTGGATTGGCGCATGTGTGTTGATTATACTGATCTCAACAAACACTGTCCGAAGGATCCCTTCGGGCTCCCAAGGATAGATCAGGTGGTGGACTCCACCGCTGGGTGTTCCGTGCTATCTTTCCTGGATTGCTATTCCGGATACCACCAGATTAGTTTGGCAAAGGAAGATGAAGAAAAAACAGCATTCATTACTCCATTTGGTGCTTTCTGTTATACCTCCATGCTGTTTGGCCTCAAAAACGCTGGAGCAACTTACCAGAGAGCCATCCAAACATGCTTAGCCGATCACTGGGGCAAGCGTGTTGAGGCCTACGTGGATGATGTGGTTATCAAAACAGAAAACTCAGAAAACTTCATCAAAGACTTACAATTGGTTTTCAACAGTCTGAGGCGGTATAGATGGAAGCTTAATGCCGAGAAATGTGTTTTCGGGGTACCGGCAGGAAAGTTACTCGGGTTTATTGTCAGCAACCGGGGAATTGAGGCTAATCCGGATAAGATTGAAGCCATCATGAAGATGGAAGCACCTCGATCACAAAAGAAGGTTCAGCGACTTAATGGATGTATGGCGGCTCTGAGCAGATTTATATCCAGGCTGGGGGAGAAAGGTCTACCATTTTACAAGCTGCTCAAAAAGGTGGATAAGTTTCAATGGACTTCAGAGGCACAGGAAGCTCTAGATGCACTGAAGAAATTCTTGACAACACCACCAGTACTGAAACCACCACAACAAGCCACGTCAACCCAACCGGCTGAAGATCTGTTGCTATATATCTCTTGCACGACTCACGTGGTAAGCACCGCGTTGGTAGTTGAGTGAGCAGAAGAAGGACATGCCTACCCCATACAACATCCTATTTATTTCATCAGCGAAGTTCTGGGTCCATCGAAGAAAAAATATCCTCAAGTGCAGAAGCTATTATATACAGTACTTCTGACTGCCCGCAAGCTGCGTCACTACTTTGATGATCACAAAGTCATAGTAGTCACCGGCTTTCCGATAGGGGATATTCTTCACAACAAGGAAGCAATTGGCCGAATAGCTAAGTGGGCCTGTGAACTGGGGTCTCATGACATCGAATTTCGACCTCGTACTGCCATAAAATCTCAAGCATTGGTTGACTTCGTTTCAGAATGGACTGAACAACAAATACCAGAGAACCCAGAAACAACAGAAGTATGGAGGATATATTTTGATGGCTCACTGAAGCTACAGGGAGCAGGAGCAGGAATTCTCTTCACCGCACCTGGAGGAGAGCACCTCAAATATGCCCTCCAATTGCTGTTTCCAGCCTCTAACAATGCAGCCGAGTATGAAGCTTTGATCCATGGATTGAACATCGCCATATCATTGGGCATCAAGAGATTGATGGTATACGGAGACTCTCTGGTAGTCATTAGCCAGATAAACAAAGAGTGGGATTGTTCAAACGATTCAATGGGAAAATATTGTACTGCCGTCCGAAAGTTGGAAGACAAATTTGAAGGTCTGGAATTTCATCATGTAGAAAGAGATCGGAACACAGCAGCCGATGTACTATCCAAGTTAGGATCCAGTCGAACTCAGGTCCCACCTGGAGTCTTTGTGCAAGAAATACTACAGCCGAGTATCTCAATGGATCAAACAGAAGAATGCAACATCATAGATCAACCCGAATCAGACTCTGATGACTGGAGAAAGTCGATCATTAAGTATATAAAGAATGAGGAAGAACTAGACGACAAAAACTCGGCAGAGCGCATTGCCAGACAGTCAGCTCACTATACACTCATTGGGGAGACCTTGTACAGAAGGGGTGCATCAGGCATCCTCATGAAGTGCATTCTCTCGGCCACTGGGAAGCAACTTCTGGAGGAGGTCCATGCTGGGCAATGTGGTATACATGCAGCCTCCAGAACACTAGTCGGGAAGGTCTTCAGGTCAGGATTCTATTGGCCAACAGCAAAGAATGATGCAGCCGAGTTAGTTCAGAGGTGCGAAGCTTGCCAATACTTGTCAAAACAACAACATCTGCCAGCACAGCAACTGCAGACCATACCAGTAACTTGGCCTTTCGCATGTTGGGGACTGGATATGATTGGACCTTTCAAGAAAGCTCAAGGGGGATACACTCATGTATTGGTAGCAATCGACAAATTCACTAAATGGATAGAATTCAAGCCCAACGCATCTTTAACTTCTGCTAAGGCCGTGGAATTCATACAAGACATAATATTCAGATTCGGGATACCAAACAACATCATAACTGACTTAGGATCCAACTTCACAAGTTCAGAGTTCTTCGACTTCTGCGAGCAAAAGAGCATTCAGATCAAGTATGCGTCTGTAGCACATCCAAGGGCAAACGGGCAAGTTGAGCGAGCCAACGGGATGATACTGGAGGCACTCAGGAAAAAGGTCTTCGACAAGAATGAAAAGTTCGCAGGAAAGTGGATAAGGGAGTTGCCCTATGTCGTTTGGAGCCTAAGAACCCAACCTAGCCGAGCCCTGCATGGAAACACTCCTTTCTTCATGGTCTATGGGTCGGAGGCAGTGCTACCCGCTGATCTCAAGTTTGGGGCGCCAAGGTTGGTCTTCGAAAGCATAGCAGAAGCTGAGGCCACCAGGCTGGAGGACATTGATGTACTTGAGGAAGAACGGCTAAACGCGGTAATCCAATCAGCATGGTACCAGCAGACTCTAAGGCGCTATCACGACAAGGCTGTGCGACAACGATTCTTCTCAGTAGGAGATCTCGTCCTCCGCCGAATTCTAACGGGGGAGGGACAGCACAAGTTATCACCCTTATGGGAAGGACCCTTCATGGTAGCAGAAGTCACTCGGCCCGGATCGTATCGCCTCACTCAGATGGATGGCACAGAAGTTGGGAACTCTTGGAACATAGAACACCTCAGGAAGTTTTATCCCTAGCTGCATTTCGAAAGCCATCGGACGACGATATACTCTGTAAAATGGAAATGTGTCATCAATAAAGAAAGGCTTCAAATATACTCAGTTTGTTCACGGTTGACATGCTCACGCTTACTTAACTCGGGGCAACCACTATGCCCTGCTAACGGAGCAATCGGCTTAAGTTGGCAACAACTTAAGGTGGTGCAACATGCTCACGCTTACTTAACTCGGGGTGACCACTATGCCCTGCCAACGGAGCAATCGGCTTAAGTCGGCAACGACTTAAGGCGGTGCAACATGCTCATGCCTATGCAATCCAGGGTGACCACTACGCCCTATTAACAAAAATAAACGACTTAAGCCAGCAGCGACTTAAGGCGATCTGACGTAATTATGATTACTCATACAGGGATGACTTCTATATCCCGCAAACAAATTTCATAATCATCGCGCGTCATTTCACCACTGCAAATCTACACACTGATAAATTCTGAGACAATAAGAGAGTAATTATATCATTCGAATGCTGAACTGACATCCTCTAACAAATACCCAATCATGCTAACCGCGCGCTCAAAGCACGCAAAATGTTTCTCTATTTCGCAATGTCTTTTTCAGGAGCGACCGACGAAGAAGGGCGACTCGAGGAATCAGGGGCAGCATTCACATCAGCCCTTATGTCTTCAGGAACAACCACGCCGGGTGTCCTCATCAAGATCCGTCCCGCCCAAATAGCCTTGTCCATGGCTCTGTCGCGCTGAGCTTTGAGAGTAACAGAAGTTTCTTCGGCAACTTTAGTAGCCAGTCGAGCAGTTTCTAACTCCTGGACAATGGATTTTTTGGAAGCTCGGAGTTCTTTGATAGTAGCATCCTTTGCTGATATCAACTGCTTGAGCCGGGTTACCTCATCCATGGATTCCTGCAGCTTACAATGTTGGAGGTCTAATTCTTCCATGGTGAAGCGATGACTTCTTTCCAAGATAGTCAGCGAGTTGCTAGAGTCACGATACAACCTTTCAAGATTGTCTCTAGAAGCAGCAAGGATGTGTTTTTCTTCCTGCAAACAAAAGTCAACCCCCTCAAACACCAAGCAAGTAATGGCAGCACAACAAGGCAAAGCGCAGTTTCATAAATCACCTTTTCAGAGTCGAGCTGAGCATAAAGAGAAGAACTCAGTGCATTGGCGTCATCTAAAGCAGCGGAGACCTGACCCAACTCAACCTGACTCTGAGAGTACTTTTCCTCAAAGTCAGAGCATCGCTGGACCAATTCAGCCTGATCTCGGGAATGTTTTTCTTCAAGAGTGGAAATCTGTTGAGTCATGCCTAGCAGGAGATAATCAAACAAAATAATGGTCAAAATATAGAGCAGTCTACAGTGAAGGCAAAGAAAAGCAAAAGGGCACTAACCAGTGTTGGTTGCCTCCAATTCAGAGATACGACGTTGAAGCGACACTGGATTCCAACATGTAAGTGACGAAGCTACTTCTGGGATAGAAGCACCCTGTAGCCTCAGCTGGCCAGCCATCCCATCCACCAAAGCCTGATGAGGAAAACAGATGAGTGTAATGACAGCAGTTCACACAATGTGAAAACCAAGCTAAAATACATCACAGTACCTGGAGGTTGGAAAAGAACGAAGGGATCCCCAAATCAGGAGAGATCAGTTGATAATCAGGCGTGAGGCCACCACCCGAAGCAGCGTGCAATGAACCAGTAGGAATCAGCTCGGTGCCTTCAACAGAGCCAAACACTCGATCAGCGGGGACGCTGTCCTCTAAAGCGACTCCCTGGTCCACGGTTTGGGCTACCACCATACAGCCAGAGTGTGGAGGAGATCCCGCATGAACGTCCATGGAAGTACAGGAAGGAGACCCTGCTCGGGCACCCTCGGGGGCTGGGTAATGGTTTGCACTGCCCACTTGAGCCGGATCATCCCCGGCAGCACCCTCGGGGGCTGGGCAGTGGCTTACACTCTTCACCCGAGCCAAGTCATCCCTGGCGACATCCTCGGGGGCTGGGCATGTATCAGCACCATTCTTGAGGTCCAAGCTCTCTGCAGTAACCACCTCTAAGGTTGACGGGCCCTCAGCCACTTCCATAGGACCAGGACAATCCAAGTCAGCTTCCCGACCCTCGAGATCGCGCTCTAAGGTCGACGAGGCACGGGATGACCTCAACCCAGCATCAGGCACGTCAACGCAAGCCTCCATTGCACCATCATCCAATTGCTCCGATAACAAATCTTCTGGAACCATATCTTCGAGAGTCTGATCAAAGTTGGCTAGGGACAGTTCTTGCAGACCAATGAGGGCAGACAAAGCAGGAGAGGGAACTCCACTACTTTCACCGCTGGCGATGAACTGCCGACTGTTTTTCCGAGTCAAAGGAGCTTCATTCTCTTCCTCCTCATCATCCACATTGGCAACACAAGCAGCACCCCCTTTGGGATCAGCAGCAGATTGGGGACACCCATTGGGGTCAGCATCAATAAGTCGAGTCGCAGGCATTTCTTCAGTAGCAGGAACCGAGGTACCAGCGTCCTGATCAAAACTGGACACTCGCCGAAGGCGTCTTCTTTTCTTCTTCTGCTCATCAACAGAAGGATCAGGCTGATTGGTTCGGCAAGGGCGCCTCGGGCGAGCACTGACAGGCTTCTGAACATCCAAAGTCGTATCAGCTTCTGGAAGGGGCGCCACTACCAACGCACCAGCAGGAGCAGCATCGGAAGAATCCTCAGCTAGCAGATCAAGCATAGCACTTATCTCTGCATCACTAGGGTTCAAGGGCACCTCAAAATGAACCTGCCGTTCGTCATCAGGAATCTCCCCAAGCGAGGCAACCAAAGCACTGACTTCTTCAGCAGAGGGTCGCACTCTAAGGCCCAAACTGCCATCAGTAATGGGTGGATTCGACACGAAAAGGGTGAAGGCTTTGGGAGGAGGCAAGTTCCAGGCCGAGTACGCCACTGGAGCACCAACATTTGACACCTTGCCCCTGAGGATCATTTCAAGTCGGCTCACCAAGTCTGCAGAAGGAATTCTCCTGTTGGTAACCCGAGTGGAGTTAGCTAGCCCTCGATACAGATAAGCTGGATAGGCCCTGTCTTTCAGTGGCTGAATATTCTTGAAAACAAAGTCAGTAACCATAGCTTCAGCAGTCAGACCCCTTTCTTTCAGCAGTCCAACTTCAGCTAGCAACACACCTGCCTCAGCTACCTCCTGATCTGTGGGAGACTCGGTCCAGCTTGGGGTGTGAACGTCCGGCTGTCTTCCCGACCAGGAGGGGAGAGAATTCCCATAATTCTCAACTATGAACCACTCTAGGCGCCATCCCTTGATGCTGTCCTTGAGGGGGATCTCGAGATATTCAGTTTTCCTCCCGCGGCGCATCTCCAAGCTGGCACCCCCGACCAACTGATGTTGTCCCCTGGCCATCCCAGGGCGACAATGATACAAGTATTTCCACAAACCGAAATGTGGTAGCACGCCAAGAAAGGCCTCGCATAAGTGAACGAAAATGGAGATTTGAAGAATTGAATTGGGGTTCAGATGGGTCAGGTTAATATGATAGAAATCAAGGAGGCCGCGGAAAAAGGGAGAGATGGGAAGGCCAAGGCCGCGGAGAAGAAAAGGGGCGTAAACAACAGACTCGTGGGTATCCTATGTCGGAACAGTAAACCCATGGCAAATCCGCCAAGAACAGAGTTCCCGCGGAGGAAGAACCCCGATGGATACGAGATGAAGAAGTTCAGTTTCAGAAATGACGGACATGTGGTTACCTGCGAAAGGCAACTGGTTGTTGGGGTCGATTGGAGGAATCATCACAGCAGACGAGCTCGCGGTCTTCCTCTTGGGTGCCATCTCGATTCTACCAGCGAGCAGAGTAGGAGGCGAATGGCAGGGAGGATTCGGAAGCGAGAAAGCAAGAACTAGGGCACGGAAAGCAAAGGCAGCTAAAAGCGCAGCTCTTATGGGATATTCTCGAGCCAGATACCGTTTCAAAAAGTGCCCAGTCATCACCCCGCGGCTATTTCGAAACCCCAGCATGCCACGTGGAAACCCGGCAGTTATCTCCAGAACACCGGTGCGCCACCTCATCACTCGGCCATCGTCCTCAAATTGGCTCGCGCGGCCTGCTATCACTCGGCGTTGCCTCCAAAACGCCGATTCCGTGTTCAGTCGCCCGACATTACCTCTAAAAATGCCAACGTCGCCTTCTAGTCGATCGGCGTTGCCTCCAAAACGCCGACTTCGCGTTCAGTCGCTCGACATTACCACTAAAATGCTGACGTCGCTTTCCAATCACTCGGCGTTGCCTCTAAAACGCTGGTATAGTGTTCAGTCGCTCGGCGTTGCCTCCAAAACGCCGACTTCGCGTTCAGTCGCTCGACATTACCACTAAAATGCTGACGTCGCTTTCCAATCACTCGGCGTTGCCTCTAAAACGCTGGTATAGTGTTCAGTCGCTCGGCGTTGCCTCTAAAACGCCAACATCGCCTTTCAGTCGCTCGGTATTACCTCTAAAATGCTGACATCGCTTTCCAATCACTCGGTGTTGCCTCTAAAACGCTGGTATAGTGTTCAGTCGCTCGGCACTGCCTCTAAAACGCTGACATCGCCTTTCAGTCGCTCGGTATTACCTCTAAAACGCTGATGTCGCCCTCTGGCATCATCTCAAGTCGCTCGGCATTACTTCTAAAATGCCGACGTCGCTTTCCAATCACTCGGCGTTGCTTCTAAAAAGCTGATACAGTCTTCAGTTGCTCGGTGTTACCTCTAAAACGCCGACACCATCTACAAGTTACTCGGCAGCTATTTCTGGAAGCGTCAGTATGATCCCCAAGTTATTCATCTACTGTCTCAAAGGAATCAGTTTTACAAACATGCAAGACGAGTTATCAAGGAGAAGCCAACGTCATTCTTTCATTAGAAGGGAAGATAACAAACTTACAAATCAACTCTTTATGAGTTGATACTTCCCTACTATTACTACATTACATTACTACTACTACTACACTACGCTATACTACTCTACATTACTACTACATTATTCTAACTATACTATACTAATATCTAAAAGACCAGTGGCATCTAGCCACTAGCCCTGTTGCCGCCGCCCCTGGTGCTGCCCCAGCTACCGCCGCCGTCATCGTCCTTGCTGCTGCCGCCGCTGCCCCTGCCGCTGTCACTGCCGTCACCGTCACCGCCGCCATCGTCGTAGTCGTCGCCGTCGTCATCGTCGTCGTCCTCGTCCTCGCCGCCGTCGTCCGAGTCCTCCTCATCCGAGGAGTACTCCGACCCATCCGAGCCCTCGAGCCCGGAGCGCTCGATGGCCCGGATGTACGACCAGACCTCCGCCGCGAGCCCCTGGGAGTCGTCTGAGTCGTCAGACGACTCACGCAGGGGGACGGGAGCCAGAGACCCCTCAGACCCAGAGGAGAACTCCTCCTCTGAGTACTCCGAGTCACCAAACTCCTCCGATGGAGGAGTTGGCTCACACTTGCACTTGTTGTTCTTGCCCATGGTGGAAGCAGAAGGGAGAGAAGAGAGGGAAGCAGCAGAAGAACAACAAAGAGATGTGAAAAAGCCAGAGAGACAACGGCGTTATTTATAGAAGGAGAAGGCAACCACTCACCTCCAACCGCGGTCACTGAACAGTCGCAAAGCATTCAATAAGCACTTCAACTCGTCTGAAGACACGTCAGGCGGCTGACGCCGTTTCACGCAACACAACACCCATTGGGACTCCAGTCAACAGCGCGGAGGATATGATTACACCCGCCGTCACATCACATTACTACTCAGAAGCAGCCGGCTAAAACACTCAGCGTACCAAGCCGTCCCTTGCCCACACCCATTGGGGGGGGACGCCCAGGAATTATCAGTATATTTTTCAAAATGGTCACATCTGTGCAGGGCACGCAGTGAATACCTCAAGACAAAAATGAGATATCAGTGAGGATTAGAGGAAAGCCAAATATAGCCAGTGAAGTACAAAATATGGTCGACAGAAGCGACTTGAAGACTAGACACTGATTACTTCTAAATTAACCCAAAGATCGGGGGCTTGTGGGGGACAGATATCCCCCGGGTCCACTAAAAGAGTAAAAGACCTCACGAAAGGCTCAAGGGCCCAATAAATCGTGAGGCCATTCTTTCGTGGGCCTGGGGAAGAATAATCAGCGGAGCAGGTTGACACGAGGCCGGATCGGTGTAAACCTGGACGGTCCACAATGTCGAGCGAGCGATCGCAACAGAGATCCGACTTTCCCGCGCTGGAGCCCTCATGCAACGGAGCCACGCGGGGATAGGTCGGCAGAATCATAGGGAGATAGACTCGAGCAGTTCACTATTTTTTAGGCGCATGTTGTTATCATATCCACATGTATTGCTCCACGGTCGAATATATAAGGCCTAGGGGGCACCCCTTCAAATGGATCGATCCTACTACTTAGCCATCCACGTCAACTCTCTGTATTCTCAATCCAGAGAGCTCTCTTGTAACCACATTCACCAAGCATACTCACCAGGACGTAGGGTGTTACGCATCTCTAAGCGGCCCGAACCTGTAAACCCTGTCTACTGTTCCTCGTGCAATCGGCACGAACCATTTTGCTACAGTTGTCGACACCGTCCTACTCCTAAAAACACCTTGAGGGGCAACCCCGGGTGTGCGGTCGGACCCAAAACACCGACAGGAGCGGCAACTTTTTCAGGCAAAATCTGTTCTATAGCTTCTTCCTCCACTGTCTTTTCTCCAATTTCCGAGGATTTCTCCTTGGTGGGCTCTGAAGGCCCAGCTTCGGCGTCGGCCCGACTCATTGTAGCTTCGGCTTGGGTTAGCTTTGTCTCGATTTCAATCTGCGTTTTCGAAGCCTTGGTAACTTTCCCTGGAGTAAAGCTTGAAGCTTTTATTGTCTCCAGCACATCTAGTACATTAGCCATCCTTTTTCTCTTTGGGGTCCCTGCTAGACCTTTTTGTGTCTTCGGCACCTCCACTCCTGCCGAAGGGCTTAGAACTTCTAATGTTTTTGTCCCTTCGATTCTCAGTTCTTCAATTTTGTCAGTCTTCGGCATTGCAGCCGGCTCTTCAATCCTCTGCGTAAGAGCAGGTCCTTTGGCTTCAATAGCTGAAGAGGTCTCACCGCCAAATTCAGGCACTGTGGTCGATTCAATTTAGCGCGGTCGGTGAGTAAGGACCTTCAGCTTTTTCCTCTTCGGTGCGGGCTCGCTTGAAGCAGCCGAAGCAGAAGTTACACCCTTTCTTTTCTGCCCCCGCGACGGGTAGCGATAGTCAGGGTACACAAACCCAATAGCATGAAAAACTCTATTTAGCCTTTTCTTTTTTCGGCTCCCGAAGGCCGCAAATAGTGCACTATCTTCAGATTTGGAGTATGCTCCAAGTAGTTCATCACTAGTATTTTCAACACACTTCAACCAGTCATCGTTTGGTTCAATAAATTGGTCTCCAAACCTAAAGGTATATTTCAAACGAACCAAACCACCTTCGCTAGGGTTAGTGATGGTTTCCTTTGGCATTTCCCAGCTGTCTATCAGTGGCCATATCCTGTAGGCTACATGTTCTTGAACTAAATCCCTTGTTCCGATGAAAGAGCAAACTGTGCTGAAGGTCCTTCGGCATGCTTCGGCTGTTTCATCAATTTCTACCTTCGGCTTCCGAAGGCTGAAGCGGGACCAAATGGGGCGCATGATGATCTCTGTAATGTCTTCTCTCGCCTTTAAATCATTCTTCACATAGAACCATTCTTTCATCCAGTCTCCGGGCTATCTTTTCCAAAATGTCGGCGCTGGGTAACTTGCGCCGGAGCGAGAAACGAAACTATAACAACCAAAATTGTTATGATACTATTATTTGCCCCAGGGCTTCGTCTCATACGAAAGTTCATGCATACTGCAAAAACATTTTGCACTTGGCTCCAGACCTTGGCTTCTCACAGCCTAGACGAAGATCCCCATTCTAATAATTGCTTCGGGAGTAATCTGGTGAAGGAAAATCTGATATGTCTTCAAAACTTCAACAACAAATCTGCTCAACGGGAACCGAAGCCCAGCTTTGAAGAAGCTTCGGTAGATCACGACTTCATTTTCTTCGGGAACAGGAACAATCCTGTCTCCGGCGTCAGCCCTCACAATAGACATATCTCGAAAATACCTTCCTCTCATATTATCAAGATGACTTTGTTTAATAGTTGATTTCCCGAAAATTGCATGACTTGGTCGCCAGGGCCGATCTTCGGAGTCTTCGCCCCCACTTTCCGCATCATAACTATCATTGTCATCAGTATCTTCAGATAAGCCTTCTAGAATCTCCTTAGTAATCTTTTTTGTATTTGTCTTTGCTATTGATTCAACAAATCCAGCAGTCTTCTCCTCAAGGAGCTTCTCCTCTTCGCTCAGCTTCGTCTCAGCAACAACTTTTTTGTCTTAAGACATCTTTTCTTTGGAAATGGCAAAAAATGTGTCCGTAAAGCCGAAGCTTAGAAAGTCTAAGAAACTAAGCAAGTGCTGGTAAGCAAGGGCTAGAAAATTGAGCAAACAAAACAGGCGGCAAGTAGCGTACCAAATGTGCTCGGGGTGAGTTCTTATTTATATGCCCAGTGCGCTCCAAATTGGAGGGCCCCGTCTGTCATTGATTGTTGCTATTCTAGCAAAGGGAAGGTGTTTTTTCGGACCTTCGGCTTAGGGCCTTCATCCATATCGCAATCTAAATTCGTTATTCTAACAAATTAATATTGCGAGGGGCTACTATTGGGGGCCTTCGTCTTCTGAAGGTCCTCAAAAACATGATTTAACAATGTTTCTGGAGTGTAATACATGAATAGGTACCTTCGGATTCGGATCAGAACCACAGTATGAGAAACACAAAGAATACAAAGGTTGACGCAGAGCCGAAGCTATGCGCAAGGGAGCTTCGGCATGATAGCAGAAAAGGGAACCGACTTAAAAGGGAAAAGGCTATTTAGACCTCGATGGATCACTATAGAGTCATTAGCAAATGTAAAGGGCATGGGTGTAATTTTACATGGGCTGCGTCCCATGCCTATAAATAGATGAACAGTGCTCCCGTACTGTTCACGCTGACTTGTATTTGCTCGTGCGTCACACTCATACCTTTGTTGTCTGTCAAGCCAAAGGTACTAAATGTAATTCAATATTGTTCTTATGTTGATTTGAAATAATATGTTAGAAAATATATGTGATAATGTTATTGTTCACACTGTTTCTTATGCTTTGCATGTTTCATTCATCATTAATGTGTATATATATAAGTATGTTGAGATGATGAAGGTATGTCCTTCATGACCTTCGTCCAAAAATCATTATGTCCTAAGGGAAATAATGTCTCGAAGGACGAAGGGCGTTAACTGAAAGGGAAATGTGCCCTTCGGCCATTTCTAAGTGTTTTGGTGATTTAGTGTCCAATACAAGTGCCTAAGTGTCAAATGGTGGACAAAGTACAAATCAAGTATAAAGGTATGTTTCTCAGACTTAGTATATTGTTTTAGAGACTAATGTATTGTGTCTAAGTGCTGGAAACAGAAGAAATCGAATTGAAGAAGAGATGGCCTTGTTCTGCCAAAGCCAGCTCTGTCTGGGTGCACCGGACTGTCCGGTGGTGCACCGGACAGTGTCCGGTGTGCCAGACTTGCTCTGGCGAACTTGCTGCTCTCGGGAGTTCGACGGTGGTGTACAACTATAATTCACCGGACTGTCCGGTGGTGCACCGGACTGTCCGGTGAGCCGTTCACAGGCGAACTCGTCGCTCTTGGGAGATGATTAACGGCGTACGGCTAAAATTCACTGGACTGTCCGGTGGTGCACCGGACTGTCCGGTGAGCCAACGGTCGACCGGGTCAACGGTCGGCTGCGCGATCCGCGTGAGACACGTGGCCGAGCCAACGGTCGGGAGGGGGCACCGGACTGTCCGGTGTGCACCGGACAGTGTCCGGTGCGCCAACGGCTCCAAGGCTGCCAACGGTCGGCTTCGCCAAATAAGGAAGGAAATCCGCACCGGACAGTGTCCGGTGGTGCACCGGACTGTCCGATGCGCCAGGCGACAGAAGGCAAGAATTGCCTTCCCGGATTGCTCTCAACGGCTCCTAGCTGCCTTGGGGCTATAAAAGGGACCCCTAGGCGCATGGAGGAGAACACCAAGCATTCCTTGAGCACTCTTGATCACTCACACTCCATTCTTGCACACTTGTTCGACATTCTAGTGATTTGAGCTCCGTTCTAGTGTGCTAGTCTTTTGAGCTTAAGTCTGGGTCTTGTGTGTGCGTACTTGCTGTGATCTTTGTGTCTTGTGTGAGTTGCTAATCCCTCTCTTACTCCGTGCTTCTTTGTGAACATCTTTGTAAGGGCGAGAGACTCCAAGTTGTGGAGATTCCTCGCGAACGGGATATAGAAAGGAAAAGCAAACACCGTGGTATTCAAGTGGGTCTTTGGACCACTTGAGAGGGGTTGAGTGCAACCCTCGTCCGTTGGGACGCCACAACGTGGAGTAGGCAAGCGTTGGTCTTGGCCGAACCACGGGATAAACCACTGTGCCATCTCTGTGATTGATCTCTTGTGGTTATTGTGTTTTGTTGAGACTCCTCTCTAGCAACTTGGCAATACTGTGCTAATGCTTAACCAAGTTTTTGTGGCATTAAGTTCAAGTTTTACAGGATCACCTATTCACCCCCCCTCTAGGTGCTCTCAATTGGTATCGGAGCCATTCTCTTCACGAAGGGACTAATCGCCCGAAGAGATGGATCCTAAGGGGAAGGGAATCGTGATCAACGATAAGGAGAAGGAGTCCTTCGTCAACGAGCCGAAGGATGACAAGCCTACCGACTCGGGCTCGGGCCACAGACGCAAAGATGGGAAGAAGAAGAAGACGAGACGCATCAAGGAGATCGTCTACTACGACGACAGCGATGAGTCCACTTCTTCCCAAAAGGACAACGACGACAACGACTATGAGAGAAGGAAACCGGTTAATTCGAACTTTTCTTTTGACTACTCTCGTATTCCACAAAGTACAAATGCTCATTTGCTCTCCATTCCACTTGGCAAACCTCCTCACTTTGATGGAGAGGACTACGGATTTTGGAGCCACAAAATGCGTAGTCACCTGTTCTCTCTCCATCCGAGCATATGGGAGATTGTGGAAAGTGGAATGAAATTTGATAGCTCGGATAGTCCTATGTTTATCAATGAACAGATTCATAGAAATGCACAAGCTACTACTGTGTTGTTAGCCTCCTTGTGCAGGGACGAGTATCATAAGGTGAGCGGCTTGGACAATGCCAAGCAGATCTGGGACACCCTCAGGATCTCACATGAGGGGAACGACGTCACCTTACTCACCAAAATGGAGTTGGTGGAGGGCGAGCTTGGAAGATTCGCAATGATCAGGGGAGAGGAGCCAACCCAAACATACAACTGGCTTAAGACCCTTATCAACAAGATAAGGAGCTACAGAAGCACACGATGGACGGACCACGACGTCGTTCGTCTAATGCTAAGGTCCTTTACTGTACTTGATCCACATTTGGTGAACAATATCCGTGAAAATCCTAGGTACACCAAGATGTTGCCCGAAGAAGTTTTTGGGAAATTTGTAAGCGGGCGAATGATGATCAAGGAGGCAAGATATGTCGACGACGCGTTGAACGGTCCAATCCATGAGCCTCAACCCATTGCTCTCAAGGCAACGAGGAGCAAGGAGGCGCTACCTAGCAAGGTGGCGCAAGTTGAGGCGGCCGGGCTCAATGATGAAGAGATGGCCCTCATCATCAAGCGCTTCAAGACGGCGCTAAAGGGTCGCAAGGGACAGCCAAGCAAGACCAAGACAAAGGGGAAGCGCTCATGCTTCAAATGTGGTAAGGTTGGTCATTTTATTGCTAACTGTCCCGACAATGATAGTGACCAGGAAGAATGGAACAAGAGGGAGAAGAAGAAGAATTATAAGAAGGCAAAAGGCGAGGCACATCTTAGCAAGGAGTGGGACTCGGATTGTTCGTCGTCCGACTCCGACAACGAAGGACTCGCCGCCACTGCCTTCAACAAGTCATCCCTCTTCCCCAACAAGCATCACACTTGCCTCATGGCAAGGGAAAAGAAGGTAAGCGCTCGTAACACTAGTACTTATGCTTCTTCAAGTGAGGATGAGTCTAGTGATGATGATGAAATAGATTATTCATGTTTATTCAAAGGTCTAGATAGAACCAAGGTGGATAAAATAAATGAATTGATTGATGCTTTGAATGATAAGAATAGATTGCTAGAAAAGCAAGAGGATCTCTTATATGATGAACATGACAAGTTTGTAGAAGCTCAAAAATCCCTTGCTTTAGAAATAAAGAGGAATGAAATGCTTTCTTGTGAATTGTCTACATGCCATGACTCTATTTCTAGTTTAAAAAGCATAAACGATGACTTGAATGCTAAGTTAGAAATAGCTAATAAATCAACATCTTGTGTAGAACATGTTGTGGTTTGCACTAGGTGTAAAGATTTTAATATTGATGCTTGTAGTGAACACCTAGTTTCAATTTCTAAATTGAATGATGAAGTAGCTAATCTTAATGCCCAACTTAAGACTAGCAAAAGCGAATTTGATAAGTTAAAATTTGCAAGGGATGCCTACACGATTGGTAGACACCCCTCAATTAAGGATGGACTTGGTTTCAAGAGGGAAGCCAAGAACTTAACAAGCCATAATGCTCCCATCCCCGCCAAGGAGATAGGGAAGGCCCCTATGGCTAGTAGTGCTAAAAAGAACCATGCTTTTATGTACCATGATAGAAGACAGTCTTATAAGAGTTGTAATGATTATGATGCTTTTGTCTCTCATGCCATGTTTGCTTCTAGTTCTTCCTATATGCATGGTAAAGATATGTCTAGGAGATATTTTGTTCATATGCCTAGGAGAAATGTTGTTAGTGTTCCTAGGAAAGTTAATGAACCTTCTACAATATATCATGCTTTAAATGCTTCCTTTGCCATTTGTAGAAAGGATAGGAAGATAGTTGCTAGAAAATTAGGGGCAAAATGCAAGGGAGACAAAACTTGCATTTGGGTCCCTAAGACAATTGTGACTAACCTTGTAGGACCCAACAAGAGTTGGGTACCTAAGACCCAAGCCTAAATTTGCCTTGCAGGTTTATGCATCAGGGGGTTCAAGCTGGATTATCGACAGTGGATGCACAAACCATATGACGGGGGAGAAGAAGATGTTCACCTCCTACGTCAAAAACAAGGATTCCCAAGATTCAATAATATTCGGTGATGGGAATCAAGGCAAGGTAAAAGGGTTAGGCAAAATTGCTATTTCATCCGAGCACTCTATATCTAATGTGTTTTTAGTTGAGTCTCTTGGATATAATTTGTTATCTGTTAGTCAATTATGCAATATGGGATATTATTGTCTATTCACAAATGTAGATGTGTCTGTCATTAGAAGAAGTGATGGTTCACTAGCTTTTAAGGGTGTATTAGACGACAAACTTTACTTAGTTGATTTTGCAAAAGAGGAGGCCGGTCTAGATGCATGCTTAATTGCTAAGACTAGCATGGGCTGGCTGTGGCATCGCCGCTTAGCACATGTGGGGATGAAGAACCTTCACAAGCTTCTAAAGGGAGAACACGTGATAGGTTTAACTAATGTGCAATTCGAAAAAGATAGACCTTGTGCAGCTTGTCAAGCAGGCAAACAGGTGGGAAGCTCTCATCACACCAAAAATGTGATGACCACATCAAGACCTTTGGAGATGCTTCACATGGACCTCTTCGGACCAGTCGCCTATCTAAGTATAGGAGGAAGTAAGTATGGTCTTGTTATAGTTGATGACTTTTCCCGCTTCACTTGGGTATTCTTTTTGCAGGATAAATCTGAAACCCAAGGGACCCTCAAGCGCTTCCTAAGGAGAGCTCAAAACGAGTTTGAGCTCAAGGTGAAAAAGATAAGGAGCGACAATGGGTCCGAGTTCAAGAACCTTCAAGTGGAGGAGTATCTTGAGAAGGAAGGGATCAAGCACGAGTTCTCCGCTCCCTACACACCACAGTAAAATGGTGTGGTAGAGAGGAAGAACAGGACACTTATAGACATGGCGAGGACGATGCTTGGAGAGTTCAAGACCCCCGAGCGTTTTTGGTCGGAAGCCGTGAACACGGCTTGCCACGCCATCAACCGGGTCTACCTTCACCGCCTCCTCAAGAAGACTTCGTACGAGCTTCTAACCGGTAACAAACCCAATGTTTCGTATTTTTGAGTTTTTGGGAGTAAATGCTACATTCTAGTAAAGAAGGGTAGGAATTCCAAATTTGCTCCCAAAGCCGTAGAAGGGTTTTTGTTAGGTTATGACTCAAATACAAAGGTGTATTGAGTCTTCAACAAATCATCGGGTTTGGTTGAAGTCTCTAGCGATGTTGTATTTGATGAGACTAATGGCTCTCCAAGAGAGCAAGTTGTTGATTTTGATGATGTAGATGAAGAAGAAGTTCCAACGACCGCAATACACACCATGTCGACTGGAGATGTGCGGCCACAGGAACAAGATGAGCAAGATCAACCTTCTTCCTCAACAATGGTGCAACCCCCAACTCAAGATGATAAACAGGAGGCGTGTGATCAAGGGGGAGCACAAGATGATCTTGCAATGGGGGAAGAAGCACAACCGGCACCTCCAACCCAAGTTCGAGCAATGATTCAAAGGGATCATCCCGTCGACCAAATTTTGGGTGATATTAGCAAGGGAGTAACTACTCGATCTCGATTAGTTAATTTTTGTGAGCATTACTCCTTTGTCTCTTCTATTGAGCCTTTCAGGGTAGAAGAGGCATTGCTAGATCCGGACTAGGTGTTGGCCATGCAGGAGGAGCTCAACAACTTCAAAAGAAATGAAGTTTGGACACTGGTGCCTCGTCCCAAGCAAAACGTTGTGGGAACCAAGTGGGTGTTCCGCAACAAACAAGACGAGCACGGGGTGGTGACAAGGAACAAGGCACGACTTGTGGCAAAAGGTTATGCCCAAGTCACAGGTTTGGACTTTGAGGAGACTTTTACTCCTGTGGCTAGGCTAGAGTCCATTCGTATTTTGCTAGCATATGCCGCTCACCATTCTTTCAGGTTGTTCCAAATGGATGTGAAGAGCGCTTTCCTCAACGGGCCAATCAAGGAGGAGGTATACGTAGAGCAACCCCCTGGCTTCGAGGATGAACGGTACCCCGACCACGTGTGTAAGCTCTCTAAGGCGCTCTATGGACTTAAGCAAGCCCCAAGAACATGGTATGAATGCCTTAGAGACTTTTTAATTGCTAATGCTTTCAAGGTTGGGAAAGCCGATCCAACTCTTTTTACTAAGACTTGTGATGGTGATCTCTTTGTGTGTCAAATTTATGTCGATGACATAATATTTGGATCTACTAACCAAAAGTCTTGTGAAGAGTT
Organism: Zea luxurians; assembly: GCA_029449295.1. Lineage (NCBI taxonomy): Eukaryota > Viridiplantae > Streptophyta > Magnoliopsida > Poales > Poaceae > Zea > Zea luxurians. Next base: position 11,700,411 of record JAOPSE010000043.1, on the reverse strand, counting down.
TAGCAGGGTGATGACTCAGAAATTCGAGATGTCAATGATGGGCGAGTTAAGCTACTTCCTTGGGTTCCAAGTGAGGCAACTCAAGGATGGAACCTTCATCTCTCAAACCAAGTACACGCAAGACTTGATCAAGCGGTTTGGGATGAAGGACGCCAAGCCCGCAAAGACTCCAATGGGAACCGACGGACACACCGACCTCAACAAAGGAGGTAAGTCCGTTGATCAAAAGGCATACCGGTCTATGATAGGGTCTTTACTTTATTTATGTGCTAGTAGACCGGATATTATGCTTAGTGTATGCATGTGTGCTAGATTTCAATCCGATCCAAGGGAGTGTCACTTAGTGGCTGTGAAGCGAATTCTTAGATATTTAGTCGCTACGCCTTGTTTCGGGATCTGGTATCCAAAGGGGTCTACCTTTGACTTGATTGGATATTCAGACTCCGACTATGCTGGATGTAAGGTCGATAGGAAGAGTACATTGGGGACGTGCCAATTCTTAGGAAGGTCCCTGGTGTCATGGAGTTCTAAGAAACAAACCTCCGTTGCCCTATTCACCGCTGAGGCCGAGTACGTTGCCGCAGGACAGTGTTGCGCGCAACTACTTTGGATGAGGCAAACCCTCAGGGACTTTGGCTACAATCTGAGCAAAGTCCTACTCCTATGTGATAATGAGAGTGCTATCCGCATGGCGGATAATCCGGTTGAACACAGCCGCACAAAGCACATAGACATCCGGCATCACTTTTTGAGAGACCACCAGCAAAAGGGAGATATCGAAGTGTTTCATGTTAGCTCCGAGAACCAGCTAGCCGATATCTTTACCAAGCCTTTAGATGAGCAGACCTTTTGCAAGTTGCGTAGTGAGCTAAATGTCTTAGATTCGCGGAACTTGGATTGAATTGTAGCATACATGTGTTTATGCCTTTGATCACGTTCCTTATGCATTTTGTTGTTTATTTATGGTGCTCAAGTTGTACAAGCACTCCCCGGACCTTTCAAGTCCATTTGCAAGGGATGCACAAATTTAGGGGGAGTTGTGCTACAACTTGACCCTTTGAGACTAACCGTGTGCTTGAGTTTGCTTGTTTTAGTCTCAAAGGAGGTTTGAAAGGGAAAAGGTGGACTTGGACCATGAAAGACTTCCAATGCACTCCGATGAGAGAGTAACTTATTCCAAGTTCATCTTAGTACTCTTATTGCCTTTTTACTCTTAGTTGAAGATTTTGGTGAGGCAATGGGGTTACAGGGCCAAGATTGATCCCGTTTTGGTGCTTGATGCCAAAGGGGGAGAAAATAAAGGCCAAAGCCATAAATGGATCAGCTACCACTTGAGAATTTTGAAAATAATAGAATAAAGCTTTTGTTTTGTCAAATACTCTTATTGGCTCTTTTTGTTGGCTTCTTGTGGGGAGAAGTGTTGATTATGGGAAAAAGGGGGAGTTTTTTTAAATCTTGAATCAATTTCTCTTGGAATGACTCTCTTTATGTCTTAACAAGTGTGTTTGACTTAGAGATAGAAATTTGAGTTTGATTTGCAAAAACAAACCAAGTGGTGGCAAAGAACGATCCATATATGTCAAATTTGAATCAAAACAATTTTGAGTTCTCATTTGAATTGATTTTGCACTTGTTCTACTTGCTTTATGTTGGGTTGGCATAAATCACCAAAAAGGGGGAGATTGAAAGGGAAATGTGCCCTTCGGCCATTTCTAAGTGTTTTGCTGATTTAGTGTCCAATACAAGTGCCTAAGTGTCAAATGGTGGACAAAGTACAAATCAAGTATAAAGGTATGTTTCTCAGACTTAGTACATTGTTTTAGAGACTAATGTATTGTGTCTAAGTGCTGGAAACAGAAGAAATTGAATTGAAGAAGAGATGGCCTTGTTCTGCCAAAGCCAACTCTGTCTGGGTGCACCGGACTGTCCGGTGGTGCACCGGACTGTCCGGTGCGCCATTCACAGGCGAACTCGTCGCTCTCGGGAGATGATTAACGACGTACGACTAAAATTCACCGGACTATCCGGTGGTGCACCGGACTGTCCGGTGAGCCAACGGTCGGCCGGGTCAACGGTCGGCTGCGCGATCCGCGCGAGACACGTGGCCGAGCCAACGGTCGAGAGGGGGCACCGGACTGTCTGGTGTGCACCGGACAGTGTCCGGTGCGCCAACGGCTCCAAGGCTGCCAACAGTCGGCTTCGCCAAATAAGGAAGGAAATCCGCACCGGACAGTGTCCGGTGGTGCACCAGACTGTCCGGTGCGCCAGGCGACAGAAGGCAAGAATTGCCTTCCCGGATTGCTCTCAACGGCTCCTAGCTGCCTTGGGGCTATAAAAGGGACCCCTAGGCACACGGAGGAGAACACCAAGCATTCCTTGAGCACTCTTGATCACTCACACTCCATTCTTACGCACTTGTTCGACATTCTAGTGATTTGAGCTCCGTTCTAGTGTGCTAGTCTTTTGAGCTTAAGTCTGGGTCTTGTGTGTGCGTACTTGCTGTGATCTTTGTGTCTTGTGTGAGTTTCTAATCCCTCTCTTACTCCGTGCTTCTTTGTGAACATCTTTGTAAGGGCGAGAGACTCCAAGTTGTGGAGATTCCTCGCGAACGGGATATAGAAAAGAAAAGCAAACACCGTGGTATTCAAGTGGGTCTTTGGACCACTTGAGAGGGGTTGAGTGCAACCCTCGTCCGTTGGGACGCCACAACGTGGAGTAGGCAAGCGTTGGTCTTGGCCGAACCATGGGATAAACCACTGTGCCATCTCTGTGATTGATCTCTTGTGGTTATTGTGTTTTGTTGAGACTCCTCTCTAGCCACTTGGCAATACTGTGCTAACGTTTAACCAAGTTTTTGTGGCATTAAGTTCAAGTTTTACAGGATCACCTATTCACCCCCCCTCTAGGTGCTCTCATTAACGTTTAACATTTTTTGTGTTGCCTTGTTCTTAACTCATAGCATTTGAGAACAAGTCCCCAACAATAAGTATGAATGATAATTTGAGATTGGACGAGATGCAAATAAGGAAACAACAAGGCATGGAGGTCTTGGGTGTATACTTATCCTCGTTTGTGTCGATTAAGGATTGTACCATTGTGGTCCCTCGAGTCATGTTGAACGCATGTCTATTCACTCAGTTAGCTGGATAACTCGTTCGGTCGTTCCAACCGTGAAGCCAAAGTACTATTCTAGCCGGATTCGACCTCATAGTGTACCTACTAGTGGGTTGAGGAGTGACGAGGACTCTGCGTGATGACCCATGGTGCATGGTATGCCCTAACCCTCTGGTAGCCGAGTGGTACCTGGGTTGGTGGTTCCTATTGAATCCGCAACGTGCAGTTGGGCTGCTACTGGAATGTGTATGGTGGAGACCGTATCTCATGAAGTAATGTGGGTATGGTTTGTGTTAGGAATACCCTGCCAGCTGATTAGTAATCGATTTGAATCGCCATCGCTCCTAAACAGTGTCGATGTTTATGACCCGACTGCACACCATGAGGTATCCCACATGATGCTTTTGGATAGGACGATGTCACAGCCGGTTTTGGGGCAAAATCGAATGCATAGCATATGTGTGCCAGGATTCATTTTCCACACATATGTTGATGTCACAAGTGTAATATATCAAAATACAATGCAATAAAGGCGTAAAGAGAGTAGAGTAACTTTATTACATCATTCAGACAATAGTGTCTTAAAAGTATCATCATCAAAGTACAACAGAATAAACATGGACACTCTTTCACAGGAAGGTGACTGGCGCATCGTTAGACTCAATACTCATCAACATCATCTACAAAGTCTTCTTCATCACCCTCTGATCAAAATATTAGCAAGGGATGAGCTCACTTATTGTCGGGGCTCAGCAAGTGGGAGGAGTAATGCAAGTTTAACAAGGTAGGCTATGGATAAGCGGTAAGCATTTTAGTTGGTCAATATTTTATTAACAACGCATGTCTTACTAATTGTAAGTGTATCCCAAAATTTCTCAATTAAACATAAGTACAGAATTATATCAAAAGCACTTAAGTGAAACAACTTAAGCAACCCATTTATGAATCATCGGATCACGATTTATTTTCCATTTTTAAGTTCAATTATCATGTGGGGGTTCAGGTTGCTCTTAACCGTGAGCACGACTAACATATCAGTTTTACACTCTGTAGAGGTGGTACAACTTTATCCACAAGTCGTGTATCCCCTCTAGCTTGGGTTGATCAGGCCCATAAACACTTCCTAGGTGAATGGCTAGGGATCCACTATGAGGCTTTCACAAAATATCCTTAGTACAAAGCCACCCGCTAAGGTTTCCACGTCAGTATTGATGGCCCTCTAGGCGAGGTAACTTAGCTAAGACTATCACCCCATGTTAACATGAGATGCCACCAAACCACTGCCGCCCCCTCATGCCCATCTTTTAGGTAGGGTTGCTAAGCACTAAGTCTATAGAGCTAATTACCAAAGCCAGAGCCATTATAGCACTCGTGGTTGCACTGTTATCCTAGGTGGTCACTCCATGTTCCATTTAATACAAAATGATCTTGTTTAACCATCGGGTTAACATCATAATATAAACTTCATTTTTGGAACATTAGTATCATTAATGAGTGACATCATATTTATCAAGTTGAGCGATATCACAAATTGCTAAGCATAGTGTTTATCCCAAGGTAATCAAGGAATATGGTTGGTAATTCTAGAAAATCCTATTTAGGCAAATCCTATCAAATTATGCAAATATCCGAAAAGTAAACATTATTATATGCATTACTTGGGTACGAAATAGAAATGCATAGGGAGAATCCACTTGCATTGCTCGAATGTGTCCTGCGGGTCGTCTTCGAACGTGTTTTGTTCGTCTACCACACTGTCAGTTTCTAATATTGATTCATATATCGTACATACAAAATAAAACATACACCAAATAAATAAACATACACCATTACATGGGTAACATTCACAATTACATGAACAATCACATACCACACAAACTATACTTATAAATAATGCCTAAATCATAATTATTTTATTAATCCACTAAAATCTCCACTTTGAATTATCACTGGTGAAAATTATATGGGCACGCGACTACAAAAGTATTTTACCTAGCATAGTTTAGATGAAATGACTTAACAAATTCTACAAAAATAAATTATTTTCTTTATGACTTATAATATTCTTTTGGTTTTATCCTTTCTTTTCTAAATAGAAATTATAGGTATCGTTAAAATGTTTATTTATAAATCATATAACATTAATATTCTAAGAATTACTATAAATTACTAACTTTAAACTTTGGTAACATAATCTGGCTATTTCGACATAAATAGATATTCTACTAATTCTTAGTGAATAAGCGATTTACATATGAACATATATACCATGACTGGTAAAATCTATATTTTAACATGATCAAGAAGATATGGTCAAGTACCTTTTTCAATTTTTTATATCAGTAAAACTAAACTTAAATAATTACTAACATCAGTGGCAGAGTGACAGCTCGGGATGCCCGGGCACGTGCCTGAGCTTTGGTCCTGTTACCCTGCAAGCCCCGAGCGCGAGGACACGCTGGAGATGGAAGGTGGTGAGCTGCGGAGTAGTGCGCCGGCCGCCGGCGTGGTCGTGGGCCTGCTCGATGTGTGCGTGGGTGGACCAGCGTGAGAGCATGGCGACAGTGGGATAGCCGAGGTGCACAACGTGCCGTCCTTGTCTTTTGTGGTGGCAATGGCTCCATACGGGACGCAGGGCGCAAGCTTTCCGTGTGGCCTAGACATGAGATTAAGAGAGGAGAGTGTTTCCATGGACTGGGCTACTGTGAGGCTTCTTGAACGAAAAATCTATTCGGTCCCTCTCTGTATCTGATTTTTTGCATGGAACTTAATATGTCCTGCTACACCCAGGGCATGTGTGGATGCTGATTTTTAAGTACATTACATATGCAAAAAAATAGCGCGATTATAGTCAGCGGTGAAGACACAATTTATTTAGAGCCAAACTTTATTTAGAAAATAAAACAAAAATGTTCATAAAAATATGACGAGGGTTTAGTTGGAAAACATTCACCCACGCCCGTGCGCAACGGTGCCCAGGCTCTGGTTCTGAGCTGGCTCCGCCACTAACTAACATAATATTGTTTTATGCGTTAAGATAAGAAGTTAATCGCAAACATTTCTAGTACTAAATTACAAAGTTAATGAATTGCGACATAACTTATTTATTTTCGAAATATAAAATAATGTTCATATCCAAAATATTGTTGCAGGGGATGATTACAATTAAACACATACATCAGGGAGTAGCAAGAAATAAACAGGGGTCTATTTTTAACAGTTTCTAAATTGAATAATATATGAACTAATTTTACACAATTCCAAGGACTAAAACGTAAAATCATCATCTTCTACCTTGGGTTAGCTCGTGTGCACAGGGAGCTCGGCGAGGGGAACGGGTGTGCAGGGGCATTGCAGACAATGAGGCGCGGTCGGGACGAGGTGGCGTGACATGGCGAGGTCCGGCCGCGGACAGGGTAGCGCGACACGACTCTGGCGAACGACGACAAGATCCAGTGAGCAGAGCGCGGACGCGGATGATAGAGGGAGAGGCTTGGACGAGCTAGGGTGAAGGGAGGAGCAGGGGCTCGGCTGTCCAATTTATAGAGGGAGAGGGGGAAGGGAAGAGGCACCAGGGGAGGAGAAGGGGCACCGACGGCTACTTCAATCGGCCATTAATGGCGCGGGTTACACCTTTGACTGAGAGAGGAAATGGGGGGGGGGGGGGAAGAGGAAGGGACGACGATTATGGGTGAGGCCAGGTGAAGGGGCACAGGGGCGGCTCGGCTGGCCGGTTGGGCTGCTCAGCCGGGGCAGCCAGGGCGTGGCGCGACGACAGCGAGAGGTAGGAGATGACCTGACAGGTGGGGCCCGCGTGTAAGGGATAGAGAGGGGAGGAGGCCGGTTGGGCCGGTTCAGCCGCCCTAATGGGCCGATTCAAATGGTCCGGCTAGTTTTTTCTTCTTTTATCCCTGTTTCCCAAAAATATAAATAAATATATTTTTAAATATTTCTAAAAATTCATAATAATTATACCCAAAAATATTATCATTAAGGAGATAATTTTTGGACCAAAGTGCTCATATCAATTAATTGGCTTTCCAATAAAAGAAATTCCACAAAAACAATCATCAATCAAATGTGAGCAAAAAAAATTATTCCAAAGGTAAATAAGTTCAAATACTTGAAAGAAAAATTCATTACTATTCTTGCCACTAATAATCTAAATGCATTGTTTTTAGTTGATGATTTTGAGGTGTTACAGACGACGTCGTTGATCGCGACTTGATGGTACGGGCGGATGCACGTCGGAACACAAGAGGGTGTATATAGGTTTGGGCCGCTGGTATCCGTAATACCCTACATCCTTTTGATGCTAAGTATTGAGTATTGCTGGTGCTCACGAGTTACATGTGAGCTATGGGCGACGATGGATGAATCCTCCTATCAATATAGCGGCGGTGTGGTTGCTATGAGAGGGCTAACGAGTTATGAGTTGGAATGAGATGAGATGTTTTGTAGGGGTACCCCCTCAGCCTTATATAGGTGACCAGAGGGATATCCCTTTACATGTCGTGAAGCCTATCTAACTCTATATGAGTCTATCTCTACCGCGATAGGTGCTCCTGTTTATCCGGAGTTCGGTTGCCTTTCCTCCGAGTTATCTCCCGTGTATCTACCCCTTCAGGATCCATGCCATCTGTGTGCACGAGGCATCATCGCTGTAAGGAAAATGGACCTCGATCCATTTGACTAATTGAGTTTGGTGTTTGATGATCAACATAGCTCGTAGACTAATGAGTTTGCTAGTGTTTGTATTTGTAGTTCACGAGATGCGAAGATGATTGGACTGAGGCTCTAAAGATGCAACACCTCAAAAGAAGACCTAAAAGACTTGTAGAAGTCTAAGACTCAAGACCAAAAGAAGACCAAGACAATAGTGAAGAAATTCAAGAAGTAGACAGTCAACCAGCGCTCTGGTGGCACACCGAACAGTCTGTGCAAAGAGGTTCGCAAACTGGACTCTTAGGTGTTGTAGCACCGGACTATACCGTGTGCATCGGACAGTCTGGCCAATGGTCGGCCACAACATTATCAAAGGTTGATTGCTACAGACCTCAATGGTCGACTGACGTGGCTAGGGCACCGGGCATGTCTGGTGTGCACTAGACTATCCACGTGTGCCCGACGACAGAAATAGCCAGCTTTCTGTCCAACGACTATAATTGAGGGGGAGCCTATTTATACCCCTCCAACCTACCATTTCAAGGTGTGGGAGCCCAAGCAACATACCAACACATGTTATAGACTTTTCGAAGTGCTCATACACCCAAGTGCTTAATTGAATCACTTAGTGATTAGCGTAGGTGCTTTACGAAGTGCTTCGGTTAGTTAGACCACTTATGCGTTTGCTCTAGGTGAGTTCTAGTTAGTTTTGTGAGTTTAGTAAAACCCACAAAACTCCTTGACTCTTGTGTGAATTGTTGTAATTGTACCGAGTGGGGCGAGAGTCTTGGAAGACCGTGACAACCGAGTTTGTGTCACAGTTGCCACAGTGTACCGGAGGGAACGAGGCCCGCGGCGTTTCAGCCGGAAGCTCGATAGTGGAGACGACGGGGAGCGTCCGAGAGGAGCTGGAAGCGGAGCACCAATTACGCGTGGAGAAGTACCACGACTGTTTATGGAGTTACTCGTTCGTGGTGCTTGGCTCTCGTGTGGGCTACCCTTTGAGTAGGGGCACCAATGAGGATTAGTCGGGACCTTGCGTGATTTTGGATACCTTGGTAAAAATACCGGTGTCGTCCACGAGAGTTTGCATCTCTACCCTTGTTGTTTTTCTTTTGAAATTACATTAAGTACTTAAGTTTTAATCTCTCCTTCCTAGTTAGATTATTTAGGATTGGAACTTAGGTTTTGAGGTAGAGATAGCAATACTTAGACAAAACCTAGTTTGCACATTCTATATTGCTTATTTACATAGGTTTGTTTTAGTGATTTATTTGTGGCCTAGTTTAGAAAGAAGTTTTAGAAGTCCTAATTCACCCCTTTTTTAGGCATCACCATTTCCTACAAGCACCTCTTCTATGTCAGCCACATATAACTCGGCTATTTCGGTCTTCATCTTCTTTGGTCGAACTCACCTAGCCTGATTGCGACCCAATGGCATTCCTTGCTAGGCAAACCATCGGGGCCCATCAGGCAGCCCATGGAACGTTCCCGTGCTCACAAAAACCCATGTGATATCTATCTCCCACAAGGCCCTGAGGCTCAAGCCAATTTTGAGGGTAATTAGCTCAAGATTCCAAGATTGGAACATACTATTTGATTATTCCATGCTTTTGAGTGTAGCTTGTTTCGCCTTTGTATCCATTACACCCAATGGGTGTAGCCTTTGAGCTGATTTGAGCATTAATCAACTTAAGGGTTTTAATTTGTCGTCTTGAATGTGATTCGCTTGACTAAAACCTTGCCGACTGAAACCTGGCCTACTAAAACCTGACCAACTGAAGCCTAGCCGACTGAGGTCCGGCTGGGGTGCACTCGGTTAGGGTTTTATGAAAGCAATTGACTGAACTCAACCGATAAAGGTCTAGTTGACTCTAGTTTGACCGATCTCGAGTTTGTCGTTTTGTAGGATTCGTGGTTATCTCACAGATGACGTTTTAGAAAATCCTAGAAAATCTGATATGTGCACCCAATGGGTGTGTACGTTGTCTTGTCTCAAAATAGTAACCTGACGCGACAGGGCATAATAATGCGCCTGAGCGATTGGTTTACTCCTCTCTGGTGTCGTGTTTCTCCAGGGGGTGGTAGTGGTTAGCTCTTGAAGGCTTGCGACCTTTCATCGTACGGACGAGAGATGAAGGGGCACTCCCTTGCTTCTTTAAATAGGCCACCCACATGTGACAGTCTTCTTCACTCGTTCTCGGTCTCCTTTCTTACTACCTCCTTTTCTATTATGAAAACCCTAATGGCAGGAGGCAAGAGCGGCAAGGGTAAGTGTAACAAGAAGAGCCAGAGCGACAAGAGGAAGCGTCCCCCAACCCCTTCGTCAGACGACTTCGGTGACTCTAATGCGGTGACCTATCCAGATTTATAAGAGATCAAGTATGCAAACCACTTGCCGCACAACGATTGCCTCACACTTGAGCCCATATAAACCCAGGGTCTAGTAAAATCATGAAGGATTTCAAAACTTTTCCCTCGCAACCAAGATCGTAATGAACTAACAATCGCTGCATCAAGTGTTACAACATTCCACAGAGTTTTAACATAAATCAGAGTATATAGAGTTATTACAACAAGGGAGGCACACATGCCCCAAATAACTCCAAGTAGCATTCACCGAAGTGATAATTTTTTGTGGAAGCATTTATTTATCTAGTACCCACAACACCTGCGGGGTTTGATGATACTGTGCCAACATTAGGATGTCCACTCACCAAAAGCATGAGACGAGAATCGGAAAAGTATGCCCTAGGCTTAGTCATCTCTCGTAGTCAGGTATAAGCAGTGCTCGTAGTACCTGTAGTACATCTGACCATTTGCAACAAATCATTGGGAATAGCACCCTGAGTACTGAAATGTACTCAGCTAGACTGACCCATCCAAAACCAGTAAATAAGAAAGTAAAAGACTTCAAGGAGTATGCAAAGCTATATCTGGAGTTGGCTCTTTGCTTTCCAAGAGTAACGGGAGTTACAGAAGTTCTTAATAACTCGAGGGGGCATTTACCAATTTAATTACTTCATTTTAGTAGGTCAATATTAATACCTACTTTGCTGCGAACTAAGTTTTGCACCTGATTTCTATGTGATCCATACCCCACTTGAAGTATGTCTAATTACCCATTTTGAGAATAACCAAGTTGAGAGTGTTGAATCAAGTCATCACATCAAACTATCTTATCCCTTAGGCATAATTGGAATTAACATTGTTTCTTATCCATTCAACAAATCTTAGGATGTAGTTCTTACTACGATAAGATAGCTCAAGTCAAGTGCTCACTATCTAGGAGCAATGGCGATTCGAATCGTTTCCTAACCAGCTGGTGGGTACTCCTATCACAAATAGTACCCATAATACTTCATTAGATACAATCACAATTACACACATTCCAGTAGCAGCCTTGATGCACATCTCGGGTTCCACAGGGGCCACCATACCCAGGGACCGCCCGACTACCAGAGGGTTAGGGCGTACCATCCACCATGGGTCATCTCGCCATGTCCCCGTCACTCCTCAACCATACTAGTAGGTGCACCACAAGGTCGAGTCTGGTTGGAATGGTGTTCTGGCTTCGCAATCGGAATGAGTTATCCGGCTAGCTAAGTGAATAGGCATAAATTCAACATGACTCGAGGGACCACAACGGTACGGTCCTTAATCGACACAGGAGGGTTCACTATGGCCTACATGGCACTCATAAGAGTCCACCCAAACTCATCTTAAACCTTTATTTTCCACATGGATATTACCCATAAACTTCTTCCAATCAAGCATAAGAAATCACCTTAATCTCGCGGGTGACAGGAAATCACCCGATTTCTACCGTCTAAGCAGGCCTAAGCATTAAAGCGTGCTTAATTTAAATAGGCGGCAAGGACAAGATAACCAATAGATCAAGGTGAATCTAGAGGACGTTGATCTAGGTGTTTGGAGAGTCACTCGTGAGGGGATGAAACCACCCAAGAATCTCGAGAAACCCTCCATGAGTGAGGAAAAATAAATTCATTTAAATGCTAGCGCCAAAAATTGCTTGTATGAATCTCTTAGCATGGATATTTTTAATCAAGCTTTTACTTTAAAAACTGCTAATGAGATTTGGCTAAAATTGTATGAGCTCCATGACGGCACATCCAATGTCTGTGAGCAAAAACATTGCCTAGTCTTAAATGAGTATAACTCTTTTTCTATGAAGGATAATGAGCTTGTTAGAGATATGTATTCTCGTTTGAACCTAATCATCAATTAGCTCAATTTTATTGGCATTAATAAGCTAGGTGATGCGGACATTGTGAGGAAGATTATCTCCCTTCTTCCACAACAAAGATACGAGAGCATCATCACTATTCTTCACAACATGGAGGACTTGAGTACAATGACCCTGACCATTGTGATTGGGAAAATTGCGGTATTTGAGATGTCACGAAAAATGGGTCGACAAGAGGAGCCAACTTATTCAAGACCATATGCTTTTGCATGTGAAGAAAGAAAAAGAAAAAAGAAGGCTCCCACTCAAGTTCCTCAAGTGAAGAAGAGGAAGAAGTATAAAGTGATGATGGTGAAGATAATCAACAATCAACATCATCATTCGAGGACGAAGAAATAATCCGACGCATCGGAAAGGTAATCGGGATGATCCGCAAGATTAATCTAATGGGTGTGCCCCTGCAGGTCGAGAATCTTTTCTTTAACATTGACAGGAAAAAGCAAAGAATGAGAGGATGCTTTGCATGCGGGGAGAAGATCCACTTCAGGGACATCTGTCCAACTATGGCCAAACCCACAAAAGGGAGGAGCAAAGGCAATGCGCTTACAAGTGTCAAAACTTGGGATGATTCTTCAAGCGAAGATGAACCTCCAAGAACGCGCATCCACCGATCCTCATCACGGTCATCACATAAGTGCCTTATGGCAAGAGGTAAAATGAGTATCCCATCCTTTACTGATGACAACAATAGCGATGATGAAGGTGAGGGAAAGCCCTCCGTAGATGAGCTTGCGAAAAACGTTAAATTTTTTAGGATGTATGCACTAAACAAAAGGCTCAACTTAAATCTTTGAAAAATAAGTTGATTAGCTGTCAAAATGATTATAAAGGTTTGCTAGAAAAATTTGAAACATTTACAAATTTGAATTGTGAGCTATCAACCAAAATTGAGCAATTAGATTCTAGTGCTCCATCCACAGCTACTGATGATGGCCTTATTAAAAAGAATGAAAAACTTAAGGCTAAGTTAGCTAGCTCACAAGCATGCCATTGGTCTTCAATTGGCCTTCAATTGGTATCTTTGAGACTACATTTGATATCATTTACACGTCTTCTCCAACATTTGGTTAGACTATATTTTATATCTTATACTTCCTGTTGGGGGCCTTCGGCTTCCGAAGGTCCTCAAAAACATGATTTGACAATGTTTTCTAAGAGAAATATGTAAACAGGTACCTTCTAAGTTAGATTGCGAGTATACAAAAGCACGGTTAAAGACGAAGCTTGACCGGGACGAAAGGCGATCACGACGAAGGAAAAGACGATCACGAAGCTATGTGCAGAAAAGCTTCGGCATAACGGCAGAAAAGGGGAACCGACTTAAAGATGAAAAGCCAAATTAGACCTCGAAGAATCACTATATAGTTATTGTTGAGTGTAATGGGTATTAATGTAATTTTGCATGGGCTGCGACCCGTGCCTATAAATATGTGAACAGTATTCCCGTACTGTTCACGCTGACTTGGCACTTTGCTTTTGCATCACACCTGTATTCACATCCCTTCAAGCCGAAGGTATATTTGTAATTTACCATTATTTACATGAGTAATATAAGTAGAAAATAAATTAATAATAATGTTTACAGAGATTAAGTTATTTCTTATATTCTGTGTTTAAATACTCTTTATCTTTTGTTATGTTTATGAAGGTTTGTCCTTCATGACCTTCGTCCGAAATCCATTATATCCGAAGGGAAATAATGATTCAAAGGACGAAGGATTTTGATATTTAACATCTTGTGTTGCCTTGTTCTTGATTCATAGCATTTGAGAACGAGTCCCCAACATTGGCGCCCACCTCCGATGAACTCACTTCCATTTCTTGAGCTTTTGAACATCTTCGGCAAACATCACCTTCGTCATGCCGCCGAAGAAGGCTTCAGCGACAGGGGCTGCCACTCTACAGCCGCTGGACCCCAATCAGGACGTCCTTTCTCTTAGGGAGGCCCGAAGCCAGAAGAGGAAGGCTACCAGTCCCACGCCTCCGGAGGATGACTTGGATCAGGAAATCCAAAACCTGGAAATGCTCCAACAACAGGTGCAACGAAAGAAGGAGAAGATGGCTCGTCTAGCTGACCTTCAGAGGCAGATAGATGAAGCTTCGGAAGAGGTTCGTCATCTTGTTCAAGATGACCAGAACCGAAGGCCTCCGCGCAGAGAGCTCCATCAGGAGGGTTTCTACAATGAGGATGATTGGTATGAAGATTTCCATCATGGAAATTTTGCTTTTGATGATGCTTCTCCTCTATCAACAGAATTGCAGGCTACACCATGGCCCCAGTCTTACAAGCCACCTCAGCTCCCCATGTATGATGGCCATTCAGACCCGAAGCAATTTCTGATGAGTTACGAGGCAACCATATCTTCGTATGGTGGCAATACGGCAGTCATGGCAAAATCTTTTGTCATGGCCGTAAAGAGTGTTGCTCAGACTTGGTACTCCTCTCTTCGACCAGGGACAATTACTTCATGGCAAAAGCTGAAGGATATGTTGATAACCAGCTTTCAAGGATTTCAGACAAAGCCAGTCACCGCTCAGGCTCTATTCCAGTGTACCCAGGACCACGAAGAATATCTTCAGGCGTATGTCAGAAGGTTTCTGCGTTTGAGGGCACAGGCGCCAATAGTGCCCAATGAAATTGTCATTGAGGCCATGATTAAGGGACTTCGATCGGGACCTTCAGCGCAATACTTTGCCAGGAAGCCGCCACAGACTTTGGAGAAGCTGCTCCAGAAGATGGACGAGTATATTCGAGCTGACAATGACTTCCGTCAAAGAAGGGAGGAAGCATTCAGGTTTTCTGAAATGACCAGGGGCTTCGGAGGAAGATTTCACCCGAGGCACGTCAGGTCAATTCATAATTCTACTCAAAATGATGATAGAGGGAGTCAGCAGCAAAAGCCACAATATTCTTCACAAGCTTCGGGGCAGCAACAAAGCTCTTTTCGGTCGCCAGTTGTAACACCCCAGAGTCCACAAACACCCCGGAATGCTACTGAACTACACATCTGACATCCATATATAAAATTTCGGCAGCATCTCCTTTGAAAGATTGCATAAACGAGGGGCAACAGTGTATAAACATATATCATGACAAAAAACATACTAAGCATTATTAATATGCTAGCAAAGGAAAGTTAAACATAACAACATGAACTGAATTAACCAGTGCACACGACTAGAAAAAAACAAACATCATTTGACATCGAGTTTCTAATTAAATCATGGCTGCAACTGGGCAGCGTTATTATAATAGTGAAGGTGGACGTGCTGCTACTTCCCTCATTCCCAACATGAATCAAATACCTGCGTTGAGTAATGCAAGAGTGAGATGATACATCTCAGCAAGCAAATTATTTTGACGAGATATTTAAACCACAAATTGAATTAAACAACATTTTAAAGGAATCCCAATTGAGATCAGAAATACTTGTAGATATAGAACTCAATAGTCCCAATATAACCAATACCATCTCATTTCCTCGAACAACCACAATAGGTTGTATAACCCTTCCCTACGTCAACAATACCTGCAGATATCACTTCAATGTATGCAAAGGAATGCAATGTGTAGGTCATCTGCCCTCATACCTCTAAGAGTATAAAACCACATCATCTGCTAATATCACTTCAATGAATGCATATAAATGCAATGCATATGTCCTCTGCCTTCATACCTCTAAGGGTATGAAGCCGCATCGTACCCCTCCTCGGGCAACGTACGATGCTAAGTTGTACCGGTACGGTCGGACCATAGGTCACGACCAAACTTCAGATGCAAATGAATAATGTAATGCATATGGCATGCTGCATTTATCAATATACTTCACTTCCTTCAGATACAAAACAAACCTCAAATAATACTTCATCTGCCTTCAGATACAATACAAATCTCAAATAATACTTTATCTGCCTTCAGGGGTGTAAATTAATCTCATGGGTCATACTCGAACCATAATCATCATCAATATATGATTGAGCATCAGTATAATACAAGCAAGTAAAGCATCACCATAGAGTTCAATTATGAAAGAATTCCATAATTCTGAATATTAGAGCGTAGGTGGTAAAAAAACAACAAGTCAAAAACGGTAGCAACCACTGCTACATTCACTTGCCTTCATCGAAGAAGAAAGATGTACTAGGCATGATCCGGAGTGTAGCCACCTGCTAGCGGGCATAAAAATTAGTACAAATATTTCACAAACATTTGCTAACAATCAACAAATCGCTCGTACACTTGAAACCAAATCCCGGTGGAAAGACTCCCACCCTGAACCACATGCCAAACAACAGTAGCACTGTTTGTTAATTTTGTATCTTTAAAATTATAATAGTGGTGATATTAAACAAATACTCTATGAGTGTCTACACAAAATATTCTATAACTTCGGTATTCAATGGATAATTAAATTCTGCCATCTATAAGTTCTAAAACATCTGATAAGATAAATGTCTGAATCTGTTTCAGACAGCAGCATAGTTAACTTCAAAATTCAATATCTACCAAACTACTCAACCAAAAATTATGAAATTCTGCTGGCAGTAAGAACTTTTATCCCTCTACAAATGTCTCCATAGTTGGAACAGCCAATTTGGCTATTTACTATATGAAACCCACCAGTGAACAGACCCGCTCATTTTTGTCAGGCAAACAGGAACAGCCACAGTAAAACAAACATAACTGGACTTTCATAATTCATATGAATGCGCTCTTTAACAATCTGGAAAGCTTATGAAATTGTCTACAACTTCTTTTACAATCCTAAAGTTTAATTCTGTTGATAAAATTGCCTAAAGCTTAAGAGAACAGATTCTGTACAGAATTATGAGACTGAAAAACTGCTATAATCAAACTGCAATAACTTTCTGATCTGATATCCGATTGAGGTGTTCTTCGCGGCCATGGAAAGATCTACAAATTATCTACGACTCATAGATAGACTTTTTTATTTTTTTGAGGCCACTAAGACCACGGAAAACTGGCATGAACAGAAACTATTGAATCTGCCATTCTGCAGAAACTAATTTCGAGATTAAAATCTAATCTCCCATCCAATCTAACCAAAAAAACTAATTGCAGGGCCTAAAACTCATCCAAAACAAGGGAAAGCATTCATCAAGTGGATAAAAGAGAGAGAGGAAAGGAAATCCAACCAATTCTTGGAGAGGAACGACGATGATGGGCGACGGTATGCCCTCATCTCCCCTCTCTTCTCTTCTTTTTTCTTCCTCTCTTCTCTTGGGGCAAGGCACAAAAGGGTGACGGCTGCTAGGGGTGGCAGGACGTGGCTTCTAGGGTTAGGGAGGTATAAATAGAAGAAAACTTCCACAATCCTAATATCCAATGGCTCAGATCAACCGGCACTCAAAAAGACTCATCCGGACTCCAAACAAGGCAAACTAGTGATTGATCGGAATCATCTTGATGAGATCAATACATCTACGGCCTCCGATCATCCATAGGACATACCATATTTGGATTATAAAAATGGTTTATTTTTTAGGGTGTTACATTCTACCCCCCTTAAAAAGAATTCGTCCTCGAATTCGACCACTCCAAGCAAAACATCCAAGGTACCCCAAATAGCACCACCATTCAAAACATGAGTCCATTATTGGTATTAATCAACACAAGAACTTCTACCTCGGACTAATGGTCTAAGGAAGCTACACAACCTGACAACAAGCATGAAACAACCTGCAATGAAGCTCAAAGCAAGTAATAGATGCGATCAACACTATGATTTCACAACATCGAATTTGGATGCAGCCATACATCAGCATCATTGTCTTAAAACCACACTCTTTTATGAAGGGGTAATATGCACTAAGCACAACCCTTACCAACTTCAACAATTCATTTTAATTCAATGGTAAAACATGCACACCAGATGAACGTATATGAAGATCAAACACCTCACTTCACAGCACCACAAAACAAGTAGTTCTATTGAAACAAAACTCCTAATCTTCCTAAACCCCGTTCTTGCCATCATGAAAAGATAATCATGTAATCTAACATTCTTTGCACCCCACAAAAGGGAGAAAGTCTATAGAACTAATGGAGCAATAAAGCCGACAAGAAGCCCATAACATTCTGCGCGACACATTTCATCGATGAAATGCCAAAAACTCCACAAAGAGCATTGATAGCATAACAACAACACAATACTTGCTTAACCAATGTCGCTATACTTCATCCAACAACTCAACTAAGAAAAATAACCAAACTAGTAAGGTTAACCTACAAATAATATAAGTCTTCATCTACTGTAGTTCAGAAACTTACATTTCATTCTATCATATGATGCACTCAAAGTACCAGATATACGAGGTCAATAATAACCCCGTAATCCTTCACACATTTGACAAACATCTCAAGTTGTTGTAAAAACCACATCATTTAGGAATAGGTGACTAACCACACACAACCAACTCTAGGCTAGGCAATGACTTCATTCAAACCAATAGATAGGTGGTCCAACAATGGATCCACCAGCATGCATCGGGGAGAGAACCATCTGATCCTCAACGTATTAATACATAATCAATGGATCAAGCAAAACAGAGATTTATTCTACAACTAGCATGACTAACATGCAACCACTCTAAACCACCTCTAGGCTTTGTGGCTACTAAAACACACAATAGAAGAGAGACATGTAAGCCATTCTGGCTATGTAAAGACTTCCCCAAAATTCATATAAAAGTATCAATATTCATTTCTTTCAGAACTGGTTTCTCGACATAAACAATCATTCTTTGCAAAAATAGTTGGAACTATCCACCAACCACTCAACAACTTAAATTCAAATTGATGGTTAGCTTGTAACCCAAAACACGCAATTCACACTCCTCTTAGGAACATCCACAATCAAGCATATATAACAATATTATTGCAATAAAACTCAACCACGAAAAACATGATGAAAACAACATAGGCATACTTGTATATCACAAGCATAATAACAACTTCGATCTTACCAAAGACCAGCGATATCAATCACATTAATAAAACAATATAAAGATTTAGAGATAAAACATATTAGGCATTAAGTCATAAACAACTTACCACATCACCGTAAAGGAATAGGGAGGGGTGAAATTATTGTCATCTGCACTTCAAAGACACTAATATATATCAAAGATATTTGAACCCATACCTTTCCTATATGTGCAAGTGTATCAAATTTATCTTCAAATTGCCAAGAATCTAAAGCCTATGCTTTGATACCAACTGTAACACCCCAGAGTCCACAAACACCCCGGAATGCTACTGAACTACACATCTGACATCCATATATAAAATTTCGGCAGCATCTCCTTTGAAAGATTGCATAAACGAGGGGCAACAGTGTATAAACATATATCATGACAAAAAACATACTAAGCATTATTAATATGCTAGCAAAGGAAAGTTAAACATAACAACATGAACTGAATTAACCAGTGCACACGACTAGAAAAAAACAAACATCATTTGACATCGAGTTTCTAATTAAATCATGGCTGCAACTGGGCAGCGTTATTATAATAGTGAAGGTGGACGTGCTGCTACTTCCCTCATTCCCAACATGAATCAAATACCTGCGTTGAGTAATGCAAGAGTGAGATGATACATCTCAGCAAGCAAATTATTTTGACGAGATATTTAAACCACAAATTGAATTAAACAACATTTTAAAGGAATCCCAATTGAGATCAGAAATACTTGTAGATATAGAACTCAATAGTCCCAATATAACCAATACCATCTCATTTCCTCGAACAACCACAATAGGTTGTATAACCCTTCCCTGCGTCAACAATACCTGCAGATATCACTTCAATGTATGCAAAGGAATGCAATGTGTAGGTCATCTGCCCTCATACCTCTAAGAGTATAAAACCACATCATCTGCTAATATCACTTCAATGAATGCATATAAATGCAATGCATATGTCCTCTGCCTTCATACCTCTAAGGGTATGAAGCCGCATCGTACCCCTCCTCGGGCAACGTACGATGCTAAGTTGTACCGGTACGGTCGGACCATAGGTCACGACCAAACTTCAGATGCAAATGAATAATGTAATGCATATGGCATGCTGCATTTATCAATATACTTCACTTCCTTCAGATACAAAACAAACCTCAAATAATACTTCATCTGCCTTCAGATACAATACAAATCTCAAATAATACTTTATCTGCCTTCAGGGGTGTAAATTAATCTCATGGGTCATACTCGAACCATAATCATCATCAATATATGATTGAGCATCAGTATAATACAAGCAAGTAAAGCATCACCATAGAGTTCAATTATGAAAGAATTCCATAATTCTGAATATTAGAGCGTAGGTGGTAAAAAAACAACAAGTCAAAAACGGTAGCAACCACTGCTACATTCACTTGCCTTCATCGAAGAAGAAAGATGTACTAGGCATGATCCGGAGTGTAGCCACCTGCTAGCGGGCATAAAAATTAGTACAAATATTTCACAAACATTTGCTAACAATCAACAAATCGCTCGTACACTTGAAACCAAATCCCGGTGGAAAGACTCCCACCCTGAACCACATGCCAAACAACAGTAGCACTGTTTGTTAATTTTGTATCTTTAAAATTATAATAGTGGTGATATTAAACAAATACTCTATGAGTGTCTACACAAAATATTCTATAACTTCGGTATTCAATGGATAATTAAATTCTGCCATCTATAAGTTCTAAAACATCTGATAAGATAAATGTCTGAATCTGTTTCAGACAGCAGCATAGTTAACTTCAAAATTCAATATCTACCAAACTACTCAACCAAAAATTATGAAATTCTGCTGGCAGTAAGAACTTTTATCCCTCTACAAATGTCTCCATAGTTGGAACAGCCAATTTGGCTATTTACTATATGAAACCCACCAGTGAACAGACCCGCTCATTTTTGTCAGGCAAACAGGAACAGCCACAGTAAAACAAACATAACTGGACTTTCATAATTCATATGAATGCGCTCTTTAACAATCTGGAAAGCTTATGAAATTGTCTACAACTTCTTTTACAATCCTAAAGTTTAATTCTGTTGATAAAATTGCCTAAAGCTTAAGAGAACAGATTCTGTACAGAATTATGAGACTAAAAAACTGCTATAATCAAACTGCAATAACTTTCTGATCTGATATCCGATTGAGGTGTTCTTCGCGGCCACGGAAAGATCTACAAATTATCTACGACTCATAGATAGACTTTTTATTTTTTTGAGGCCACTAAGACCACGGAAAACTGGCATGAACAGAAACTATTGAATCTGCCATTCTGCAGAAACTAATTTCGAGATTAAAATCTAATCTCCCATCCAATCTAACCAAAAAAACTAATTGCAGGGCCTAAAACTCATCCAAAACAAGGGAAAGCATTCATCAAGTGGATAAAAGAGAGAGAGGAAAGGAAATCCAACCAATTCTTGGAGAGGAACGACGATGATGGGCGACGGTATGCCCTCATCTCCCCTCTCTTCTCTTCTTTTTTCTTCCTCTCTTCTCTTGGGGCAAGGCACAAAAGGGTGACGGCTGCTAGGGGTGGGAGGACGTGGCTTCTAGGGTTAGGGAGGTATAAATAGAAGAAAACTTCCACAATCCTAATATCCAATGGCTCAGATCAACCGGCACTCAAAAAGACTCATCCGGACTCCAAACAAGGCAAACTAGTGATTGATCGGAATCATCTTGATGAGATCAATACATCTACGGCCTCCGATCATCCATAGGACATACCATATTTGGATTATAAAAATGGTTTATTTTTTAGGGTGTTACACCAGTGCCAAGGGGCAGAGGCGCCAGGGGCTTCGGGGGAAGATTTGGAGATCAGCCAAGAAAGATTTACTGCCTATTCTGTGGTGAAGACAAGGGCCACACTACCAGGATGTGTCATGTTACCATCCAAAAGCAAAAGGAGATAGTAGAAGCTGCAGCACAACAAAGTCAGCCGAAGCAAGTCATGCATACTGCTTCGTATCATTCGCCTTACATTCCAGAATATGTAGGCAATCACCCTGCAGCTTCTGTTGCTTCGGCAAGCCAACCCCAAGCATCTTGGCAGCAGCCTCTGCCGCCACCACCAACACAAAGAGGCCAGTAGCCAGAAGGGAGTCAGCGCACTAATCCCCAGCGGGACTTCAGAGAGGAGTCCGAAGCTCGCACAGTCAATAGCACTGTGCCAGAGTCGAAGCACATTTACTGACAAATATCCTACCTCGACAGCAGTTTTTCGCATTTTTACATTCAGTATTGTTTTCTTTTTAATAAGGAACAATTAAGGGTAGTTTTAACGTCTTTTATTGCCTTTCAATTTCTTGTAATAGTTTCGCTATTTACTGTAATGAAAATATATCTTCTCCATAGGCCTGAGATGCCGAAGCATGAGAATTTATGATTGACAAGGATGATTTTCGAAGTTATCAAAAATTTGTTCTAAGGAACGCATTGCAATTTATTCAAAGCAGCAAAAAGCCGTTCCTAAGGGAGCGCAGTGTAAGTTTTCTGTGCCTACAGCGAAAAATAAACGCTGATTCCGCTGAAGTAAAAGGCGAAGAAGCTCCTAAGGGAGGCTTACAGCGAAAAATAAACGCTGATTCCGCTGAAGTAAAAGGCGAAGAAGCTCCTAAGGTAGGCTTACAACGAAAAGTCGCCGCTGATATAAAAAGATTGTGTGTTTTATTGCAGGAATATGTGAACTTTCGGCACAAATATCATTTTGCATAACATAACATCATCACATCATTTAGCATAACATAAGCATCATACAACATATGGCATGCGGAACAAGAAGGGGATACGCCATTGGTCTTCGGAGGGAGATTTGAAAAAGAGAAAATCGTGTTAAGGCACAAGATAAATCAAGAAGACGTGTAGCTTCATTAGAGAGGCAACATAAAACAGCTTCGGAGAATATTTCACGAAGCTTGGATATTCCCCATCAGAGAAGTTTGCAAATTCTTGCGATATATAAAAGATTTTCTTCACGAAGCATGAAAAGAAGGGAAGGTGTTTTTTTTGTCACACCCGGTTTTAAGGAACAAAGCCGGGTGCATCTCATACATGCGCCAAGAAGACAACATATATAATAACAGAGTGTATAGAGATAAATGTCATAAAACATCAGAGTATTTATTACATAGCGGAAGACTTATTAAAAAATAAAATAATGAATATAAAACGAACTAAGGATCGTCGGCGCCAATGTCAACTGAGAAACGCCACCTAGATCAGATCGAACTCCTCAGTGTTAGGCGGCTCCTCCTGAACCACCTGATCTTCTCCTGTGGGGGGGTGTGAGACAGCAAGGGTGAGCTCACACATGATCATAGCTCAACAAGTTGTGGGGAACCAGTGGACATAAACTCACAAAGGTGTGAGTTCATGTGATGTGTAAGGCTAATCAATGATAGGGGTTAAAAGCTGAGCATTGCTTTTAAGTAGTTGGTCCAAATTTTATTAGCAATTACTAAGTGTAAGTAAATACCAAACCATAAATAAAGTAATAGAACAAAATTAATAATAAGCCCATGCAATGCAAATGACAAAATTGAATTTAAGTTCCATAATTTAAACATCAGAGAGTCCTGAGCTGCTCGTGACCGTGAGCTCGGCTAGTATACCAGTTTTACACTCTGCAGAGGTTGTACCCTTTACCCACAAGTCATGTTACCCATCTGCCAAGGGATCGCGACTTCCCATACACCTCTACCTAGGAAGCGCGGCAGGGCAACACTACGAGGCCTTTACAAAGTTCCACTAGCTTCCGAAAACCCGCTACAGTTTATAGGAAGTTCCAATGCAGGGTTCTCGGCTGACTGCCATCGCAGCAAAATCAACCAAGGACCTCCCTACACTGACCACTCCCCTACTGCCCTTGCCCCTTTCGGGTAAGGTAGTCTTCCACTAGCTTTCCTAATTAGTCAGCCAAGGGCGTCCCATTAAACCCTTGTGGTGGCACGTGTTACTCAAGTTAAGCTCTATGTTCCAATTAACATTAATGAACTTGACATGAACATAAATAGAATAACAAGAATAATTGGAACATAGATATAGTAAATGATTATCCCAAAACCATGTAAAGCAATAGCAAACTACCCAAGTGAATCAGGGGTAAACAAGGTAATGGGATAAACAATCTAGGGTGACCTATTGGGTCCCATCAAAATTAACCTATGCATGAGTAAATGATAATTAGATAACATTATTGGGTAAAAAGTGGTCAAGGGCACAACTTGCCTTCAATGAGCTCCTGCTCAGCTACTTCAACCTGCTGCTCACCAGTATCCTCAGCAACGGGCTCTTCTACTCGCCACAATACAAACAAGAACAGTGCATATAGAGAAATTAACATTACACCAAACATATATACAAAATACACAGTAATAATCTACATATTAAAATAAAATCCTCGGAACAGGAATCATAATTTTTAGAGTTATAGAATTTAAGTTATGGATTTTCAAAGGTTTTATGTGTTTAAAATAGATTAAGTGAGAAATTATTTTTCTTACTATTTTTATGTCAAAACATAGGCTCTAGGTGATAAAGAATTAAATTACAAAATTTTAGGAAGTGGAATGAAGTAATTTGGAGTTCATATGCATTTTCTATGAATTATTGAAGTTCTAGCCATTATTTTCCTATTAAAAACCCATTTATAAATCATTTTCTCTGGTTTTATTATGTTCTGGACTGGGCCTCAATATCTGATAACAACAGGGGGCTCGGGGTAAATATTTCTAGACACAGAGAATAGTCGTGCAGGACTGCGGGTTGGTTTCTCAGAAGCCTAGGGTCTCTTTAGCAAAAAGCACCCGCGAAGCGGTATGGGTGGATCTCAGACGCTGGATTAGAAATCAAGGGCCCAGATGAATTCCCCCCCCCTTACTGAACTGCTATGCGCTCAGAGCCGTACGATCTACATCCGATGGCTCAGAGTATAATGTGACGTGATCTAATCTAACGCGTGAGATCACGATCTAACGGTCCAAGATTCATGGCACTAGGGCTTTGGCTTCATCTAATCCGAACCGTTGCCCACAGATCCGACGGTGCAAAGGACTTCGCCCCAACCCCGACGGGAGAGTGCGGCGGCGCCCCAGCCCGCGGCGGACGCCATGGCCGGAAGAGTCGACTACGTGCTCCCGCCCCCGAAGTTATGATCCGAACCGCGATACACGATGCTAGAGACCACGCGAGGCTAGTGGAGAGGGCCATACCGAGAAATAAGGCGAGAACGCGGCTGCTCTCGGTGTTCAGTGATTTGGTGAGGGCGCTCGACGTCCGGTGAGCAATTCGAAGCGCCCAAGTCCACAATCGAGCACGACGAGGGCACGGACGATTTCAGCAGAGGCCCGCGAACACCCACAACCATACCACGAGTGCAGATTCCCGGCGTTGGCGGATTCCACTACGGCGAAGCTGTTTTTCTCTCTCTCTCTCCTATCTGTGTTCGCGGTAGAGCGTGCCGATCTTCGGAGCGCATGAGCTGGGAAAATGGTGGCCGCGTTTATACCTGGGCGTCCGAGAAGATCGCGTGGCGTGAACGAGTCCGTCGCCCAGAGCCGGCCCGGTCCCGGCGGCGAGCTTCTCGCGCGGGTAGGCGAGCGACGCGCGAATCGTGGGAAGGTAGGTGCTGACAGCTCGGGCCCGCGTGACAGTGAAACAGATGGGTGCGCGGCGTGAAATGGTGAGGCTGCACGTGGGACCCACCGGTCAGTGGCTCACAGTGCAAACCACGTTCTCGCCTGGGCTGCGCAGAGGGGAGTGTGGAGCTGGGCCGGATTGGAGACAGTCGGCCCAGTTAGGGTTTTATTACTTTTTCTTTTTACTTTATTTTCTTTTGTCTTTTCCCTTCCTTCCAAATTCAAACTCCAATTCAAATTCAAGCTTTGGGGCACTTTGTACACTAGCTAATTATTTATTTTGATCATACCAACTGTGATGAAGTTGTCAAATTATAATTTTATTTGTATTGAACAATATTCCTTCCTCTCTATTTTCATGGTTTGATCCCCAAGTTTAGAGTTTAAATTTTTATGGATCCATTGATATGTTGCTAATGACTCATTTATTTTATTAACCACAAATGCGCAATCGAGTAAAACTCATCATGATGCAAAATTTATTTAGGTGTCTTTGGGGTATTTATTTAATTGTGTAAGTGGTGTGTACATATGATAGTAAGTAGAAATGACACATGCAAATAGATAAAGGAATTAATTCCTCCTCTTTTATTATATGTTTCAAAATAGGTGTTACAAATCCTACCCCCCTTAAAAATAATCTCGTCCCCGAGATTTAAGAAGAACGAGGGAAAAGGTGGGGAAAATCTATGCGAAGCTCTTCTTCTCTTTCCCAAGTTGCTTCATCTTCACCGTGGTGACTCCATTGGACTTTGCACATCTTTATCACCTTATTTCTTGTAACTCTAGTCAATGTATCCAAAATCTTGATCGGGTACTCCATGTAAGTCAAATCACCTTGAACACTGAGCTCTTCCATGGGTAACTGTTCCTCAGGGACACGGAGACACTTCTTTAGTTGAGATACGTGGAACACATTATGCACATCTGATAAGGTAGCGGGTAACTCGAGTTGGTATGCCATCTCCTCAACTCTCCTAAAGATCAAGAATGGTCCAATGTAGCGAGGGGACAATTTGCCCTTAACTTTGAATCTCCTCATTCCACGAAGTGGTGACACCTTGAGATACACATAATCTCCTTCTTCAAATTCCAGTGGCCTCCTTCTATTATCAGCATAGCTCTTTTGCCTGGTTTGAGCCACTCTCAAATTCTCTCGAATTATACGGACTTGTTCTTCTGCCTCTTGAATCAGTTCAGGCCCAAAGAACTGTCTTTCTCCAGTCTGATCCCAATACAAAGGAGTCCTGCACTTCCTCCCATATAAAGCTTCAAAAGGTGACATCTTCAGACTGGCCTGATAGCTATTATTGTATGAGAATTCAGCATAAGGTAGACTTTTATCCCAACTTCCTCCATGCTGAAGGGCACATGCTCTCAACATATCTTCCAATACTTGATTAGTTCTTTCAGTCTGTCCATCGGTCTGAGGGTGATAAGCTGTACTAAAATTCAACTTTGTACTCATGTTCTCATGAAAGCTTCTCCAAAACCTTGAGGTAAACTGCGAACCTCGATCAGACACGATCTTCTTTGGTACTCCATGTAAACACACAATCCGGGCCATATATAACTCTGCTAGCTGAGAACCTTTATAAGTAGTCTTGACAGGAATAAAGTGAGCCACTTTAGTCAATCTATCCACAATCACCCATATAGCATCATATCCTTTCTGGGTGCGAGGCAATCCAGTGATGAAATCCATACCAATCTCTTCCCACTTCCACTCGGGTATCATCAGTGGGTGCAATAGTCCAGCTGGCCTCTGGTGTTCAGCCTTAACTCTTTGACATACATCGCACATAGCCACATGTGCAGCTACATCTCTTTTCAATCCATACCACCAATATTTCCGTTTCAAATCCTGATACATCTTGGTACTACCAGGATGAATAGAATAATCCGAGTCATGGGCCTCCTTTAAAATAGTCTCCCGAAGGCTTTTAATATCAGGGACACACATCCTGTCCTTGAACCATACAGTGCCCTGCTCATCTTCCGTGAATTCCGGAACTCGACCTTCAGTAATCAGATCCTTAATCTCTTTTATTTTAGCATCACCAATTTGTCCTTTGCGGATCTCTTGCTCCAAAGTAGGTTCCACATCAATAGTAACTCCCTCAGTATGAGCAACTATCCCCTGGTTAAGTCTCCTGAAGTCCTCAACAATCTCATCGGGTAGCTGGGCAACAATAGCTGAATGAACATGCTCTTTGCGACTCAAGGCATCTGCAACCAAATTTGCCTTGCCCGGGTGATAGTGAATCTTCAAATCATAATCCTTAATAAGCTCCAACCAACGGCGTTGCCTAAGGTTGAGATCCTTCTGAGTGAATATATACTTCAAACTCTTATGATCCGTGTACACTTGGCACTTGGTCCCCATGATATAATGTCTCCAAATCTTAAGTGCATGCACAACGGCTGCCAATTCCAAGTCATGAGTAGGGTAGTTCAATTCATGTTTCCGCAACTGACGAGAAGCATATGCAATCACATGACCTTCCTGCATGAGCACACATCCTAAGCCTTGGCCACATGCATCACAATAGATATCAAATCCTTTCTGTAGGTCTGGCATAACCAATACTGGTGGCGACATCAATCTTTTCTTCAATTGATCAAAGCTGTCTTGGCACTTCTCGTCCCACTTAAATTCTCTTCCTTTCTCCAAAAGCGAAGTCATAGGCTTAGCAATCTTAGAAAATCCTTCAATAAATCTCCGATAATAGCCTGCTAATCCCAAGAAACTTCGAATCTCAGTAACTGTAGTGGGTACTCTCCACTCCATTATCTCCTTAACTTTAGCAGGATCCACTGCTATTCCTCCATTAGAAATAATGTGTCCAAGGAATGGTACCTTATCAATCCAAAACTCGCACTTGCTGAACTTGGCATATAGCTGGTTATCTCGAAGCTTCTGTAGCACCAACCTCAGATGTTCCTCGTGATCACTATCACTCTTGGAATAGATAAGAATATCGTCGATGAATACCACGACGAATCTGTCCAAATACTCCATAAACACCTTGTTCATTAAGTTCATAAAATAAGCTGGTGCGTTGGTTAATCCAAACGACATAACAGTAAACTCATATAATCCATATCTAGTCGAGAAAGCCGTCTTGGGAATATCCGATGGTCTAATCCTCATCTGATGGTATCCTGATCGGAGATCAATCTTCGAAAATACTCTTGCACCTCTCATCTGATCAAATAAATCTTCAATACAGGGCAACGGATACTTGTTCTTCACTGTAACATCATTAAGAGATCTATAATCCACACACATCCGCTGCGATCCATCCTTCTTCTGTACAAACAGAACCGGTGCTCCCCAAGGTGAGGAACTCGGACGAATGTACCCAGCCTCTTGTAACTCAGTTAACTGCTTCTTAAGTTCCTTCAACTCCTCTACGGACATCCTATATGGCCGTTTAGAAATAGGGGCGGTTCCAGGTAAGAGGTCAATAACAAACTCAACTTCTCTATCAGGTGGCATCCCTGGTAACTCCTCTGGAAAGACATCCGGAAAATCTCTAACCACCCGGATATTGTCACCAACAAACTCCTCAGGCATAAAGAACATTGCACGCATGGATGAGGAGGTTACTGCAATATTAACTTGAAATCTTTCTCCTTTAGTGGTAGTGAGTTCTACGGTACCTCTACCACATGCTATAACGGCCTTTGCCTTTCTTAGCCATGACATACCAAGGATCATATCTATACTGCTTGACTCTAATATTATAGCAGTAGCTCCAAATTCTCTACCCATAATGGTCAAGGTCAATCTACGTGTCATTTGATTCGCCTCAACAGGCCCTTTAGGTGTAATTACTATCATGGGTTTTTGTAACACCTAAAATCTTATTTTGAAAGTTTAGTAAAAGTTCTCCAAAGATTTTGATATTAGAATGCCTTCCAATAAAATTTTGTTACATTTAAAACAACATCACCTAAAACAAACACGTTCCTAATAAAAGAATCTCTATATGAATTTGTCACTCCTTGGTTGAAATGAATATTTATAATTATTCTCTAAAAGAATTTTATATTAGAGATTACATTTCTTAAAATACCCATTCTATGTGTGTATGAATCCTATATTTGAAAGCATATCTTAATAAGATTAATAGATAAATAAATTGGTAAAGTTTATACTGGTGTTTTTGTTTGTGCATTAAAAACCTAAATTTAAAATCTCAACTGCAGATTCAAACTCAATTTTGAAATTTGATATCAAATAAAAACAAAATAACAAGAAAAGAAAAAGAAAAGGAATAAAACCTTATATGGGCCTCGTACCTGGAATTCGGCCCAACTAACACCTGCACCGCGCGGCCCACCTCTTCTCCCACGCGGTCTATCACCTCCATGTGGGTCCCTCTGGTCGGATCCCACCCGCGCGCGCCTGCTTTCCTTTCTGCTCCGCCGTTCCACTTACATGTGGGACCCCCCTGTCAGGATTATCTCCTACCCCAGATTCACTCGCTGACCGAAGAACCTCCTACCGATCTCCTCGCCGTAGATCCCGCTCCCGTAACCACCTGTGCGCTTCGACCGGGTTGTTGGAGCTCGTCCTCGCGCCCTACATAAACTGCCCCCTGACTGTTTCACCAGGGCCACCATTGTCGAACCATGGAGCGCAGAGAGGAATAGGAATTCGCCGCCGCAGCCGTCCGTGGCCTCTACCGCCGTTTGAAGCCCATCGGGTGCTCGGGGATGGCCGCCGGGATGCGTACATGCGTTTTGTGGCGTTGGCGGGTGAAGAATGCCACCGTTCCCGACCCAATTTCTCGCCAGACTTGGGGAGGGGCCGGTGTTCCGTGCTACACCGTGGGCAGGCTCCTCCGCGATCTCTTGCAGGTGAGAAACCCTTCCATGCTGACCGCCATGTCCTTCCCTGCGTATAGCTCTTCGGAATCGAGGTTTGGGCGTCGGGCGCACTGGCCACCGGCGTCGCCGCCGTGCGGACTGTTTGGCGCCGCCGTATTCACGGGCGCGGAGTGCGCCATAGGGATGATGGTGCAAACACCGTCGGATCGTAGTGAACGGCTAGGATTAGATCTGGCATAGGATGGCCCTCGTCCGTCGATCATGTAACAAGCGGTCGCGATTAGATGTGTGTACCCCTTCACGCATGATTAAATCCTGGCCGCTAACTCTAGATCGTGCGGTCGGGTTTTGATCCTGTTTTTATAACACGAGAACCGTTGGATCGCGATCCAGTGGCTGGCGTCTGATACCGGTTCGTTTAAAAACCCGATCTAATCTGGAACGTTGGGCTCTGATCCAACGGCCCAGATATCGCGATACCCCTTCGCGGGGCATTTTTCTAAAGAGCCCCTCGGGTTTCACTGAATCAACCCGCCGTCCAGAGAACACTATTCTCTGTGTCTCGGGAATCTTACGCAGAGAACCCTGTGTTTCCCATTAATTGAGGCCCAGTCCAGTGCAGTATTAAAGTGATTAAATGAAT
Source organism: Zea luxurians (assembly GCA_029449295.1). NCBI lineage: Eukaryota > Viridiplantae > Streptophyta > Magnoliopsida > Poales > Poaceae > Zea > Zea luxurians. The sequence continues at coordinate 11,669,216 of JAOPSE010000043.1, read as the reverse complement.
TAGAAATTAGATTTTTAATACAAAAATAATTGCTAGAACTTAGATAATTCATAGAAAATTTATTTTAGCTCCAAATTGAACCATTCCAGTTTCTAAAATTTTGTAATAATATTCTTCATCATTTTGTGCCTCTGTTTTGGCATGAAAGGCTCATTTAAATTTATCTAATACTTAATTTTGTATTAAACACATAAAACATTAGAAAATCCATAACTTAAAATCTATAACTCCAAAATTAATGATTCCTGTTCCTAGAATCTTATTTTAATGTGTAGATTATTATTATGTATTTTGTTTACTTGTTTGGTGTGATGTTAAATTTTGCCTACACTGTTTGTTTGTATTACTACGACTAGCAGTGAGGTCACGAGTCACCTGAAGATCATCCTGGTACCTGGAATCTCAAGGCCCAGGCAAGTTGTGCCCTTGATCACTTCTTTTTACCCACTCATGTTCTAATTAATCATAATGATCTGCATAGGTTAATTTTGATGGGACCCAATAGGTTACCCTAGTTTGACTATCTTTATACCTTGTTCACCACTGAATCTTTGGGTAGTACTTGCTATCGCTTTATGTGGTTTTGGGTATAGAGATACACATTACTATTCATGATTATACTTTTATTGTCAGTTGTTATTTACTGTTCATGTTAAGATCATTATGTTAATTGGAACATGGAGAACCACCCGGGAAAACAGTGCTACCACAAGGGTTTAATGGGACGCCCTTGGCTGATTAATTAGGAAAGCTAGTGGAAGACTACCTTACCCGAAAGGGGCAAGGGCAGTAGGGGAGTGGTCAGTGTAGGGAGGCCCTCAGGAGGATTTTGCTGCGATGGCAGTCCTGCAAGGGATTCCTGCTAGGGAGGCCCTCGGGAGGATTTTGCCGCGATGGCGGTCCTGCAAGGGATTCCTGCATTGGAACTTCCTATAAACTGTAGCGGGTTTTCTGAAGCTAGTGGAACTTTGTAAAGGCCTCGTAGTGTTACCCTGCCTCACCTCCTCGGTAGAGGTGTATGGGATTGGCCGTCTCTTGGCAGATGGGTAACACGACTTGTGGGTAAAGATGCGCAACCTCTGCAGAGTGTAAAACTGGTATACTAGCCGTGCTCACGGTCAAGAGCAGCTCGGACCCTCACATGATTAACTATGGAACTAAATTCAATTTGTCATATGCATTGCATTGCAGGTGATGTTGTTACTTTTGTTCTATTACTTAATTGGGTTTGGTATTTACTTATACTTAGTAACTGCTAATAAAATTTTGACCAACTTTAAAAGCAATGCTCAGCTTTAACCATCCTTTTTGGTAAGCCTTACACTTCACGTGAGCTCCCACCTTTGGCGAGTTCATGCACATTATTCCCCACAACTTGTTGAGCGATGAACGTATGTGAGCTCACTCTTGCTGTCTCACACACCCCACAGGTCAAGAACAGGTACTGCAGGATGATGCTCATGGAGGATGCTGTGATGAGTTCGTGAGAGGTCTAGGTCGTCGTCTCCCAGTCAACTTTGGGTTGCTGGACCATTGTCTCCTTATAATGTAATTATTTATTTTGTATAGAACTCCTGTTATATATAAAGATGTGACATTCGATCCTGTGCCACTATACATCATATGTGTGAGACTTGGTCCCAGCATACCTGGTGTTTATGTTAACCCCGGGTTTTGGACCCCTAAAATCCGGGTGTTACAGAAGTGGTATCAGAGGAATGTTGACTGTAGGACGAAACCTAGATAGAACTGGACAACCATTGTCTACTTACCTTTGCTACTCTGATTCTTTTCTAAACTTACCTTAATCTTTTCTCATCTATTTCCGCTTTACTCTGATTACTCTTACCTTTTCACTTCTAAAAGACAAAAGTGGATTTCACACTTTGAAATCCTGTGCCTAAAGTGACCTTTAGGACTTGAGACCTACTCTTAGGAACAAAAACAAAACTATTTTTATCTATGCACTTGAATGTTTGTTCTTATGATATTTGTCTGATTTGGATCTTTGATTGAGTGTGATGAGTTGTGGAGCAATGTCCACAATTACATCTGCATATACGTATAGGCATAAATAGAATTCATAAGATAACTAAACAACTTAGATTATCCTCCACTAAAAGGTATTTATTTCGTAGAAGTTCTTCTTATCTTAAAAGACACTCTCTTATCCTAATAGATCCATCTCATCTTAAAAGATACTCATCTTATCTTGAAAAAAAAATTTTATCCTTATCCTAATAGATCTAACTGGCCTCAGAAGATTCTATCTTATCTTTATGGATCTGTCTTATCCTAATAAGCATACTTATCCACCCTAGTTTAACAACCATGATCTAATGCAAATTAATTAGATCTTATCTAGTTAAACTAGTCATACCAATCTAATTTAGATCTCATCTAACCTAATATGATCTAATCTAAAGTGACTTATCAAATATGATTAGATAATACTGATGAAATAGATTAGACTCTACTCCTATAAAACATGTCTTAACTTAGTTCACCCTGCACTAAATTAAGAACGACAGACCAACTTGGCCATATGCAACTACCTTACCCATCCGATAGATGCATAATCCCTCTGTGTTAACCTAATAGAGCTTCTGACCTACCTACACCATATACCCCATCCTATTTCAAAAGATTCTAACATATCCTAACAAGATATATCTTACCCTGATAAATCTATCTAACTTAAACTAGTCCAATCTAGATCATATCTAATTTAATATGGTACTAATCTAGTGTGAGTTACTTAATGCTGGTAGAAAGGATAAGGCCATACTCCTAAAATCACTTAAGCCTAATTTGGAGACTTACATCAACTTGGCCATACACAATAACTCGATCTATATAACAAGTTACATAACTTACCCCAATCAATAGAGTCTTAATGGACTGCATAATCTATCAACCACCACCTAACATCAAACAAACTTTTGACCTACATCATGAAGTCTATCTCATCCATACCTATATTAACCATATTCCCCAGTCCAATAATATACACTAACTCCTAATCAATGAGACAAGACCGAAGAAGATGATCAACTTCATCAAGGAAGGATGAGCACCAACTCAAGTCTTCAAAGATCAAGTTGAATCGCTAGATGAATCAAGATCCACGATCCTGGATGGAGTCTTTCTTTACCCCACTCTTTCTTGCCCAAACCTATATAGGCTTTAAAAGATATCTTTTATCCTGCATAATAAAGTGTCTATAACCATATATACCTATGCTCTCCTAATAACTAACTAAAAAAAAAACTCTTGATTTTTGTACTAGCTAGAAACTGAAATCTAGACTACAAGCTAAATTTGTTGTATCATGTTCCTTACAAATCTCGAGGACGAGATTATTTTTAAGGGGGGTAGGATTTGTAACACCTAAAATCTTACTTTGAAAGTTTAGTAAAAGTTCTCCAAAGATTTTGATATTAGAATGCCTTCCAATAAAATTTTGTTACATTTAAAACAACATCACCTAAAACAAACACGTTCCTAATAAAAGAATCTCTATATGAATTTGTCACTCCTTGGTTGAAATGAATATTTATAATTATTCTCTAAAAGAATTTTATATTAGAGATTACATTTCTTAAAATACCCATTCTATGTGTGTATGAATCCTATATTTGAAAGCATATCTTAATAAGATTAATAGATAAATAAATTGGTAAAGTTTATACTGGTGTTTTTGTTTGTGCATTAAAAACCTAAATTTAAAATCTCAACTGCAGATTCAAACTCAATTTTGAAATTTGATATCAAATAAAAACAAAATAACAAGAAAAGAAAAAGAAAAGGAATAAAACCTTATATGGGCCTCGTACCTGGAATTCGGCCCAACTAACACCTGCACCGCGCGGCCCACCTCTTCTCCCACGCGGTCTATCACCTCCATGTGGGTCCCTCTGGTCGGATCCCACCCGCGCGCGCCTGCTTTCCTTTCTGCTCCGCCGTTCCACTTACATGTGGGACCCCCCTGTCAGGATTATCTCCTACCCCAGATTCACTCGCTGACCGAAGAACCTCCTACCGATCTCCTCGCCGTAGATCCCGCTCCCGTAACCACCTGTGCGCTTCGACCGGGTTGTTGGAGCTCGTCCTCGCGCCCTACATAAACTGCCCCCTGACTGTTTCACCAGGGCCACCATTGTCGAACCATGGAGCACAGAGAGGAATAGGAATTCGCCGCCGCAGCCGTCCGTGGCCTCTACCGCCGTTTGAAGCCCATCGGGTGCTCGGGGATGGCCGCCGGGATGCGTACATGCGTTTTGTGGCGTTGGCGGGTGAAGAATGCCACCGTTCCCGACCCAATTTCTCGCCGGACTTGGGGAGGGGCCGGTGTTCCGCGCTACACCGTGGGCAGGCTCCTCCGCGATCTCTTGCAGGTGAGAAACCCTTCCATGCTGACCGCCATGTCCTTCCCTGCGTATAGCTCTTCGGAATCGAGGTTTGGGCGTCGGGCGCACTGGCCACCGGCGTCGCCGCCGTGCGGACTGTTTGGCGCCGCCGTATTCACGGGCGTGGAGTGCGCCGTAGGGATGATGGTGCAAACACCGTCGGATCGTAGTGAACGGCTAGGATTAGATCTGGCATAGGATGGCCCTCGTCCGTCGATCATGTAACAAGCGGTCGCGATTAGATGTGTGTACCCCTTCACGCATGATTAAATCCTGGCCGCTAACTCTAGATCGTGCGGTCGGGTTTTGATCCTGTTTTTATAACACGAGAACCGTTGGATCGCGATCCAGTGGCTGGCGTCTGATACCGGTTCGTTTAAAAACCCGATCTAATCTGGAACGTTGGGCTCTGATCCAACGGCCCAGATATCGCGATACCCCTTCGCGGGGCATTTTTCTAAAGAGCCCCTCGGGTTTCACTGAATCAACCCGCCGTCCAGAGAACACTATTCTCTGTGTCTCGGGAATCTTACGCAGAGAACCCTGTGTTTCCCATTAATTGAGGCCCAGTCCAGTGCAGTATTAAAGTGATTAAATGAATTAGAAATTAGATTTTTAATACAAAAATAATTGCTAGAACTTAGATAATTCATAGAAAATTTATTTTAGCTCCAAATTGAACCATTCCAGTTTCTAAAATTTTGTAATAATATTCTTCATCATTTTGTGCCTCTGTTTTGGCATGAAAGGCTCATTTAAATTTATCTAATACTTAATTTTGTATTAAACACATAAAACATTAGAAAATCCATAACTTAAAATCTATAACTCCAAAATTAATGATTCCTGTTCCTAGAATCTTATTTTAATGTGTAGATTATTATTATGTATTTTGTTTACTTGTTTGGTGTGATGTTAAATTTTGCCTACACTGTTTGTTTGTATTACTACGACTAGCAGTGAGGTCACGAGTCACCTGAAGATCATCCTGGTACCTGGAATCTCAAGGCCCAGGCAAGTTGTGCCCTTGATCACTTCTTTTTACCCACTCATGTTCTAATTAATCATAATGATCTGCATAGGTTAATTTTGATGGGACCCAATAGGTTACCCTAGTTTGACTATCTTTATACCTTGTTCACCACTGAATCTTTGGGTAGTACTTGCTATCGCTTTATGTGGTTTTGGGTATAGAGATACACATTACTATTCATGATTATACTTTTATTGTCAGTTGTTATTTACTGTTCATGTTAAGATCATTATGTTAATTGGAACATGGAGAACCACCCGGGAAAACAGTGCTACCACAAGGGTTTAATGGGACGCCCTTGGCTGATTAATTAGGAAAGCTAGTGGAAGACTACCTTACCCGAAAGGGGCAAGGGCAGTAGGGGAGTGGTCAGTGTAGGGAGGCCCTCGGGAGGATTTTGCTGCGATGGCAGTCCTGCAAGGGATTCCTGCTAGGGAGGCCCTCGGGAGGATTTTGCCGCGATGGCGGTCCTGCAAGGGATTCCTGCATTGGAACTTCCTATAAACTGTAGCGGGTTTTCTGAAGCTAGTGGAACTTTGTAAAGGCCTCGTAGTGTTACCCTGCCTCACCTCCTCGGTAGAGGTGTATGGGATTGGCCGTCTCTTGGCAGATGGGTAACACGACTTGTGGGTAAAGATGCGCAACCTCTGCAGAGTGTAAAACTGGTATACTAGCCGTGCTCACGGTCAAGAGCAGCTCGGACCCTCACATGATTAACTATGGAACTAAATTCAATTTGTCATATGCATTGCATTGCAGGTGATGTTGTTACTTTTGTTCTATTACTTAATTGGGTTTGGTATTTACTTATACTTAGTAACTGCTAATAAAATTTTGACCAACTTTAAAAGCAATGCTCAGCTTTAACCATCCTTTTTGGTAAGCCTTACACTTCACGTGAGCTCCCACCTTTGGCGAGTTCATGCACATTATTCCCCACAACTTGTTGAGCGATGAACGTATGTGAGCTCACTCTTGCTGTCTCACACACCCCACAGGTCAAGAACAGGTACTGCAGGATGATGCTCATGGAGGATGCTGTGATGAGTTCGTGAGAGGTCTAGGTCGTCGTCTCCCAGTCAACTTTGGGTTGCTGGACCATTGTCTCCTTATAATGTAATTATTTATTTTGTATAGAACTCCTGTTATATATAAAGATGTGACATTCGATCCTGTGCCACTATACATCATATGTGTGAGACTTGGTCCCAGCATACCTGGTGTTTATGTTCGCGCCCGGGTTTTGGACCCCTAAAATCCGGGTGTTACAGTTTTCTCATATTTAGCAGTGGTATTTCATTTGCGTTGGCATATCTAGCAGACATGAATGAATGTGTAGCACCAGAATCAAATAATATGGTTGCAGGAATTGCATTAACATAAAACATACCAATTACGAGGTCCCCACCATCCGGGGTAGCATCAACGCTGACTTGATTAACTTTGGCAATAGAGTATCCCTTGCCAGATCCTGGAGTTTGCTGCCTGTTCTGAACTGGAGTAGTAGCCATCCTCTGTGGGCAGACATTTGCATAATGACCAGTCTTCCCACACTTGAAACATGTGGTGCCTGGACTCTGTCCTGAAAACTTCGTCGGGGTGCCAGTAGGGGTAGCCTGTCGAGGAGGTGGAGTCCTCAGTGGTGATTGCTGAACTGGGCGCGGTCCTCCGGGTCGAGTTGGTGTACCCTGTGGTGAACTGTAGCGAGGACGAACACTGCTGCTTCCTTGTCCTTGAGATATTGCCTTTCTCTTCAAATCTCCCAGCTGAACACGCTTGTGTTCAATAGCAAGAGCCTTATCCAGCAGCCTCTGAAATGATGGAAAAGTGTGTGCAACCAGTGCATACTGTAGGGGTCCATTAAGTCCTTCAATAAAGTGCTCCTGCTTTCTTTCATCCTCAGCAACTTCCTCCGGAGCATATCTCGATAGCTGAATGAATTTGTCTCTGTACTCGCTGACTGACATGTTGCCTTGCTTCAATGACAGAAACTCCTTCTTCTTGATCTTTATCATACCAGCTGGAATATGGTAGTTTCTGAACTGTGTACTGAACTCTGCCCAAGTGATAGTATCAGCAGCATCGTGAGCAGCAGTATAAGAATCCCACCAGTCAGCAGCAAGACCTGTCAGACGTCCAGAAGCATAAAGAACTTTCTCCCGGTCCGTGCACTGTGCAATATTCAGCATCTTCTCAACGGACTTCAGCCAATCATCCGCGTCCAGTGGATCAGGTGAGCTAGCGAATGTAGGTGGCTTATGACTCATAAACTCTCGGTGCTTATCACGAGGTGGAACTGGTGGTGGTGGTGGAGGCAATGGCACTTGTTGCTGTTGTATTTGTTGTTGCAGCTGCTGTTGTTGTGCCCTCCTTTCCTGGCGTATCTCATCTCGCTCCTGGCGCAACTCCTGTCGTATATCTTCTCTTTCCTGACACATCTCCTGGCGTTCTTGCTGCATCTGGGCACGCATATCAGCCATAGTGTCCGCCATTTGCTGCATCACCGCCATCTGAGCAGCAACCAGTGGGTCAACTCCGCCTGGTGGAGGATTAGGAGGATTCATCTCTGTAGGTTGTGGCTGGGGTTGTCTGTATATTCTCCGAGTGTGTCGATTGGGAGGCAAATCAATTCCACCACCCCGCCTGGTATTGACCATCTGAGTTAGATACATATGGTAAGAAAATAGTAGACAAGGCAGGTATTTACAAATCAGGTTACTTTGGGGAATTTTATTAGCTAAGCAGATTAATATTTTACCTATCCTAGCTAATTCAATACCTTATGGTGGTACATACTAAGATGTCCATAATTCAATCAATCAAAGAAGCAAATCAGGCATTTAGCATCAGCACAATCAAACAACATTTTAAATAGAGAAAATAGTTTTAATTTTGTCTTAGGTTCCCTATCTCTTAGAAAGATCATAGTCATAGGATTCCAAGGTGTGAAATCCATCTTGTCTTAGAGTAGAAAAGATAAGAATGATCAGAGTAGAATAGCAAAAAGGTGAGACGAGATCAAGATGAGATGAGTATATAATGAGTCAGAGTAAGGTAAGTAGGAAAGGGTTTGTCCATCTCTATCTAGGTCTCGTCCTACAGTCAACATTTCCTCTGATACCACTTCTGTCACACCCGGTTTTAAGGAACAAAGCCGGGTGCATCTCATACATGCGCCAAGAAGACAACATATATAATAACAGAGTGTATAGAGATAAATGTCATAAAACATCAGAGTATTTATTACATAGCGGAAGACTTATTACAAAATAAAATAATGAATATAAAACGAACTAAGGATCGTCGGCGCCAATGTCAACTGAGAAACGCCACCTAGATCAGATCGAACTCCTCAGTGTTAGGCGGCTCCTCCTGAACCACCTGATCTTCTCCTGTGGGGGGGTGTGAGACAGCAAGGGTGAGCTCACACATGATCATAGCTCAACAAGTTGTGGGGAACCAGTGGACATAAACTCACAAAGGTGTGAGTTCATGTGATGTGTAAGGCTAATCAATGATAGGGGTTAAAAGCTGAGCATTGCTTTTAAGTAGTTGGTCCAAATTTTATTAGCAATTACTAAGTGTAAGTAAATACCAAACCATAAATAAAGTAATAGAACAAAATTAATAATAAGCCCATGCAATGCAAATGACAAAATTGAATTTAAGTTCCATAATTTAAACATCAGAGAGTCCTGAGCTGCTCGTGACCGTGAGCTCGGCTAGTATACCAGTTTTACACTCTGCAGAGGTTGTACCCTTTACCCACAAGTCATGTTACCCATCTGCCAAGGGATCGCGACTTCCCATACACCTCTACCTAGGAAGCGCGGCAGGGCAACACTACGAGGCCTTTACAAAGTTCCACTAGCTTCCGAAAACCCGCTACAGTTTATAGGAAGTTCCAATGCAGGGTTCTCGGCTGACTGCCATCGCAGCAAAATCAACCAAGGACCTCCCTACACTGACCACTCCCCTACTGCCCTTGCCCCTTTCGGGTAAGGTAGTCTTCCACTAGCTTTCCTAATTAGTCAGCCAAGGGCGTCCCATTAAACCCTTGTGGTGGCACGTGTTACTCAAGTTAAGCTCTATGTTCCAATTAACATTAATGAACTTGACATGAACATAAATAGAATAACAAGAATAATTGGAACATAGATATAGTAAATGATTATCCCAAAACCATGTAAAGCAATAGCAAACTACCCAAGTGAATCAGGGGTAAACAAGGTAATGGGATAAACAATCTAGGGTGACCTATTGGGTCCCATCAAAATTAACCTATGCATGAGTAAATGATAATTAGAGAACATTATTGGGTAAAAAGTGGTCAAGGGCACAACTTGCCTTCAATGAGCTCCTGCTCAGCTACTTCAACCTGCTGCTCACCAGTATCCTCAGCAACGGGCTCTTCTACTCGCCACAATACAAACAAGAACAGTGCATATAGAGAAATTAACATTACACCAAACATATATACAAAATACACAGTAATAATCTACATATTAAAATAAAATCCTCGGAACAGGAATCATAATTTTTAGAGTTATAGAATTTAAGTTATGGATTTTCAAAGGTTTTATGTGTTTAAAATAGATTAAGTGAGAAATTATTTTTCTTACTATTTTTATGTCAAAACAGAGGCTCTAGGTGATAAAGAATTAAATTACAAAATTTTAGGAAGTGGAATGAAGTAATTTGGAGTTCATATGCATTTTCTATGAATTATTGAAGTTCTAGCCATTATTTTCCTATTAAAAACCCATTTATAAATCATTTTCTCTGGTTTTATTATGTTCTGGACTGGGCCTCAATATCTGATAACAACAGGGGGCTCGGGGTAAATATTTCTAGACACAGAGAATAGTCGTGCAGGACTGCGGGTTGGTTTCTCAGAAGCCTAGGGTCTCTTTAGCAAAAAGCACCCGCGAAGCGGTATGGGTGGATCTCAGACGCTGGATTAGAAATCAAGGGCCCAGATGAATTCCCCACCCCCTTACTGAACTGCTATGCGCTCAGAGCTGTACGATCTACATCCGATGGCTCAGAGTATAATGTGACGTGATCTAATCTAACGCGTGAGATCACGATCTAACGGTCCAAGATTCATGGCACTAGGGCTTTGGCTTCATCTAATCCGAACTGTTGCCCACAGATCCGACGGTGCAAAGGACTTCGCCCCAACCCCGACGGGAGAGTGCGGCGGCGCCCCAGCCCGTGGCGGACGCCAGCCATGGCCGGAAGAGTCGACTACGCGCTCCCGCCCCCGAAGTTATGATCCGAACCGCGATACACGATGCTAGAGACCACGCGAGGCTAGTGGAGAGGGCCATACCGAGAAATAAGGCGAGAACGCGGCTGCTCTCGGTGTTCAGTGATTTGGTGAGGGCGCTCGACGTCCGGTGAGCAATTCGAAGCGCCCAAGTCCACAATCGAGCACGACGAGGGCACGGACGATTTCAGCAGAGGCCCGTGAACACCCACAACCATACCACGAGTGCAGATTCCCGGCGTTGGCGGATTCCACTACGGCGAAGCTGTTTTTCTCTCTCTCTCCTATCTGTGTTCGCGGTAGAGCAGTGCCGATCTTCGGAGCGCATGAGCAGGGAAAACGGTGGCCGTGTTTATACCTGGGCGTCCGAGAAGATCGCGTGGCGTGAACGAGTCCATCGCCCAGAGCCGGCCCGGTCCCGGCGGCGAGCTTCTCGCGCGGGTAGGCGAGCGACGCGCGAATCGTGGGAAGGTAGGTGCTGACAGCGCGGGCCCGCGTGACAGTGAAACAGATGGGTGCGCGGCGTGAAATGGTGAGGCTGCACGTGGGACCCACCGGTCAGTGGCTCACAGTGCAAACCACGTTCTCGCCTGGGCTGCGCAGAGGGGAGTGTGGAGCTGGGCCGGATTGGAGACAGTCGGCCCAGTTAGGGTTTTATTACTTTTTCTTTTTACTTTATTTTCTTTTGTCTCTTCCCTTCCTTCCAAATTCAAACTCCAATTCAAATTCAAGCTTCGGGGCACTTTGTACACTAGCTAATTATTTATTTTGATCATACCAACTGTGATGAAGTTGTCAAATTATAATTTTATTTGTATTGAACAATATTCCTTCCTCTCTATTTTCATGGTTTGATCCCCAAGTTTAGAGTTTAAATTTTTATGGATCCATTGATATGTTGCTAATGACTCATTTATTTTATTAACCACAAATGCGCAATCGAGTAAAACTCATCATGATGCAAAATTTATTTAGGTGTCTTTGGGGTATTTATTTAATTGTGTAAGTGGTGTGTACATATGATAGTAAGTAGAAATGACACATGCAAATAGATAAAGGAATTAATTCCTCCTCTTTTATTATATGTTTCAAAATAGGTGTTACATTTTTTTCGCCGAAGGCTCAAAAAATGGTATGTATGCAAAATTTCATGCATCGTAAAGAACTGAACTATAAATAGATTATATATTACATTCAAAGTTACAATGTATTACACATGTTACGTCCCAAATGTTTCTACAATAGCATTTAATCCTCTCTAAGAACTATTTCTGCAGCTTCATTTAGTAGCTGGTCGACAACCTTGTCCATGATGGCTTCGGCCATCTCTCTAATTTCATCGTCCCCCTTCGAGTGGGGGCCCGGAGATGCTTCAGCAGGTTCTGAGGGAGGAGAAGATATGGCTATATTACTATTACAAACCGTGAACAAAGTCTGGAATCAAAAATTACAATAGAATGAAAATCACTAATTAATACCTATTTGCCCTTCGGGCTCAGTACTTTTCTCAGCAGCCTCTGCTACTTTTCTAGCATCATGGATGCCTTTTTCGCTCTTTTGAATAATTTCTTGGGCCATTTCTCGGCCGCCGTTGTCCCAGATATCGGTGAAAAATTTTCCGCCAATCATGCTTGCTTCGGCTGAGGGGTCTTTAATGTCTTTGGAGGACAAAGTAGCTTCGGATTGCGCTAAGGATTTTACATGCTCGCAACCTTTTCTCTCCAAAACAGTAGCAATTCCCCTAGCACCCGAAAAAGCACATATGTCTCCTCGGCTATTCAGGATTTCCTCAAAGGCCTCAGCTTCGTGACTGATCCATTCCATCGGACCTTCGGGATTGCCCCTTGAGAAATTCTCTTCGCTAGAGAATGCACCGACGTTGGCAAAGCTGGATTTTATCTTCTGAACGCACACTATAGATTTATCATAGCATCTTCTCTGGGATGCACGAAGCTCTTTAACATTTGTTTCTAAATGATTGGCCCATTGATCACTAAGCTCTCGATTTGTCTCTTCAAGTATACATTCTTCTTTAGCTCTGGCTAGCTGTTTCTGAAGATCTTTAATTTCATATTTTTGGGCTTCAGCTTGAGCCTTAGACGTAGCTTCATCTTCCTTTATCTTGTCCACCAATGTAAGCAGAATTTTATCTTTTTCCAGAGCTTCGTTTCTCAGCTTAATAACCTCTGATCGTAGATTATTGAAAGCAATTTCATAGCTCTCGTCTTCAGCATTCTTTTGCGCCCTTAGCGCGTTGCTCAATATTAAACCCTATATATACAAGAATTAGTATAAGAATAAAAGAATGATTTGAGAATTATAAATTTATAAATATATAGTTCTCATACCTTTAGACTATTATATGCAAGACTATCTGCAAGATCGTCCTTCGTCATAGCGCAGAGTCCAGCTTCAAGTTTCGAAAACCCCATACTCCTGGTCATCTCCCGGTAGACAGATAATTCTTTATTATCAGGGAGGCAGTACAAGAAGTCATCTTCGTCTGTCCCATTGAACACTAGTGCCCCCTTCGGATATTTTAATTCTCTGGCATAGTGATCAGCTTCATAAATCTCTTCTTCAGATAATTTCTTCCCCGAAGCATGTCGCACAATGTAATCGCGTATGGAGGCAGATGCTTCGGGGGCAGCAGTGTTAGTTTCTTCAACCAAAATTGGCTCTGACATTTTTTCGGCTTCCAAAGCTGCCTTTGTAGTTTTTTCTTTGGTTTCCAAAGGTTGTTCCTTGGTGGGCTCTGAAGGCCCAGCCTCGGCTTCAGCTTCAGGCTGTTGCTTTGAAGCTTCAGCAACAAAGGCTTCAGTAGACACTCCAGAAGTTTCAAGAGTTTTCTTTGGAGTTATGCTCAAAGATTTAATTGTCTCCAGAACATCTAACACATTAACCATCCTCTTTCTTTTCGGGGTCACTATTGGACCCATCTGGCTTTTTCCTGTTTCAACCTTTGCCGAAAGACCTGAAACTTCTGATGTTTTCGCTTCTTCAGTCCTTGGTTCTTCCATCTTTTCTGTTGCTGGCACTTCGGCCAACTCTTTGATTTCTGGTAGCAGAGTTGAATCTTTAGCTTCGGCGGCCGAAGAGGATTCACCGGCGAATTCAGGCACCGTGGCTGGTTCAATATAACGTGGCCGGTGTGTAAGAACCTTTACCCTTTGTCTCTTCGGCGCTGGCTCGCTAGGAGCGGCTGAAGCAGTTTCTTTTGCAGAAGTTGTGTTTTTTCTTTTTTGACCCCGCGCTGGATAGCGGGCTCGCTAGGAGCGGCTGAAGCAGTTTCTTTTGCAGAAGTTGTGTTTTTTCTTTTTTGACCCCGCGCTGGATAGCGGTAGTCGGGGTAGACAAACCCGATTGCGTCAAATACACGGTTGAGTCTTTTCTTCTTTCGGCCTCCGAAGGCCGCTGATAAGGCAGTGTCTTCGGCCTTTGAGTATACCCCAAGCAATTCATCACTTACATTCTCAATGCTCTTTAACCAATCATCATCTGGCTCAACAAACTTGTCTCCGTACTTGAATGTGTACTTCAGCCTGACTAGTCCACCTTCGTCAGTTTCTCTAACAGTTTCTTTCGGCATTTCCCAGTTATCTGCAAGTGGCCATACTCTGAAGGCAATATGTTCTTGTATTAAATCCCTTGTCCCTATAAAAGAACAGACTGCGTCGAAGGCCCTTTGGCACTCTTCGACTACTTCATCCATTTCTACCTTCGGTTTCCGGAGTCCGAAGCGCTGCCAGATAGGACACATGATGATATCTTTAATATCTTCTCGAACCTTCAAATCATTTTTTACATAGAACCATTCTTTCATCCATTCCCCGGGCCATCTCTTCCGAAAGGTTGGCACGGGACAGCTTGATCCAGAGCGAGCACCGAAGCTGTAGCAACCAAAGTTGTTGTGATATTGCTCCTTACCCCAGGGCTTCGTCTCATATATTAACTCATGTATATTGCAAAAGCTTTTCGCACTTGGTTTTAGGCTCTGGCTTTTCGCGGCCCAGACAAAAAGTCCCATTCTTATTATTGCTTCAGGGGTAAGTTGATGAAGATAAACCTGATATATTTTCAGAACTTCTACCACAAACCTGCTTAAAGGGAATCGTAGCCTAGCTTTAAAAAAGCTTCGGAAGATCACGACCTCATTATCTTCGGGAGTCGGCACAGTCTTTTCTCCGACATCTTCCCTCACGATGGATATATCTCGAAAATATCTTCCCCTCATGTTTTCAAGGTGACTTTGTCCAATAGTTGATTTTCCGAAGACTGAATGGCTTGGTCACCATGGTCGATCTTCGGAATCCTCACCTCCGCTGTCTGCGTCATAGCTATCACTTTCACCAGTATCTTCAGATAAGCCTTCCAAAATTTCCCTAGTAATTTTCTCTGTATTTGTTTTTGCTATTGATTCAATGAAGCCCAGATTTTTCTCCTCAGAAAGGCTCAGCTTCACTTCGGCGACAACTTTCTTTTCCTGAGACATCCCTTCGGAAGTTCTTTTAAAAAAGGGCTTTTTGGTCTGAAGCTTAAAATCTAGACAAGCAGTCAAATATTTGTGGACAGAGAGCTATTTGAGCAGGCAGAACAAATGGCAAGATAGCGTGCCAAATAAACTTGTGGTGAGCTCATATTTATACACCCAGTATGTCGAAAACTAGGGGGTCCCGCTTGTCAATGACTGTTGCTATTCTAGCAAAAGGAAGGTGTTTTTTCGAACCTTCGGCTCATAGCCTTCGTCCGTATCGCAATATAAACTTATCTTTACAATAAATTAATATTGCGAGGGGCTACTGTTGGGGGCCTTCGGCTTCCGAAGGTCCTCAAAAACATGATTTGACAATGTTTTCCAAGAGAAATATGTAAACAGGTACCTTCGAAGTTAGATTGCGAGTATACAAAAGCACGGTTAAAGACGAAGCTTGATCGGGACGAAAGGCGATCACGACGAAGGAAAAGACGATCACGAAGCTATGTGCAGAAAAGCTTCGGCATAACGGCAGAAAAGGGGAACCGACTTAAAGATGAAAAGCCAAATTAGACCTCGAATAATCACTATATAGTTATTGTTAAGTGTAATGGGTATTAATGTAATTTTGCATGGGCTGCGACCCGTGCCTATAAATATGTGAACAGTATTCCCGTACTGTTCACGCTGACTTGGCACTTTGCTTTTGCATCACACCTGTATTCACATCCCTTCAAGCCGAAGGTATATTTGTAATTTACCATTATTTACATGAGTAATATAAGTAGAAAATAAATTAATAATAATGTTTACAGAGATTAAGTTATTTCTTATATTCTGTGTTTAAATACTCTTTATCTTTTGTTATGTTTATGAAGGTTTGTCCTTCATGACCTTCGTCCGAAATCCATTATATCCGAAGGGAAATAATGATTCAAAGGACGAAGGATTTTGATATTTAACATCTTGTGTTGCCTTGTTCTTGATTCATAGCATTTGAGAACGAGTCCCCAACACTTCCCATGTTGCTATACATGCATAAGTTGTTAACTCATATCTGTTACCTATACACAAGGGAAGTTAGTCTAATCAAATCATGTCTTGCACCTCTATTTCTCACATGCTTTTTCCTAAGTAGAAGATCTCTGTTAGGGGAGTATTTCTTCGTCTTTAATGGGGGAGAAAATTCTTTCTAAAGGAGAACACCTATTTAGGGGGAGTAATAATTTTTACTGCCTCAATCATATCATTGATAAATCTTTTATGAGGGCAAGTCTTATTTGCTTCCCACATGCTTTTAATGTCTTCCTTTTTGGTGGTTGATGCCAAAGGGGGAGAAGTTTTAGGGACCAAAGCAATGAAATGTTATCAAACACCAAACACCACCAAATTAAAATTTAGATCTTGCAAGTGGTTTTGGTCTTTTGGTCTAAAATAGGAAGTAAGTGAATTTTGGAGTTAGGGGAGGCTTAAGTCCATAATATCACATTGTGGGAACACTCATGCATCCTAGCAAGTAGATTGCATATTTTCATTCAAATGATTGTTATATTTGCTTGCTTTGGTTGTGTTGTCATCAATCACCAAAAGGGGGAGATTGTAAGGAAAATGGACCCCGGCCAATTTGGCTCAATAGGTTTTGGTGTTTGATGATCAACATAACCTGTGGACTAATGTGCTTGCTAGTGTTTATGTTTGTAGTTCACAGGATGCGAAATAGGATTGGACTAAGGCACTGAGGATGCAACACCTCAAATGAAGACATAAAAAGAGCTTAGAAGCCCAAAGAATCAGCGAAGAAATCCATGAAGTGGGCAGTCAGCCAGCGCCCTGGTGGCGCACCGGACAGTACACAGTGCATGTCTGGTGTGCACCGAACTGTCCGGTGGGACACCCGGATAGTCTGCGCAGAGGGGCCTGCAGACAGGCACCCTCGGGCTGTAGCACCGGACTGTCTGGTGTGCACCGGATAGTCAGAGTAACGATCGGATCCAACGGTCGACCGCTACCGACTCCAATGGTCGGCTGATGTGGTAGGCACCGAACAATGAACATTGTATGTCTGGTGCGCACCGGACTATCCGATGTGCCCGTCGACAGAAAGCTGCTGCTTTCTGTCCAACGGATAGAAGTGTGGGGAGAGGTTATAAATACCCCCAACCGGCCATTTGGAGGTGTGGGAGCCCAAGAAACATACCAAAGCATATTTTAGACATTTCCAAGTACTCATACACCCAAGTGCTTAATAGAATCACTTGGTGATTAGCGTAGGTGCTTTGCGAAGTGCTTAGGTTAGTTAGACCGCTTTAGCGCTTTCTCTAGGTGAACCCTAGTTAGTTGAGTGAGTTTAGAAAAACCACACAACCCCTCGGCTCTTGCGTGAGCCGTTGTAATTGTACCGAGTGGGGAGAGAGTCTTGCGAGACCGTAACAACCGAGTTTGTGTCACGGCCACCACCGTGTACCGAAGGGAACGGGGCCCACAACGTTTTGGTCAGAAGCTCATTAGCGGAGACGGCGGGGAGCGTTCGAGAGGAGTCGGAAGCGGAGCACCACTTGCGCGTGGAGAAGGCTCGTGGCTCTCTATGGAGTTATTTGACCGAGGTGCTTGGCCCTCGCGTAGACTTCCCTTTGCGTAGGGGCACCCACGAGGATTAGTCGGGACCTTGCGTGGTTCCAGATACCTCGGTAAAAATACCGACGTCATCCACGGGAGTTTGCATCTCTACCTTACTCTTTATCTTTCGCATTTATATTAAGCATTTAAGTTTCAATCTTATCTTTATACTTAGAATTTTTAGGATTGAAACTTAGACATTGCGGTAGAGATAGCAACACTTAGACAAAACCTAGTTTGCACATTCTAGATTGTTTATTTGCATAGGTTTTGCTTTAGGGATTTATGTGTGGCCTAGTTTAGAGAAAGTTTTAGAAGTAATTCACCCCCCTCTTAGGTGTCACATGTTTCCTTCAAGAACCATATCCAAGAAAATCTAGCCAATCAAGAACATGAGGCACTCTCGCTCCCCCAGCCATGTGTACTTACAGAGTGACCCAGGAAGGTTATTGGAGCCAAGAATCCTGACGAAGTTGACCCTGCACTGCACATTCGGTATAAAAAGGTCACACACCATAGGACCCCCGGCTCTATAGTTACAAAAACGAAGGGCAAAGGGAGACACAGGGATTCGAGAAGAGCAGCCGCAAATGGCTGCAGTGGCTCGACTCTGGTCAGATTAGAGAGGGGGAGATCTTGGCATAAAATGACATGTATATATCGAGGAGGGAGGAGCCAGGGATAGGGGGGAGAGCAAATGGTGATGCCACAGGAGCGGCACCCGCCTCCTCGTCCTTGCTCCCAAGCAACACCAGCATAAGCAAAGAAGATTAATACAGAGCTAATTTAGACAAATGAACAACAACAGAGGGGCGCCACGCGTCACGTGTCGTGCTCTCGCACCTCCTCAAGTCCATGTTCACTATCGGAATCTGGGCCTTTGCCGAGTGCCGGCGGCTTTGCCGAGTGCTTTTTATCGGGCACTCGGCAAAGAAGACTTTGCCGAGCGCCGCACTCGGTAAAGTCCTGGGCTCGGTAAAGAGCTTATTTACCGAGTGCACGACACTCGGCACAGCCAAGCACTCGGCAAAGACTGCTTTGCCGAGCGTCGAACACTCGGCAAAGATGGCTCTCGGCAAAGGACCGTTAGCGGCCGTCTACAGCTGACGGCCGTCAGTCTTTGCCGAGCGTCAAATATCTGGCACTCGGCAAAGAAAGTCTTTGCCGAGTGTCTTCTGTAGACACTCGGCAAAGCATATTTTTATTTTTTTTAATTTTGGTTACCAAACTTTTTGTGGTATGTTCCTACACTATGTAGACCTACATGTACCATTTTGGGACAATTATAACAGTGTTTTCTATAGCTAGTAGATTTAGTTTGTTTATATGATTTTCTTCGGAAAATTCAGATTTGAACTGCAAGTCACTCGAAACTTGGAAAATCGTGCGTGCAAAAATGATATCCATGCTACTTAGCACAAGTTATGACCGATTTCAGGAGCGGGCCGGAAACTTCGAGCACCATGCTCACTCAACATGACCGTGAACTTGCCATCCAGGTGTTTAAAAATTGTATAAAACACAAACAGAGTCAGAAAATCATGAAACTTGTCCACGTGTCATGATATCATATGTAGAGGCTGTGATAAAAATTTGAAAAAGTTTCGAAAAAGCTGTAACGCACTATGTGTACAAACCTAAGAGATCCACATTAAAACTCTATGATTTCATATGTAGTTCTCTCAGGTTTCTTCACATAATGTCTCACAACTTTCTCCAAACATTCTAAATTTTTTATCACAGACTCTACATATGATATCATGACACATGGACAAGTTTCATGATTTTCTAAGTTTGTTTGTGTTTTATAAAATTTTTAAACAGCTGTATGGCAAGTTCACGACCATGTTGAGTGAGCATGGTGCTCGAAGTTTCCGGTCCGCTCCTGAAATCGGTCGTAACTTGTGCTAACTAGCATGGATATCATTTTTGCATGCACGATATTCTAAGTTTCGAGTGACCTGCAGTTCAAATGTGATTTTTTCGAAGAAATTCAAATAAACGAACTAAATCTACTAGCTATAGAAAACAATTTTCTAATTGTCTCAAAATGGTACATGTAGGTCTATATAGTGTAGGAACATACCACAAAAATTTTGGTTGGGAAAATTAAAAAAATAAAAATGTACTTTGCCGAGTGTTAAGAAATGACACTTGGCAAAGCAGCCTTTGCCGAGTGCCAGCTGGTTGACACTCGGCAAAGAATTGTAAAAGTATATTTGCCGAGTGCTGCCCAGTGGGCACTCGGCAAAGGAGACTTTGCCGAGTGTCAGCGATCTGGCACTCGGTAAAGAACATTTTAAAATTTTAAAAAAATCTTTGTCGAGTGCCAGATCGCGGGCACTCGGCAAAGTTAGGAAATAAACTATCCGACCGTTCTTCTTTCTCCTTTCTCTTCTCTCACGCTCTCTTCTTTCTCTTGGTTCTCTGCCCGCCGCCGAGCCTGCTGCCCGCTGCCGCGCCGTCTGCCCGCCGCCGCGTCGTCTACCCCTCCCCACGCCGGCACGTCGCGCCCCCCCCCCCCCACTCAGGCGCCCGCCCGCCTGCTCGCCGCAGCGGCCACTCGTCGCGCCGGGCCCCCTCCCCACGGCCGTGCCCGCCACGCCCGCCGCACCCGCCTCGCCGCACCGTCGCGAGCTGTGTCCTCGCCGCACCGTCGTTAGCATTTTTGTTAGGTATGTTAGTTTTGTTGCTATAATTAGTTGTTTGTTAGTTTTGTTAGCATTTTTGTTAGGTATGAATATCGTGAATATGAATGTGATAAATGCGAATTTAATCGGATGTGATGAATGTGAGTTGAATATGCAGGTTTTAGTATCCTCCCCGTGCAAGGGAGGTGCTGTCAAAATTTATACTTAGTTATTTAGTAGTTAGTGGATAGTATTAGGTGGTTAGTATTTAGTCGGTTGTGGTTATACTTATAGTTATCTATCTAGTTATTAGTGGGTTGTGGTTAAGCAATAACCATCCATAGTGGACATTGAATATTTAATTCGTGTTTCAAATACTTGTGTTAACATACTTGTGATTCTTTTTTACAGAGAAGATACTTGTCTTCGTAGCCGCTGCGGGTCTGCCTGCACCGCGTCGCGTCGCCACTGCACCGATCCGCAACAGCCCCACTAGCCTGACTCCACCGCCACCCTAGGTATAACCTCTATTTCCGCATCATGGTCGTAGATCACGTAACCCAGTTAGGCGTCTCCCGTTCGAAAGAGATACGGTGTAGATATGCAGATCTTTGCACATCTACAAATGTATCAGTTTCGAATTGTCCACGTTTTTTGGACAGCCCGCGGTTGCGTAGATGGTGTTAGTTTCATGCTCTACTCCGGTCCGAGATAGAGTTTCGATGTCACCTCCCTGTTGTTCTCCGGACAGTACACTCTCCCTGCCAGGACGTGTATCTGGAGAACAGCGGGGAGGTGCTGCCGAAATTCTATCTTGGATCGGAGTAGAGCATGGAAACTAACTCCATCTACGCAACCGTGGGTGGGATTAGGACCTATCCTCACCTATTAGAAGGTAGGAACGTAGTGTACATGCATTACATGTCTATATTAAACTATACTCGGTTATATATGTTAGAGGATGGAGGACCGTGAGTGGATGTACACGGGCCGCGTAGGACGTAATGATGTCACCCCTGAATGGATTAGGAAGACCGATGCTTTCGTGGAACGGGCATATGGCGAAGCTGCTAAAGGAGCTAGTCTAGTCCCTTGTCCGTGCAGCAAATGTACCAATAGGAAAAGGAAAACAAAGAAGGCCATGGTAGAACATATTTGGAAGAATGGATTTACGCCGGACTATACTCGGTGGATCTTCCATGGTGAAGCGCATCGCACGAGAGAGGAGGTGGTGAGACAACACGTCGAGGATTACGATGCTGATGCCGGGGTAGCGGACATGTTGAACGACTATCACGAGGCACAATTCGCCGAAGGACGTATGGAGGACGAGCCAGAGGTGACCGCAAAGGCATTCTACGACATGTTTGACGCGACACAGAAACCCCTTCACGGCAAGACAAAGGTTTCTCAACTGGATGCCATTGGGCGTATAATGGCGTTCAAGTCGCAGTATAGCATGAGTCGAGACGCCTTCGATGGTTTGTTGACAGTTATTGGTAGCCTGCTTTCGGAGGATCACGTTCTGCCAAAGAGCATGTACGAGGCACAGAAACTCTTTCGTGCACTCAAGATGACGTATGAGCAGATACATGCTTGTCCGAAGGACTGCGTCCTATTTAGGAAAGAACACACTGAGGCAAAGTACTGTCCGAAGTGTAAATCGTCTAGGTTCATGGAGGTAGACTCTGGTGATGGACAGAAGAGGCAGCTCGACATCCCCGTGACAATCCTACGCCACCTTTCGTTCATACCGAGGATCCAGCGTCTATACATGACAGAGGAATCCGCGAAACATTTGACATGGCACAAAAAGGCAAACGATACAATCCTGACAAGATGGTTCACGCATCCGATGGTGAAGCATGGACCCACTTTGATGCCATACACCATGAGAAAGCTAAAGAGGCATAATCCACCCCCTCGTTACAATGATGGCGGCAATGAATCGAACCTCAGCATTTTTCGAGGGCAACTCGGAAGCGCGAGTGGTTCGACCACCAAGACCCTGAGACATGAAGAGTGGCGCCATATCATGCTATATGTATTGACCAACCTTGAAGAGGGGATGCCATACATGGAGCAATTTCTTCATGAATTCTGGCGTCGATCAAGGGACCCAACTCCACAGGAATATGATACCCTTCTTAGAAAGGGTGCGGGAAATGGATTGCCTGATTTCATTTCCTGGTTTAAACGTAAGGTACGTGCTTAGTTTGTCATTTGAAGTTGTTCAAAGCCATTGCGAATAATATAACAATCTAGCGTGTTTGAACTTGGAGGGCCAAAGAGAGCTGTCTATGAGTGCCGAGTTGAGACAAGTAGCCAATGGCTTTGCCTATAGGGTCAGGAAATTTTCTGGGTATGACGTCAATGGATACTGTTTTCGCACAACAAGCTATGACCAAAGTCGGCCCAATCGAAAAACCACGTGTTCTGGAGTCTTTACGCCCGGGCTTGACGAGGTCGAGTATTATGGAAGAATTGAAGAAATATATGAACTCAATTTTCATGGTTCCAAACCTCTTAATCCAGTGATATTCAAATGTCATTGGTTTGACCCTAAAGTTACGAGACGGACACATTCTAATCTTGGGCTAGTCGAAATTCGACAGGATTCCACCTTACCAGGAGACGATGTCTATATTGTGGCCCAACAGGCCACACAAGTGTATTATCTTCCATATGCGTGCCAAACGAAACAACATCTTAAGGGTTGGGATGTTGTGTATAAGGTATCACCGCACGGTAAATTACCTGTTCCAAACGATGAAGATTATAACTTAGACCCGGACACATATGACGGAGAGTTCTTCCAAGAAGATGGGTTAGAAGGGCGATTTGAGATAGACTTAACCGAAGCGATCGGAATGGAAGTAGATATTGAAATGGTTGTTGATGAGGAGGATGATGAGGTGCAAAATGAGAATGACTTAGAAATGCTTGAAGGCAATGCCAATGACGAAATTGCGCCTTCAGATGGTGTTGACTATGAGATGGTTGATAGTGATGATGCCACTTATGATCCGGCTAACCCGGACACATATGAAGATTATTTTTAATCGATGTAATGCTATATTTCATTTATTTTGCATATGTTTCTAAATACATATTACATGTGCTTAATTGCTTACTCTTAATTGCAGGTTGTTGGACAAAGATGGTGGGCGGTGGGACGAGGACGAGGAGGGGGAGGGGGAGGGGGAGGAGGAGCACCCATAGGACGGAGGAGGAGGCGCAGCAGGACGACGCTGTACGGCAGCAGGTGGAGCAGCAAGCCGCTGTCGATGTGGCGCAGCAGGACGACGACGATGTGGCGCAGCAGGACGACGACGACGATGCCGCTCAGCAGGACGTCTCAGGTTCTGGCTCCTCAGGTTCGAGGAGCATCTACCTGCGAGGTCCTGCGAGTCTCCCTTAGCGACCCATACTTCGTGACAGACGTCCGCTGATACGACCCGATGAGGAGATGTAGGTAACTTTAGATGTTGTTGTTGCTTTTTCATATAATATGTTCAAATTAATAATAGAAACTAATACTTTATCTTAATCACTTGGAAATGTCTTGGAAGGTTTTGGAGAGTGCAGGGGGTCACGGCCGCAACCCCAATGGCATCCTCGGCCTTCTATGCAAGGAACACTTCCCTGGACTTGTCGAGTACGCCGGAGTGACGAGCCCAGCCTACACCTTCGACCACTATGCCTTCGCCCCCAATGCAGTAGATCGGGACGACAGAGAATTCAACAACAAGGCGGAGCGGGTGAAGCAAGAGCTGTGGGTAAGTCTTCCTCGCACTATACTGTTTAATAAGTCGCATTTGTTGCATGTTCTTGAAATAATGTATGGATACATCGTCTTTGTATGTAGGATTTCTTCAGATGCGAGGCTGGATACGAGGCCAGGGCGGATGTGGTGGCTACCACGAGCTGTAAGAAGCTCGTCGTGGACATGCACTATGAGGCGCGCATCCAGGCCATCATCACTTACTACGGCTCCATCCTTGAGGAGAAGGTGAGCAAGAAGGACGCCCGAACCATGTCGTTGACTCCAGACCAGTACTTGCAGGTAAATACAAAACTTTATTATTGGTACTAAATATGCTTAATTTTATCTTCTGATATGCCGTGTACTTGTATTTTTTTAGATGATTCCTCATTGGTGCGCCGCGCATCCTGAGTGCTGGGAGCAGATGGTGCAGAGGTGGTGCTCGGCTGAGTGGGACGAGGCGCACAACGCTAGCCGGGAACGATGTTTGATGATGCAAGGTCCCTCCCACCATCAAGACAGCCGCAGCCTGGGCAAATACGCGGAAGCATGGGTACGCGCTTTTTTTATTTAGGTATATAACTTTCGATTAGACATGATTTCTAACCATCTCGTTGGTTATCTCGCAGTCGGCGACACATGGTGGCGCGCCTTGCTCCACGTTCTCGGCATATGCTATGGCCCACAAGGGGAAGGCGACTTCCGACGTCACCTACAACCCGGATGACGGGCCCGAGGCGTACACCAACCCCGCCGTCCACAGCCGCCTCAGTGAGTACACCGCCATGGCCAAGGAGGTCCACGGGCCAGATTACGATCCAAGGACCGAGGACAACGACGGAGATGTCCTCATGAGGGTCGGAGGAGGCAAGAGGCATGGGCGGTACTGGATTGCCGACGGGGCAATCGACTCGTCCTCCACTCCCACTCTATCTCAGGTGCGAGCTAGGAGCACGAGCGCGAGCCCAACCATACGACCTCGGCAGGACAGCTCACAGCATCGTATCCAGCAACTCCAGGTTATTCCTTATCTATTCATCATTCATTGATTATTATATATCTTCTCTTTGCATTATCGTAACATTAGGGCGAAATATTACAGACTCAGCTAGATGATGAGAGGAGGCAACGTGAGGAGCTGGAGAAGAGGATGGCGGAGATGTTCGTGTACATGTAGAGCCTTGGCGCCGCACAGGGTCATGCTCCACCACCTCCCTTGTTTCCTGCAGCTGACCCTACTGAGTTCACTACTCCTGTGAGTATCAAAATTTTAGTACTGCATGATATATATTCATATGTTCTCACACATGCAATCTCTTCTCTGTGCAGGGTCAATCGGCGGCGTCGAACAACCCTCACGCTTCGTCCAGCCATTCACCGAACCAGTCCAGATGCCCACCTCGTTGATGACCTGTTTTGTGATGATCCAGACTTATATTTGTGAGTGTTGGTGATGTTAGTTATACTTGGTCTTGTGAGATACTTATTGAGACTTATGTGCTGTGAAACCTGATTTATGTGGTGATATTTGTGATATATATGGTGTTGATGATAAATGTGTTGATTCTGTGATGCGAATGATATATAATGTGATGTGAATGATATATATCTTTTGTTTGTTTGGACGGAACAACAAAAACAAATAAAAAAGGGACTTCCTAGTCACTTTGCCGAGTGTAGCACTCGGCAAAGGGTATCTTTGCCGAGTGTTATGACCATGGCACTCGGCAAAGAAGGAAACCTGGGAACCGGTAAAGCCTTCTTTGCCGAGTGCTGTGGTCAAGACACTCGGCAAAGAAGCCACCTTTGCCGAGTGCCGCCTAGCACACTCGGCAAAGGGACTGGCAAAGGGGCCCACTGGAGGACTCTTTGCCGAGAGCCAGTCCACTAGACACTCGGCAAAGAAGCCTCCTTTGCCGAGTGCCTACGAGAGCTCTCGGCACAGGGACTGGCGGTGGGGCCCACTAGAGCCGTCTTTGCCGAGCGCCATGATAGCAGGCACTCGGCAAAATTGGCCTCTTTGCCGAGTGTCGAAGAAGACACTCGGCAAAGGATCCGTCACCGTCACTTGGCGCCGTGACGGCGACTTTTCTTTGCCGAGTACCAAATGGCACTCGGCAAAGTCTTTGCCGAGTGCCCAACAAAAAGTACTCGGCAAAGAGGCCATTGCCGATGTACAGTTCGCCGAGCGTTCTTTGCCGAGTGTTACACTCGGCAAAGTGTTTGTCGAGTGTTTTATATGTTTTGCCGAGTGCCTAAGGCACTCGGCAAAGGAGCTGTGTCCGGTAGTGGTTGTTCCCCATGCTCGTCGTGGTCAAGCCCTTAGCACACAGTGATGCCAAGCCCACGGCGACGCACAAGCATGCGCAACAGCCAAGAAAATCATTAGCCCAGTCCTATCAAAGTAAATGAAGAATATATAATAATCCAACAATATAGTCAACAACCACATGGAATGGAAGCGTACCCTCTTCCTTGCCCCGGAGCAGCAGAACGCGGACTCCTTGTTTTTTATCATTCTGATGTTCTATTGCTCTTCGTCGACGCCGTCACAGCAGACGACGCTACTGTTGCTCATGCGGCCGTCTCCCGTCAGCTGCAGATCTAGGCCACCGCCCCCAGCATGTACTCTTCAATCCTCATCATCTTGCTCCTCCTCACCGTCGCCACCGACACTGAGCGATAGAAAAGGGCGTGCCATCGAGGGAGGAGGAGGTCCGAGAATGAGGATGCAGATGCGGAAGTTGGGGATATTTTGGATCTCAAAACACGAATAGAGGATGGGGAAACAGGCAATGGAGGGGAAACGAGCACTCACCCTGGGATGTGCATGCGACGTGCGATGGAGGGCTCGATCCCTCGAGCGCCGACGACGGTATGGCGAGAGGCTGTAGCGGACAGTCGCGAGGGAGGTGGGAGTAGTTTTTCAGCGATTACTTGGTACCACGCCGTACGATTTTCATTTCGTATGGCGACGCGCGTCACGCGAAACACGGGCGTGAAGGAAAACGGCTGCAGTTTTCCTGTTTTTATTATTAAGGAATCTGATGGCGACGCATCATGCACAAAGCCAGTACTGCGAGCCTATACTGGTGCAGGTGCAAGTGGTGCAAAGCAACTCGCCAATGCGCAGGACCGGACGCTGATGCGTGGTAGGGTGCTATGCGTTGGAAGGCAGATAACTTCCAACCCCTTGAAGCACGGAGAGGGCTTCAAACCAGGTCAGGTTTTAAGGAACCTGATAAGGTGGACCTTGACCCACTTAGGATCCTCTTATTTGTAACACCAACGACAGTTGACACCGTATGTAACATTTGGTGGAATCTTTCGTTTTCCCATATTGCTAGCCTTTTTCCTACTCACAAAGGGTCCAGTCCACGTCCAAATCAAAATCTCATGATTATTATGTTGTTCCCTTCCCTGTTGCTGTCAAATAATGAAAATATAGGCACAGTAGAATCAAGTCTCGTTCCTGTTCGATTCTACAACCTCCCGCTGTTGCGCGGAGGAGACCAGATTCCAATGCTGATCCATACATTCCCATCCAGGGGAGGAGGCACGCTGGGCACTGAGCAGTGGCAGTGTGGGTGGGACGACGGGACCACCAGGGCTGTGGCTGCTGATAGATTGTGCGAGCAGGAGGATCACTGTGCCTGTCGTCCCTCCTAACGTACTACTGCCACCCCTCCTAGCGTACTACTGCATGCATGCCTGGGGCCAGTGCCAGTGATGCATGCATAGTATGCACCGTCATCATGATTCATGCAATGCAGGAGTACTGGATGGACATGGACATGGACATGGACAGACGCAAAAGCAAAGCAAATGCTATGATCGTGGAATCCCTTTCTCTTTCTCAACATCGTTTTCCAGTTTCATGCTTGTTCAATATGTACCTCATCAGGCGTTGATGTCCTCCACTCTTTAGCTCCACCTCGTAGACACCTTTATAGTTTGTACTCCTTTGTAGAAAAGTACACAAACATCCACCACATCAAAGTAATTCATTAGATACATCATGAAATATTTTGTATATAGTATATTTATTTGATGTCTCCGTAAACTTGATCAGAGGTAGGCACATTTAAATTGGTAAAATTAAGGTGATTTATGCTTTTCAACTCAGGAAGTAATATGAGCAGTGAGGGGACTTCTTACATTTATTAGTTTAACTCTTGATTTATGTTTTCTCTAGAGTGGTCCACCTTATAAACTATTTATTTTATGCTGAGATTGTCATTGTGGTATGTCACTAGGGTATCATAGGTACCCAAAAGCGAGATAGTTGATGGGTACAACAAGAGACATATAGTCCGGAGACACACCGATCCTAGTCCCTAGATACAACATAGTTGCTAGCACACAAATGGTTTATAAAGGTTCGAGCTGCAAGATGTGTAATATCCTACATTCTCTTTGTGTATGGTGGATTGATTGACTCTAATGTTAAGAACATTACAAGCTCACATATCAACTAAGCATCTCACCACCTAGCTTTCTCCAACTAATCACCTCCACCACCAAGCTTTCTCTTACATTTTTTGTTCTAGTGGGAGTTCTAGACTATTGGTTCTAGTTTACCTCATTACATCTTATAAATAGGAGTATGACTGTCTCCTCAGACCAAATCCCTTGAATTAGCCTGCTCTTTGTCACTCTACTCCTCCATTTCTATATCTATATCTATATTCTAATCTCTTAAGAACCTAATGTGGCCACCTGGTGCTACCATGGCTTCACACTACGGTCCGCCACACACCTAGCATCCACGCGCAAAAAATAATGCACAACGAGCACTCAAACCCACACCCCCTGCTTCATAAATTTGGGGCTAACCACCAGACCACATGTACCTTAGGGTTTAGAAATAAACAATAATTATATTTACATCTATATCTATACTAATCTATTAAAAAGCTAATGTGGGCACCTGGTGCTATGACAACTTCGTCATAAATTCGAGGCTAACCACCAGACCACACGTACCTTAGTGTTTAGAAATAAACAATAATTATATTTACAACCTAGGTGCCGCTCCCCCCGCCTCGTGGCAACACACGGACACATACATAGTTATAGCTTAAGGGATGAGAGAGTCATACATGTCTACTAGGAGTGAGCCATGTCCAACAAAGGCTCAACTACTCCTATTTTATCATACACGTTGAGTTGTACATGGTGAGCCACATTAGATGTGCCATAGTGTTGAGATCATCATGCTACAGTGGTAGATATGTCTAACCATAGTGGCAAGTACCAGAGTCTAGGTTGATGGGTATGGCATAGACGATAACTAGTGTAGCAGCCTATACTTTATAATGCTTACCGGTACACTAACGTTCAAGCGTGGCTATAGGGATAAGGGCATATATCCAACAGTGGTCTAAGTAAGTTTGTTGTCCATATGGGCAACAGTGCAACTCCTTGACTTCAATGTCATCCATCACATTTAAGCAATGGACAACAGTCTTATCTAGCTCTCTAGTACCATGTGGTCTTCTCGAGCAGAGATGGACATGGCACTGGGGCCATACTTTTGAGGGACATCCTACCTTAGGTATAGGCCTAGCCATATTCCTTAGTCTATAGGAGCTCCCATACACGACTGAGCAATGAGCTTTGCTTCCCACCTAAAAGGCCCCATGCCTTAGGAGAGCTCTCGGACTCGACCGCTAGCTATGAGCGGTCAAGAGGCCTTAGAGCTCTGGGGGCTTAAGGGGGAAGAGAGCCTCAGAAGTCTAGGAGTGCCTTAGAGTCTGGAGAGCTCTAGAGTCTAAGATCCCCGAATGCCCTAGGTGTCCTAGGTCTCATCCTTCTAATGGGCGCTAGAGGCTAGGAGTCTCAAAGGTTCCCACGAGGCTAGAATTAGGCCCCCACCATGAGGGGTCGCAACCTTAGCAGAGATGGCAACGGGTATATACCCACCGGGTAGTACCATTCCATACCCGTACCCATCAATAAAAAATTATACCCGGCGGGTTACCCATATACGCTCGCGGGTATAGAATCTTACCCACCCGTACCCGCGCGAGTAATATTACCCGTCGGGTAACTCGTACCCGCTAGGAAAGTCTCAAATTCTAATATTGAGAGCACCTGGAGGGGGGTGAATAGGTGATCCTGTAAAACTTGAAAACTTAAGCCACAAAAACTTGGTTAAGCGTTAGCACAGTAAATGCCAAGTGGCTAGAGAGGAGTCTCAACAAAACACAATAACCACAAGAGATCAATCACAGAGATGGCACGGTGGTAATCCCGTGGTTCGGCCAAGACCAACGCTTGCCTACTCCACGTTGTGGCGTCCCAACGGACGAGGGTTGCAATCAACCCCTCTCAAGCGGTCCAAAGACCCACTTGAATACCACGGTGTTTTGCTTGCTTTTCTTAATCCCGTTTGCGAGGAATCTCCACAACTTTGAGCCTCTCGCCCTTACACTTGAAGTTCACAAAGAAGCACAGAGCAAGGGAGGATTAGCAACGCACACAAGACACAAGAATCAGAGTGTCAACACGCACACAAGTCGCAACAAGAGCTCGCAACACAACCCAATGAGTTCACAACTCCACTAGAGCTCTATATGCTATCACAAAGAAACAAATGTGCGGAATCGAGGTCTTGGTGCTTAGGAATGTTGTAGGAATGCTTTGTGTTCTCCTCCATGCGCCTAGGGGTCCCTTTTATAGCCCCAAGGCAGCTAGGAGCCGTTGAGAGCATTCTAGGAAGGCTGATCTTGCCTTCTGTCGACTGGTGCACCGGACAGTCCGGTGCACACCGGACACTGTCCGGTGCCCGATTTCCTTCCAAAAATGGCGCAGTCGACCGTTGGCAGCCTGAGAGCCGTTGGCGCACCGGACATGTTCGGTGCACACC
Organism: Zea luxurians; assembly: GCA_029449295.1. Taxonomy (NCBI): domain Eukaryota; kingdom Viridiplantae; phylum Streptophyta; class Magnoliopsida; order Poales; family Poaceae; genus Zea; species Zea luxurians. The sequence goes on along the minus strand of JAOPSE010000043.1, from coordinate 11,638,145 downwards.
GGACAGTCCGGTGCCCCCTTCTAGCCGTTGGCTCGGCCACGTATCCCGCGCAGATTGCGCGGCCGACCGTTGGCTCACCGGACAGTCCGGTGCACACCGGACAGTCCGGTGAATTATAGTCGTACGTCGCTAGTGAATTCCCGAGAGCGGCCACTTCGCTCGAGCCAGCCTGGCGCACCGGACACTGTCCGGTGCACCACCGGACTGTCCGGTGTTCCCAGACTGAGCAGAGTCTTGGCTGCTCGAGCCAAGACATTTTCAATTGGATTTTTCTTGTTTCCAGCACTTAGACACAATACATTAGTCCATAAAACAATGTACTAAGTCTGAGAAACATACCTTTATCCTTGATTTGTACTTTGTCCACCTTTTTACACTTAGGCACTTGTGTTGGACACTAAATCACCAAAATACTTAGAAATGGCCCAAGGGCACATTTACCTTTCAATCTCCCCCTTTTTGGTGATTTATGCCAACACAACATAAAGCAAGTAGAACAAGTACAAAATCAATTCAAATAAGAACCCAAAATTGTTTTGATTCAATTTTGACATATATGGATCATCCTTTGCCACCACCTGGTTTGTTTTTGCAAATCAAACTCAATTTCCTATCTCTAAATCAAATCCACTTGTAGAGACATAAAGAGAGGTATTCCTAAAGAAATTTATCAGGAATTTCAAAAACTCCCCCTTTTTCCCATAATCAACATTTCTCCCCACAAGAAGCCAACATTTGACAAGAGAGACAATAAAAGAGTTTTGACAAACCAAAAGCTCTATTTTACTATTTTTCAAAATCTCTCAAGTGGTAGCTGATCCATTTATCACTTTGGCCTTTATTTTCTCCCCCTTTGGCATCAAGCACCAAAACGGGATCAATCTTGGCCCCTTTAACCCCAATTGCCTCACCAAAATCTTCAACTAAGAGCAAATAGGCAATAAGAGGATAAAGATGAACATGGAAAAGTTACTCTTTTCATCGGAGTGCAGTGGAAGTCTTGCATGGTCCAAGTCCACCTTTTCCCTTTCAATCCTCCTTTGAGACTAAAACAAACTCAAGCACATGGTTAGTTTTCAAAAGGTCAAGTTGTAACACACCTCCCCCTAAGTATGTGCATCACTTGCACAAGGACTTGTGAGATCCAGGGAGTGCTTGTACAACTTAAGCACCACAATAAGCAACAAAATGCAGAATGAACATGATCAAGGCATAAACACATGTATGCTACAATTCAATCCAAGTTCCGCGAATCTAAGACATTTAGCTCACTACGCAGCCTGCAAAAGGTCTTCTCATCTAGAGGCTTGGTAAAGATATCGACTAGCTGGTTCTCGGTGCTAACATGAAATACTTCGATATCTCCCTTTTGCTGGTGATCTCTCAAAAAGTGATGCCGGATGTCAATGTGCTTTGTGCAGCTGTGCTCAACAGGATTTTCCGCTATTCGGATAGCACTCTCATTATCACATAGGAGTGGGACTTTGCTCAGATTGTAGCCAAAGTCCCGGAGGGTTTGCCTCATCCAAAGTAGTTGCGCGCAACACTGTCCTGCGGCAACATACTCGGCCTCAGCGGTGGATAGGGCAACGGAAGTTTGTTTCTTAGAGTTCCACGACACCAGGGACCTTCCTAAGAATTGGCACGTCCCCGATGTACTCTTCCTATCGACCTTACATCCAGCATAGTCGGAATCTGAATATCCAATCAAGTCAAAGTTAGACCCCTTTGGATACCAGATCCCGAAGCAAGGCGTAGCGACTCAATATCGAAGAATCCGCTTCACAGCCACTAAGTGACACTCCTTAGGATCGGATTGAAATCTAGCACACATGCATACGCTAAGCATAATATCCGGTCTACTAGCACACAAATAAAGTAAAGACCCTATCATAGACTGGTATGCTTTTTGATCAACGGACTTACCTCCTTTGTTGAGGTCGGTGTGCCCGTCAGTTCCCATTGGCATCTTTGCGGGCTTGGCGTCCTTCATCCCAAACCGCTTTAGCAAGTCTTGCGTGTACTTTGTTTGGGAGATGAAGGTGCCGTCCTTGAGTTGCTTCACTTGGAACCCAAGGAAGTAGTTCAACTCGCCCATCATCGACATCTCGAATTTCTGCGTCATCACCCTGCTAAACTCTTCACAAGACTTTTGGTTAGTAGAACCAAATATTATGTCATCGACAAAAATTTGGCACACAAAAAGATCGCCATCACAAGTCTTAGTGAAAAGAGTTGGATCGGCTTTCCCAACCTTGAAAGCATTAGCAATTAAAAAGTCTCTAAGGCATTCATACCATGCTCTTGGGGCTTGCTTAAGTCCATAGAGCGCCTTAGAGAGCTTACACACGTGGTCGGGGTACCGTTCATCCTCGAAGCCAGGGGGTTGCTCCACGTACACCTCCTCCTTGATCGGCCCGTTGAGGAAAGCGCTCTTCACATCCATCTGGTACAACCTGAAAGAATGGTGAGCGGCATATGCTAGCAAAATACGAATTGATTCTAGCCTAGCCACAGGAGCGAACGTCTCCTCAAAGTCCAAACCTGCGACTTGGGCATAACCTTTTGCCACAAGTCGAGCCTTGTTCCTCGTCACCACCCCGTGCTCGTCCTGTTTGTTGTGAAACACCCATTTGGTTCCCACAACATTTTGCTTGGGACGAGGTACCAGTGTCCAAACTTCATTGCGCTTGAAATTGTTGAGTTCCTCCTGCATGGCCAACACCCAGTCCGGATCTAGCAAGGCCTCTTCTACCCTGAAAGGCTCAATAGAAGAGACAAAGGAGTAATGCTCACAGAAATTAACTAATCTTGAACGAGTAGTTACTCCCTTGCTAATATCACCCAATATTTGGTCGACGGGATGATCCCTTTGGATCGTCGCTCGAACTTGGGTTGGAGGTGCCTGAGGTGCTTCTTCCTCTTCAACTTGATCATCCTGTGCTCCCCCTTGATCATGCGCCTCCACTTGAGGTACCTGTTCGTCATCTTGGGTTGGGGGATGCACCATAGTTGAGGAAGACGGTTGATCTTGCTCCAATTGTTCCTGAGGCCGCACATCTCCAATCGCCATGGTGCGTATCGCGACCGTTGGAACATCTTCTTCATCTACATCATCAAGATCAACAACTTGCTCTCTTGGAGAGTCATTAGTCTCATCAAATACAACGTCGCTAAGGACTTCAACCAAACCTGATGATTTGTTGAAGACCCTATGATAGTCGCCTAGAGGGGGGTGAATAGGGCGAAACTGAAATTTACAAAAATAATCACAACTACAAGCCGAGGTTAGCGTTAGAAATATAAACGAGTCCGCGAGAGAGGGCGCAAAACAAATCGCAAGCAAATGAAGAGAGTGACACGCGGATTTGTTTCACCGAGGTTCGGTTCTTGCAAACCTACTCCCCATTGAGGAGGCCACAAAGGCTGGGTCTCTTTCAACCCTTCCCTCTCTCAAACGATCCCACGGATCGAGTGAGCTTTCTCTTCTTCTCAATCAACCGGGAACAAAACTTCCCCGCAAGGGCCACCACACAATTGGTGCCTCTTGCCTTGGTTACAATTGAGTGATGATCACAAGAACAAATGTGAAAGAAGAGAATGCGATCCAAGCGCAAGAGCTCAAAAGAACACGGCAAATCTCTCTCGCTAGTCACTAAGGACTTGAGTGGAATTGGAGAGGATTTGATCTCTTTTGTGTGTGTCTAGAATTGAATGCCTAGCTCTTGTAAGTGGTTGAGAAGTGGAAAACTTGGATGGCAATGAATGTGGGGTGGTTGGGGTATTTATAGCCCCAACCACCAAAAGTGGCCGTTGGCTGGAACCCTCTGCACGATGGCGCACCGGACAGTCCGGTGCACACCGGACAGTCCGGTGCCCCTGCCACGTCACCATTGCCGTTGGATTCTGACCGTTGAAGCTTCTGACTTGTGGGCCCGCCGAGGTGTCCGGTGCACACCGGACATGCACTGTTTGATGTCCGGTGCACCGGTATGGGCGATCCTGACGTCTGCGCGTGCTGCGCGCGCATTAAATGCTCCGCAGGGAGCCGTTGGCGCCGCAGAGAGCCGTTGCTCCGCTGGCACACTGGACAGTCCGGTGCACACCGGACAGTCCGGTGAATTTTAGCGGAGCGGCTGCCGCACGAACCCGAGGCTGGCGAGTTCCGAAGGCCGCGCTGACTTGGAGCACCGGACATGTCCGGTGCACACCGGACAGTCCGGTGAATTATAGCGCGGCGGCCTTCGCGAAGTCCCGAGGGCGAAGGGTTGAAATCGAAGTCCTCTGGGCGAAGAGTCCTCTGGGCGAAGAGTCCTCTGGGCGAAGAGTCCTCTGGGCGCACCGGACAGTCCGGTGCACACCGGACAGTCCGGTGCCTCCAGCCAGAGGTGCCCTCGGTTGCCTCATTGCTCCTTTGTTGAATCCAACACTTGATTGATTTATTGACTAAGTGTGAACCTTTTGCACCTGTATAACTTATGCACTAGAGTAAACTAGTTAGTCCAATATTTGTGTTGGGCAATTCAACCACCAAAATTATTTAGGAACTAGGTGTAAGCCTAATTCCCTTTCAATCTCCCCCTTTTTGGTGATTGATGCCAACACAAACCAAAGCAAATATAGAAGTGCATAATTGAACTAGTTTACATGATGTAAGTGCAAAGGTTACTTGGAATTGAGCCAATATAAATACTCATATGATGCGCATGGATTGTTTTCTTTGTTTTTGATATATTGGACCACATTTGCACCATTAGTTTTGTTTTTGCAAACTCTTTTGTAAATTCTTTTCAAAAGTCATTTTGCAAGATAGTCAAAGGTAAATGAATAAGATTTTGCTAAGCATATTCAAGTTTTGAAAGATTCTTCCTTTGCTCAAATGCTTTTCCTTTGACTAAACAAAACTCCCCCTCAAATAAAGTCTCCTCTTAGTGTTCAAGAGGGTTTTCCATCAATTTTTGAAAATACAACTTGCTCCCCCTTTAGAACACAAAGAGATACCAATTTTGAAATTTACCAATTGAAAATCATCAAATTTTTAAAATTAGGGTGGTGGTGCGGTCCTTTTGCTTTGGGCTCATACTTTCTCCCCCTTTGGCATGAATCGCCAAAAACGGATACTTTGAGTGAGATATAAGCCCATTAAGTACTTTCTCCCCCTTTGGTCATGAAATGAATAAGTGAAGATTATACCAAAGTTGGAGAGAGATGCGGAGCGACGGCGAAGGATGAGTAGTAGAGTGGAGTGGAAGCCTTGTCTTCGCCGAAGACTCCAATTCCCTTTCAATATACCTATGACTTGGTTTGAAATACACTTGAAAACACATTAGTCATAGCATATATAAAAGAGATGATCACAGGTATATTTATGAGCTATGTGTGCAAGACTAGCAAAAGAAATTCCTAGAATCAAGGATATTTAGCTCATGCCTAAGTCGGGTAAAAGATTGCTCATCAAGTGGCTTGGTAAAGATATCGGCTAATTGATCTTTAGTATTAATGTATGAAATCTCGATATCCCCCTTTTGTTGGTGATCCCGAAGAAAGTGATACCGAATGGCTATGTGCTTAGTGCGGCTGTGCTCGACGGGATTGTCGGCCATTTTGATTGCACTCTCATTGTCACATAGCAAAGGGACTTTGGTTAATTTGTAACCGTAGTCCCGCAGGGTTTGCCTCATCCAAAGCAATTGCGCGCAACAATGGCCTGCGGCAATATACTCGGCTTCGGCGGTGGAAAGAGCGACCGAATTTTGCTTCTTTGAAGCCCAAGACACCAAGGATCTTCCCAAGAACTGGCAAGTCCCCGATGTGCTCTTCCTATTAATTTTACACCCCGCCCAATCGGCATCCGAATAACCAATCAAATCAAATGTGGATCCCCGAGGGTACCAAAGCCCAAACTTAGGTGTATAAGCCAAATATCTCAAGATTCGTTTAACGGCCGTAAGGTGTGATTCCTTAGGGTCGGCTTGGAATCTTGCACACATGCATACGGAAAGCATAATGTCCGGTCGAGATGCACATAAATAAAGCAATGAACCAATCATCGACCGGTATACCTTTTGATCCATGGACTTACCTCCCGTGTCGAGATCGAGATGCCCATTTGTTCCCATGGGTGTCTTGATGGGCTTGGCATCCTTCATTCCAAACTTGCTTAGAATGTCTTGAGTATACTTCGTTTGGCTAATGAAGGTGCCCTCTTGGAGTTGCTTGATTTGGAATCCTAGAAAATACTTCAACTCCCCCATCATTGACATCTCGAATTTCTGTGTCATGATCCTACTAAATTCTTCACATGTAGATTTGTTAGTAGACCCAAATATAATATCATCAACGTAAATTTGGCATACAAACAAATCATTGTCAAGAGTCTTAGTAAATAAAGTAGGATCGGCCTTGCCGACTTTGAAGCCATTTGCAATAAGGAAATCTCTAAGGCATTCATACCATGCTCTTGGGGCTTGCTTGAGCCCATAAAGCGCCTTAGAGAGCCTATAAACATGGTTAGGATACTCACTGTCTTCAAAGCCGGGAGGTTGCTCAACATAGACCTCCTCCTTAATTGGTCCATTGAGGAAGGCACTCTTCACGTCCATTTGATAAAGCTTGAAGCCATGGTAAGTAGCATAGGCCAATAATATACGAATTGACTCAAGCCTAGCTACGGGTGCATAGGTTTCACCAAAATCCAAACCTTCGACTTGTGAATACCCCTTGGCCACGAGTCGAGCTTTGTTCCTTGTCACCACACCATGCTCGTCTTGCTTGTTGCGGAAGACCCACTTGGTTCCTACAACATTTTGATTAGGACGTGGAACTAAGTGCCATACCTCATTCCTTGTGAAATTGTTGAGCTCCTCTTGCATCGCCATCACCCAATCCGAATCTTGAAGTGCTTCCTCTACCCTGTGTGGCTCAATAGAGGAAACAAAAGAGTAATGTTCACAAAAATGTGCAACACGAGATCGAGTAGTTACCCCCTTATGAATGTCGCCGAGGATGGTGTCGACGGGGTGATCTCTTTGTATGGCTTGGTGGACTCTTGGGTGTGGCGGTCTTGATTGTTCATCCTCCTTGTCTTCATCATTTGCATCTCCCCCTTGATCGTTGCCGTCATTTTGAGGTGACTCATCTTCTTGATCTTCCTGTTCAACTTCTTGAGCCTCATCCTCAACTTGAGTTGGTGGAGATGCTTGCATGGAGGAGGATGGTTGATCTTGTGCTTGTGGAGGCTCTTCGGATTCCTTAGGACACACATCCCCAATGGACATGTTCCTTAGCGCTATGCATGGAGCCTGTTCTTCACCTATCTCATCAAGATCAACTTGCTCTACTTGAGAGCCGTTAGTTTCATCAAACACAACGTCACAAGAAACTTCAACAAGTCCTGAGGACTTATTAAAGACTCTATATGCCCTTGTGTTTGAGTCATATCCTAGTAAAAAGCCTTCTACAGTTTTAGGAGCAAATTTAGATTTTCTACCTCTCTTAACAAGAATAAAGCATTTGCTACCAAAAACTCTAAAATATGAAATGTTTGGCTTTTTACCGGTTAGGAGTTCATAAGATGTCTTCTTGAGGATTCGATGAAGATATAACCGGTTGATGGCGTAGCAGGCAGTGTTGACCGCTTCGGCCCAAAACCGGTCCGGTGTCTTGTACTCATCAAGCATGGTTCTTGCCATGTCCAATAGAGTTCGATTCTTCCTCTCCACTACACCATTTTGTTGTGGAGTGTAGGGAGAAGAGAACTCATGCTTGATGCCCTCCTCCTCAAGAAAGCCTTCAATTTGAGAGTTCTTGAACTCCGTCCCATTATCGCTTCTAATTTTCTTGATCCTTAAGCCGAACTCATTTTGAGCCCGTCTCAAGAATCCTTTTAAGGTCTCTTGGGTTTGTGATTTTTCCTGCAAAAAGAATACCCAAGTGAAGCGAGAGTAATCATCCACAATTACAAGACAATACTTACTACCGCCGATGCTTATGTAAGCGATCGGGCCGAATAGATCCATGTGTAGGAGCTCCAGTGGCCTGTCGGTAGTCATGATATTTTTGTGTGGATGTTGGGCACCAACTTGCTTCCCGGCTTGGCATGCGCTACAAATCCTGTCTTTCTCAAAATGAACATTGGTTAGTCCCAAAATGTGTTCTCCCTTTAGAAGCTTGTGAAGATTCTTCATTCCAACATGGGCCAGTCGGCGATGCCATAGCCAACCCATATTAGTCTTAGCAACTAAGCAAGTGTCGAGTTCAGCTCTATCAAAATCTACCAAGTATAGCTGACCCTCTAACACTCCCTTAAAAGCTATTGAATCATCACTTCTTCTAAAGACAGTAACACCAGTATTAGTAAAAAGACAGTTGTAGCCCATTTGACATAATTGGGATACGGAAAGCAAATTGTAATCTAAAGAATCTACAAGAAAGACATTAGAAATGGAATGGTCAGGGGATATAGCTATTTTACCCAAACCTTTGACCAAACCTTGGTTTCCATCCCCGAATGTGATAGCTCGTTGGGGATCTTTGTTTTTCTCATAGGAGGAGAACATCCTTTTCTCCCCGGTCATGTGGTTTGTGCACCCGCTGTCGAGTATCCAACTTGAGCCCCCGGATGCATAAACCTACAAAACAAGTTTAGTTCTTTGTTTTAGGTACCCAAACGGTTTTGGGTCCTTTGGCATTAGATACAAGAACTTTGGGTACCCAAACACAAGTCTTTGATCCCTTGTGCTTGCCCCCAACAATTTTGGCAACTACTTTGCCGGATTTGTTAGTTAAAACATAAGATGCATCAAAAGTTTTAAATGAAATGGCATGATCAATTGATGCATTAGAAATTTTCTTTCTAGGCAACTTGGCATGGGTTGGTTGCCTAGATCTAGATGTCTCACCCTTATACATGAAAGCATAATTAGGGCCAGAGTGAGACTTCCTAGAATGAGTTTTCTTAATTTTACGCTCAGGATACCCGGCAGGGTACAAAATGTAACCCTCGTTATCCTGAGGCATGGGAGCCTTGCCCTTAACAAAATTAGACAGGTTCTTAGGCGGGGCATTAATTTTGACATTGTTTCCCCTTTGGAAGCCAATGCCGTCCTTAATGCCCGGGCGTCTCCCATTATTGAGCATGCTTCTAGCAAATTTAAATTTTTCATTTTCCAAGTCATGCTCTCTAATCTTAGCATTTAGTTGAGCTATGTGATCATTTTGTTTCTTGATTAAGGCAAGGTGATCATGGATAGCATCAATATTAATATCTCTACATCTAGTACAAATGGACACATGCTCAATAGTGGATGTAGAGGGTTTGCAAGACTTTAATTCAATGACCTTAGCATGCAACAAATCATTTTTAGTTCTAAGGTCGGAAATAGTAGCATTGCAAACATCAAAATCCTTAGCCTTAGCAATTAATTTCTCATTCTCATTTCTAAGGCTAGCAAGAGAAGTGTTTAATTTTTCAATCCTAGCAAGCAAATCATTATTATCATTTCTAGGAATTGAAACATTGCAAACATGAGAATCAACCTTAGCTAGCAAATTGGCATTTTCATTTCTAAGGTTGTCTAAAGTCTCATGACAAATACTTAGCTCACTAGATAATTTTTCACACTTTTCCATTTCTAGAGCATAAGCATTTTTAACCTTAACATGCTTCTTATTTTCTTTAATAAGGAAGTCCTCTTGAGAATCCAAGAGATCATCCTTCTCATGTATAGCACTAACCAATTCATTCAATTTTTCCTTTTGTTGCATGTTGAGGTTGGCAAAAAGAATACGCAGATTATCCTCCTCATTTTTATCATCCTCATCACTAGATGTTTCATATTTAGTGGAGGATCTTGATTTTACCTTCTTTTTGCCGTCCTTGGCCATGAGACACTTGTGGCCGACGTTGGGGAAGAGGAGGCCCTTGGTGACGACGATGTTGGCGGCGTCCTCGTCGTCGGAGGAGTCGCTTGAGCTTTCGTCGGAGTCCCACTCCTGACAAACATGGGCATCGCCGCCCTTCTTCTTGTAGTATCTCTTCTTCTCCTTCCTCTTGCCCTTCTTGTCGTCGCCCCTGTCACTGTCACTAGACATAGGACATTTTGCAATAAAGTGACTGGGCTTACCACACTTGTAGCAAACCTTCTTGGAACGGGGTTTGTAGTCCTTCCCCTTCCGTTGCTTGAGGATTTGCCGGAAGCTTTTGATGATTAGGGCCATCTCCTCATTGTCGAGCTTGGAGGCGTCGATTGGTTGTCTACTTGGTGTAGACTCCTCCTTCTTCTCCTCCGTTGCCTTGAAGGCCACCGGTTGCGCCTCGGATGTGGAAGGCTCATCAAGCTCGTTGATCTTCTTGGAGCCCTTAATCATGCATTCAAAACTCACAAAATTCCCGATGACTTCCTCGGGGGTCATTAGTGGATATCTAGGATTACCACGAATTAATTGTACTTGAGTAGGGTTAAGGAAAATAAGTGCTCTTAAAATAACCTTAACCACTTCGTGGTCATCCCATTTTGTGCTCCCGAGGTTGCGCACTTGGTTCACCAAGGTCTTGAGCCGGTTGTACATGTCTTGTGGCTCCTCCCCTTGGCGAAGACGGAAGCGACCGAGCTCCCCCTCGATCGTTTCCCGCTTGGTGATCTTGGTGAGTTCATCACCCTCGTGCGCCGTCTTGAGAAGGTCCCAAATCTCCTTGGCGTTCTTCAACCCTTGTACTTTGTTGTATTCCTCCTTGCTTAGGGAGGCAAGGAGGATGGTTGCGGCTTGGGAGTTGAAGTGCTCGATTTGGGCCACTTCGTCCGAGTCATAGTCCTCATCCCCTATAGATGGTACCTGTACACCATACTCAACAACATCCCATATTCTTTTGTGGAGAGAGGTTAGATGAAATCGCATCAAATTACTCCACATAGCATAATCTTCACCATTAAAAGTTGGTGGTTTACCTAATGGGACGGAAAGTAGAGGTGTATGTTTAGGAATGCGAGGGTAGCGTAGGGGAATCTTACTATACTTCTTACGCTCTTGGCGTTTAGAAGTGACGGACGCCGCGTCGGAGCCGGAGGTAGATGTCGATGAAGTGTCGGTCTCGTAGTAGACCATCTTCCTCATCCTCTTGGGCTTGTCCCCACTCCGATGCGGCTTGTGAGAAGAAGATTTTTCCTTCTTCTCCTTGTGATGAGAAGAGGAAGATCTTTTCTCCTTCCGCTTGGAGGAGTTCTTCTTCTTCTCCCTTCTCTTGGTGCGGGACTCTTCCGATGAAGTGCTCCCTTGGCTTGTAGTGGGCTTGTCGCCGGTCTCCATCTCCTTCTTGGCGTGATCTCCCGACATCACTTCGAGCGGTTAGGCTCTAATGAAGCACCGGGCTCTGATACCAATTGATAGTCGCCTAGAGGGGGGGTGAATAGGGCGAAACTGAAATTTACAAAAATAATCACAACTACAAGCCGAGGTTAGCGTTAGAAATATAAACGAGTCCGCGAGAGAGGGCGCAAAACAAATCGCAAGCAAATGAAGAGAGTGACACGCGGATTTGTTTCACCGAGGTTCGGTTCTTGCAAACCTACTCCCCGTTGAGGAGGCCACAAAGGCCGGGTCTCTTTCAACCCTTCCCTCTCTCAAACGATCCCACAGATCGAGTGAGCTTTCTCTTCTTCTCAATCAACCGGGAACAAAACTTCCCCGCAAGGGCCACCACACAATTGGTGCCTCTTGCCTTGGTTACAATTGAGTGATGATCACAAGAACAAATGTGAAAGAAGAGAATGCGATCCAAGCGCAAGAGCTCAAAAGAACACGGCAAATCTCTCTCGCTAGTCACTAAGGACTTGAGTGGAATTGGAGAGGATTTGATCTCTTTTGTGTGTGTCTAGAATTGAATGCCTAGCTCTTGTAAGTGGTTGAGAAGTGGAAAACTTGGATGGCAATGAATGTGGGGTGGTTGGGGTATTTATAGCCCCAACCACCAAAAGTGGCCGTTGGCTGGAACCCTCTGCACGATGGCGCACCGGACAGTCCGGTGCACACCGGACAGTCCGGTGCCCCTGCCACGTCACCATTGCCGTTGGATTCTGACCGTTGAAGCTTCTGACTTGTGGGCCCGCCGAGGTGTCCGGTGCACACCGGACATGCACTGTTTGATGTCCGGTGCACCGGTATGGGCGATCCTGACGTCTGCGCGTGCTGCGCGCGCATTAAATGCTCCGCAGGGAGCCGTTGGCGCCGCAGAGAGCCGTTGCTCCGCTGGCACACCGGACAGTCCGGTGCACACCGGACAGTCCGGTGAATTTTAGCGGAGCGGCTGCCGCACGAACCCGAGGCTGGCGAGTTCCGAAGGCCGCGCTGACTTGGAGCACCGGACATGTCCGGTGCACACCGGACAGTCCGGTGAATTATAGCGCGGCGGCCTTCGCGAAGTCCCGAGGGCGAAGGGTTGAAATCGAAGTCCTCTGGGCGAAGAGTCCTCTGGGCGAAGAGTCCTCTGGGCGAAGAGTCCTCTGGGCGCACCGGACAGTCCGGTGCACACCGGACAGTCCGGTGCCTCCAGCCAGAGGTGCCCTCGGTTGCCTCATTGCTCCTTTGTTGAATCCAACACTTGATTGATTTATTGACTAAGTGTGAACCTTTTGCACCTGTATAACTTATGCACTAGAGTAAACTAGTTAGTCCAATATTTGTGTTGGGCAATTCAACCACCAAAATTATTTAGGAACTAGGTGTAAGCCTAATTCCCTTTCACCCTATACGCCTTTGTATTTGAATCATAACCTAATAAAAACCCTTCTACAGCTTTGGGAGCAAATTTAGAAGTTCTACCTCTCTTCACAAGAATATAACACTTGCTCCCAAATACACAAAAATAAGATACATTGGGTTTGTTACCAGTTAGCAGCTCATATGAAGTCTTTTTGAGGAGGCGGTGAAGGTAGACCCTGTTGATGGCGTGGCAAGCCGTGTTCACGGCTTCCGACCAAAAACGCTCGGGGGTCTTGAACTCTCCAAGCATAGTCCTCGCCATATCAATGAGCGTCCTGTTCTTCCTCTCTACCACACCATTTTGCTGAGGTGTGTAGGGAGCGGAGAACTCGTGCTTGATCCCTTCCTCCTCAAGGAACTCCTCCACTTGAAGATTCTTAAATTCGGACCCGTTGTCGCTTCTTATCTTCTTCACCTTGAGCTCAAACTCATTTTGAGCTCTCCTGAGGAAGCGCTTGAGGGTCCCTTGGGTTTCAGACTTATCCTGCAAAAAGAACACCCAAGTGAAGCGGGAAAAGTCATCAACAATAACTAGACCATACTTACTTCCTCCTATGCTCAGATAGGCGACGGGTCCGAAGAGGTCCATATGCAGCAGCTCCAGAGGTCTTGAAGTGGTCATCACATTCTTGCTGTGATGTGCTCCTCCCACTTGTTTACCTGCTTGACAAGGTGCACAGGGTCTATCTTTTTTGAATTGCACGTTAGTCAAACCTATCACGTGTTCTCCCTTTAGAAGCTTGTGAAGGTTCTCCATCCCCACATGTGCTAAGCGGCGATGCCACAGCCAGCCCATGCTAGTCTTAGCAATTAAGCATGCATCTAGACCGACGTTCTCTTTTGCAAAATCAACTAAATAGAGTTTGTCGTCTAATACACCCTTAAAAGCTAATGAACCATCACTTCTTCTAAAGACAGACACATCTATATTTGTAAATAGACAATTATATCCCATATTACATAATTGACTAACAGATAGTAAATTATATCCAAGAGACCCAACTAAAAACACATTAGAGATAGAGTGCTCATTTGATATTGCAATCTTGCCTAAACCTTTCACCTTGCCTTGGTTCCCATCACCGAATATGATTGAATCTTGGGAATCCTTATTCTTGACGTAGGAGGTGAACATCTTCTTCTCCCCCGTCATATGGTTTGTGCATCCGCTGTCGATAATCCAGCTTGAACCCCCGGATGCATAAACCTGCAAGGCAAATTTAGGCTTGGGTCTTAGGTACCCAACTCTTGTTGGGTCCTACAAGGTTAGTCACAATTGTCTTAGGGACCCAAATGCAAGTTTTATCACCCTTGCATTTTGCCCCTAATTTCCTAGCAACTATCTTCCTATCCTTTCTACAAATAGCAAAGGAAGCATTTAAAGCATGATAAATTGTAGAGGGTCCATTCATAACTTTCCTAGGAACATGAACAATATTCTTTCTAGGCACATGATGAATATTTTTCCTAGGCATATCTCTACCATGCATATAGGAAGAACTGGAAGCAAACATAGCATAAGAATCATAGGCATGTGAATCAAAAGCATTACAACTCCTATGAGACTGTCTTCTATCATTGTACATAAGAGCATGGTTCCTTTTAGTACTACTTGCCATAGGGGCCTTCCCTTTCTCCTTGGCGGAGATGGGAGCCTTATGGCTTGTTAAGTTCTTGGCTTCCCTCTTGAAGCCAAGCCCATCCTTAATTGAGGGGTGTCTACCAACCGTGTAGGCATCCCTAGCAAATTTTAGTTTATCAAAATCATTTTTGCTAGCCTTAAGTTGGGCATTAAGACTAGCCATTTCATCATTTAACTTTGCAATAGAAGCTATGTGTTCACTACAAGCATCAATATCAAAATCTTTACATCTATTGCAAATAACAACATTTTCTACACAAGTTGTTGATTTACTAGCTATTTCTAACTTAGCATTCAAATCATCATTAATGCTCCTTAAGCTAGAAATTGTCTCATGGGAAGAAGATAATTCACAAGAAAGCATTTCATTTCTCTTAACTTCTAAGGCATGAGATTTTTGTGCTTCTACAAATTTGTCATGTTCTTCGTACAACAAGTCCTCTTGTTTTTCTAAAAGCCTATTCTTATCATTCAATGCATCAATCAATTCATTAATTTTATCTACCTTGGTTCTATCTAGGCCCTTAAATAAACATGAATAATCTATTTCATCCTCATCACTAGATTCGTCCTCACTTGAAGAAGCATAAGTAGAGTTTCGAGTACATACCTTCTTCTCCCTTGCCATAAGGCATGTGTGACGCTCATTGGGGAAGAGGGATGACTTGTTGAAGGCGGTGGCGGCGAGTCCTTCATTGTCGGAGTCGGACGAGGAGCAATCCGAGTCCCACTCCTTGCCAAGATGTGCCTCGCCCTTTGCCTTCTTATAGTTCTTCTTCTTCTTGTTCCCTTGATCCTGATCACTATCATTGTTGGGACAGTTAGCAATAAAATGACCAAGCTTACCACATTTGAAGCATGAGCGCTTCCCCTTTGTCTTGGTCTTGCTTGGCTGCCCCTTGCGACCCTTTAGCGCAGTCTTGAATCTTTTGATGATGAGGGCCATCTCTTCATCATTAAGTCCGGCCGCCTCAATTTGTGCCACCTTGCTAGGTAGTGCCTCCTTGCTTCTTGTTGCCTTGAGAGCAAGGGGTTGAGGCTCGTTGATTGGACCATTCAATGCGTCGTCCACGTATCTTGCCTCCTTGATCATCATTCGCCCGCTTACGAATTTTCCAAGGACTTCTTCGGGCGACATTTTGGTGTACCTGGGATTCTCACGAATATTATTCACCAAATGAGGATCAAGAACGGTAAAGGACCTTAGCATTAATCGGACGACGTCGTGGTCCGTCCATCGCGTGCTTCCGTAGCTCCTTATTTTGTTGATAAGGGTCTTGAGCCGGTTGTATGTTTGGGTTGGCTCCTCACCCCTTATCATCGCGAATCGTCCAAGCTCTCCCTCCACCAACTCCATCTTGGTGAGCAAGGTGACGTCGTTCCCCTCATGAGAAATCTTGAGGGTGTCCCAGATCTGCTTGGCATTGTCCAAGCCGCTCACTTTATGGTATTCGTCCCTGCACAAGGATGCTAACAACACAGTAGTGGCTTGTGCATTTCTATGAATCTGTTCATTAATAAAAATAGGACTATCCGAGCTATCAAACTTCATTCCATTCTCAACAATCTCCCATATGCTTGGATGGAGAGAGAATAGGTGACTACGCATTTTGTGGCTCCAAAATCCGTAGTCTTCCCCATCAAAGTGTGGAGGCTTGCCGAGAGGAATGGAGAGCAAATGTGAATTTGAACTTTGAGGAATACGCGAATAATCGAAAGAAAAGTTTGAGTTAACCGTCTTTCGTTTGTCGTAGTCATTGTCGTCGTTGTCCTTATGAGAAGAAGTGGATTCATCACTGTCGTCGTAGTAGACGATCTCCTTGATGCGTCTCGACTTCTTCTTCCTTCCATCTTTGCGTTTATGGCCCGAGCCCGAGTCGGTAGGCTTATCATCCTTAGGCTCGTTGACGAAGCACTCCTTCTCTTTGTCGTTGATCACGATTCCCTTCCCCTTTGGATCCATCTCTTCGGGAGATTAGTCCCTTTGTGAAGAGAACGGCTCTGATACCAATTGAGAGCACCTAGAGGGGGGGTGAATAGGTGATCCTGTAAAACTTAAAAACTTAAGCCACAAAAACTTGGTTAAGCGTTAGCACAGTAAATGCCAAGTGGCTAGAGAGGAGTCTCAACAAAACACAATAACCACAAGAGATCAATCACAGAGATGGCACGGTGGTTATCCCGTGGTTCGACCAAGACCAACGCTTGCCTACTCCACGTTGTGGCGTCCCAACGAACGAGGGTTGCAATCAACCCCTCTCAAGCGGTCCAAAGACCCACTTGAATACCATGGTGTTTTGCTTGCTTTTCTTAATCCCGTTTGCGAGGAATCTCCACAACTTGGAGCCTCTCGCCCTTACACTTGAAGTTCACAAAGAAGCATAGAGCAGGGGAGGATTAGCAACGCACACAAGACACAAGAATCAGAGTGTCAACACGCACACAAGTCGCAACAAGAGCTCGCAACACAACCCAATGAGTTCACAACTCCACTAGAGCTCTATATGCTATCACAAAGAAACAAATGTGCGGAATCGAGGTCTTGGTGCTTAGGAATGTTGTAGGAATGCTTTGTGTTCTCCTCCATGCGCCTAGGGGTCCCTTTTATAGCCCCAAGGCAGCTAGGAGCCGTTGAGAGCATTCTAGGAAGGCTGATCTTGCCTTCTGTCGACTGGTGCACCGGACAGTCCGGTGCACACCGGACACTGTCCGGTGCCCGATTTCCTTCCAAAAATGGCGCAGTCGACCGTTGGCAGCCTGAGAGCCGTTGGCGCACCGGACATGTTCGGTGCACACCGGACAGTCCGGTGCCCCCTTCTAGCCGTTGGCTCGGCCACATGTCCCACGCAGATTGCGCGGCCGACCGTTGGCTCACCGGACAGTCCGGTGCACACCGGACAGTCCGGTGAATTATAGCCGTACGTCGCTGGTGAATTCCCGAGAGCGGCCACTTCGCTCGAGCCAGCCTGTCGCACCGGACACTGTCCGGTGCACCACCAGACTGTCCGGTGTTCCCAAACTGAGCAGAGTCTTGGCTGCTCGAGCCAAGACATTTTCAATTGGATTTTTCATGTTTCCAGCACTTAGACACAATACATTAGTCCATAAAACAATGTACTAAGTCTGAGAAACATACCTTTATCCTTGATTTGTACTTTGTCCACCTTTTTACACTTAGGCACTTGTGTTGGACACTAAATCACCAAAATACTTAGAAATGGCCCAAGGGAACATTTACCTTTCAAATATTCCTATCACTTAAAATGTCAAATAAACACACAAATATAAGTTCAACTTAAAATATAGCAAACCATGTGATTACATAACTTAATAGTTAAACAAGTAATAGCCAGAAATTATTTTCTTTTAGCTAAGTTGTGCTTTATTATTGATAAATGGTATGATACGGGTATATTTTACCCACGGGTGTAGGTATGGGTAGTACCCAACCATATCCGTAATCGTCTACCCAACGGGTAGAGATTCTTGCTTGCTAACATACCCGCGGGTAGAGAAACTATCCCATACCCGCCTACATATCGGGTAAAACCCGTCGGGTTATCGGGTTTCAGGTACCCATTGCCGTCTCTAAACCTTAGACTAAGCTAAGCTAGGTCCCCGAGGGTACATGGCCATAGGGAAACATGGATGGCATTAGATGGACCCAAAAAATTCTTTTATCATGATGTTTAGAAGGTGTCTTGATAGAACTTGAGGGTATGGCCTTCTCTAGGCACTAATAGAGGTCATCCGATCCACCTTAGGCCTATGGAGACCTATAGAACCTTCTTACAAGATGCCTAATGAAATGGATTCATCATGCACCTAGCCTAACTACGTGCTTCAATGATGGCAAGCATCGGGAGATGACATGCCAACTAGCTTCAAAGGGGTGAGCAAGAGCACAAGTGGAGAATGAACTAGGCTAAGGAGAGTGACCCACCATGGCAAATCAGATTTATATCAAGGTTTCACTATTTATAGGGTTCTATCACCATACCTTGTTGTTGTGCTCGACTTGGGCTCACTTTTTAGTTTCCATCCTTACTTGGCTAGAAGTCAAACTTTTACTAGTGGCCTCACTACTCATCTATTCACCCTTGATGAGGCATGTGACGCCTTGGGCTCTAAGCCTAGCTGTAAAGCCCAAAATTGGTAGGAGAAAAAAATAATAAAATAAATAAATAAGTAAATTTATAAGTGGGTGTTTTGGGGATCCCTTGATTTTCTTTTATTTTTCTCTACATACTCAACTAATAGCATTAAATTATGCAAATAATAATTAAATAAATAAAGAAAAGTGCATCCCATGCTCATGTTATTTTTGTGATGCATTTTATTTGAATAAAGAAAATCATAACTTAATTTGGCCTCAACTCATAAATGATAATATAAAATAGAAAATAAGCAAGGAAATCCTAATCAAGCCATTTATAATTAAATAATAGGTAGAAGAATAAATAATAACAGAAATAGGATTCACCTTTACATTAGAATTATATATTGAAAGTTGAAATCTGAAAATTTAAACAGTGAGTCGAATTTGATTTGGATATATGAAATTAGAAGATAGAAATAGAAAAGGAAAATAAGAAGAAAAGAAGATGCGTCTTGGGCTGAATTTGTTACCCTGCGGCCCACTTCCTTTTTCCTCTCCCCTCTCCTCAGCCCAAACACCACTTCACTCACGCGCGCTGGCTTGTTGACCGCCACTGCGATGCGGATTTCGTGCCCTGGGATTTATCTGGCGTGTGGGCCCTGGTTGGCAGACGTGCGCTCCTCACTTACGAACGGGCCCATGCTGTCAGCTCCTTTCCCCTTCCCGCGTAACAAACCTCACGCACATGAACAGCTAACGCCGAAATCCGCGCGCGGGGATCTCGCTGTTGCTCCGCTCGGACTTCCTTGCTCCCTATAAGGCTCGCCTGAACCGCCATGGGGTGTTGGTGGGATCCGCCATCGATCTGGCAGAGGGTAGAGAGAGACCGGGAAGAGAAACAATAGCCGCCGCCATGGCCTGTTCCGACGCCACCGTGTACGAAGTTGGGGAGAGAGAGGGGGGGCTCGACCGCGGAGGGTGTCTATCTTCTGTCGCAAGCCGGGCAGAGCGTCGTTGCAGGGTGAAGCATTGGTGACCACTGGGGCTTCGGTGATGGCTTGTCAAAGAACTCCTCCGCCGAACTGCATCACGTCACGTCTAGCATCCTCATCGTCACCACCGCCGGTGGGGACCTGCTTTCCTAGTTCGTAAATATCTCCTCTGGCGGAATGCCTGTTGAATCGGAGTATGGGGTGCCGGTGTGGCGTGTGGTTGCCGCCGGCAATGGCGCCCTGGATGCTGGCCTTTGGCGCGACTGGGTATCAATGGGAAGAGGGTGCACGTCGGGATCGTTGATCTGTGTACTGACGGTCCATATTAGAATAAGGGTGTACCGCTTTGGGTGCATGATCTACACCGTTGATCTCCCGTTTAACGGCTGTGATCAGATCCTTGGCATACCCCTTTGAATGTAGGATCTGAACCGTGTATGGGGGGTTGGGCGGCATAGATTAGATTTTGCCTTGATGAAATCTGGGTCGTAGTTATTAAATCGTGCGGTCATCATTGGGAACTAGTTCATGTAAGGGTAGAATCTAATCTGGTGCGTTGAAAACAGATCGCACGGCCCAAATAATAAGATACCCCTTCGCTGCGTGCACTTTCTAAAAGAGACCCTGGGGTTTTACCTATTCAACCCGCCGTCCAGTGCGTGGGAAGCCTGAGTCTGGGAAATATTGCGAGTTAGCCCCTGCGGTTTCGGATAATTATGCGCCCAGTCCAGAACTCTATGAAAATATGGAAAATAATTTAGAAAATGGATTTCCAGTGCCAAAATAATTCCAGAACTTAAATAATTTATAGAAAATTCATCTTAGCTCCTTTTTAATCCATTCCAGTTGCATTAAATTCATATTAAAATGGTTTATCGCCTGGTAACTTTATTTTATTATGAAACCTAAACTAAAATTTTATACTTAGTTTCTTTTGTACCCCTCACCTAGAACTTTTGGAAATTCATAACTTGAAATCCATAACTCCAAAATTAATGATTCCTATTCCTATAATCTTATTTTAATGTGTAGATTAGTAATATGTATTTTGTTCATATGTTTGGTGTGATGTTAATTTTGCCTATACCATGTTTGTTTGTATTGCTACGATTAGCGCGAGGTTACGTGTCATCCGAAGAGCAAGTTGGTACATGGAATCTCAAGTCCCATGCAAGTTGTGTCCTTGATCACTTCTTTTTACCCACTCATGTTCTAATTAATCATAATGATCTGCATAGGTTAATTTTGATGGGACCCAATAGGTTACCCTAGTTTGATTATCTTTATACCTTGTTTACCACTGAAATTTTTGGGT
Organism: Zea luxurians; assembly: GCA_029449295.1. Classification (NCBI taxonomy): domain Eukaryota; kingdom Viridiplantae; phylum Streptophyta; class Magnoliopsida; order Poales; family Poaceae; genus Zea; species Zea luxurians. The sequence continues at coordinate 11,617,341 of JAOPSE010000043.1, read as the reverse complement.
AGTACTTGCTAGTGCTTTATGTGGTTTTGGGTATGAAGATACATTATTCATGATCACACTTTTATTATCTATTTATTATTACTGTTCATGATAAGATCATTATGTTAATTGGAACATGGAGCGACCACCCGGGAAAACAGTGCTACCACAAGGGTTTAATGGGACGCCCTTGGCTGATTAATTAGAAAGCTAGTGGAAGACTACCTTACCCGAAAGGGGCAAGGGCAGTAGGGGAGTGGTCAGTGTTGGGAGGTCCTTGGGATGATTTTGCTGCGATGGCGATCATGCGAGGGATCCCTGCATTGGAGCTTCCTATAAACTATAGCGGGTTTTCTGAAGCTAGTGGAACTTTGTAAAGGCCTCGTAGTGTTACCCTGCCTCGCCTCCTCGGTAGAGGTGTATGGGAAGTCGCGATCCCTTGGCAGATGGGTAACATGACTTGTGGGTAAAGATGCGCAACCTCTGCAGAGTGTAAAACTGGTATACTAGCCGTGCTCACGGTCATGAGCAGCTCGGACCCTCACATGATTAATTTATGGAACTAAATTCAATTTGTCATATGCATTGCATCGCAGGTGATGTTATTACTTTTCTTAATTGGGTTGGTATTTACTTATACTTAGTAACTGCTAATAAAATTTTGACCAACTTTAAAAGCAATGCTCAACTCTAACCATCCTCTTTGGTAAGCCTTACACTTCACGTGAGCTCCCACCTTTGGCGAGTTCATGCACGTTATTCCCCACAACTTGTTGCATGATGAACGTATGTGAGCTCACTCTTGTTGTCTCACACCCCCCCCACAGGTCAAGAACAGGTACCATAGGATAAGGCGCATGGAGGATGCTGTGACGAGTTCGTGAGAGGTCTAGGTCGTCGTCTCCCAGTCAACTTTGGGTTGCTGGACCGTTGTCTCCTTATAATGTAATTATTTATTTTGTACAAAACTCCTATTATATAGTAAAGATGTGACATTCGATCATGTGCCATGATTCATCATATGTGTGAGACTTGGTCCCAGCACACCTGGTGATTACGTTCATGTCCGGGCTTTAGACCCCTAAAACCCGGGTGTGACACTAGCATTAATGAGAAAAGGGAAAACAATGACCGAAGAAATCATAGAAAATTAGTTGTAAGCATGTGGAAATTTGCAAGAGTGATACATTTTCCAAATATGCTTGATGGAACATTTTGACCAAGTATGTCAAGAATTTCACATGTGTTAATAGCATTAGTTGTATAATGCCCCAAAATTCTATTTTGAATTTTAGAAAATATTATAAAAAGGGTATTAAGAATTAAAATGTCTTCCAAAGGGGCTCCCTACTTGTGAAGATATTTCAATAAAAAAGGGGCTATTAAATTCGAATATATCAAATTAGGCTCGAGTTTTGAAATGTGAAAATTGAATTTTGAAACTAACGCCCGTTTGGATCATTGGAATTGAATTCCATTCTAATGCCCTGTTTGGATCATTGGAATTAAATTTCATTCTAATAATAGTAATTTAGGCATATATCAATTAAGCTAATTCAGTTTTATACAAAATATATTTGTATACTATTATTAGCAAGATGTCGGAGATATTTATGTGCTACATTTTTATTATAAAGGAGTGAGACGATGAGTGTCATGTAAGTTATAGATTAGAAATCAATTCTAATAATGCATAAAATCATTTCCCACCCTCCACCCCTTGAATTTGATATAGACTTATATCTGAACTTTGGAAAGTGGTGGAATATCAAATTCCAAACTAAATAAGTTATTTTATTGAATGAATTCCAATTCCTCTAAAATGAAGGGATCCAAACGCCCCGTTTTACATAAAACCGAATTAGCTTAATTGATATATGCCTAAATTACTATTATTAGCAACATGTCGGAGATATTTATGTGCTACATTTTTACTATAGAGGAGTGAGACGAAAAGTTTCATGTAAGTTACAGGATAGAAACAAATTCTACTGATGCATAAAATCATTTCTCATCCTACACCACATGAATTTGAGATAGTCTTATAGCTGAACTTTGGAAAGTGGTGGAATGTCAAATTCCAAATTAGATAAGTTACTTTATTGAGTGAATTCCAATTCATCTAAAATGAAGGGATCCAAACGCCCTGAGAGTAATTTCGAAAAGAAATAATAGAAGGAATTTCTAATTAACTGAGTGAATATTTTTGTATTAAAGGTCACATTTAGAAGCATCTATTTAAATTAGTAACAAATGTTAAGTAAAATAAAGTTGCATCTCATGATGGATTTTCGATTGGTGCATTTGAACGTAAGTTCAAGAAATTAAAATAGATTTGTTCTTAAATTTGAATGGAAATCTGAAACATAAATTTGGAATTGGAAATTTGAAATGAAATAGAAATAAAAATAAAATAAGAAAAGATAAGGGAGTAAGACACAACCTGGGCCCAACCTCCTGGTCGACCGCGCAACCCACTTACAAAACTACATTGGGTCAGCCTAAATTGGTGTGGTGCCGAGGGAACGAGGCCCGCGACGTTTCGGCCGGAAGCTCGATACCGGAGACGGCGGGGAGCGTCCGAGAGGAGCTAGAAGCGGAGCACCACTTGCGTGTGGAGAAGGTCCGTGGCTCTCTATGGAGTTACTCGACCGTGGTGCTTGGCCCTTATGTGGGCTACCCTTTGCGTAGGGGAACCAACGAGGATTAGTCGGAACCTTGCGTGGTTCTAGATACCTCGGTAAAAATACCGCGTCATCCACGAGAGTTTGCATCTCTACCTTGCTATTTAGCTTCCGCGTTTATATTAAGCATTTAAGTTTTAATCTTATCTTAATACTTAGATAGTTTAGGATTGAAACTTAGTCATTACGGTACAGATAGCAACACTTAGCCAAAACCTAATTTGCACATTCTAGATTGTTCATTTGCATAGGTTTTGCTCTAGGGTTTTAATTGTGGCCTAGTTTATAGAAAGTTTTAGAAGTCTTAATTCACACCCCTCTTAGGTGTCACTGTTTCCTTCACTCTTGTCATCTTTGTAATGCTTGAAGAAGCTAGAGTAGAAAAAGAAGGCCACAAGAGGAGAATGATAACTTGCCTCTCAAAGGAAGAGATCCTGAAGGCTCAAGCCGAGAGGCTGGTGGACTAGGAGGCAACATCGGGACTAAGAAGAATGGTGTGAACCCCGAGGCTAGGCTCGGGGTAGTCCTCAGGCTCCAGACCACCGCCTGCCGAACTTGTTCAGATCATTGAAGATTCTCTGCTTGAGGCCCTGCAGGATCATGTCGTTGGCACGTTCTACCTACCCGTTAGATCTTGGATGGGCCACCGCTGATCAGTCTACACGGATGTGATGGTCGCTGCAGAAGCTGAGGAACGTTTTCCCTGTGAACTAGGTGCCATTGTCTGTGATGATAGAATTGGGGACCCCAAAGCGATGAATAATGCCCATAAAGAATGCCACCGCCTGCTCGGATTTGATATTGGCGAGGGGTCAGACCTCGATCCACTTGGAGAATTTGTCGATGGCGACCTTCAGGTGCATAAAGCCCCTATGTGCCTTGTGTAGAGGACCGTCAAGATCTAAACCCCACACCCCAAATGGCCAAGTTATCAAGGTCATCTGGAAGGCCTGTCCCGGCATATGCGTTTGCTTCGCATAGAACTGGCATCCCCGACAGGACCGCACGATCTTGATAGCGTCGGCTACCGTGGTTAGCCAATAAAACCCTTGCCTAAAGGCGTTGTCGACGAGGGTTCAGGGTGCCGCGTGGTGCCTGCATGTCGCTGAGTGGATTTCTCCCAATAGCTCCTGCCCATGGCTGATAGGTATGCATCACTGGAGTATTCCCGAAGGGATGCGTCGGTACAACTCCTCCTCTCCTATCAGCACGAAAGTTTTTGCTCGGCAAGCGAGGCGTCAGGCCTCGGCCTTCCCTAGAGGGAGCTCCCCTCGGACCGAGGTTGTCTTGCCCACAGACCTAGAATATGGTTCCCCGAGGCTACGAGCATACAACGAGCGCCGCAATCAAGTCAGTCGTGAAGATTCACTTGACCAGCTGGAGGAAGCTTGGGACGTAGCACTCCTTCATACAACTAAATATCAACAATCCCTTCAGCGCTACCACGAAAGGCGTGTCCGATCCTGAGGGTTCCAAGAGGGTGACCTAGTGCTTCAGCTATGACAAGACAGTCGAGGACGTCACAAGCTCACTTCTCCCTAGGAAGGACCCTTCATCATCGCCAAGGTGCTAAAGCCAGGAACATACAAGCTCTGCAACGAGGAAGGAGAAGTCTACGACAACGCATGGAACATAGAACAACTACGTCGCTTTTACCCTTAGGCATACAGGCCTAATTGTATTATGTCCTCTATGATTAATAAAGAATAGCTCTCAAGGGAGGTTTGCCTTCAGTACCAAGCCTCCCTCAGGGGCTAGCAGGGGAACCCCTCCTCTGTGTTGTTTTTTCCTTGCGGTTTTGAAAAACGAAACTGTTTTGTAGCCTCGCCTTAGTGGTAATGCGAAGACCCTCAGAAACAGGGGACATCCCGACTAAGGAAAGATAGCCAAGCCGCAGGAACACCTACGCCTCAGGGATACGGTTGCCTCACTCACTATTCCCTCCCTAAAGGGTAACTCACGTTCTAACGGGGACACCGCAGTAGGATCAAGGCAACAGGCACAAAACAGCAGAAAACATCATACGACAAAAAAACTTGATATTCATAGTCAACTGAGTTCTTAGCATATATTACAAAAATTCCAAAAATCCCCGTAGGGCGATGACTAGGTCTATGCGACCGAAGGAGGTCCCATAGGGAGTACAACAGCGGTTGGCGACGGGGGAGGCGGAACCGCCTCGACCTCGAAGTGGCGGGCCAGCGAAGTCCCCGGCCTCTCGACTGCGTCGTTCAGCCTCCGCATCTCGGCGTCTGTCGGTGTTTTGGGTCCGACCGCACACCCGGGGTTGCCCCTCAAGGTGTTTTAGGAGTAGGACGGTGTCGACAACTGTAGCAAAATGGTTCGTGCCGATCGCACGAGGGACAGTGGACAAGGTTTACAGGTTCGGGCCGCTTAGAGATGCGTAACACCCTACGTCCTGATGAGTATGCTTGGTGGATGTGATTACAAGAGAGCTCTCTGGATCAAGAATACAGAGAATTGATGTGGATGGCTAAGTGATGGGTCGATCGTTCTGAAGGGGTGCCCCCTAGGCCTTATATACTCGACCGTGGGGCAGTACACATGGATAAGATAATAACAAGTGGCTAAAAGATAGTGAACCTCTCGAGATTATCCTTTACGTAACCCTCGCCGACTTATCCTCACGTGGCTTTGTTGCATGGAGGCCCCGACGCGGGAAAGTCGGATCTCTGTTGCGGCCAATGGCTCGACGCCATGGGCCGTCTGGGTTTGTACCAATCCAGCCTCACGTCGCCTTGTGTTGCTGGTTGTCTTTCCCCAGGCCCACGAAAGAATAACCTTACGATTTATTGGGCCCTTAGGCCTTTCGTGAGGTCCTTTACTCTTTTAGTGGACCCGGGGGATATCTGTCCCCCACAAGCCCCCGATCTTTGGGTTAATTTAGAGGTAATCAACCCGAAGATCCCAGGTCCAGCTTGTAGGTGATTTGAAGAAAGATGACTCCTTGTTGTTCTCTCCTGCTTCGATCACTTGTTGACCAGAGCCTAGCTTTGTGCCTGTGCCTTAGAGATCGGCATTCCTGTTTGTAGGATTCTGAACCTCATTGGGTGCACCGGAGGTGCACCCAATGGGTGTAGCCCCCGAGCTTCGAGTAGATTTTAGAAGATAATCTACTCGAAGGTCTTCATCAGAGATTACTTCCATTTGTGTTCCTTTATTCCAGTTGAGGATCGGCTTCTTAATCTTGTCCCCTGCCCTTAGAAATTGGTGCTATCCTGGCTTAGAATGACAATCCATGGGGTGCACCGAAGGTGCACCCAATGGGTGTAGCCCCCGACCTTCAAGTGGATTTTTTGAGGATAATTTGCTTGAAGGTCTTCTTTTTGTGTCCTTTTGCTGAAGAATACTCTTTCTGCTTATAAAAAAGTTGGCATGATGTCATCTGTGCTATGTCATCAATATTATGCTTCGGAGGTCAGCATGTGTTTTGTCTTTTGCAACTGAATTTGCAATCCTTCCATATCTTGCAGAGTAGCATAGTGTATTTGCTCTGCAACTGATTGGACGTTCGATGGACGTTCTCTGTCTAGTCTTCAAGTCATGTCTGTCGACCATATTTTGCACTCTGCTGACTATATTTGGCTTCCCTTTAACTCTTGTTGATATCTCATTTTTGTCTTGAGGCATTCACTGCATGCTCTGCACAGATGTGACCATTTTGAAAAATATACTGACAATTCCTGGGCGTCCCCCCCCCCCAATGGGTGTGGGCAAGGGACGGCTTGGTACGCTGAGTGTTTTAACCGGCTGCTTCTGAGTTGTAATGTGATGGGACGGCGAGTGTAATCATATCCTTTGCGCTGTTGACTGGAGTCCCAATGGGTGTAGTGCTGCATGAAACGGCGTCCGCCGCCTGACGTGTCTTTGGACGGGTGGAGGTGTATATTGAATGCTTAGCGACTGTTCATTGACCGCGGTTGGAGGTGAGCGATTGCCTTTCTCTTCTATAAATAACGCTGTTGTTCCTCTGGTTTCTTCACATCCCTTCGCTATTCCTTACTGCCTCCTTCTCTTCTTTTTCTGCTTGCCTCCATGGGAAAGAAACGCAAGTGCGAGCCGACTCCTCCATCGGAGGACTTCGGCGACTCGGAGTACTCGGAGGAGGAGTTCTCCTCCGAGTCCGAGAGGTCCCCGGCCCCCGTCTCTCCCCCGGCGTCGTCCGATGACTCGGACGACTCCCAGGGGATAGCCGCGGAGGTCTGGTCGTACATCCGGGCCGTCGAGCGCTCCGGGCTCGCGGGCTCGGATGAGTCCGAGTACTCCTCGGAGGAGGAGGACTCGGACGACGGCGGCGAGGGCGGGGACGACGACGACGACGACGACGGTGACGACGACGACGACGACGACGATGACGACGACGACAACGACGACGACGACGACGACGGCAGTGGCGGGGGCTGCACCAGGGGCGGCGGCGACAGGGGCGGCACCAAGAGCGGCGGCGGCGGCAGGGGCAGGGCCAGTGGCTAGATGCCACTGGTCTTTTTAAATATTAGTATAGATTAGAAGTAGTATAGTTAGATAATGTAGTATTATTAGTAATGTAAAGTAGTATATTGTAGAGTAGTAGTAGTAATAGCAGTAGAGTGTAGTATAGTAGTAGAAATAGGGAAGTATCAACTCATAATGAGTTGATTTGCAAATGTTCCTACTTCCCTTGAATGAAGAACGAATTTGGTTTCCTTTTGATGACTTGTTTCGTCTGACTATGAATCTGAGTTTTTTGAGGCCGTAGACGAACAGCTTGATCGTTATACTGATGCTTCCAAGCAATATTGCAGTCTGTATCAATGTTTTCAGAAGTAATACCGAGTGATCGGAAGTCGCCGTCGACATTTTAGAAGTAATGCCGAGTAGTTGAACCCCAGATCGTCGTTTTAGAGGCAACGCCGAGTTTCTAAGTAGTGACTTCGGCATTTTAGAGGCAATGCCGAACAATTTAACTCAAGGTCAGCGTTTTAGAGGCAACGCCGAGTGATTGAGGGTCAACGTTGGCGTTTCTAGGAGTAATACCGAACAGTTGAACCCGAGGTCAGTGTTTTAGAGGCAACACCGAGTTATTGAACTCGAGATCAGCGTTTTAGAGGCAACGCCGAGTGACTGAATAGTGACGTCGGCATTTTAGAGGCAACGCCGAGTTATTAAGCTTGAGGTCAGCGTTTTAGAGGCAACGCCGAGTGACTGAATAGTGACGTCGGCATTTTAGAGGCAACGCCGAGTTATTAAGCTTGAGGTCAGCGTTTTAGAGGCAACGCCGAGTGATTGAAGGTCAACGTCGGCATTTTAGAAGTAATGCCGAGTGATTAAACTCGAGATCAGCGTTTTAGAGGCAACGCCAAGTGACTGAATAGTGACGTCGGCATTTTAGAGGCAACGCCGAGTTATTGAGCTTGAGGTCAGCGTTTTAGAGGCAACGCCGAGTGATTGAAGGTCAACGTCGGCATTTTAGAAGTAATGCCGAGTGATTAAACTCGAGATCAGCGTTTTAGAGGCAACGCCAAGTTATTTTGAGGATTAATACCCGAGTAAGGAGAGGTCCCACCAGTTTTTTGGGAAATAACTGCCGAGTGACCACGTGGCATGCTGGGATTTCGGAAATAACCGCCGAGTGACCACGTGGCATGCTGGGATTTCGGAAATAACCGCCGAGTGATGACTGGGCACTTTTTGAAACGGTATCTGGTCCGAGAATATCCCATAAGAGTTGCACTTTTAGCCGCCTTTGCTTTCCGCGCCCTAGTTCTTGCGTTCCTGCTTCCAAATCCTCTCTGCGCTTGCCTTCAATTTGCTCGCTGGTGAAATCGAGATGGCTCCCAAGAGGAAAGTCGCGAGTTCTTCCGCTGTGATGATTCCTCCGATTGATCCCAACAGCCAGTTGCCCTTCGCAGGTAACCATATGTCCAACATCTCTGAAGCTGAACTCCTCCATCTCGTGTCCATCGGGGTTCTTCCTCCACGGGAACTCTGTTCTTGGCGGATTTGCCATGGAACTACGGTCCCGACGGAGGATACCCACGAGTCCGTGGTTTACGCTCCCTTTCTTCTCCGTGGCCTTGGTCTTCCTATTTCTCCCTTTTTCCGCGGTCTTCTTGATTTCTATCACATCAATCTCACCCATCTGAACCCTAATTCAATTCTGCAAATTTCTATCTTCGTCCACTTATGTGAAGCCTTTCTTGGCGTGCTGCCGCATTTTGGTTTGTGGAAACATCTGTATCACTGTCGCCCTGGGATGGCCGGGGGACAGCATCAGTTGGTTGGAGGTGCCAGCTTGGAGATGCGCCGGGGACGGAAAACTGAGTATCTTGAGATCCCCCTTAAAGACAGCATTAAGGGATGGCGCTTGGAATGGTTTATAGTTGATAACTATGGAAATTCTCTCCCCCCCCGGTCAGGAAGACAGCCAGATGTTCGCGCCCCGAGCTGGACCGAGTCTCCTACAGACGAAGAGGTGGCTGAGGCCAGTGTGCTGCTAGCTGAAGTTGGGCTATTGAAAGAGAGGGGTTTAACTGCTGAAGCTATAGTTGCTGACTTCGTTTTCAAAAACATTCAGCCACTGAAAGACAGGGTCCACCCGGCTTATCTGTATCAAGGGCTAGCCGACCCAACTCGAGTTACCAATAGAAAGATCCCTTCTGCAGATTTGGTGAGCCGACTGGAGATGATTCTCAGAGGCAAAGTATCCAATGTTGGTGCTCCGATGGCGTATTCAGCCTGGAATCTGCCTCCTGCCTGTAACACCCGGTTTTAAAGAAACAAAGCCGGGTGCATCTCATACATGCGCCAAGAAGACAACATATATAATAACAGAGTGTATAGAGATAAATGTCATAAATCATCAGAGTAATTATTACATAGCGGAAGTCTTATTACAAAATAAAGATAAATATAAAACAAACTAAGGATCGATGGCGCCAATGTCGACTGAGAAACGCCACCTAGATCAAATCGAACTCCTCGGTGTTAGGCAGCTCCTCTTCAACAACCTGTTCTTCTCCTGTGGGGGGGGTGTGAGACAGCAAGAGTGAGCTCACATACGATCATAGCTCAACAAGTCGTGGGGAATAATGTGGCCTGAACTCACCAAAGGTGGGAGTTCAAGTAGTGTAAGGCTGATCAATGAAATAGAGGCTAAGGCTGAGCATTGCTTTTATAAGTTGGTCAAAATTTTATTAGCAATTACTAGGTGTAAGTAAATCCCAAACCTTAATAATAATAAAGAACAGTAATAGTAAAATAATCCCAAATGCGATGCAAATGTCAAATTAAACTTAAGTTCCATAGTTAATCATGTGAGGGTCCGAGCCGCTCTTGACCGTGAGCACGGCTAGTATACTAGTTTTACACTCTGCAGAGGTTGCGCATCTTTACCCACAAGTCGTGTATCCCATGTCGCCTGGGTTTGCAAGGCCCTTAGACACTACCGAGGTGAATGGCTAGGGATCCACTACGAGGCCTTTACAAAGTTCCACTAGCTTCCGAAAACCCGCTACAGTTTATGGGAAGATCCAGTAAAGGGTTCCTGGCTGATAGCCATCGCAGCAAAATCAACCAGGGACCTCCCCGCACTGACCTCTCCCCTACTGCCCTTGCCCCTTTCGGGTAAGGTAGTCTTCCACTAGCTTTCCTAGTTAATCAGCCAAGGGCGTCCCATTCCACCCTTGTGGTAGCACTGTTTTCCCGGGTGGTCGCTCCATGTTCCCATTAATTTAATGATCTTAACATGAACAACAATAATAACAAAATAATAACAGAATAATCATGAATAATGAATCTCCATACCCAATCCACATAAAGCAATAGCAAGTACTACCCAAAAATATTCCAGGGGTGAACAAGGTATAGAGGTAATCCAAACTGGGGTACATAAAGGTTCCCATCAAAATTAACCTATGCAGATCATTAAAATTAATAAGAACATGGCTGGGGAAAGTAAGTGATCAAGGGCACAACTTGCCTGTAATGAGCTCCTGCTCAGCTATCTCTACTTGTTGAACCTCAGTTTCCACAGTGGCTTGCTCGTCTACTCGCATCAACACAATACATACATAGTATAGCCAAAATCAACATCACACCAAACAGATGAATGAAATATACAGTAAAAATCTACACATTAAAATGAATTCATAGGAACTGGAATCACTAAATTTGGAGTTATAGAATTTAAGTTATGAATTTCCTAAGATTTAAGGTGATTATAATAGGATTAGATGATAAATTTATTTTCTAACAGAGTTCATGTCAAAACAGTGATACTAAATGGTAGAGAATAATATTACAAAATTTTAGGAATTGGAATGACTCAATTTGGAACTAAAATGAATTTTCTATGCATTTTACAAGTTTCTAGATTTGTTTTTGTATTAAAAATGAATTTCTAATATAAATTCTCTGTTTTTTAATTGTCTCTGGACTGGGCGCCAAATTCCAGAAAGCTCAGGGGCTACGGGGTAAAACTCCTAAGACTCAGGAAACAGTGGAGAGGACGGCGGGTTGAATACTTAAAACTATAGGGTCTCTTTAGAAAAATTGCCACGGCGAAGGGTTACGGGCGATTCTCGGCCGATGGATCAAGATTGGATGGCTCAGATTTAAATAAACGAAGGGGTAAGTTATGTCTAATCTAAGACGCTCATTATCAATCGGACGGTCCAGATTGGATCGCCCAGGGGGTATGCGTGATCAAATCTGCTCCGCCCATCTAAGATCCTACGGTTGGCACGAGGCCAGACCAAGGCGATGAATTCTGCCTAATCTACACCGTCCATCCTAATCGGACGGTCGACGGTCTTTTCCCCAATCGCTACCGACGGCAGCGGCGGCGCTCACCTCCACACGGCGGCGCATCGCCGGAGGAGCACTCAATCGCGGTCCCGAGCACCGATTCCTACCCCCAACTCGAGTTCTAGATAGCGGGTCCTCTAACCAATCCCACAGGGCTATCAATTTAAGGAATCATCAGCGCACGGATCCCGCCTACGCAGCGGAGCGGCTCAACGCGCGACGGCGAGCAATCACACACTCACAACTGCACTAACCTCGGCGATTCCAGGCGTATTGCACTCACAAAGGTAACCGAAGGCTCGGCGATGATCCTTACCTAAGTTCGGCGACCGCAGGCGCACCGTCGATGGCGACGTGCGGATGGCACGGCGAAGATGGCTCCCTGGTGAGGAATTCACCGCGCTCCGAAGACGTCCAAGCCCGCACAGGGTCCCCAAACGCTTCCCGGCGCCTCGGCGATACTCACAGGGCCAGCGACGGCGCTAATTCCCCCCCTCACTGCGCTCAGCTCTCTCTCTTGGTGGCGGATATCTCTCGGCGGCGCAGCGGTTTAGCAGGGCGAGAGGGGGAAAGAGGTGCACGCGGAGTAATTGAGGAGGAGGCGGGGCCGATTGGGGCTTTAATCTCCGCGGTGGTCTTCGGTCATCGGCGAAGTTCGCGGGGAGAGCCTGAGCGGATCCGCACGAGCTGCGTACCGAGTGGAAGGTTGTTGACGAGGACGATGCTGTCCAGCGGGTCCCGCGTGGCAGTGGAAGAGCGAGGCACGGCGCCAGTGAGGCTGACGAGTGGAGCCCTCCTGTCGGCGCAAGCCCGTGCAGAAGGTGGCCCGCGCGGGTGGCTGACGGGCGTGGCCCACATGTCGGCGCGGGCGTGCGGAGGGTGAGTGGTGGGCTGCGCGGGCCAAAAGGAGTGGTGGGCCGAAATGCGAATTCAGGGCCCAGGTAAGGTTTTTCTCCTTTTTCTTTTTATTTTTCTGTTTTCTTTCTTCATTTTCAAACCAAATTTGACTTAATTCAAACTTTTGTGGACCCTCTTTTATAAACTCTATTTTTGCATCTAAAAATAGTAAGTCTGAAGATATTTATGTATACATTTTATTTATATTTCCACATCTCTTCTCTTTTCATTATTTTCAAAACCCTAATTTCAAATTTAGGGTTAAATCAAGTTTCAAATAGTTAATACCTTATTATTTTTATCCTCATGGTTTATTTAATGCACAACACATAAAACTCCAACAAATGCACTTTTTCTTTATTTTAGCATAATTGTTTTATTTAGTCACTCTCAATTACATAGGTGCTCTTTTTATGATGCAAATAAAACACACAAAATGAGAAACTCTCTTTATTACTCTTGGTATACAACTTGAGTATTACAAATCCTACCCCCCTTAAAAATAATCTCGTCCTCGAGATTTAAGAAGATCTAGGGAAAAGGTGGGGAAAATCTATACGAAGCTCTTCTTCTCTTTCCCAAGTTGCTTCATCTTCACCGTGGTGACTCCATTGAACTTTGCACATCTTTATAACCTTATTCCTCGTAACTCGAGTCAAAGTATCCAAAATCTTGATGGGGTACTCAGCATAAGTCAAATCCTCTTGAACACTAAGGTCTTCCAGTGGTAACTGTTCTTCAGGCACCCTGAGACATTTCTTCAGTTGAGATACATGAAATACATCATGAACATCCGCGAGATGATCTGGTAACTCCAATTGATATGCAACCTCTCCCACTCGCTTTAAGATTAAGAAGGGTCCAATAAAGCGAGGGGATAACTTTCCTTTGACTTTGAACCTTCTCATACCCCGGAGTGGTGACACCTTCAAATAAACATAATCTCCCTCCTTAAACTCAAGTAGTCTTCTCCGGGTGTCAGCATAACTTTTCTGCCTGGACTGTGCAGTTCTCAAATTCTCCCTGATCTGTTGGACTTGTTCCTCTGCTTCCTGTTTAATCTCAGGTCCAAACAACTGCCTTTCACCAGTTTGATTCCAATACAAGGGAGTCCTGCACTTTCTGCCGTACAAAGCCTCAAACGGTGACATCTTCAAACTGGCCTGATAGCTATTATTATAAGAGAACTCAGCATACGGTAGACTCTTATCCCAACTCCCACCATGCTTGAGAGCACAAGCTCTTAACATATCTTCCAGTACTTGGTTAGTCCTCTCAGTCTGCCCATCAGTCTGGGGATGGTAAGCCGAACTAAAATTCAATCTTGTATCCAATGACTCGTGCAACTGCTTCCAATATCGAGAGGTAAACTGTGATCCCCGGTCTGACACAATCTTCTTTGGCACACCATGTAGAGATACAATCCGTGACATGTACAACTCTGCCAACTTAGCTCCTGAATAAGTGGTCTTCACTGGAATAAAGTGGGCTACTTTAGTTAGCCTGTCCACAATCACCCATATAGAATCATATCCAGCAGACGTGCGGGGTAATCCAACAATGAAGTCCATGCCAATCTCTTCCCATTTCCACTCAGGTATCTTCAGTGGATGCAATAGTCCGGCTGGCCTCTGGTGTTCAGCCTTAACTCTTTGGCATACATCACACATAGCCACATGTGCAGCCACATCTCTCTTCAATCCATACCACCAATACTTTTGCTTCAAATCTTGGTACATCTTAGTGCTCCCAGGGTGGATTGAATAAACTGAATCATGTGCTTCCTTCAATATGGTTTCCCGAAGACTATCAATATCGGGAACACAGATCCGATTCTTGAACCATATCGTGCCTTGCTCATCCTCCGTGAACTCTGGGCCTCTTCCTTCAGTAATAAGATCCTTAATCTCCTGAATCTTAGCATCACCAATCTGACCTTTACGAATTTCTTGCTCCAAGGTAGGTTCCAATTCAATAGTCACTCCTTCCGTATGTGCAACAATCCCCAGGTTGAGTCTCTCAAAATCTTTTGCTAATTCATCAGGTAGCTGGACAACGAAAGCGGAGTGAACATGCTCCTTCCGACTCAAGGCATCTGCGACCAAATTCGCCTTGCCTGGGTGATAGTGAATCTCCAAGTCATAGTCCTTAATGAGCTCCAACCAACGACGCTGTCTAAGGTTGAGATCCTTCTGAAAGAATATATACTTCAAACTCTTATGATCCGTGTATACTTGGCACTTAGTTCCCATAATGTAGTGTCTCCAAATCTTGAGTGCATGCACAACGGCAGCCAATTCCAAGTCATGAGTGGGGTAGTTCAATTCATGCTTCCTCAACTGACGAGATGCATAGGCAATCACATGACCATCTTGCATAAGCACACATCCAAGTCCTTGGCCACATGCATCACAATAAATGTCAAATCCCTTCTGCAGATCTGGCATAATCAATACTGGAGGTGACATCAACTTTTCCTTCAATTGATCAAAACTCTCTTGACACTTCTCATCCCACTTAAATTCTTTTCCTTTCTCCAAAAGCGATGTCATAGGCTTGGCAATCTTAGAAAACCCTTCAATAAATCTCCGATAATATCCTGCGAGTCCCAAGAAACTCCGAATCTCCGTAACTGTAGTGGGCACTCTCCACTCCATTATCTCCTTGACCTTAGCAGGATCCACTGCTATTCCTCCATTAGAAATAATATGACCAAGGAATGGCACCTTGTCAATCCAAAACTCACACTTGCTAAACTTAGCGTAGAGCTCATTATCTCGTAACTTCTGTAGCACCAACCTTAGATGCTGTTCATGATCACCTTCATTCTTAGAATAAATAAGAATATTGTCGATGAATACCACGACGAATCTGTCCAAATACTCCATAAACACCTTATTCATCAAATTCATGAAGTAAGCTGGTGCATTGGTTAGTCCAAATGACATAACAGTAAACTCATATAATCCATATCGAGTCGAGAAAGCCGTCTTGGGAATATCCGATGGTCTAATCTTCATCTGATGGTATCCCGATCGGAGATCAATCTTCGAGAATACCCTGGCTCCTCTCATCTGATCAAATAAATCCTCAATACGGGGCAACGGATACTTGTTCTTCACCGTAACATCATTAAGAGATCTATAATCCACACACATCCGTTGCGATCCATCCTTCTTCTGCACAAATAACACCGGTGCTCCCCAAGGTGAGGAACTTGGACGAATATAACCAGCCTCTTGTAACTCCGTTAACTGCTTCTTCAGTTCCTTCAACTCCTCTACGGACATTCTATATGGCCGTTTAGAAATAGGGGCGGTTCCAGGTAAGAGATCAATAACAAATTCAACTTCCCTATCAGGTGGCATCCCTGGTAACTCCTCTGGAAAGACATCCGGAAAATCTCTAACCACCCGGATGTTGTCACCAACAAACTCCTCAGGCATAAAGAACATTGCACGCATGGATGAGGAGGTTACTGCAATATTAACTTGAAACCTTTCTCCTTTAGTAGTAGTGAGTTCTATGGTACCTCTACCACATGCTATAACGGCCTTTGCCTTTCTTAGCCATGACATACCAAGGATCAAATCTATACTGCTTGACTCCAATATTATAGCAGTAGCTCCAAATTCTCTACCCATAATAGTTAATGTCAACCTACGTGTCATTTGATTTGCCTCCACAGGCCCTTTAGGTGTAATTACTATCAGGGGTTTTCTCATATTTAGCAGTGGTATTTCATTTGTGTTGGCATAACGAGCAGACATGAATGAATGTGTAGCACCAGAATCAAATAATATTGTTGCAGGAATTGCATTAACATAAAACATACCAATTACGAGGTCCCCTCCATCCGGAGTATCATCAACACTGACTTGATTCACCCTGGCTATAGAATATCCCTTGCCAGGGGTCTGTTGCTTGTTCTGAGTTGGAGTAGTGGCAATCCTCTGTGGGCAGACATTTGCATAATGACCAATCTTCCCACACTTGAAGCATTGAGTGCCTGTACTCTGTCCTGCAAACTTTGTCGGGGTGCCAGTGGGTGTAGCCTGTCGAGTAGGTGTCCTCAGTGGTGATTGCTGAACTGGGCGTGGTCCTCCTGGTCGAGGCGGTGTACTCTGTGGTGAACTGTAGCGAGGACGAACACTGCTGCTACCCTGTCCCTGTGAGATAGCCTTCCTCTTCAAATCTCCCAGCTGAACACGCTTGTGTTCAATAGCCAGTGCCTTATCAAGCAGCCTCTGAAATGATGGGAATGTGTGTGCCACTAGAGCATACTGCAGTGGTCCATTAAGTCCTTCAATGAAATGCTCCTGCTTCCTCTCATCCTCAGCAACTTCCTCCGGAGCATATGTAACACCCCAGAGTCCACAAACACCCCGGAATGCTACTGAACTACACATCTGACATCCATATATAAAATTTCGGCAGCATCTCCTTTGAAAGATTGCATAAACGAGGGGCAACAGTGTATAAACATATATCATGACAAAAAACATACTAAGCATTATTAATATGCTAGCAAAGGAAAGTTAAACATAACAACATGAACTGAATTAACCAGTGCACACGACTAGAAAACAACAAACATCATTTGACATCGAGTTTCTAATTAAATCATGGCTGCAACTGGGCAGCGTTATTATAATAGTGAAGGTGGACGTGCTGCTACTTCCCTCATTCCCAACATGAATCAAATACCTGCATTGAGTAATGCAAGAGTGAGATGATACATCTCAGCAAGCAAATTATTTTGACGAGATATTTAAACCACAAATTGAATTAAACAACATTTTAAAGGAATCCCAATTGAGATCAGAAATACTTGTAGATATAGAACTCAATAGTCCCAATATAACCAATACCATCTCATTTCCTCGAACAACCACAATAGGTTGTATAACCCTTCCCTGCGTCAACAATACCTGCAGATATCACTTCAATGTATGCAAAGGAATGCAATGTGTAGGTCATCTGCCCTCATACCTCTAAGAGTATAAAACCACATCATCTGCTAATATCACTTCAATGAATGCATATAAATGCAATGCATATGTCCTCTGCCTTCATACCTCTAAGGGTATGAAGCCGCATCGTACCCCTCCTCGGGCAACGTACGATGCTAAGTTGTACCGGTACGGTCGGACCATAGGTCACGACCAAACTTCAGATGCAAATGAATAATGTAATGCATGTGACATGCTGCATTTATCAATATACTTCACTTCCTTCAGATACAAAACAAACCTCAAATAATACTTCATCTGCCTTCAGATACAATACAAATCTCAAATAATACTTTATCTGCCTTCAGGGGTGTAAATTAATCTCATGGGTCATACTCGAACCATAATCATCATCAATATATGATTGAGCATCAGTATAATACAAGCAAGTAAAGCATCACCATAGAGTTCAATTATGAAAGAATTCCATAATTCTGAATATTAGAGCGTAGGTGATAAAAAAACAACAAGTCAAAACGGTAGCAACCACTGCTACATTCACTTGCCTTCATCGAAGAAGAAAGATGTACTAGGCATGATCCGGAGTGTAGACACCTGCTAACGGGCATAAAAATTAGTACAAATATTTCACAAACATTTGCTAACAATCAACAAATCGCTCGTACACTTGAAACCAAATCCCGGTGGAAAGACTCCCACCCTGAACCACATGTCAAACAACAGCAGCGCTGTTTGTTAATTTTGTATCTTTAAAATTATAACACTAGTGATATTAAACAAATACTCTATGAGTGTCTACACAAAATATTCTATAACTTCGGTATTCAATGGATAATTAAATTCTGCCATCTATAAGTTCTAAAACATTTGATAAGATAAATGTCTGAATCTGTTTCAGACAGCAGCATAGTTAACTTCAAAATTCAATATCTACCAAACTACTCAACCAAAAATTATGAAATTCTGCTGGCAGTAAGAACTTTTATCCCTCTACAAATGTCTCCATAGTTGGAACAACCAATTTGGCTATTTACTATATGAAACCCACCAGTGAACAGACCCGCTCATTTTTGTCAGGCAAACAGGAACAGCCACAGTAAAACAAACATAACTGGACTTTCATAATTCATATGAATGCGCTCTTTAACAATCTGGAAAGCTTATGAAATTGTCTACAACTTCTTTTACAATCCTAAAGTTTAATTCTGTTGATAAAATTGCCTAAAGCTTAAGAGAACAGATTCTGTACAGAATTATGAGACTGAAAAACTGCTATAATCAAACTGCAATAACTTTCTGATCTGATATCCGATTGAGGTGTTCTTCGCGGCCACGGAAATATCTACAAATTATCTACGACTCATAGATAGACTTTTTATTTTTTTGAGGCCACTAAGATCACGGAAAACTGGCATGAACAGAAACTATTGAATCTGTCATTCTGCAGAAACTAATTTCGAGATTAAAATCTAATCTCCCATCCAATCTAACCAAAAAAACTAATTGCAGGGCCTAAAACTCGTCCAAAACAAGGGAAAGCATTCATCAAGTGGATAAAAGAGAGAGAGGAAAGAAAATCCAACCAATTCTTGGAGAGGAACGACGATCATGGGCGACGGTATGCCCTCATCTCCCCTCTCTTCTCTTCTTTTTTCTTCCTCTCTTCTCTTGGGGCAAGGCACAAAAGGGTGACGGCTGCTAGGGGTGGGAGGACGTGGCTTCTAGGGTTAGGGAGGTATAAATAGAAGAAAACTTCCACAATCCTAATATCCAATGGCTCAGATCAACCGACACTCAAAAAGACTCATCCGGACTCCAAACAAGGCAAACTAGTGATTGATCGGAATCATCTTGATGAGATCAATACATCTACGGCCTCCGATCATCCATAGGACATACCATATTTGGATTATAAAAATGGTTTATTTTTAGGGTGTTACATTCTACCCCCCTTAAAAAGAATTCGTCCTCGAATTCGACCACTCCAAGCAAAACATCCAAGGTACCCCAAATAGCACCACCATTCAAAACATGAGTCCATTATTGGTATTAATCAACACAAGAACTTCTACCTCAGACTAATGGTCTAAGGAAGCTACACAACCTGACAACAAGCATGAAACAACCTGCAATGAAGCTCAAAGCAAGTCATAGATGCGATCAACACTATGATTTCACAACATCGAATTTGGATGCAGCCATACATCAGCATCAATGTCTTAAAACCACACTCTTTTATGAAGGGGTAATATGCACTAAGCACAACCCTTACCAACTTCAACAATTCATTTTAATTCAATGGTAAAACATCCACACCAGATGAAAGTATATGAAGATCAAACACCTCACTTCACAGCACCACAAAACAAGTAGTTCTATTGAAACAAAACTCCTAATCTTCCTAAACCCCGTTCTTGCCAGCATGAAAAGATAATCATGTAATCTAACATTCTTTGCACCCCACAAAAGGGAGAAAGTCTACAGAACTAATGGAGCAATAAAGCCGACAAGAAGCCCATAACATTCTGCGCGACACATTTCATCGAAGAAATGCCAAAAACTCCACAAAGAGCATTGATAGCACAACAACAACACAATACTTGCTTAACCAATGTCGCTATACTTCATCCAACAACTCAACTAAGAAAAATAACCAAACTAGTAAGGTTAACCTACAAATAATATAAGTCTTCATCTACTGTAGTTCAGAAACTTACATTTCATTCTATCATATGATGCACTCAAAGTACCAGATATACGAGGTCAATAATAACCCCGTAATCCTTCACACATTTGACAAACATCTCAAGTTGTTGTAAAAACCACATCATTTAGGAATAGGTGACTAACCACACACAACCAACTCTAGGCTAGGCAATGACTTCATTCAAACCAATAGATAGGTGGTCCAACAATGGCTCCACCAGCATGCATCAGGGAGAGAACCATCTGATCCTCAACGTATTAATACATAATCAATGGATCAAGAAAAACAGAGATTTATTCTACAACTAGCATGACTAACATGCAACCACTTTAAACCACCTCTAGGCTTTGTGGCTACTAAAACACACAATAGAAGAGAGACATGTAAGCCATTCTGGCTATGTAAAGACTTCCCCAAAATTCATATAAAAGTATCAATATTCATTTCTTTCAGAACTGGTTTCTCGACATAAACAATCATTCTTTGCAAAAATAGTTGGAACTATCCACCAACCACTCAACAACTTAAATTCAAATTGATGGTTAGCTTGTAACCCAAAACACGCAATTCACACTCCTCTTAGGAACATCCACAATCAAGCATATATAACAATATTATTGCAATAAAACTCAACCACGAAAAACATGATGAAAACAACATAGGCATACTTGTATATCACAAGCATAATAACAACTTCGATCTTACCAAAGACCAGCGATATCAATCGCATTAATAAAACAATACAAAGATTTAGAGATAAAACATATTAGGCATTAAGTCATAAACAACTTACCACATCACCGTAAAGGAATAGGGAGGGGTGAAATTATTGTCATCTGCACTTCAAAGACACTAATATATATCAAAGATATTTGAACCCATACCCTTCCTATATGTGCAAGTGTATCAAATTTATCTTCAAATTGCCAAGAATCTAAAGCCTATGCTTTGATACCAACTGTAACACCCCAGAGTCCACAAACACCCCGGAATGCTACTGAACTACACATCTGACATCCATATATAAAATTTCGGCAGCATCTCCTTTGAAAGATTGCATAAACGAGGGGCAACAGTGTATAAACATATATCATGACAAAAAACATACTAAGCATTATTAATATGCTAGCAAAGGAAAGTTAAACATAACAACATGAACTGAATTAACCAGTGCACACGACTAGAAAACAACAAACATCATTTGACATCGAGTTTCTAATTAAATCATGGCTGCAACTGGGCAGCGTTATTATAATAGTGAAGGTGGACGTGCTGCTACTTCCCTCATTCCCAACATGAATCAAATACCTGCATTGAGTAATGCAAGAGTGAGATGATACATCTCAGCAAGCAAATTATTTTGACGAGATATTTAAACCACAAATTGAATTAAACAACATTTTAAAGGAATCCCAATTGAGATCAGAAATACTTGTAGATATAGAACTCAATAGTCCCAATATAACCAATACCATCTCATTTCCTCGAACAACCACAATAGGTTGTATAACCCTTCCCTGCGTCAACAATACCTGCAGATATCACTTCAATGTATGCAAAGGAATGCAATGTGTAGGTCATCTGCCCTCATACCTCTAAGAGTATAAAACCACATCATCTGCTAATATCACTTCAATGAATGCATATAAATGCAATGCATATGTCCTCTGCCTTCATACCTCTAAGGGTATGAAGCCGCATCGTACCCCTCCTCGGGCAACGTACGATGCTAAGTTGTACCGGTACGGTCGGACCATAGGTCACGACCAAACTTCAGATGCAAATGAATAATGTAATGCATGTGACATGCTGCATTTATCAATATACTTCACTTCCTTCAGATACAAAACAAACCTCAAATAATACTTCATCTGCCTTCAGATACAATACAAATCTCAAATAATACTTTATCTGCCTTCAGGGGTGTAAATTAATCTCATGGGTCATACTCGAACCATAATCATCATCAATATATGATTGAGCATCAGTATAATACAAGCAAGTAAAGCATCACCATAGAGTTCAATTATGAAAGAATTCCATAATTCTGAATATTAGAGCGTAGGTGATAAAAAAACAACAAGTCAAAACGGTAGCAACCACTGCTACATTCACTTGCCTTCATCGAAGAAGAAAGATGTACTAGGCATGATCCGGAGTGTAGACACCTGCTAACGGGCATAAAAATTAGTACAAATATTTCACAAACATTTGCTAACAATCAACAAATCGCTCGTACACTTGAAACCAAATCCCGGTGGAAAGACTCCCACCCTGAACCACATGTCAAACAACAGCAGCGCTGTTTGTTAATTTTGTATCTTTAAAATTATAACACTAGTGATATTAAACAAATACTCTATGAGTGTCTACACAAAATATTCTATAACTTCGGTATTCAATGGATAATTAAATTCTGCCATCTATAAGTTCTAAAACATTTGATAAGATAAATGTCTGAATCTGTTTCAGACAGCAGCATAGTTAACTTCAAAATTCAATATCTACCAAACTACTCAACCAAAAATTATGAAATTCTGCTGGCAGTAAGAACTTTTATCCCTCTACAAATGTCTCCATAGTTGGAACAACCAATTTGGCTATTTACTATATGAAACCCACCAGTGAACAGACCCGCTCATTTTTGTCAGGCAAACAGGAACAGCCACAGTAAAACAAACATAACTGGACTTTCATAATTCATATGAATGCGCTCTTTAACAATCTGGAAAGCTTATGAAATTGTCTACAACTTCTTTTACAATCCTAAAGTTTAATTCTGTTGATAAAATTGCCTAAAGCTTAAGAGAACAGATTCTGTACAGAATTATGAGACTGAAAAACTGCTATAATCAAACTGCAATAACTTTCTGATCTGATATCCGATTGAGGTGTTCTTCGCGGCCACGGAAAGATCTACAAATTATCTACGACTCATAGATAGACTTTTTATTTTTTTGAGGCCACTAAGATCACGGAAAACTGGCATGAACAGAAACTATTGAATCTGTCATTCTGCAGAAACTAATTTCGAGATTAAAATCTAATCTCCCATCCAATCTAACCAAAAAAACTAATTGCAGGGCCTAAAACTCGTCCAAAACAAGGGAAAGCATTCATCAAGTGGATAAAAGAGAGAGAGGAAAGAAAATCCAACCAATTCTTGGAGAGGAACGACGATCATGGGCGACGGTATGCCCTCATCTCCCCTCTCTTCTCTTCTTTTTTCTTCCTCTCTTCTCTTGGGGCAAGGCACAAAAGGGTGACGGCTGCTAGGGGTGGGAGGACGTGGCTTCTAGGGTTAGGGAGGTATAAATAGAAGAAAACTTCCACAATCCTAATATCCAATGGCTCAGATCAACCGACACTCAAAAAGACTCATCCGGACTCCAAACAAGGCAAACTAGTGATTGATCGGAATCATCTTGATGAGATCAATACATCTACGGCCTCCGATCATCCATAGGACATACCATATTTGGATTATAAAAATGGTTTATTTTTAGGGTGTTACAGCATATCTGGATAACTGGATAAACTTGTCGCGGTACTCGCTGACTGACATACTTCCTTGCTTCAGCGACAGAAATTCCTTCTTCTTGATCTTTATCATCCCAGCTGGAATATGGTAGTTCCTGAACTGCGTACTGAACTCCGCCCAAGTAATAGTATCCGCAGCATCATGGGCAGCAGTATAAGAATCCCACCAGTCAGCAGCAGGACCAGTCAGACGTCCAGAAGCATATAAGACCTTCTCCCGATCAGTGCATTGTGCAATATTCAGCATCTTCTCAATTGACTTCAACCAATCGTCTGCATCAAGTGGATCTGGCGAGCTGGCGAAGGTCGGTGGCTTGTGACTCATAAACTCCCGGTGCTTATCACGAGGTGGAACTGGTGGTGGTGGTGGAGGCGGTGGCACTTGTTGCTGCTGTTGCTGTTGTTGAAGCTGTTGTTGCGCCCTCCTTTCTTGGCGTATCTCATCTCTCTCCTGGCGCAACTCCTGGCGTATATCCTCTCTTTCTTGACGCATCTCCTGGCGTTCTTGCTGCATCTGGGCACGCATATCAGCCATGGTGTCTGCCATCTGCTGCATCACCGCCATCTGAGCAGCAACCAGTGGGTCAACTCCGCCTGGTGGAGGATTAGGAGGATTCATCCCCGCAGGTTGTGGCTGAGGTTGTCTTCGAGTGTGTTGGTTAGGAGGCAAGTCAATTCCACCACCCCTCCTGGTATTGACCATCTGAGTTAGATACATATAGTAAGAAAGAGCAGTAGACAAGGCAGTAATTACAATCATGTTACTTTGGGGGATTTATTAGCTAAGCAGATTAATATTTCACCTACTATAGCTAATTCAATACCTTATGTTGGTACATGCTAAGATGTCCATCTATAATAATTCAATCAATCAAAGAAGCAAATCAGACATTGATCATCAGAACAATCAACCATTATTTGTAGTAGAGAAAATAGTTTTACTTTTGTCTTAGGCTTCCTATCTCTTAAAATGTCATAAGGGTAGGGATTCCAAGGTTTGAAATCCATCTTGTCTCAGAGTAGAAAAGGTAAGAATGATCAGAGTAGAACAGTAGAAGGTGAGACAGGATCAAGATAAGTGTAGAAAGAATCAGAGTAAGGTGAGTGTAGAATGAATCAGAATGAGATAAGTAGGTAAGGGTTGTCCAGTCTATCTAGGTTTCGTCCTACAGTCAACATTTCCTCTGATACCACTTCTGTAACACCCGGTTTTAAAGAAACAAAGCCGGGTGCATCTCATACATGCGCCAAGAAGACAACATATATAATAACAGAGTGTATAGAGATAAATGTCATAAATCATCAGAGTAATTATTACATAGCGGAAGTCTTATTACAAAATAAAGATAAATATAAAACAAACTAAGGATCGATGGCGCCAATGTCGACTGAGAAACGCCACCTAGATCAAATCGAACTCCTCGGTGTTAGGCAGCTCCTCTTCAACAACCTGTTCTTCTCCTGTGGGGGGGGTGTGAGACAGCAAGAGTGAGCTCACATACGATCATAGCTCAACAAGTCGTGGGGAATAATGTGGCCTGAACTCACCAAAGGTGGGAGTTCAAGTAGTGTAAGGCTGATCAATGAAATAGAGGCTAAGGCTGAGCATTGCTTTTATAAGTTGGTCAAAATTTTATTAGCAATTACTAGGTGTAAGTAAATCCCAAACCTTAATAATAATAAAGAACAGTAATAGTAAAATAATCCCAAATGCGATGCAAATGTCAAATTAAACTTAAGTTCCATAGTTAATCATGTGAGGGTCCGAGCCGCTCTTGACCGTGAGCATGGCTAGTATACTAGTTTTACACTCTGCAGAGGTTGCGCATCTTTACCCACAAGTCGTGTATCCCATGTCGCCTGGGTTTGCAAGGCCCTTAGACACTACCGAGGTGAATGGCTAGGGATCCACTACGAGGCCTTTACAAAGTTCCACTAGCTTCCGAAAACCCGCTACAGTTTATGGGAAGATCCAGTAAAGGGTTCCTGGCTGATAGCCATCGCAGCAAAATCAACCAGGGACCTCCCCGCACTGACCTCTCCCCTACTGCCCTTGCCCCTTTCGGGTAAGGTAGTCTTCCACTAGCTTTCCTAGTTAATCAGCCAAGGGCGTCCCATTCCACCCTTGTGGTAGCACTGTTTTCCCGGGTGGTCGCTCCATGTTCCCATTAATTTAATGATCTTAACATGAACAACAATAATAACAAAATAATAACAGAATAATCATGAATAATGAATCTCCATACCCAATCCACATAAAGCAATAGCAAGTACTACCCAAAAATATTCCAGGGGTGAACAAGGTATAGAGGTAATCCAAACTGGGGTACATAAAGGTTCCCATCAAAATTAACCTATGCAGATCATTAAAATTAATAAGAACATGGCTGGGGAAAGTAAGTGATCAAGGGCACAACTTGCCTGTAATGAGCTCCTGCTCAGCTATCTCTACTTGTTGAACCTCAGTTTCCACAGTGGCTTGCTCGTCTACTCGCATCAACACAATACATACATAGTATAGCCAAAATCAACATCACACCAAACAGATGAATGAAATATACAGTAAAAATCTACACATTAAAATGAATTCATAGGAACTGGAATCACTAAATTTGGAGTTATAGAATTTAAGTTATGAATTTCCTAAGATTTAAGGTGATTATAATAGGATTAGATGATAAATTTATTTTCTAACAGAGTTCATGTCAAAACAGTGATACTAAATGGTAGAGAATAATATTACAAAATTTTAGGAATTGGAATGACTCAATTTGGAACTAAAATGAATTTTCTATGCATTTTACAAGTTTCTAGATTTGTTTTTGTATTAAAAATGAATTTCTAATATAAATTCTCTGTTTTTTAATTGTCTCTGGACTGGGCGCCAAATTCCAGAAAGCTCAGGGGCTACGGGGTAAAACTCCTAAGACTCAGGAAACAGTGGAGAGGACGGCGGGTTGAATACTTAAAACTATAGGGTCTCTTTAGAAAAATTGCCACGGCGAAGGGTTACGGGCGATTCTCGGCCGATGGATCAAGATTGGATGGCTCAGATTTAAATAAACGAAGGGGTAAGTTATGTCTAATCTAAGACGCTCATTATCAATCGGACGGTCCAGATTGGATCGCCCAGGGGGTATGCGTGATCAAATCTGCTCCGCCCATCTAAGATCCTACGGTTGGCACGAGGCCAGACCAAGGCGATGAATTCTGCCTAATCTACACCGTCCATCCTAATCGGACGGTCGACGGTCTTTTCCCCAATCGCTACCGACGGCAGCGGCGGCGCTCACCTCCACACGGCGGCGCATCGCCGGAGGAGCACTCAATCGCGGTCCCGAGCACCGATTCCTACCCCCAACTCGAGTTCTAGATAGCGGGTCCTCTAACCAATCCCACAGGGCTATCAATTTAAGGAATCATCAGCGCACGGATCCCGCCTACGCAGCGGAGCGGCTCAACGCGCGACGGCGAGCAATCACACACTCACAACTGCACTAACCTCGGCGATTCCAGGCGTATTGCACTCACAAAGGTAACCGAAGGCTCGGCGATGATCCTTACCTAAGTTCGGCGACCGCAGGCGCACCGTCGATGGCGACGTGCGGATGGCACGGCGAAGATGGCTCCCTGGTGAGGAATTCACCGCGCTCCGAAGACGTCCAAGCCCGCACAGGGTCCCCAAACGCTTCCCGGCGCCTCGGCGATACTCACAGGGCCAGCGACGGCGCTAATTCCCCCCCTCACTGCGCTCAGCTCTCTCTCTTGGTGGCGGATATCTCTCGGCGGCGCAGCGGTTTAGCAGGGCGAGAGGGGGAAAGAGGTGCACGCGGAGTAATTGAGGAGGAGGCGGGGCCGATTGGGGCTTTAATCTCCGCGGTGGTCTTCGGTCATCGGCGAAGTTCGCGGGGAGAGCCTGAGCGGATCCGCACGAGCTGCGTACCGAGCGGAAGGTTGTTGACGAGGACGATGCTGTCCAGCGGGTCCCGCGTGGCAGTGGAAGAGCGAGGCACGGCGCCAGTGAGGCTGACGAGTGGAGCCCTCCTGTCGGCGCAAGCCCGTGCAGAAGGTGGCCCGCGCGGGTGGCTGACGGGCGTGGCCCACATGTCGGCGCGGGCGTGCGGAGGGTGAGTGGTGGGCTGCGCGGGCCAAAAGGAGTGGTGGGCCGAAATGCGAATTCAGGGCCCAGGTAAGGTTTTTCTCCTTTTTCTTTTTATTTTTCTGTTTTCTTTCTTCATTTTCAAACCAAATTTGACTTAATTCAAACTTTTGTGGACCCTCTTTTATAAACTCTATTTTTGCATCTAAAAATAGTAAGTCTGAAGATATTTATGTATACATTTTATTTATATTTCCACATCTCTTCTCTTTTCATTATTTTCAAAACCCTAATTTCAAATTTAGGGTTAAATCAAGTTTCAAATAGTTAATACCTTATTATTTTTATCCTCATGGTTTATTTAATGCACAACACATAAAACTCCAACAAATGCACTTTTTCTTTATTTTAGCATAATTGTTTTATTTAGTCACTCTCAATTACATAGATGCTCTTTTTATGATGCAAATAAAACACACAAAATGAGAAACTCTCTTTATTACTCTTGGTATACAACTTGAGTATTACACTGCCAAGGCCTTCACTCGTTTCGTGTCAAACCCACCTTCAACTGATGGCAATTTGGGCCTTAGAACGCGGCCTTCTGACGAGGAGGTTAATGCTTTGGTTGCCTCACTTGGGAAAATCCCTGATGATGAAAGACAAATCCATTTCGAGGTGCCTTCGGATCCTACTGATGCTGAAATAAATGCCGTGCTTGACATGTTGGCTGAAGATTCTTCTGACGCTATTCCTGCTGAGACATTGGCAGTGGCACCTCTCCCAGAGGTCGGTATAATTTTGGATGTTCAGAGACCTGTCCGTGCTCGCTCGAAGCGTCCCCGCCGAACCAATCAGACTGATCTTTCTGTTGATGAGCAGAAAAAGAAGAAGAGACGTATTCGGCGAGTATCTAGTTTGGATCAGGGTGCTGGTCCCTCGGTTCCTGCTGATGAGGAGGTGCCTGCGCCTGAATTTGTTGATGCTGATCCCAATGGGTGTGGTCTGACTGTTGCTGATCCCGATGGGTGTGGTCTATCTGTTGCTGATCCCAATGGGTGTGGTGCCAGAGTTGCTGATGAAGACGATGAAGAGGAAGAGGATGAGGTTCCTCTGACTCGGAAGAACAGTCGGCAATTCCTCGCCAGTGGGGAAAGTAGTGGGGTTCCTTCTCCAGCTTTGTCTGCTCTTGTTGGCCTGCAAAACATATCCCTGGCCGACTTTGATCAAACTCTTGAGGATATGGTTCCAGAAGACTTGTTATCAGGGCCAGTGGATGATGATGTAGCGGAAGCTTGTGGTGCCGTGCCGGATGCTGGGTTGAGGTCATCCCGCGCCTCGTCAACCTTAGAACGCGGTCTCGAGGGTCGGGATGCTGATTTGGACTGTCCTGATTTCATGGAAGTAACCGAGGGTCCGTCAACCTTAGAAGTGGTTACCGTGGAGAGTTTGGACCTGGAAGCTGGTGCTGACGCATGCCCAGCCCCCGAGGGTGTCGTCGGGGATGACTTAGCTCAGGAGAAGGGTGCAAGCCACTGCCCAGCCCCCGAGGGTGTTGCCGGGGATAATCCGGCTCAAGTGGGCAGTGCCAACTATGGCCCAGTCCCCGAGGGTGCCCAAACAGGGTCTCCCTCCGGCACTTCCATGAACGTTCACGCTGGGTCACCTCCACACTCTGGCTGCATGGTGGTGGCCCAAACTTCAGACCGGGGCGTCGCTTTGGAGGGCAGCATCCCCGTTGATCGAGTATCCGGCTCTGCTGAAGGAGATGAACTGATTCCCACTGTTCCATTGCATGCTGCTTCGGGTGATGACCTTGCGCCTTGCTATCATCTGATTTCTCCTGACTTGGGGATCCCTTCGTTCTTCTCCAACCTCCAGGTACTGTGCTGTTTCTTAGCTTGACTTTTACATGAACTCTTGCCATTATGCTCATCTGCTCTTCTCATCAGGTTTTGGTGGATGGGATGACCAGTCAGCTGAAATTGCATGGTGCTCCTATCCCGGAAGTAGCTTCATCCTTTTCGTGTTGGAATCCGGTGTCTCTTCATCGCCGTGTATCCGAGTTGGAGGCGACTAACGCTGGTTAGTGCCCCTTTTTTCTTTTCTTCGTGCTTGTTGTGGACTGTTTTACCTTCTGACCTCGCTTTGTTTGGTTATCCTTCGCTAGGAATGACTCGACAGATTACATTGCTTGAGGAAAAACATTCTCAAGAACGGGCTGAATTGTCTCAGCGATGCACTGATCTTGAGGAAAAGTATTCTCAAGGTCAGATTGAGCTGAGCCAAGTCTCTGCCGCCTTAGATGATGCCAGCGCGTTGAGTTCTTCCCTGCATGCTCAGCTAGACTCTGAAAAGGTGAAATACGAAACTGTGCTTTTGACTTGATATTCTCCTATTGTTTGCCTGGTTTTCTGAAGGAACTGATTTGCGCTTGCAGGAGGAAAAACGCATCCTTGCTGCTTCTCGTGACAATCTTGATAGGTTGTATCGAGATTCTAGCAACTCGTTGACTATTCTGGAGAGGAGTCATCGCTTTTCCATGGAGGAGTTGAACAATCTTCGCTATAAGCTGCAGGAGTCCTTGGATGATGTGATTCGCCTTCGGGAGTTGATATCAGCTAAAGACGTTGTCATCAAGAATCTGCGTGCTTCCAAAAAATCTGTTACCCAGGAGCTAGAGGCTGCCCAGTCGGCTGTCAAGGTTGCTGAAGAGACTTCCAATACTCTGAGAGCCCAGCGCGATAGGGCCATGGATAAGGCCATTCGAGCGGGACGAATTCTGATGAGGAGACCTGGCGTAGTCGTTCCTGAAGATA
Source organism: Zea luxurians (assembly GCA_029449295.1). Lineage (NCBI taxonomy): Eukaryota > Viridiplantae > Streptophyta > Magnoliopsida > Poales > Poaceae > Zea > Zea luxurians. Next base: position 11,586,835 of record JAOPSE010000043.1, on the reverse strand, counting down.
TAAGGGCTGACGTGAACGCTGCCCCTGACTCCTCGAGTCGTCCTTCTTCGTCGACTGCTCCTGGAAAAGACATTGCAAAATAGAGAAAACATTTCGCGTGCTCCGAGCGCGCAGCTTGCATGATTGAACATTTGTTAGAAGACACCAGTTTATTTGAATGACATAGTTATTCACTTATTGTATCAGAATTTTTTAGTTAATGAGTTTGGTAGTTATGATGCATGATGACTATGAATTTTGTCTGTGGGATATGGAAATCATCCCCTGAATTAAATAGGCGAGAGCATGTTGCATTGGTCTTAAGTAGACGCCAACTGGAGTTGGTTGCTTCGTTAGCTGGGCATAGTGATCGCCCTGGGTTAAGTAAAGCGTGAGCATGTCACACCGCTTTAAGTCGTTGCCGACTTAAGTCGATTGCTCCGTTAGCAGGGCATAGTGGTCACCCCGAGTTAAGTAAGCGTGAGCATGTTGCACCGCCTTAAGTCATTGCCGACTTAAGCCGATTGCTCCGTTAGCAGGGCATAGTGGTCACCCTGAGTTAAGTAAGCGTGAGCATGTCACACCGCCTTAAGTCGTTGCCGACTTAAGTCGATTGCTCCGTTAGCAGGGCATAGTGGTCACCCCGAGTTAAGTAAGAGTGAGCATGTCACACCGCCTTAAGTCGTTGCCGACTTAAGTCGATTGCTCCGTTAGCAGGGCATAGTGGTCACCCCGAGTTAAGTAAGCGTGAGCATGTTGCACCGCCTTAAGTCATTGCCGACTTAAGTCGATTGCTCCGTTAGCAGGGCATAGTGGTCACCCTGAGTTAAGTAAGCGTGAGCATGTCACACCGCCTTAAGTCGTTGCCGACTTAAGTCGATTGCTCCGTTAGCAGGGCATAGTGGTCACCCCGAGTTAAGTAAGAGTGAGCATGTCACACCGCCTTAAGTCGTTGCCGACTTAAGTCGATTGCTCCGTTAGCAGGGCATAGTGGTCACCCTGAGTTAAGTAAGAATGCAAGCCAATCGTAAATAAATTGAGTATCCTTGAAACCTTTTCTTTATTGATGACATATTTCCACTTTACAGAGTACATCATTGTTATCCAGCAGTTTTGAGGTACGGCTAAGGATAAAACTTTCTCAAGTGTTCTATGTTCCAAGAGTTCCCGACTTCCGTGCCATCCATCTGAGTGAGGCGATATGATCCGGGCCGAGTGACTTCTGCTACTATGAAGGGTCCTTCCCATAAGGGTGATAACTTGTGTCGTCTTTCTCCCGTTAGAATTCGGCGAAGGACGAGCTCCCCTACTGAAAAGGATCGTTGCCGCACAGCCTTGTCGTGATAGCGCCTTAGAGTCTGCTGGTATCTTGCTGACTGGATTACTGCGCTTAGCCGTTCTTCCTCGAGTACGTCTATGTCCTCCAGCCTGGTGGTCTCAGCTTCTGCTATGCTTTCAAAAATCAGCCTTGGCGCCCCAAACTTGAGATCAGCAGGCAGCACTGCCTCCGACCCATAGACCATGAAGAAAGGAGTGTTTCCATGCAAAGCTCGGCTGGGTTGGGTTCTTAGGCTCCAAACAACATAGGGTAATTCCCTTATCCACTTCCCTGCGAATTTTTCATTCTTATCAAAAATCTTTTTCCTGAGTGCATCCAATATCATCCCGTTAGCTCGCTCAACTTGCCCGTTGGCTCTCGGATGGGCTACAGATGCATACTTGATCTGAATGCTCTTCTGCTCGCAGAAGTCAAAAAACTCTGAACTTGTGAAGTTGGATCCTAAGTCAGTTATGATGCTGTTTGGTATCCCAAATCTGAATATTATATCTTGTATGAATTCCACAGCCTTGGCCGAGGTTAAGGAGGCAATGGGCTTGAACTCTATCCATTTAGTGAACTTGTCAATTGCTACCAATACATGAGTATATCCCCCTTGAGCTTTCTTGAAAGGTCCAATCATATCCAGCCCCCAGCATGCAAAAGGCCAGGTCACTGGTATGGTCTGCAGCTGCTGTGCTGGCAGGTGTTGTTGCTTCGACAAGTATTGGCAGGCTTCGCACCTCTGAACTAACTCGGCTGCATCATTCTTTGCTGTTGGCCAATAAAATCCTGACCTGAAGACCTTCCCAACTAGCGTTCTGGAGGCTGCATGTATCCCACATTGCCCAGCGTGGACTTCTTCTAAGAGTTGTTTTCCAGTGGATGGGAGAATGCACTTCATGAAGACGCCTGACGCACCCCTTCTGTATAATGTTTCCCCAATAAGTGTATAGTGAGCTGACTGTCTCGCAATGCGCTCTGCCGAGTTTTTATCATCTGGTTCTTCTTCATTCCTTATGTACTTAATGATTGGCTTTCTCCAGTCATCGGGATCTGACTCGGGTTGATCTATGATGTTGCATTCTTCCATTTGACCCGATGAGATACTTGGCTGCAGAATTTCTTGCACAAAAACCCCGGGTGGGACCTGAGCTCGACTGGACCCTAGCTTGGACAGTACATCGGCTGCCGCGTTCCGATCTCTCTCCACATGATGAAATTCTAGACCCTCGAATTTATCTTCCAGTTTTCGGACGGCAGTGCAGTATCTTCCCATCGAATCGTTTGAGCAATCCCACTCCTTATTTATCTGGCTGATGACTACCAGAGAATCCCCATACACCATTAATCTTTTGACGCCCAACGACACGGCAATATTCAGTCCATGGATCAAGGCTTCATACTCGGCTGCATTATTGGAGGCCGGGAATAACAGCTGGAGGGCGTACTTGAGGTGTTCGCCTCCTGGTGCAGTGAAAAGAATCCCCGCTCCTGCTCCCTGCAGCTTGAGTGAGCCATCAAAATACATCCGCCATACTTCTGCAATCTCCGGGTTGTCTGGTACCTGTTGTTCAGTCCATTCTGACACAAAATCAACCAGTGCTTGGGTTTTGATGGCAGTGCGAGGCCGAAACTCGATGTCATGAGATCCCAGCTCACAGGCCCACTTGGCTATTCGACCGATGGCTTCCTTGTTGTGAAGAATATCCCCTATTGGAAAACTTGTGACTACTATGACTTTGTGGTCGTCAAAGTAGTGACGCAGCTTGCGGGCAGTTAGAAGTACTGCATACAATAGCTTCTGAACTTGAGAATACTTTTTCTTTGAGGGGCCAAGGACTTCACTGATGAAGTATACAGGATGTTGCACTGGATAGGCGTGCCCTTCTTCCGCTCGCTCGACTACTAACGCGGTGCTTACCACGTGAGTCGTGCAAGAGATGTACATTAGCAAATCTTCAGCCGGTTGATCTGATGTAGCTCGCCGAGGTGGTTTCAGTACTGGCGGTGTCGTCAAGAATTTTTTCAGAGCATCTAGAGCTTCTTGTGCTTCTGAAGTCCACTGAAATTTATCCACCTTCTTGAGTAATTTGTAAAACGGCAATCCTTTTTCTCCCAGCCTAGATATGAATCTGCTTAAAGCCGCCATGCATCCCGTAAGTCGCTGAACCTTCTTCTGCGATCGAGGTGCTTCCATCTTCATGATAGCTTCAATCTTATCTGGATTAGCTTCAATTCCCCGGTGGCTGACAATAAATCCGAGCAACTTTCCGGCTGGTACCCCAAAAACACATTTCTCGGGATTAAGCTTCCATATATACCGCCTCAGGCTGTTGAAAACCAGTTGCAAATCTTCGATGAAGTCTTTTGAGTCCTGTGTTTTGATCACCACGTCATCCACATAAGCCTCCACACGCTTGCCCCAGTGATCGGCTAAGCATGTTTGAATAGCTCTCTGGTAAGTCGCTCCAGCGTTTTTGAGGCCAAACGGCATGGAGGTATAACAGAAAGCGCCAAATGGAGTAATGAATGCCGTTTTTTCTTCATCTTCCTTTGCCAGACTGATCTGATGATACCCGGAATAGCAATCCAAGAAAGACAGCATAGAACATCCAGCGGTGGAGTCCACCACCTGATCTATCCTCGGGAGCCCGAAGGGATCCTTCGGACAGTGTTTGTTGAGATCAGTATAATCAACACACATGCGCCAGTCCACTTTATTCTTTTTGAGTACAAGAACAGGATTAGCTAACCACTCAGGATGTAATACTTCTCTAATGAATCCAGCCGCGACCAAGCGAGCTAACTCGGCGCGAATGGCTTCCCTCTTATCAGGCGTGAAACGACGTAGTTTCTGTCGAATCGGCCTTGCCTGGGGAAAGACCTTCAGTTTGTGCTCGGCCAGTTCTCTCGGGACTCCCGGCATATCCGCAGGTTGCCATGCGAATACATCTCGGTTATCTTGCAGAAACTGGACGAGCGTGCTTTCCTATTTGTCATCCAAACTGGAGCTGATGATGGCCGTCTTGCGCTCATCAGCGAACCCCAGGTTGATTCTCTTGGTTTCTTCAGTCGGCCGCATAGAGGTCGCGGTCTGAGCTTCATTTGCCGGTATTGCGAGGTCCTCCTCAGGCTTAGAGTTCGCCATTGCGGAGGGAGCTGTCGACGGCTTGGCGGTGAGGGCTGCTTGAATAGCCACTCGGAAACATTCTGCGGCGCCTTGGAGGTCGGCGCGCACAGTTATGATCCCTTGTGGCCCTGGCATCTTCAGTATCATGTACGTGTAATGCGGGATGGCCATGAACTTGGCCAGTCCTGGCCTCCCAATGATGGCGTTGTACCCGCAGTCGAAGTTTGCCACTTCAAACCTCAAGAACTCGGTTCTGTAGTTCTCCGGAGTTCCGAAGGTGACCGGCATGTAGAGGTGGCCCAGCGGGTATTCCCCTTCCGTCGGCACGATGCCGAAGAAAGGAGTGTCCGACTCGTGGAGCTCTTTGAGATGAACTCCCAAGCTTTGGAGTGTCCGGGGGAAGGTGATGTTGATGCTGCTCCCCCCGTCCACTAACACCTTTTTCACCCGGCTCTCTCGGATCACCGGATCGACGAGAAGCGGGTACTTGCCCGGGTGGTCGAAGTTAAGCCATTGATCCGCCCGAGTGAAGGTGATCGGGTGCTCCGACCATCGGTATGGGGCGGGAGGGCCGATGGTCGCCACCAGTATCTGGCGATCATTGAGCTTTTGCTGTCTTCTGCTCTCCTGTGATCCGTGTCCGCCGAAGATGACGTTGACCTCCCTGTCAACGCGCGGGAAAGCTCCTCCTCCTCCTCCCTCCTCCTGCCGATGGGGTTGTCGTGGTTCATCTGGTCCTCCCCTCGGCGGAGGAGGAGGTAGAGGTTGGAAGGGTCGGCCGTGTCCGACGGAGTGCTTGAAGTCCCGGCAGTTACGAAGAGTGTGGCGCATGTCCTTGTGGTACGGGCACTGGGCGTCGAGGATGTCGTCCAGTGTGCGTTCGCCTCCACGAGGTCCTCCTCGAGCGCGAGTGGCAGGTGGTCCGGCGGCGTGTACTTCTTCGCGTGGCCTCTTCTCCCACCGCTTGTCAGGTTGCTGGTTCGTGTCGCGCCGTGGTGCTGCCGGCGCGGGCTTCGCTCCTCCGATGAGGTCCTGGGCTCGCTCGTCGGCGGTGATGTAGAGGTCGGCTTCCTGGAACAGCTCCTCCGAGGTGGTCGGCGCCCTTTGTAGTATGGCTCGGACAAAAGCCGAGTCATTAGATCCTCGGTAGAAGTCCTCGATCACGGCCGCCTCCGTGACATCGGGGATACGATTCCTCATGGTTTGAAACCTTTTGAGGTATGACCGGAGAGTTTCGTCCCCCCGGCGCTTGATAGATTTAAGGTCCCACGGCTGCGCCGGCTTGTCGGAGAGGGACTGGAAGTTGGCGGTGAAACGCCGACTGAAGTCTCCCCAGACGTCGATGCAGTGTCGGGGTAGATGTCGTAGCCATTGCAGCACGTCTTGTCCAAGGACAATGGGCAAGTACGCGGTCATCACGTCCTCGGATGCTCCGGCAGCTCGAGCGGCGGTGGTGTAGACGGCTAGCCAACCCCATGGATCCTGCTTAGGTTCATACTTGTCAACATTGGATACCTTGAAGTTGGGAGGCCATTGGATGGCCCTAAGGCGCGGAGTAAGGGCGGACACTCCGCACGTGTCCTCCTGTCGTCGGGGTCGATGCCTGTCCCGGGGAGGGGAGTTGTGATTGTGATTCCTCGACCGTCCCCGGGTGGTTCCGCCAGTTGAAGCCGTTGCCGACTCAGTCCTGGTAGCCTGGCTCTGAGTCGGGGCGCCATGATCCCTGTCGTACTCCTCTCGACGACGAATTTCGTTCTCATGCCGCCGTTCTCGCGAAGCATTGATGGAGCTCCGCGCGTCTCGGCGACTGTTGATGGCGTGACGTAGATCGTTCGGCGGGTGGGCAAGCGGTAGAAGATGGTTGGCCGCTTGGGTGAACAGTCGTCGGTAGCCGTCGGCGTCTGGAGTCCGAGGGAGCCCTTCCGCTATCCGAGCCAGCACCCCTCCGACTTCGCTCGGCGTGTTCATGGCTCGGGCGAAGTCGGGGTTCAGATTGCGCCCGAAGAGTGGATTCTCTCGACGTTGCCTTGCATCCTGCTCAGCCTGTTCCTGAGCTCGTCGGCGATCGCGTCGTCGGGAGTTCCTTCGCTCTCTGAAGACGCGTTCTTCCGGGGTTTCTCCTACCTTCGAGACCTCGTCTCGCGAGACAGGTTGTTCCAGATTCCGCTCCCCGGCCGCGTGATGTCGTCGAACATTCCTGCGCCGGTTCCTTCGTCGACGGGATTCTCGCTGAGGCGGTTCCTCCCCGGGTACAGTCGGCTCGTCGTCGGAGATGGCCGGCGATTCTGCCCTTCCGATGAAGAGGACGTCGGGGTAGAACGACGCTGCCGTCGTGGTGATCTTCTTCCGGGGAGCTGGAGGTTGTACCTCTCCGGTATTTCCGGAGTTTGTTGAGGAAGATTCCTTTTCCGGTGGATCCGCGATACGATGCAGAATTCCTTCTTCGTCCGCTACGAACGAGATTGTTCCGAAGCAGAACATAGATCCGGGGCGTAGGGTGATCTTGCTGTGGAAGGAGATGGCCATTGAGCTAGCTTGGATTGTCGACACACCCCCTACCTGGCGCGCCAGCTGTCGGTGTTTTGGGTCCGACCGCACACCCGGGGTTGCCCCTCAAGGTGTTTTAGGAGTAGGACGGTGTCGACAACTGTAGCAAAATGGTTCGTGCCGATCGCACGAGGGACAGTGGACAAGGTTTACAGGTTCGGGCCGCTTAGAGATGCGTAACACCCTACGTCCTGATGAGTATGCTTGGTGGATGTGATTACAAGAGAGCTCTCTGGATCAAGAATACAGAGAATTGATGTGGATGGCTAAGTGATGGGTCGATCATTCTGAAGGGGTGCCCCCTAGGCCTTATATACTCGACCGTGGGGCAGTACACATGGATAAGATAATAACAAGTGGCTAAAAGATAGTGAACCTCTCGAGATTATCCTTTACGTAACCCTCGCCGACTTATCCTCACGTGGCTTTGTTGCATGGAGGCCCCGACGCGGGAAAGTCGGATCTCTGTTGCGGCCAATGGCTCGACGCCATGGGCCGTCTGGGTTTGTACCAATCCAGCCTCACGTCGCCTTGTGTTGCTGGTTGTCTTTCCCCAGGCCCACGAAAGAATAACCTTACGATTTATTGGGCCCTTAGGCCTTTCGTGAGGTCCTTTACTCTTTTAGTGGACCCGGGGGATATCTGTCCCCCACAGCGTCGGCAAGCTCGGGCTCGTCAAGGAGAACATAGCCCTCGCACACACGCTCGAGGTCGATCTCGTAGTGGGAGGCGACCACGGCCAGTGCCCGCTTCACCCCGAGGTGGACGGCGTCGCGGAGCTCACCCCGCACGTAGCCACGTAGGGCCTGCATACGGGGCCGTGGGGGTCCATTATGAGGGACGTCCACAACATTGAGGTTTCGGAAGAGCTCCACCACTGCATCGCATAGCTCCCTCGACTCCATCACCTTCTGCTCCACGGTCTAGGATAGAGTCCGAGAGGTCTAGGTTGTGGCCTCCAGATCCTTCTTGAGGCCTGGAAAGAGGACGAGGACATCAAGCTGTGGCTAGGAAAAGAGATCAAATCCAAAAATGAAAGGAGGCTTCGGCAAGATACCTCCTATCCGGGCGTTCAAGGCTCGGCCCTCAGACCGTTCGTCCTCTAGGGACTTGGAGAGGGAGTCAGCGTGGAGGGAAGCTTCATCCCGCTCCACTGTCACTTTCTGAAGGTTTTCCTTCACCTGCCTCAGCTCCTCCTCGCGATGGTCTGCCTCTGCCTTCAGGTCATGGACATCGTCCCTCAGTCGATGGACGTTCTCGCGATCAGTCGGACCCTCTTCCTTCAGTCCCTTGCACTAGGACGTCAATGCCGCCACTTCGACGCTCCTCTGTGCCAACTGCTCGTTGGAACGGAGCAGTGCGAGCCGATGGTGCTGCAGCGTGGCTTAGACATCCCGTTCGCGGCGAACAAAAATGGACTTGGAAATCGACCTCGTCATTAGCTACTATGGGAGGAGGGAAACTCTTGTCATCACACTGTGAAGGGGCAAAAAAATTCTTGAAAACAAAGCAATGCCCTTACCTGGGTCACCGCCCTCATCTCGGCCCATAGCTCAACTCTTGTCATCACACTGTGAAGGGGCAAAAAAATTCTTGAAAACAAAGCAATGCCCTTACCTGGGTCACCGCCCTCATCTCGGCCCATAGCTCCCACTACATGAGGTCAACGGGGTGAAAGTCGCCTAGAGGGGAGTGGATAGGCGGAATCTGAAATTTACAACTTAAACACGCTACAAGCCGGGGTTAGCGTTAGAATTAAATCCGAGTCCGAAAGAGAGGGAAAATAAATCAACCAAGAAATAAAGCGGATGAACACGGTGATTTATTTTACCAAGGTTTGGTTCCAAAGAACCTAGTCCCCGTTGAGGTGGTCACAAAGATCGGGTCTCTTTCAACCCTTTCCCTCTCTCAAACGGTCACCTAGACCGAGGGAGCTTTCTCCTTAATCAACCGGTCACTTAGACCCCACAAGGACCACCACACACTTGGTGTCTCTTGCTTTGATTACAGGTCACTTGAGAATAAGAATGGGAATAGAAGAAAGCACGATTGCAAAAGCCAAGCGACAAGAGCGACAAATAACACACGGATCACACTCTCTCTCAAGTCACTAATCACTAATGATCACTTGTCTCAGTTGTGGAACTTGGAGAGATTGGAAGCTTTGATTGTGTCTTGGAATGGATTGCTAGCTCTTATATTGAATGTGAGAGATTGGAATGCTTGGATGAAGTGAATGGAGGTGGTTGGGGTTGTATTTATAGCCCCCAACCACTTCCTAGCTGTTGCTCCTTTTCTGCCGACCGCGGACAGTCCACGCCCCTGGTCCGAACGGTCCGCCCCTGCACATCAACGACTAAAAACGCAACAGTCAGCAGTAACGGCTATATCAACAGCTATTTTGCATTTAATGCGTCATCAGATGTCAGATAAAGGCAGTCGCGGACGGTCCGGTCGTGCACCCCGGACGGTCCGCGAGGACGCTAAAAATACATTTTATCGAACCCGTCACCTTCGGGTTTTCTGGTTTTCACCGACCGGACGGTCCGCGCCTGAGGCCGGACAGTCCGCGCTTGGTCTCGGACGGTGCTTGCTTCTCCATCGGACGGTCCGCAGTGTAGACTTGTGTTTCTACAGTGTTCCTGTCCGAGGGTCACCTTGGTGCCGTGGACGGTCCGCCGCAAGGACCTGGACGGTCCGCGCTTAGGTGTTTTTCCAAAAAGCTTCTCCTGTCCGAAATAATCTACGGTATCCCGGACAGTCGATTTAGAATAGTTGTAGATGAACTTATGCACCTGTGAAATGATCAACTAGGCAAACTGGTTAGTCCATAAGGTTTCTGATGGTCGTCAAACACCAAAATCGATTATAGGAAATATTGAGACTATTTCCCTTTCAGGGGATGAAGTATGGATCGCCCTCGATGGACATCCACGCTAGGGTCAGTCCTCCCCATATCGAGGGATCCGACACAGCGCGGACGAGGTCACTGCTACCCCCTAAGAGAGGAGGCTCGATGACGATCTCGTCGTTGAGCATCCCCCCGTCGAGCTCCATCCTGGGAGGATCCGAGGGACCGGCCTCCTCGGCGTGCCACGTCCCCGAGCTCGGCGCAACTTCGGGGGTGTCGGGGATGGCACATAGGAGGTCAGAGACCGTGGGTGACGCTGCACCCGGCGCAGCATCCCCCGCCTCTGCCCCATCCCCGGAGGAGACGGTGATGGCCTCCGTCGGCTACACGGGGCACGTGGGCACCACCTCGGACGCGGCGGTGTCGGGCTCGACCGGTGCCCTAGAAGCAGGCTCAGCCACCTCAGCGCCCTCCTGAGGTGTCCCCGGGGTAGAATGGGGGTGGGACAAGGTCCCCATGGATGTTCCGGCACCGCGCTTCACCGCCTTGTTGGCAGTAAAGGTTGGCGCATGGGCTCGGCGTTTGGAGCTAAGGACAAGACGACAGTCAGAGAAAAAGCCTTACACATAAGACATTTTCATATTTCGACAACTTACCTGGAGACAGTGAAAGCATCTAGGCCCCTGGTTAGTTTTAGTGATTAATGACAACGTAATATTATATGTGACTAACGTGTGTTTTGCAGAGACAAATGATAAGTTAGGTCGCATGACAGGTAGAAGTACTACAACGGTGAAAACAATCCCGGACATAAGAACTTGAAGCGACGGCTAAAACGACGAAACAAAAGGTGAAGGTCTACGGAGTCCGAGTGTCAAGGAGATGTGGACACTCGCATTTTAGTTAGGTCTTTTATTCTCTTTTAGCCGTACTATAAAGAGGGGTTGTCGATGAGTAGTTTGACCAAGAGAGTTCTAGTGTAGTGTTGGTGCACAATCACACTCATACACAGTGCTAGGTGTCACTCTAGAACTCACACTCAAGTTAGAACGAAAACCGATTTGAAAAACAGCTGAAAAACAAGAGTTAGTGTTTCTGGCGTTGGGGCACCGGACTGTCCGGTGTGCACCGGACTGTCCGGTGCACCCTCTGCCAGGTGGGGCCAGGCTGGTCCGCGGCAGAAGCTTTCCCCTCCGCAGAAACCCGAGAGCGCAGCTTTCAGAGTTGAATTTTAGTGGCTCACCGGACACCGCACCGGACTGTCCGGTGTGCACCGGACAGTGAACTGTTCATTGTCCGGTGCGCCACGAGTCCAACGGCTATCTGTCAGAACTAGCCGTTGGAAACGACCGTTGGCGCACTGGTGGCGCACCGTTGGCGCACCGGTGGCGCACCGGACTGTCCGGTGCGCCATCGCGCAGTAAATTGCCTGTAACGGCTAGTTGGTGGGTGAGGGCTATTTATACCCCCTCCACCCACCATATTCATTGTCTTGCACTCCACATTTATTCCAGCACATTGCTAGAGCTTTGCAAGCACCAAAAGCCTAGTGAGGAGATTAGAGAATCATAATCCGCGTTTGTTCCTCATTAGCGCTAGTGAGAGCCACCTAGAGCACACACCACTTGCATTAGGCTTCTCTTGGTCAAGCGAAAGTCTACGGCTTGTTACTCTTGGTGATCGGCATCACCTAGACGGCTTGGTGGTGTTGGGAGCTCGGTGATCACCGTGAAGATCTTGTTGGTGACCCGACTCAAGTTTGTAAGCGGTCTCGAGGGATCCACCGTGCCGGAGTGGCAAAGGATCATCTCGTAGTGAGCACTTGGTTCTTGCGAGGACCAAGGGGGAGCGATACCCTTGCGCGGGTGCTCCAACGAGGACTAGTGGAGAGTGCCGACTCTTCGATACCTCGGGAAAAATTGGAGGAGTCTTCTAAACTTTGCTTTACCTTCCGCACTTAATTCAAGCACTTTACATTGTGTATTTGTTTAGCAAGTATTTGAAGTATTATCTTAGCTTTGTTGCATTTCTAGTATTATATTCTTAGTGCTAATTGTTGGGGTGAAGTTGGGCTCTTGCTTATCTCTTGCTTAGGTTTTAATTAGTGTTGATTTTTAGAAAAGCCCAATTCACCCCCCCCCCTCTTGGGCATCGTGATCCTTTCAATTGGTATCAAAGCCTTGTTGCTCATAGATTAGCTTAACCGCTTGAGTTACGATGTCCGGTGGGGATGGACCTCCTCCCGTTTTTGATGGTGACGATTTTCCTTATTGGAAAATTCGTATGGAAGCATACTTAGAGGCTATAGACATTGGTGTCTATAGAGCCGCCACACAAGGGTTCCCCGAACCTAGAGATCCCACAAATCTTGTAGGTGATGAGTTCAATTATGATAAATGGAATGCTAAGGCCAAAAACACCCTTTTTAGAGGCCTTTGCAAAGATGTGTTCAATAGAGTAAGAAATCATAAAAATGCTCATGATTTGTGGATGGACATTTGTGCTCTACACGAAGGAACTAGAAGTGAACGTGAGGAAAGATATCACATAGCCATGCGAAAGTTAAATTCTTTTGAAATGCTTACTAATGAAAATGCAAATGCTATGTACTCACGACTTAATATTCTTGTAGAGGAAGTCAATGGATTGGGGCTTACTCAAATCTCACAACCGGATGTTGTGAGGAAGATTCTCAGTGTCCTCCCAATAGACAAATATGGACACATTGTCACTGTGCTACATCAAATGGATCTTTCGGTTACCACACCTACACAAATTTTGGGAAAGATCAATGCCCATGAAATGTACATGCACATCAACGACAAAGAAGAATCATCTTCCAAAAGAAAGGATTTGGCTCTCAAAGCAAATCATGAAAGAAAAGGAAAAGCAAGAATACAAGTTGAGGAAGAATCCTCAAGTGATGATGACCTTGATGCAAACATTGCCTTGATGGTAAGGAAGACCACCAAGATGTTGAAGAAGCTAAATAGAGAAGGCATCAAATTTGATTCAAGAAAGAAGAAGTTCTTTTCCAACAAAAGAAAGCCCATTTCTGAGATGGACTGCTACAACTGTGGTGAGCTTGGTCATCTTGCTCATCAATGCAACAAGCCCAAGAAGAACAAGTTCAAGGGCAAGAAAGAAGATGACAGCGATGATGAAAAGAAGGAAAAGAAATTCTTCAAGAGGAAGGATGGAAAGCAAAAGAAGTTTCACCAGAAGAAGAATGGAAAGGCATATATTGTTGGCGACTGGCTCACCGACATCGAATCATCAAGTGGGTCTTCTTCAAGTGAAGAAGAAAATGATGAAAAAGTTGCCGCCATCGCCGAGGACTTCTCTTCACCACCACCATCGCCATCATCTACTTCTCACCTGTGCCTCATGGCTAGGGGTGAACGGAAGGTACAAAATGATATTAATATTGCTGATGATAGTGATAGTGATAGTGATGAAGAATTTGCTTCACCTTCATATGATGAGTTAGCTGACTTACTTAAAGAATATACTCAAATCATTAGAAAGTCAAAAGCTAAATGTGATAGGTTGAAAAATGAAAATGAATCTTTAAATGCCAAGTATGACATAGTTATAAAGGCTAGTGATGAAATAAAAGAAGAAAATAAAACTATGTCATCAACTGTAAATAAGCTCACAAACTCCCTAAAAGATGCTAAGGAAAAATATGACAAATTAAATGAAGCTAATAGGGAGTTGCAAAATAGACTAGTAAAGATCAAGGAAGAATATACTCAAATTAAATTTGATCATGACAATCTTCTTGTTGAAAATGAACTTTTATCTTGCAAAACACATGAGGCTATTAACCCTGTTGTCAAGTTTGATGTAGCAACCTCATGTGATGATTTGTTTCAAGAAGAGCAAACTAGTCTACATGCTGAATTGACTGAAAAAGTTGAAGTCCTGACCTTAGACAACCAAAAATTGAAGAATTACTTGACTGATGCAACTACTAGAGGAAAAATTGCTATTGAGAACAATGATTTCAACAATGAGTTGGCAGTGGATAATCAAAGGCTTAAGAATGAGGTCAAGAAACTAAAAAGTGAAAATGAACATCTTGCAACAAGTGTGCAAAAGTTCAACAAGGGTCAATACCTTCAAAACGAGCTGCTTATGAACACTGTTATGAAAAATAACAAGAGTGGTATTGGATACAATGCTTTTGTGCAAAAGAAAGCTATCACTCAATACAAACCAAAGCAGACTCACAAGCCTATCAAATGCTTTGAGTGTGGAAATGAAGGTCATTTTGCCCACAACTGCAAAGCCAAACCACCAACTCCCTTGCCTAAGCACTCAAGACCATTTGCTTTCAATGCTCACTATGTTCTAAGAAAGGTTGCAAATGGAAAGGTTAAGGTCACATTCCTAGGTCCACCAAACAAGAATAGACCTAGATAAATCTGGGTGGCAAAGTCCTTAATTGAGAGAGTCACTGGTCCTATGCAATATAGGGCCCTCAAAACTCAAGCTTGAATTGTCTGTGAATGTAGGTGAACTACAAGACCGGTGGAAGCCATTGGGTTATTGACAGTGGATGCACACAACATATGATAGGCAACCCACGGATGTTCACCTCACTAGATGAAAATGTTGATGGACAAGATAAAATCACATTTGGAGACAATTCAAAAGGAAAAGTGCAAGGACTTGGCAAGGTGGCAATCTCAAATGATTTATCAATATCAAATGTTCTCTTAGTTGCACCTTTGAGCTTCAATTTATTATCAGTGGGTCAACTCTGTGATCTTGGACTTCAATGCTTATTCACTCCAACAGAGGTTATTGTAACAAAGATGGATGATGAATCAATGGTATTCAAGGGATTTAGATACAACAACCTCTACTTAGTGGATTTCACTTCAGATGATGCAGACTTAAGAACTTGCCTCTTCACCAAAGCTTGTCTTGGATGGCTTTGGCATAGGAGGCTTGCACATGTTGGGATGAGCACACTCAAGAAGGTATTAAAGAAAGATATGGTTAGAGGATTAAAGGATGTGGTGTTTGAAAAAGACAAGCCATGCAGTGCATGTCAAGCTGGAAAGCAAGTTGCTAATACACATCCCACTAAAGCTTTCATGTCAACATCAAGGCCACTGGAACTACTTCATATGGATTTGTTTGGGCCTACAAATTATGTCAGTGCCGGTGGCAACCTCTACTGTCTAGTGATTGTTGATGACTTCTCAAGATACACTTGGGTGTTCTTTCTCCATGACAAATCTGAAGTTGCATCTATATTCAAGAAGTTTGCCAAGAAAGCACAAAATGAATTTGATTGCAAGATTAAGAAAATTAGAAGTGACAATGGCAAAGAATTTGACAACACCAACATTCATGAGTACTGTGATGAAATTGGGATCAAACATGAAGTATCTGCCACATACACACCTCAACAAAATGGAGTTGTTGAAAGGAAAAACAGGACCTTGATCACTCTTGCAAGAACAATGATTGATGAGTATAACACACCGGAGAGGTTTTGGGCCGAAGCTGTCAACACTGCTTGTTATGCATCAAACAGGCTATTTCCTCACCGGCTACTTGAGAAGACTCCTTATGAACTGCTAAATGGGAAAAAGCCAGACGTCTCCTTCTTCCGGGTGTTTGGGTGCAAATGCTACATCTACAAGAAATGCCATCACCTAGGGAAGTTTCAAAGACGTTGTGATATTGGTTTTCTTTTGGGTTATTCATTAAAGTCCAAAGCATATCGAGTATTCAACCATGCCACTGGTATGGTAGAAGAAACATATGATGTGGAATTTGATGAGACTAATGGCTCCCAAGGAGCACTTGAAAATCTTGATGATGTAGGTGATGAGCCACTAAGGGAAGCAATGAAGAACATGCCTATTGGAGTTATCAAACCTAAAGAAGATGAAGAAGAAGTGCAAATCATTGACAGGCCTTCTTCATCAAATGTACCACAAGATGATGAAAAAGATGAGAGGCATGCAAATGAAGATACATTTGTCTCTCATGAACAAGCAAGGGTACAAGCCGAAGATGTTGATGCTCCAGGATCTTCTTCCCAAGTGGTTAACAGGAGAAACTCATCACTACTTCAAGCTCATCCTCAAAACCAAATCATCGGGAGTCCTTCTCAAGGGGTTATTACTCGATCACATAGACATGCTTCTTTTATTGAACATCACTCTTTTGTTTCTTGTGTTGAGCCTACTTGTATAGATGAGGCGCTACAGGATTCGGACTGGGTGAATGCCATGCATGAAGAACTTAACAACTTCACCCGTAACGAAGTTTGGACCCTGGAGAAGCCTCCACAAGATGCAAGAATCATTGGAACAAAGTGGGTGTTCAGAAACAAACAAGATGATCAAGGTGTAATTGTAAGAAACAAGGCAAGACTTGTCGCGAAGGGATTCTCTCAAGTTGAAGGCTTAGATTTTGGAGAGACCTTTGCACCGGTTGCTCGACTGGAAGCCATCCGTATCCTACTTGCATATGCATCATGCTATGATATAAAACTTTATCAAATGGATGTAAAAAGTGCATTTTTAAATGGCTACATAAATGAACTTGTATATGTTGAGCAACCGCCTGGATTTGAAGACCCTAGATATCCTAACCATGCTTACAGGTTGTCCAAGGCGCTTTATGGTCTAAAGCAAGCTCCAAGGGCTTGGTATGAGCGCCTTCGCGACTTCCTCATCGAAAAGGGCTTCAAGATCGGGACCGTCGACACAACTCTCTTCACAAAGAAACATAACGGTGATATTTTCATTTGTCAAGTATATGTTGATGATATAATCTTTGGCTCGACAAATGACTATCATTGCAAGGAATTTGGTGAGTTGATGTCGAAGGAGTTCGAGATGTCAATGATTGGTGAGCTAACATACTTCCTCGGCTTTCAAGTCAAGCAAATGAAAGATGGTAACTTTCTCTCACAAGAGAAGTATACCAAAGACTTGTTGAAAAGGTTCAACATGGAGAAGTGCAAACCAATCAAGACCCCCATGCCTACAAATGGACATCTCGACTTAGATGAGGGAGGTAACCCGGTTAATCAAACTCTCTACCGTTCTATGATTGGTAGTTTATTATACCTTACCGCATCTAGGCCTGATATTATGTTTAGTGTCTGCATGTGTGCTAGATTTCAATCTAATCCTAAGAAAGCTCATCTTCGCGCTGTTAAGAGAATTCTTAGGTATCTCAGGCACACCACAAGTGTTGGTCTGTGGTATCCCAAAAGAGCTACTTTTGATTTAATTGGCTATTCTGATTCGGATTATGCCGGTTGCAAAATTGATAGGAAAAGTACCTCTGGGGGATGCCATCTGCTTGGCAGATCACTAGTTTCATGGACATCCAAAAAGCAAAACAGTGTTGCCTTGTCAACTGCCGAAGCGGAATACATTGCCGCGGGTGCTTGTTGCACACAGATTTTATATATGAAACAAACCCTTCTAGACTATGGCATAGTTCTAGATAAGGTACCTTTGTTGTGTGACAATGAGAGTGCTGTTAAAATTGCTAATAATCCTGTTCAACACTCTCGCACTAAGCACATTGATATCCGTCATCACTTCCTTAGAGATCATGTTGCTAAAGGAGATATCATTTTAGAAGGAGTGAGGTCGGAAGATCAATTAGCGGATATTTTCACTAAGCCACTTGATAAGACCCGCTTTTGCATGTTGAGGAATGAACTAAATATTCTTGATCTCAGAAATTTTATGTAAAATATCAAATGGTGTTGTCAAGCCTGCATTGCATGTTTAAATTCCTTGTATTGCATCTAGGGCTTGTCTAACCTAGTTAAGATAACCGCCAACAAAGCGAGTGAAAAAGCTTAACTCGGGTCAAACTTGACAAGTCTTAGTTTTTAAGCTTTTAGCACTTGAATTCTTACTTTTTATGCAATTATTGGTTCTTGAAATATGCATGAGGTACTGCACTTAGGGGGAGTATTCAAAACTCAAATCTCTTATAAAAACCCCTAGTGCAAGCCAAAATGCAAATTTCACCATTTGCCTATTTTCTCTAAAAATTATCTAGCCTATGGCAAAATATTTTGAAAAGTATATGAGGGTGCCAATACCTGTCCCAACAAGTGTTATTTTGTGTGATTATAAGTTGGGATTTGGTTTGGTTGGGAGTTAGATAGAAATTCAAAATTTTCAAAACTCTCCTCTGTCTGGGCTCACCGGACAGTCCGGTGTGCACCGGACACTGCACTGTGCAATGTCCGGTGCACCGGCAGCCGCGCGCTAAATCAGATTTCCTGTGCGCTGTCCGGTGGTTCACCGGATAGCTACTGTGCGCTGTCCGGTGTGCACCGGACAGGCGCTGTAGACTGTCCGGTGCGCCCATCTCGCGTTTTTAAAAAAAGGCCTCCAGCCCGCGACCGAGCCAGAGGCTCATTTCACAGGCGTGCCAGCGCCCGCTCTCTGTCTCTATCTCTGTCTAGCGATTTCCCCTCCCCCGCCGGCGATCTCCAGCCACCGGCGGTCACCGTTCCCGACTGGGCTCCGGCGACCCCGTCTCCCTCTTCTTCTCCCTCGGTGAGCAACTCTGGCTCCCTCTCCCTCTCTGTTCACTGCCAGTAATGTGGGGGACAGATATCCCCCGGGTCCACTAAAAGAGTAAAGGACCTCACGAAAGGCCTAAGGGCCCAATAAATCGTAAGGTTATTCTTTCGTGGGCCTGGGGAAAGACAACCAGCAACACAAGGCGACGTGAGGCTGGATTGGTACAAACCCAGACGGCCCATGGCGTCGAGCCATTGGCCGCAACAGAGATCCGACTTTCCCGCGTCGGGGCCTCCATGCAACAAAGCCACGTGAGGATAAGTCGGCGAGGGTTACGTAAAGGATAATCTCGAGAGGTTCACTATCTTTTAGCCACTTGTTATTATCTTATCCATGTGTACTGCCCCACGGTCGAGTATATAAGGCCTAGGGGGCACCCCTTCAGAACGATCGACCCATCACTTAGCCATCCACATCAATTCTCTGTATTCTTGATCCAGAGAGCTCTCTTGTAATCACATCCACCAAGCATACTCATCAGGACGTAGGGTGTTACGCATCTCTAAGCGGCCCGAACCTGTAAACCTTGTCCACTGTCCCTCGTGCGATCGGCACGAACCATTTTGCTACAGTTGTCGACACCGTCCTACTCCTAAAACACCTTGAGGGGCAACCCCGGGTGTGCGGTCGGACCCAAAACACCGACAGCTGGCGCGCCAGGTAGGGGGTGTGTCGACAATCCAAGCTAGCTCAATGGCCATCTCCTTCCACAGCAAGATCACCCTACGCCCCGGATCTATGTTCTGCTTCGGAACAATCTCGTTCGTAGCGGACGAAGAAGGAATTCTGCATCGTATCGCGGATCCACCGGAAAAGGAATCTTCCTCAACAAACTCCGGAAATACCGGAGAGGTACAACCTCCAGCTCCCCGGAAGAAGATCACCACGACGGCAGTGTCGTTCTACCCCGACGTCCTCTTCATCGGAAGGGCAGAATCGCCGGCCATCTCCGACGACGAGCCGACTGTACCCGGGGAGGAACCGCCTCAGCGAGAATCCCGTCGACGAAGGAACCGGCGCAGGAATGTTCGACGACATCACGCGGCCGGGGAGCGGAATCCGGAACAACCTGTCTCGCGAGACGAGGTCTCGGAGGTAGGAGAAACCCCGGAAGAACGCGTCTTCAGAGAGCGAAGGAACTCCCGACGACGCGATCGCCGACGAGCTCAGGAACAGGCTGAGCAG
This sequence comes from Zea luxurians, assembly GCA_029449295.1. Classification (NCBI taxonomy): domain Eukaryota; kingdom Viridiplantae; phylum Streptophyta; class Magnoliopsida; order Poales; family Poaceae; genus Zea; species Zea luxurians. The sequence continues at coordinate 11,567,231 of JAOPSE010000043.1, read as the reverse complement.
GATGCAAGGCAACGTCGAGAGAATCCACTCTTCGGGCGCAATCTGAACCCCGACTTCGCCCGAGCCATGAACACGCCGAGCGAAGTCGGAGGGGTGCTGGCTCGGATAGCGGAAGGGCTCCCTCGGACTCCAGACGCCGACGGCTACCGACGACTGTTCACCCAAGTGGCCAACCATCTTCTACCGCTTGCCCACCCGCCGAACGATCTACGTCACGCCATCAACAGTCGCCGAGACGCGCGGAGCTCCATCAATGCTTCGCGAGAACGGCGGCATGAGAACGAAATTCGTCGTCGAGAGGAGTACGACAGGGATCATGGCGCCCCGACTCAGAGCCAGGCTACCAGGACTGAGTCGGCAACGGCTTCAACTGGCGGAACCACCCGGGGACGGTCGAGGAATCACAATCACAACTCCCCTCCCCGGGACAGGCATCGACCCCGACGACAGGAGGACACGTGCGGAGTGTCCGCCCTTACTCCGCGCCTTAGGGCCATCCAATGGCCTCCCAACTTCAAGGTATCCAATGTTGACAAGTATGAACCTAAGCAGGATCCATGGGGTTGGCTAGCCGTCTACACCACCGCCGCTCGAGCTGCCGGAGCATCCGAGGACGTGATGACCGCGTACTTGCCCATTGTCCTTGGACAAGACGCGCTGCAATGGCTACGACATCTACCCCGACACTGCATCGACGTCTGGGGAGACTTCAGTCGGCGTTTCACCGCCAACTTCCAGTCCCTCTCCGACAAGCCGGCGCAGCCGTGGGACCTTAAATCTATCAAGCGCCGGGGGGACGAAACTCTCCGGTCATACCTCAAAAGGTTTCAAACCATGAGGAATCGTATCCCTGATGTCACGGAGGCGGCCGTGATCGAGGACTTCTACCGAGGATCTAATGACTCGGCTTTTGTCCGAGCCATACTACAAAGGGCGCCGACCACCTCGGAGGAGCTGTTCCGGGAAGCCGACCTCTACATCACCGCCGACGAGCGAGCCCAGGACCTCATCGGAGGAGCGAAGCCCGCGCCGGCAGCACCACGGCGCGACACGAACCAGCAACCTGACAAGCGGTGGGAGAAGAGGCCACGCGAAGAAGTACACGCCGCCGGACCACCTGCCACTCGCGCTCGAGGAGGACCTCGTGGAGGCGAACGCACACTGGACGACATCCTCGACGCCCAGTGCCCGTACCACAAGGACATGCGCCACACTCTTCGTAACTGCCGGGACTTCAAGCACTCCGTCGGACACGGCCGACCCTTCCAACCTCTACCTCCTCCTCCGCCGAGGGGAGGACCAGACGAACCACGACAACCCCATCGGCAGGAGGAGGGAGGAGGAGGAGGAGCTTTCCCGCGCGTTGACAGGGAGGTCAACGTCATCTTCGGCGGACACGGATCACAGGAGAGCAGAAGACAGCAAAAGCTCAATGATCGCCAGATACTGGTGGCGACCATCGGCCCTCCCGCCCCATACCGATGGTCGGAGCACCCGATCACCTTCACTCGGGCGGATCAATGGCTTAACTTCGACCACCCGGGCAAGTACCCGCTTCTCGTCGATCCGGTGATCCGAGAGAGCCGGGTGAAAAAGGTGTTAGTGGACGGGGGGAGCAGCATCAACATCACCTTCCCCCGGACACTCCAAAGCTTGGGAGTTCATCTCAAAGAGCTCCACGAGTCGGACACTCCTTTCTTCGGCATCGTGCCGACGGAAGGGGAATACCCGCTGGGCCACCTCTACATGCCGGTCACCTTCGGAACTCCGGAGAACTACAGAACCGAGTTCTTGAGGTTTGAAGTGGCAAACTTCGACTGCGGGTACAACGCCATCATTGGGAGGCCAGGACTGGCCAAGTTCATGGCCATCCCGCATTACACGTACATGATACTGAAGATGCCAGGGCCACAAGGGATCATAACTGTGCGCGCCGACCTCCAAGGCGCCGCAGAATGTTTCCGAGTGGCTATTCAAGCAGCCCTCACCGCCAAGCCGTCGACAGCTCCCTCCGCAATGGCGAACTCTAAGCCTGAGGAGGACCTCGCAATACCGGCAAATGAAGCTCAGACCGCGACCTCTATGCGGCCAACTGAAGAAACCAAGAGAATCAACCTGGGGTTCGCTGATGAGCGCAAGACGGCCATCATCAGCTCCAGTTTGGATGACAAATAGGAAAGCGCGCTCGTCCAGTTTCTGCAAGATAACCGAGATGTATTCGCATGGCAACCTGCGGATATGCCGGGAGTCCCGAGAGAACTGGCCGAGCACAAACTGAAGGTCTTTCCCCAGGCAAGGCCGATTCGACAGAAACTACGTCGTTTCACGCCTGATAAGAGGGAAGCCATTCGCGCCGAGTTAGCTCGCTTGGTCGCGGCTGGATTCATTAGAGAAGTATTACATCCTGAGTGGTTAGCTAATCCTGTTCTTGTACTCAAAAAGAATAAAGTGGACTGGCGCATGTGTGTTGATTATACTGATCTCAACAAACACTGTCCGAAGGATCCCTTCGGGCTCCCGAGGATAGATCAGGTGGTGGACTCCACCGCTGGATGTTCTATGCTGTCTTTCTTGGATTGCTATTCCGGGTATCATCAGATCAGTCTGGCAAAGGAAGATGAAGAAAAAACGGCATTCATTACTCCATTTGGCGCTTTCTGTTATACCTCCATGCCGTTTGGCCTCAAAAACGCTGGAGCGACTTACCAGAGAGCTATTCAAACATGCTTAGCCGATCACTGGGGCAAGCGTGTGGAGGCTTATGTGGATGACGTGGTGATCAAAACACAGGACTCAAAAGACTTCATCGAAGATTTGCAACTGGTTTTCAACAGCCTGAGGCGGTATAGATGGAAGCTTAATCCCGAGAAATGTGTTTTTGGGGTACCAGCCGGAAAGTTGCTCGGATTTATTGTCAGCCACCGGGGAATTGAAGCTAATCCAGATAAGATTGAAGCTATCATGAAGATGGAAGCACCTCGATCGCAGAAGAAGGTTCAGCGACTTACGGGATGCATGGCGGCTTTAAGCAGATTCATATCTAGGCTGGGAGAAAAAGGATTGCCGTTTTACAAATTACTCAAGAAGGTGGATAAATTTCAGTGGACTTCAGAAGCACAAGAAGCTCTAGATGCTCTGAAAAAATTCTTGACGACACCGCCAGTACTGAAACCACCTCGGCGAGCTACATCAGATCAACCGGCTGAAGATTTGCTAATGTACATCTCTTGCACGACTCACGTGGTAAGCACCGCGTTAGTAGTCGAGCGAGCGGAAGAAGGGCACGCCTATCCAGTGCAACATCCTGTATACTTCATCAGTGAAGTCCTTGGCCCCTCAAAGAAAAAGTATTCTCAAGTTCAGAAGCTATTGTATGCAGTACTTCTAACTGCCCGCAAGCTGCGTCACTACTTTGACGACCACAAAGTCATAGTAGTCACAAGTTTTCCAATAGGGGATATTCTTCACAACAAGGAAGCCATCGGTCGAATAGCCAAGTGGGCCTGTGAGCTGGGATCTCATGACATCGAGTTTCGGCCTCGCACTGCCATCAAAACCCAAGCACTGGTTGATTTTGTGTCAGAATGGACTGAACAACAGGTACCAGACAACCCGGAGATTGCAGAAGTATGGCGGATGTATTTTGATGGCTCACTCAAGCTGCAGGGAGCAGGAGCGGGGATTCTTTTCACTGCACCAGGAGGCGAACACCTCAAGTACGCCCTCCAGCTGTTATTCCCGGCCTCCAATAATGCAGCCGAGTATGAAGCCTTGATCCATGGACTGAATATTGCCGTGTCGTTGGGCGTCAAAAGATTAATGGTGTATGGGGATTCTCTGGTAGTCATCAGCCAGATAAATAAGGAGTGGGATTGCTCAAACGATTCGATGGGAAGATACTGCACTGCCGTCCGAAAACTGGAAGATAAATTCGAGGGTCTAGAATTTCATCATGTGGAGAGAGATCGGAACGCGGCAGCCGATGTACTGTCCAAGCTAGGGTCCAGTCGAGCTCAGGTCCCACCCGGGGTTTTTGTGCAAGAAATTCTGCAGCCAAGTATCTCATCGGGTCAAATGGAAGAATGCAACATCATAGATCAACCCGAGTCAGATCCCGATGACTGGAGAAAGCCAATCATTAAGTACATAAGGAATGAAGAAGAACCAGATGATAAAAACTCGGCAGAGCGCATTGCGAGACAGTCAGCTCACTATACACTTATTGGGGAAACATTATACAGAAGGGGTGCGTCAGGCGTCTTCATGAAGTGCATTCTCCCATCCACTGGAAAACAACTCTTAGAAGAAGTCCACGCTGGGCAATGTGGGATACATGCAGCCTCCAGAACGCTAGTTGGGAAGGTCTTCAGGTCAGGATTTTATTGGCCAACAGCAAAGAATGATGCAGCCGAGTTAGTTCAGAGGTGCGAAGCCTGCCAATACTTGTCGAAGCAACAACACCTGCCAGCACAGCAGCTGCAGACCATACCAGTGACCTGGCCTTTTGCATGCTGGGGGCTGGATATGATTGGACCTTTCAAGAAAGCTCAAGGGGGATATACTCATGTATTGGTAGCAATTGACAAGTTCACTAAATGGATAGAGTTCAAGCCCATTGCCTCCTTAACCTCGGCCAAGGCTGTGGAATTCATACAAGATATAATATTCAGATTTGGGATACCAAACAGCATCATAACTGACTTAGGATCCAACTTCACAAGTTCAGAGTTTTTTGACTTCTGCGAGCAGAAGAGCATTCAGATCAAGTATGCATCTGTAGCCCATCCGAGAGCCAACGGGCAAGTTGAGCGAGCTAACGGGATGATATTGGATGCACTCAGGAAAAAGATTTTTGATAAGAATGAAAAATTCGCAGGGAAGTGGATAAGGGAATTACCCTATGTTGTTTGGAGCCTAAGAACCCAACCCAGCCGAGCTTTGCATGGAAACACTCCTTTCTTCATGGTCTATGGGTCGGAGGCAGTGCTGCCTGCTGATCTCAAGTTTGGGGCGCCAAGGCTGATTTTTGAAAGCATAGCAGAAGCTGAGACCACCAGGCTGGAGGACATAGACGTACTCGAGGAAGAACGGCTAAGCGCAGTAATCCAGTCAGCAAGATACCAGCAGACTCTAAGGCGCTATCACGACAAGGCTGTGCGGCAACGATCCTTTTCAGTAGGGGAGCTCGTCCTTCGCCGAATTCTAACGGGAGAAAGACGACACAAGTTATCACCCTTATGGGAAGGACCCTTCATAGTAGCAGAAGTCACTCGGCCCGGATCATATCGCCTCACTCAGATGGATGGCACGGAAGTCGGGAACTCTTGGAACATAGAACACTTGAGAAAGTTTTATCCTTAGCCGTACCTCAAAACTGCTGGATAACAATGATGTACTCTGTAAAGTGGAAATATGTCATCAATAAAGAAAAGGTTTCAAGGATACTCAATTTATTTACGATTGGCTTGCATTCTTACTTAACTCAGGGTGACCACTATGCCCTGCTAACGGAGCAATCGACTTAAGTCGGCAACGACTTAAGGCGGTGTGACATGCTCACTCTTACTTAACTCGGGGTGACCACTATGCCCTGCTAACGGAGCAATCGACTTAAGTCGGCAACGACTTAAGGCGGTGTGACATGCTCACGCTTACTTAACTCAGGGTGACCACTATGCCCTGCTAACGGAGCAATCGGCTTAAGTCGGCAATGACTTAAGGCGGTGCAACATGCTCACGCTTACTTAACTCGGGGTGACCACTATGCCCTGCTAACGGAGCAATCGACTTAAGTCGGCAACGACTTAAGGCGGTGTGACATGCTCACTCTTACTTAACTCGGGGTGACCACTATGCCCTGCTAACGGAGCAATCGACTTAAGTCGGCAACGACTTAAGGCGGTGTGACATGCTCACGCTTACTTAACTCAGGGTGACCACTATGCCCTGCTAACGGAGCAATCGGCTTAAGTCGGCAATGACTTAAGGCGGTGCAACATGCTCACGCTTACTTAACTCGGGGTGACCACTATGCCCTGCTAACGGAGCAATCGACTTAAGTCGGCAACGACTTAAAGCGGTGTGACATGCTCACGCTTTACTTAACCCAGGGCGATCACTATGCCCAGCTAACGAAGCAACCAACTCCAGTTGGCGTCTACTTAAGACCAATGCAACATGCTCTCGCCTATTTAATTCAGGGGATGATTTCCATATCCCACAGACAAAATTCATAGTCATCATGCATCATAACTACCAAACTCATTAACTAAAAAATTCTGATACAATAAGTGAATAACTATGTCATTCAAATAAACTGGTGTCTTCTAACAAATGTTCAATCATGCAAGCTGCGCGCTCGGAGCACGCGAAATGTTTTCTCTATTTTGCAATGTCTTTTCCAGGAGCAGTCGACGAAGAAGGACGACTCGAGGAGTCAGGGGCAGCGTTCACGTCAGCCCTTATATCTTCAGGAACGACTACGCCAGGTCTCCTCATCAGAATTCGTCCCGCTCGAATGGCCTTATCCATGGCCCTATCGCGCTGGGCTCTCAGAGTATTGGAAGTCTCTTCAGCAACCTTGACAGCCGACTGGGCAGCCTCTAGCTCCTGGGTAACAGATTTTTTGGAAGCACGCAGATTCTTGATGACAACGTCTTTAGCTGATATCAACTCCCGAAGGCGAATCACATCATCCAAGGACTCCTGCAGCTTATAGCGAAGATTGTTCAACTCCTCCATGGAAAAGCGATGACTCCTCTCCAGAATAGTCAACGAGTTGCTAGAATCTCGATACAACCTATCAAGATTGTCACGAGAAGCAGCAAGGATGCGTTTTTCCTCCTGCAAGCGCAAATCAGTTCCTTCAGAAAACCAGGCAAACAATAGGAGAATATCAAGTCAAAAGCACAGTTTCGTATTTCACCTTTTCAGAGTCTAGCTGAGCATGCAGGGAAGAACTCAACGCGCTGGCATCATCTAAGGCGGCAGAGACTTGGCTCAGCTCAATCTGACCTTGAGAATACTTTTCCTCAAGATCAGTGCATCGCTGAGACAATTCAGCCCGTTCTTGAGAATGTTTTTCCTCAAGCAATGTAATCTGTCGAGTCATTCCTAGCGAAGGATAACCAAACAAAGCGAGGTCAGAAGGTAAAACAGTCCACAACAAGCACGAAGAAAAGAAAAAAGGGGCACTAACCAGCGTTAGTCGCCTCCAACTCGGATACACGGCGATGAAGAGACACCGGATTCCAACACGAAAAGGATGAAGCTACTTCCGGGATAGGAGCACCATGCAATTTCAGCTGACTGGTCATCCCATCCACCAAAACCTGATGAGAAGAGCAGATGAGCATAATGGCAAGAGTTCATGTAAAAGTCAAGCTAAGAAACAGCACAGTACCTGGAGGTTGGAGAAGAACGAAGGGATCCCCAAGTCAGGAGAAATCAGATGATAGCAAGGCGCAAGGTCATCACCCGAAGCAGCATGCAATGGAACAGTGGGAATCAGTTCATCTCCTTCAGCAGAGCCGGATACTCGATCAACGGGGATGCTACCCTCCAAAGCGATGCCCCGGTCTGAAGTTTGGGCCACCACCATGCAGCCAGAGTGTGGAGGTGACCCAGCGTGAACGTTCATGGAAGTGCCGGAGGGAGACCCTGTTTGGGCACCCTCGGGGACTGGGCCATAGTTGGCACTGCCCACTTGAGCCGGATTATCCCCGGCAACACCCTCGGGGGCTGGGCAGTGGCTTGCACCCTTCTCCTGAGCTAAGTCATCCCCGACGACACCCTCGGGGGCTGGGCATGCGTCAGCACCAGCTTCCAGGTCCAAACTCTCCACGGTAACCACTTCTAAGGTTGACGGACCCTCGGTTACTTCCATGAAATCAGGACAGTCCAAATCAGCATCCCGACCCTCGAGACCGCGTTCTAAGGTTGACGAGGCGCGGGATGACCTCAACCCAGCATCCGGCACGGCACCACAAGCTTCCGCTACATCATCATCCACTGGCCCTGATAACAAGTCTTCTGGAACCATATCCTCAAGAGTTTGATCAAAGTCGGCCAGGGATATGTTTTGCAGGCCAACAAGAGCAGACAAAGCTGGAGAAGGAACCCCACTACTTTCCCCACTGGCGAGGAATTGCCGACTGTTCTTCCGAGTCAGAGGAACCTCATCCTCTTCCTCTTCATCGTCTTCATCAGCAACTCTGGCACCACACCCATTGGGATCAGCAACAGATAGACCACACCCATCGGGATCAGCAACAGTCAGACCACACCCATTGGGATCAGCATCAACAAATTCAGGCGCAGGCACCTCCTCATCAGCAGGAACCGAGGGACCAGCACCCTGATCCAAACTAGATACTCGTCGAATACGTCTCTTCTTCTTTTTCTGCTCATCAACAGAAAGATCAGTCTGATTGGTTCGGCGGGGACGCTTCGAGCGAGCACGGACAGGTCTCTGAACATCCAAAATTATACCGACCTCTGGGAGAGGTGCCACTGCCAATGTCTCAGCAGGAATAGCGTCAGAAGAATCTTCAGCCAACATGTCAAGCACGGCATTTATTTCAGCATCAGTAGGATCCGAAGGCACCTCGAAATGGATTTGTCTTTCATCATCAGGGATTTTCCCAAGTGAGGCAACCAAAGCATTAACCTCCTCGTCAGAAGGCCGCGTTCTAAGGCCCAAATTGCCATCAGTTGAAGGTGGGTTTGACACGAAACGAGTGAAGGCCTTGGCAGGAGGCAGATTCCAGGCTGAATACGCCATCGGAGCACCAACATTGGATACTTTGCCTCTGAGAATCATCTCCAGTCGGCTCACCAAATCTGCAGAAGGGATCTTTCTATTGGTAACTCGAGTTGGGTCGGCTAGCCCTTGATACAGATAAGCCGGGTGGACCCTGTCTTTCAGTGGCTGAATGTTTTTGAAAACGAAGTCAGCAACTATAGCTTCAGCAGTTAAACCCCTCTCTTTCAATAGCCCAACTTCAGCTAGCAGCACACTGGCCTCAGCCACCTCTTCGTCTGTAGGAGACTCGGTCCAGCTCGGGGCGCGAACATCTGGCTGTCTTCCTGACCGGGGGGGAGAGAATTTCCATAGTTATCAACTATAAACCATTCCAAGCGCCATCCCTTAATGCTGTCTTTAAGGGGGATCTCAAGATACTCAGTTTTCCGTCCCCGGCGCATCTCCAAGCTGGCACCTCCAACCAACTGATGCTGTCCCCCGGCCATCCCAGGGCGACAGTGATACAGATGTTTCCACAAACCAAAATGCGGCAGCACGCCAAGAAAGGCTTCACATAAGTGGACGAAGATAGAAATTTGCAGAATTGAATTAGGGTTCAGATGGGTGAGATTGATGTGATAGAAATCAAGAAGACCGCGGAAAAAGGGAGAAATAGGAAGACCAAGGCCACGGAGAAGAAAGGGAGCGTAAACCACGGACTCGTGGGTATCCTCCGTCGGGACCGTAGTTCCATGGCAAATCCGCCAAGAACAGAGTTCCCGTGGAGGAAGAACCCCGATGGACACGAGATGGAGGAGTTCAGCTTCAGAGATGTTGGACATATGGTTACCTGCGAAGGGCAACTGGCTGTTGGGATCAATCGGAGGAATCATCACAGCGGAAGAACTCGCGACTTTCCTCTTGGGAGCCATCTCGATTTCACCAGCGAGCAAATTGAAGGCAAGCGCAGAGAGGATTTGGAAGCAGGAACGCAAGAACTAGGGCGCGGAAAGCAAAGGCGGCTAAAAGTGCAACTCTTATGGGATATTCTCGGACCAGATACCGTTTCAAAAAGTGCCCAGTCATCACTCGGCGGTTATTTCCGAAATCCCAGCATGCCACGTGGTCACTCGGCGGTTATTTCCGAAATCCCAGCATGCCACGTGGTCACTCGGCAGTTATTTCCCAAAAAACTGGTGGGACCTCTCCTTACTCGGGTATTAATCCTCAAAATAACTTGGCGTTGCCTCTAAAACGCTGATCTCGAGTTTAATCACTCGGCATTACTTCTAAAATGCCGACGTTGACCTTCAATCACTCGGCGTTGCCTCTAAAACGCTGACCTCAAGCTCAATAACTCGGCGTTGCCTCTAAAATGCCGACGTCACTATCCAGTCACTTGGCGTTGCCTCTAAAACGCTGATCTCGAGTTTAATCACTCGGCATTACTTCTAAAATGCCGACGTTGACCTTCAATCACTCGGCGTTGCCTCTAAAACGCTGACCTCAAGCTTAATAACTCGGCGTTGCCTCTAAAATGCCGACGTCACTATTCAGTCACTCGGCGTTGCCTCTAAAACGCTGACCTCAAGCTTAATAACTCGGCGTTGCCTCTAAAATGCCGACGTCACTATTCAGTCACTCGGCGTTGCCTCTAAAACGCTGATCTCGAGTTCAATAACTCGGTGTTGCCTCTAAAACACTGACCTCGGGTTCAACTGTTCGGTATTACTCCTAGAAACGCCAACGTTGACCCTCAATCACTCGGCGTTGCCTCTAAAACGCTGACCTTGAGTTAAATTGTTCGGCATTGCCTCTAAAATGCCGAAGTCACTACTTAGAAACTCGGCGTTACCTCTAAAACGACGATCTGGGGTTCAACTACTCGGCATTACTTCTAAAATGTCGACGGCGACTTCCGATCACTCGGTATTACTTCTGAAAACATTGATACAGACTGCAATATTGCTTGGAAGCATCAGTATAACGATCAAGCTGTTCGTCTACGGCCTCAAAAAACTCAGATTCATAGTCAGACGAAACAAGTCATCAAAAGGAAACCAAATTCGTTCTTCATTCAAGGGAAGTAGGAACATTTGCAAATCAACTCATTATGAGTTGATACTTCCCTATTTCTACTACTATACTACACTCTACTGCTATTACTACTACTACTCTACAATATACTACTTTACATTACTAATAATACTACATTATCTAACTATACTACTTCTAATCTATACTAATATTTAAAAAGACCAGTGGCATCTAGCCACTGGCCCTGCCCCTGCCGCCGCCGCCGCTCTTGGTGCCGCCCCTGTCGCCGCCGCCCCTGGTGCAGCCCCCGCCACTGCCGTCGTCGTCGTCGTCGTCGTCGTCGTCGTCATCGTCGTCGTCGTCGTCGTCACCGTCGTCGTCGTCGTCGTCGTCCCCGCCCTCGCCGCCGTCGTCCGAGTCCTCCTCCTCCGAGGAGTACTCGGACTCATCCGAGCCCGCGAGCCCGGAGCGCTCGACGGCCCGGATGTACGACCAGACCTCCGCGGCTATCCCCTGGGAGTCGTCCGAGTCATCGGACGACGCCGGGGGAGAGACGGGGGCCGGGGACCTCTCGGACTCGGAGGAGAACTCCTCCTCCGAGTACTCCAAGTCGCCGAAGTCCTCTGATGGAGGAGTCGGCTCGCGCTTGCGTTTCTTTCCCATGGAGGCAAGCAGAAAAAGAAGAGAAGGAGGCAGTAAGGAATAGCGAAGGGATGTGAAGAAACCAGAGGAACAACAGCGTTATTTATAGAAGAGAAAGGCAACCGCTCACCTCCAACCGCGGTCAATGAACAGTCGCTAAGCATTCAATATACACCTCCACCCGTCCAAAGACACGTCAGGCGGCGGACGCCGTTTCATGCAGCACTACACCCATTGGGACTCCAGTCAACAGCGCAAAGGATATGATTACACTCGCCGTCCCATCACATTACAACTCAGAAGCAGCCGGTTAAAACACTCAGCGTACCAAGCCGTCCCTTGCCCACACCCATTGGGGGGGGGACGCCCAGGAATTGTCAGTATATTTTTCAAAATGGTCACATCTGTGTAGAGCATGCAGTGAATGCCTCAAGACAAAAATGAGATATCAACAAGAGTTAAAGGGAAGCCAAATATAGTCAGCAGAGTGCAAAATATGGTCGACAGACATGACTTGAAGACTAGACAGAGAACGTCCATCGAACGTCCAATCAGTTGCAGAGCAAATACACTATGCTACTCTGCAAGATATGGAAGGATTGCAAATTCAGTTGCAAAAGACAAAACACATGCTGACCTCCGAAGCATAATATTGATGACATAGCACAGATGACATCATGTCAACTTTTTTATAAGCAGAAAGAGTATTCTTCAGCAAAAGGACACAAAAAGAAGACCTTCAAGCGAATTATCCTCAAAAAATCCACTTGAAGGTCGGGGGCTACACCCATTGGGTGCACCTTCGGTGCACCCCATGGATTGTCATTCTAAGCCAGGATAGCACCAATTTCTAAGGGCAGGGGACAAGATTAAGAAGCCGATCCTCAACTGGAATAAAGGAACACAAATGGAAGTAATCTCTGATGAAGACCTTCGAGTAGATTATCTTCTAAAATCTACTCGAAGCTCGGGGGCTACACCCATTGGGTGCACCTCCGGTGCACCCAATGAGGTTCAGAATCCTACAAACAGGAATGCCGATCTCTAAGGCACAGGCACAAAGCTAGGCTCTGGTCAACAAGTGATCGAAGCAGGAGAGAACAACAAGGAGTCATCTTTCTTCAAATCACCTACAAGCTGGACCTGGGATCTTCGGGTTGATTACCTCTAAATTAACCCAAAGATCGGGGGCTTGTGGGGGACAGATATCCCCCGGGTCCACTAAAAGAGTAAAGGACCTCACGAAAGGCCTAAGGGCCCAATAAATCGTAAGGTTATTCTTTCGTGGGCCTGGGGAAAGACAACCAGCAACACAAGGCGACGTGAGGCTGGATTGGTACAAACCCAGACGGCCCATGGCGTCGAGCCATTGGCCGCAACAGAGATCCGACTTTCCCGCGTCGGGGCCTCCATGCAACAAAGCCACGTGAGGATAAGTCGGCGAGGGTTACGTAAAGGATAATCTCGAGAGGTTCACTATCTTTTAGCCACTTGTTATTATCTTATCCATGTGTACTGCCCCACGGTCGAGTATATAAGGCCTAGGGGGCACCCCTTCAGAACGATCGACCCATCACTTAGCCATCCACATCAATTCTCTGTATTCTTGATCCAGAGAGCTCTCTTGTAATCACATCCACCAAGCATACTCATCAGGACGTAGGGTGTTACGCATCTCTAAGCGGCCCGAACCTGTAAACCTTGTCCACTGTCCCTCGTGCGATCGGCACGAACCATTTTGCTACAGTTGTCGACACCGTCCTACTCCTAAAACACCTTGAGGGGCAACCCCGGGTGTGCGGTCGGACCCAAAACACCGACAAGTAAAGCATCCTTTTCCACCTCTTGTGAATTTCCTCGAATTCTTGTCAAATCCAATGAATCCAAGTTGTGGAATGTGTTCCCCTGTATTCCTTGAACTCTCCTGCAGGTTATTAGCTCCTTCGGGAGGGTTTTCCCACCTCAAATAGCCGTTTCACCGAAACCCTAGATCTCCGCACGTCACGTGCTCGGTGAAATGCCCAAACCAGCCCCCTCGATTTCAGAGCACCCTTGAGGACTCTCGCCTCGTTTTTGGATCCTACCGTCCTGCGCCTGAGATTCCTGTGCCAGCTTCTGCTACTGTTTTTGACTCTCAGGCCGAGGATGCAGCTCTTCGACAGTTTGACACTCAGGGTACAGCAGCTGATGATGATGATGATGATGATGATTTTGGGGTTCCTCCTCCGCCTCCTATGCCTCCACGCTCACATGATCATGAGGCTGGGAGTTCTAGTGCTGCCCCTGCTCCTCCTCAGGCTATGGACCCTGCTCTTGCTTCGATTCTCCAGACTCTCACTCAGCAGCAGGCTAACATGGCAGCGCAGCAGGCTCACATTGTAGCCCAGCAGGTTCAAATGGCAGTCGAGCAGGCTCACCTGGCAGCCGAGCAGGCCCGGTTATCCGAGAGGATGCTCTCGATGTTTCAGAACATGCAGGACAGGCAGGATTCGTTTCAGCAGCAGCTTCTTCAGGATCGGGCTGAGAGTAGGGCATTCATGGCTCTCATGCTACAGCAGTCTGGTGTCTCAGTTCCTCCGGTTCTGTCTGCTCCACCTCCTCCGCTTCACGCTCCTGTGGTGCCATCGATTTTGTCAGGACCCCCTGTTGGTACCTCTCCGCTCCGGCCGGTCACTTTGGCGTTCACCTCTCCGGCGCTCAGCTCTGTCTGCCCGCAGCCGCCAGTGCCACCAGCATCTGCTGTTACCACTACCGCTGTGGCAGTATCTGTCTCCGCCTCTATTCCGGCAGCTCCTGCAGCGCGGCCTCAGTCTGAGTCAGTACCAGCTCCAGCTTCTACCACAGATCCTGGATCCGAGACTGACTCTGACCCTCCGCCAGCGTTCGCTCTGCTGCCTCGACCGCGATCGGATGCGCCCCCGCCGCCTCCTCCTGCTTCAGATGTTTAGGTTCAGGACCCTTTTGGTGTTTGACGCCAAAGGGGGAGAGATATGAGTTGTGAGAGTTAGGGGGAGTTAGAGAGTTAGTAGAGAGTCATGTTGATGTAATATATGTGCTTGCTACTCTCTGTACTAGCTTGATGTTTTTGGCTCACAAACTCGTCATATACTCTCGTTGCTTGATTGACTGTGTGTATTATGTTTTCACCTTATATTTTATCACCAGTCTTCTAGTTCTTGTTTCATTGATTTAACAAGAATCTTATGATGTGTATGCGCTCACTCTTATTATTATGGTACACGTTCTTTCTGTTAAAGATTACTGAGTATAACTAACCATTCTCTCTATTAACAGAAACTTCAAAACAAACTACTCTCACAAAACTTGTAGGGTTGTCATCAATCACCAAAAAGGGGGAGATTGAAAGCATCTAGGCCCCTGGTTGGTTTTAGTGATTAATGACAACGTAATATTATATGTGACTAACGTGTGTTTTGCAGAGACAAATGATAAGTTAGGTCGCATGACAGGTAGAAGTACTACAACGGTGAAAACAATCCCGGACATAAGAACTCGAAGCGACGGCTAAAACGACGAAACAAAAGGTGAAGGTCTACGGAGTCCGAGTGTCAAGGAGATGTGGACACTCGCATTTTAGTTAGGTCTTTTATTCTCTTTTAGCCGTACTATAGAGAGGGGTTGTCGATGAGTAGTTTGACCAAGAGAGTTCTAGTGTAGTGTTGGTGCACAATCACACTCATACACAGTGCTAGGTGTCACTCTAGAACTCACACTCAAGTTAGAACGAAAACCGATTTGAAAAACAGCTGAAAAACAAGAGTTAGTGTTTCTGGCGTTGGGGCACCGGACTGTCCGGTGTGCACCGGACTGTCCGGTGCACCCTCTGCCAGGTGGGGCCAGGCTGGTCCGCGGCAGAAGCTTTCCCCTCCGCAGAAACCCGAGAGCGCAGCTTTCAGAGTTGAATTTTAGTGGCTCACCGGACACCGCACCGGACTGTCCGGTGTGCACCGGACAGTGAACTGTTCATTGTCCGGTGCGCCACGAGTCCAATGGCTATCTGTCAGAACTAGCCGTTGGAAACGACCGTTAGCGCACCGGTGGCGCACCGGACTGTCCGGTGTGCCATCGCGCAGTAAATTGCCTGTAACGGCTAGTTGGTGGGTGAGGGCTATTTATACCCCCTCCACCCACCATATTCATTGTCTTGCACTCCACATTTATTCCAGCACATTGCTAGAGCTTTGCAAGCACCAAAAGCCTAGTGAGGAGATTAGAGAATCATAATCCGCGTTTGTTCCTCATTAGCGCTAGTGAGAGCCACCTAGAGCACACACCACTTGCATTAGGCTTCTCTTGGTCAAGCGAAAGTCTACGGCTTGTTACTCTTGGTGATCGGCATCACCTAGACGGCTTGGTGGTGTTGGGAGCTCGATGATCACCGTGAAGATCTTGTTGGTGACCCGACTCAAGTTTGTAAGCGGTCTCGAGGGATCCACCACGCCGGAGTGGCAAAGGATCATCTCGTAGTGAGCACTTGGTTCTTGCGAGGACCAAGGGGGAGCGATACCCTTGCGCGGGTGCTCCAACGAGGACTAGTGGAGAGTGCCGACTCTTCGATACCTCAGGAAAAATTGGAGGAGTCTTCTAAACTTTGCTTTACCTTCCGCACTTAATTCAAGCACTTTACATTGTGTATTTGTTTAGCAAGTATTTGAAGTATTATCTTAGCTTTGTTGCAATTCTAGTATTATATTCTTAGTGCTAATTGTTGGGGTGAAGTTGGGCTCTTGCTTATCTCTTGCTTAGGTTTTAATTAGTGTTGATTTTTAGAAAAGCCCAATTCACCCCCCCCTCTTGGGCATCGTGATCCTTTCAGACAGGCTTGGCGGAAGGCCTCGGCCTCCGTCTCCTTGGTCCTTGCCGCCCCGCCATAGACGTGGGCGACAGGGCGGTGGCCCTATCTTCTACAGGCACCGAGGCAGGGGCAGGGGTCAGGGGCGGAACGATGGTCGAGGCCACTACGGGCCCAGAACAACTACATGGGGAAGGGGTGACGGACCCCTCCTTCGTGTTCCTCGCATCGGGGTGGCCGCTGAGGGGTTTCGGCATGCGCCCGTAGGCGCCTCCGTGCCCCCCATGGCCCCCACCTTTTCCACTAAGGCAGGAGCAGGGGCGGGATCAGCTCGCCCGCGCCCCGGAGAGGCAAGGAGGAATATTGTTCAGAGGTTCAAAGGTCAGGCCCTCAGCAAGGTTCAAAAAGACCGCCTCAGAACTCTAGGGATCCGATCCCGTTACTGATCAAGGTTTCAAAGGTTGGCCCCTTAGAAGGGCTCCATAACCACCCCAGATCATAGAGTCAGGGATGACTGTGGGTATGCCCATGCATGGCCCTAGCTTGGGTTGCGACCCGAGGTACCTAAAGACATATCCGAGACCCCCGAGAGCGATTCGTAACGGTATCCCATCGTAGGGAGGCATCGAGCCCTCAAACCCCATCAAACGGGTTTGGTACCAGGCGAATCACCCATAGGTATCTTTTGGGGTGTGTCTCCGGACCACTAGCCGACTCTTATCGAAGAGAGCTCGGACCTCGCTCGAATTACTCGATAACAGCTCAACAGAAACGTCCTGCTCGCCGCCCATCGAGGGTAGCATGACGTATTCCTCCCTTCCTCCTCGCGGAGAGGCGACCAAGGGGCATATTAACCTAAAGCCGAGACACCCCTCGACCAACCTCTTGCCCCGCGCAAAAGCTCGAGGGCTTCCCTCGCAAACCACGCCAAAGGTTCCAAACACATCGGTCGAAGATCGAATTGAACCTATCAAGAGTAAAAGGCCATGAAGGAGTCAACTACTCCTTCGGGTCCTCGGGGGCTACACCTGACGGGTGCGCTCGTGCGCACCTATCGCAAACCAAATGTCCTGCTCCTCGAGAAAATGAGGCACACCCACTGGCAAGCAGCAGAGCCTCCAAACAAGTACCAAAGTACTTCCTTGGAAGGCTCGAGGGATACTGTCGGGGGTGATAATTAGGGGTACCCAAATTATTACTCCGAAAAACGCACTCAGGAGTAATAAAGACATAAGCCCCAAGGGGAAGCAATCGAGGTACCCCCTAACTCAAGGCCTCTCCCCGAGAGTCTCCCACCTTAGGCAGAACTCTGCCTCGCCCGAAGTCACAACCGCTCCACCCGTCTCACCCGAGCTGATCCCAGGCAGATAAGACAAAGGCACCCGAAAACAGGCGGGGAACACTCACATTTAATGCGAATACCTACCCCACGCCACGGCGGTAGGAGCATAGTGGCTAACAAGACAGCAGTCAAGTCTGAGTGAAACAACATGATTACACCTCCGCTATAGTACGCACACGTCGCCAGCCATCCCTCGATGGGACATCTAATACGATCGGTGAAGCAGACCGGCCCTCGGGCGTAATCTCTGCCTCGCCCGACGCTGAGTCCAGACCTCGGGCGCAAACTTCTACCTCGCCCGACGCAGAGTTCAACCTTGGGCATAATCTCCGTCTCGCCCGACGTAGAGTCCGACCTCGGATGATTTCTCCACCTCGCCCGAGCTCGGCCTCGGCTACCTGCTCCACCGCGAATCCCATGGGTGGCCACTCTGCCAACTGTGGCACACGTCAAAGGATAGCTCAAATGACGCCTCGGAAAGACTTCTGCCTCGCCCGAGTAGGACTCTAACCTCAATAAACGAGGCAAGGAATCACGACGTCACTCCACACAGGGATGCTGACGCACCCCGTAAGCAGGCTTTAACCCATACCTCGACGCTATTACAACAACTGCGATATGGGCGACCCCTCCCCAGAGGGCTCGGGCGTACGACCATCCCCTCTGCCTCTACCTCGGCTCTCAGCAGGAAATCAGCGGACGCAAGTCAGCAATGCAGTGCACCGTCACGTCGGCTTACAGGGCACCAAGACAACCCCCTTTGACTATGACGACCCCGGGCTCCACATCATACATCTATTACATGTATAGATAGGGCAGTAGTTCCCCCAAGGGGCCAGGAGGACACAAGGGCGAACACTCAATTGTTTCCCACTAAGTCTTAGGATATTGGCACTTGTCTCAATTAGTTCCAGGGACTTGGGGACTTCCCCTCTCCTGTTGTGCTTGTAATCCCTACTGCAGGCACTCAGGTGTGAGTAATATAAGCTTCATCCCTCTCTGTTGGAAGTAGGGCCTTGTGTTGCCCAAACTAGGATAAAACTGCTTGTGTCAACTTGCACACCATCGAGACTCTGGACATGTGGCATTATTTACTAGTTGGTTAAGATCCTCAGTCCAAACACTAATAAACACCGAACATATCTCGTGCTCTTTGCACATAGGACATAACGGTGACTTCCGTTGAACCATGGGACATGTCCAGTGCTTCTGTTCAATTCATGTGTTCGGTGCTTAAATAAAAACATTGCAACAATCAAATTTTAATGGTCATTGTCAAAAGTCGGGTGTGACGTCTGGTGTTATCACCAAACATGTCAAATACATACACATATTGCTATAACTTTTGAAAATGACTTGTTTTGGATTTAGGGTCTATAAATACCACCCGAACTGGCCATTTGAAGGATGTGAGAGCTGAATAAGATACCAAGGAGTTGTGCTCTTTTCGAGTGCTCTCCACTTGCATAGTGCTTCATGATACGTATGGTGATTAGTGTAGGTGTTTTACATAGTGTTTATGCTAGTTAGATAACTTCTTATGCGCTTGCTTTAAGGGGATTGTAGCACTCAGTGCTTGCGCACACCATTTGTTGTACTCAAAGGGGCTTGTAGTCCTGCGAGACCATAACAATTGTGTTTGTGGTATGGCCGCTACCATTGTTGTGTGGTGTTTCTAGATCCTCATGATAGATAATGTGTTTTCTTATAATTGTCATAACAACAACAACAACACTTCCTTAGTCAAATAGACAAAATCATATTTCCTGAGAAATCAAATATTTCTTTGAATGGATTTATAATAAATAGTTTCTACATTTATAAATTTAGATAGTTTTTTATTATGAAAATGTATTTTACTATTTAATCTATTGATACTTATTAATCTATAGGTGCCAATCCTTCTCGTCGATGTAAACTCTTGGGAAGACCATCCTGTTATTTTTAGAGTAACTTTTATCCGTTAAGTGATGGTCCTTTCACTTGGCACCATCGAATAATTAAGACCGACTTTCATCTCTGCTCGATAGATGAGTCTTGCAGTGAAGCTCCCTTCTACCTTTGCACTCGAGGACCAATGTCTATCTGGTCCGAGGAAACCTTTGTAACTGAGGATATATTTGATGGTTTTAAAAATTATTTGACTCAAATCAAGATTTCTATCCTTTTTAGGGTTTATTTGGTTAGAGATGAATGATGAGGGTTGGAGGGGATTAAATTCCTTCCTATTCAATTCTGAATACCAAGGAATTCAATCCCCATATAATAATCGAATAAGGTCTTAGAGGCTTAGATGGAAGAGTGAAATGGATTGATCGAGCTCCAGCTGAAGCTAGAGCAATATGTCTTTGTACTTACGGCTAGCCCTTGGTTGGCTTGAGGCTGAGGAGACCGTTGGGTAATACGATTGTAGAAATTCTTTAAATGTAGCTAAAATTGCATAAAAAACTTATCAACGCTTGTATCTCCTAATATATTTCACTGTTGATCCAAAATATTTATTGTGCATCATAAATATTACTGTTTTATATATTTAATTGAATTTAAAAACAACTTCTTAGAAAACGAGATATTGCTATATCGGTAGCACCTGGATCGACAGGAATGCCAGCAATCTGGCAGGGAAATGAAATGAACATATTCCTCCCTGTTCTGCTCTGCTCTTTGTTGTTGCGTGTATGCATCCGCTGTTGTGATTGTCAGCCTCTGCTACAGCAAGTTCAGGCAGCTCAGCTAGGCTTTGGCCAGGCAATCTGGCAACGACAGGTCGACAGCAAGCAAGCAAAGCGGAGCTGTGAAGGCGTGGAGGTGGAATGGGACTGGTGCCGTGCCTGGTGGAGTAGCACTCACGTCGCCACCATGCACAACCCTGCAGCTGGCAGCTGCAGCTGAAGTTGAAAGAAGAGAATGCAGCGCATGCCATGCCACCTTTCTGCAGACCGGAGTCAGTCCAGTCCTCGTCTGCATCTGCAAAAGAATCAAACTGCTGTTCCTGAAGCAGCAAGCCAGCAACAGCGAAAAAGATCTCCACGCCTTCCACTGATTCACTTGTGTACTCTGGATTGTGAAATGAATTATGGGATTTGAAGACATCGAGTGATAAGACTGGTCTAATGGTCTTGTGGTTTGTTTGGATTCTAACTGGTCCTGGAAGCTAGCTTGTAAAGCTAGATTATAAAACCCGAGTTTGTGGAGGTTTGGAACTTGGAAGCATAGATTCTAAAATTTAGAATTGGTAAAGTTTTAAAGTAAAAATATCCACAATACCTTCATTTTTTAGCATGGGTAAATACGGAGAGATATGGGAAGGCAAAATGTGAAGGGCGTAATCGTGTTTTCAAATCTAGAAGATGGAAGAAGCTAACTTGCATCAGCTTATGAGCTTACAAAAATTTGAAGCTCTCTGAATTCTACATCCAGTGTAAAAGCTAGGCCTCTTTAGATCCCTAACTGAATTTTGGAAGTCGGCTTCCATAATCTGCTAGAAATCAACAAGGAATTTTGGAAGTCGGCTTCCATAATCTGTTTGGTTGGCTTCTAATTCTCTTCCAACCAAAATCATAGAAAGCCAATAATTAGGCTTGCAAAGATGGCTTTGCCAAAGTTAGGGCAAAAAACATAGATGTTCATTTGGCCAAGTGTCATATCAATAATAGAAAGTACTTTTTCTCTCGGGCAATTTAAGAAGTTTCTAGAGACTTGTCCAAGCTTTGGCCATAAATTGGTGTGCTAATCCTTTGGCAATGAACCAATTGATGACTACAAGTTTTGGCTAGCTATGATTTGAGTTGGGAAATAGTTGCAAGCTAACTAGAAATTATCTATGGATGGCTAGAGGGGGAGGGTGAATAGCCTAATAACATTTTTTAGAAACTCAAAAACATTAGACAAGAGTGTTAGTAAAAGAGATGATCTTAATAGCCACTAGCCCAGCCTACACAACACAAAGCAAGCCATATACACAAGTCTAGTTGCAAGAATTTAAGTGGCATGGATGTGTGAGTGAGAATGGCAAGCCCAACTTCAACAATGTGCTGATGCTTGTGTTTGGCTAAGCTATTTTGTTGGTGAGCGAAGGGACATGAGACATGATGGGATATGTCGACTTGCGAAATAAGGAATTGAGTTATTAATATTTGTCTCCCCAATTAGTCTGCATGGTAAGAATTTTTCTATCGAATTGGCACTCAACTAGGGCTTCAAATTCTCGAGATACCTTAAATACTTGACACTTGTACTTTAGGAGAAAGATCCATGTGAATTTACTATAATTGTTAATAAATGACATATCGTATTTATGTCTAGTAATTGAGCTACGATAGGAGCCCAAACATCAAAGAAGATAAGTTCCAAAGGATATTTAGACCCACTATTAGATTTTTATTATAAGGCAAATGATTAGTTTTTTGCTAGATTGACGGCTCATGGAACTCGGCCAAGCATGAAAGACTAAATCTATTAACCACGTTTTCAACTATTGGAACCGAAGCATGACCTAATCTACTATGCCACTTAGAGAAACTTGGTTTTATTGTATGGAAGACTTGCTTGGTGGATGGTGAGGATGGAAAAGGTTGTGTTGGATGGAAGACTTTCTTGGTGGATCGTGAGGATGGAACAAGGTAGAGCCCTTGATGGCAATGCCCTTTAATAAGAGTTTCCTCGTGTACTGATCTTTGATAAAGAAGACATCATGATAAAATTCAAGATATGTAGAATTGTCTTTAGTAAGACGATGAATAGAAATCGAACTTTTACTAGTGTTAGGAATATACAAACAAATATTGCTTAAGGAAATATTATAGCTTGGAGTTTTAACAACTGAGTGTCCAATATGGCTAATATTTGTATCTACACCACTTGTTGTGTGGATTAGGTCAATCCTTTTGTATTTATTTTGAACCGATAGATTTTCAAGTTCTCCTATGATATGATCTGTAAATGTGTCCATATACTAATTGGAGTCTACTACATAAAATGCAGCACATCTATTGTAGCGCTCATCTAGGACAAAGTTCTTCTCAAATATGTGCCAGTAGTCGAGAAATGTATATCCCCTCTTGTAGCCTAGTTGACACTTATATCTGGTATCGATGTTGCTTTTGTTGGAGTTATTGCCACAAGTCTGAGGGTGTGGACGCATTGAATTATTGTTGAAGCCACGTCCTCGTGATCTGCATGTGCGTCCACAACTACTACAACCACGTCCGTGTTGCTCCCAATGACCTCGGCTTGTCGAGTTTGCAGAGAAACTCGATTCATTTTTTGGAGAAGTGCATCCCTTTTCTCGAACACAAGAAGTTGGCAGTAGATCTCCCCTAATTTGAGTGGCTCTGACTTGGTCGTGAGGGCCATCACAATGGGATTGAACTCCTCGTCGATACCGGAAAGAATGTAGGACACATGAGTTAGCCATCTTCAGTTCACTTGCTGATAAATAAAATCTTATCAGCAAGCGCTCGGGCTCTAGTCACATACTTTATGATGGATTTGTCGTCGTTGATGAAGTGTTCTCTAGTCATATGTTTTCCTCTATGGTGCTTTAAGCGGTCACCACGGTGACACTTGTCACATGTGTTATATTATCTTTTGCTATAGATGAAGGAATGTATGCAAGTACTTGTAGATATGTCGCATAGCCACTTCATAGGCAGAATTAGTGATGATGACTTTCTTGTAATCCTTGGTGAGGTAGAATATGAGATGGGTAAGACTTTTGAAGATTAAGGATAACAGTTGGTTTCATAGGCAGAATTAGTGATGATGACTTTGTTGTAATCCTTGGTGAGGTAGAATATGAGATGGGTAAGACTTTTGAAGATTAAGGATTACAGTTGGTTTCATAGGCAGAATTAGTGATGATGACTTTCTTGTAATCCTTGGTAAGGTAGAATATGAGATGGGTATGACTTTTGAAGATTAAGGATAACAGTTGGTTGGGCGAAGTCATTGCGAATGTTGGTCTACGGGCAAACGAGAGTTGTGCAACGATAATGCCTGGAAAATAGACAAACACCTCTCGTATCTTTGTTTGGCACTCTGCCAGCATGCTTTGATTCCTTCCAATCGAATTAAACCTTGCCTTTGTTTAATTTGTTTCCTTCTTCAAATTATATATAGAGATAGACCTTGAACTTCCTAGCTACGGAGTAGAACAGTAATTGATTGGATTCTAAGCTGATTGATTGCAGAGACAAGAGAAAAACTGCTACCACCAAGCATCAGGACATTCAGACAGGCGTATTACGACGGTCTCATGCATTCCGGCGGCATGAATCAGAACAGGCTGAAAATCAGGTGATGCAGCCGTCAAATAGATACGGTGTAGCTAGGCGGTGGTCGGCGTGCCGGCGTCGCTCCTGCTCTCCGTAGGGCTGTACAGCGCAGACCGCGGGTGGACGTTCTTGGGCCGGCTCTCCTCCAGCTGCCGCACCACCTCCGCCATGCTCGGCCTCGCCGCTGGCACCGGCGCGCAGCAGCCCATCGCCAGCTTCAGCGCCTGCACCAGCCCCTCCTCCGCCGGACTCACCCGCAGTCCCTTGACCACCTCCGCGTCCAGCACCTCCTCCAGCGCCGTCTCCTCCAGCACCGCCACCTTCACCACCGACGGCAGGTCCATCGCCCTTGCAGCTCCACCTGCAGAGGCCGACGGCTTCTTCCCCATGAGCAGCTCCAGCAGCAGGATCCCGAACGCGTACACGTCCGTGCGCGCGCTGCACTTCTTCATGGAGTGCAGCTCCGGCGCCTTGTACCCGTCCGCCTTGGCCGCCGCCAGCACCGCCTCCGCCGCCGCCGGCACCAGCAGCCGGTCCACCGCGTACTCTGCCAGGCGCGGCACGAAGAGGTCGTCCACCACCACGATGGACGAGCGCACGTTCCCGTGCGCCTCGCCCTGGCCCGCGTGCAGATACGCCAGCGCGCGCGCCGCGCCCAGCGCGATCTTGTGCCGCCGCCCCCAGGTGAGCGCCGGCCGCCCCGCCGCGGGCTCGCCGCCACCGTGCAGCAGCTCCTGCAGCGTCCGGCTGCGCGGGAAGTAGTCGTACACCAGCAGCTTCTCGCCGCGCCTCCCCTGGTAGAAGGCCCTAAGCGGGACCAGGTTCTCGTGGCGCGCGCGGCCGATGCGCCGCACCACGGGCGCGCACGACGCGGCGTCCTTGCAGCTGCCTTCCCGCAGCAGGCGCAGCTCGATGCTGCTGCCGCCGCTCGCCAGCTTCGCCTTGTACACCGTGCAGTAGCTGGCCTTGTCCACCACCTGGCCGGTCGCGTTGAGCACCTCCTCCAGCGTGAGGTGCTCGCCGCCCTCGAAGACCACGAGCCTGCCCTCCGACGACGCGTCCTGGGCGTCGTCGGCCGAGTCCAGCATCTCGTCCTGCTCCGGGATCCTGCCGTTCCGCCTCCACCTCCCCTGCGCCCAGCCGATGGACACGGACGCGAGCACGACGGCGCCGGCCATGATCCCGATGACCATCCCGGCGACGCCGCGGGAGCTGAGGCCCGAGGCTGTCACGCACTGGCGCAGCGGCGGGCCGCACAGCGCCGGGTCGTTGCCTACGAACGAGTCCGCCGTGAAGCGGGAGGCCGCGAAGGACGGGGGCAGCTGGCCGGAGAAGTTGTTGTAGGAGACGTTGAGCGCCTGGAGTTGCTGGGTCGCCGCCATCCCTGCGAGGGCCTCCGGGATGGGGCCCTCCAGGCGGTTGGCGCCCAGGTCGAGGCGCTGGAGGCCACGGAACGCGGTGACGAAGGCGGGGAAGGCGCCGGAGAAGCGGTTGGCGCCGAGGTCGAGGACGCGGAGGCGGTCGCAGGTGGTGTTGGGGCCGGCCGGCTCGGGCACGGCCCCGGTGAGCGCGTTGCCGTGGAGGCGGAGCTCGGTGGCGCGGTCGCAGAGGTTCCAGATGGAGGCGGGCAGGTCCCCCGAGAGGCGGTTGCCGGCGAGGTCGAGCGCGGAGAGCGCGGGCGCGTTGCCGAGCTCGAGCGGGACGGGGCCCGAGAGCGAGTTGGCGGCGAGGTAGACGGAGTCGAGCGCGGAGAATGCGCCGAGGTCCGGCGGGAGGCGGCCGGCGAGGGCGGACGCGGGGAGGCGGACGGAGAGGAGGAGGAGGGCGGGGTCGGAGGCGAGCGACAGGTTGGCGCGCGTGGCGGCGGCGTCGCAGCGGAGGGGCCGGCCGTCGGGCGTCGCCCAGCGGAGGCCGCGCCAGAGGCAGAGCGGCGTGGAGGCGTTCCAGGTGGCGAGCTGCGCGTTGGCGCGCTCGCCCTGCAGCGCCGGCTTCACCTTGGCGAGGAGCAGCGCGACGTCGGGGTTGGAGGAAGAAGGCGAGGCCAGCGGCAGCGCGGCCAGGCAGAGGAGGAAGAGCATGCAAGGATGCATCGAATCGTCTGAAGGACTGTAGCGGCTAGACTGAGGTGTTGGGGCTTGGGAGTAGCAAGCAGCTCGCGGAGTGACGTGAGTGAGCTCAAGTGCTCTGAGGAGTGAGTTTGATCTGAGAGGAAGAGAGGCTGGATCGCCGCTCTCCTTCGGTTTCGTGCTGGGTCCCCCTCACTCCCTCAGCACTCCGTCCCTCTCCTGTGGCCGCTGTGGCCATGTCGCAGCAAAAGCAACACGACACGAAAATAGGAAGAAGGGGACGTACAGAAACGATGCAGGGCAAGGAAAGGCAGATGTGAAATGGAAACTGTGCGTGCAGCCGTACTAGCTTGCAGCATATATTTGAGCACAGCAGCATTTTCCATAATTCCATTGCACACACATTGTTGCGAATTGTCAGCAATGGGCAATGCGAGAGTATAAACTTTGTACCGCTGGGAGATAGGAGCTGGGCGTACGTGTCGTGTGCACGGTAGATTTGAAATCGGACAAAGAGTTAATACGTATACCATGTACGTACTATACGTATGTCCTGTAGTTAATTCGGCGCACTGGAGGCAGTACGCGCGCGTGAGTGGCAGTGGCAATGGCAGGGACAGTGACAGCGAGTGAGCCGGTGACAGTATGACAGTGAGGAAACAACCAGGCAGAAATGAAGGTCCAGCTGAAGCTGCGGTTTGCAGAGGGGAGATAGGGAGGGACAATTCCTTCCCTTCCATCCGTTTCTTGAGCGGCAAGTTCTAATTACACCGTGTACTCGACACGACACCCCATTTGCAACAAGCCAGGGCCACGGTCTCTCAGGCTATGCGGAGCGGACGACGCTTGCGTGCGAAAAAAATTTGGTGCAGATCGACTGTAAACTAGAATATTTGTAGGCTCTCGTCAAAAGAAAGATAGACCTCACATATAGATCTACTAGATAACATTTTAGTTGTGTTATTGCTGCTACGAGTGGGGTTTATCCTCCTTTTTGTGAGGGGCTATAAACATTCTAGTTTGTAGCCGACCTGCACCAATTTTTTCCATTCGTCCCTCTTCCCTACCACTGTGGTACATTTAACGGCTGCAGTGGTTCACTTCGGCCAAGCCCCTCTACGAAGAGGAGCACTTCTTTCTCACTCTAGACCCAGCGGTCCACTGTAGTGTCCTCCAAACTCGATTTTCGTGCTCGTCAGAATTTAGTAGTGAAGAAAAAATGGTAATGAAAGATGAATATGGTTATAAAATGATATTTTATGGTTGTAGTAGGGTATAGGGGAGAAAATAGGAGAAATCGCTGCAGGAGATGAAAAAATAGGGGGTAAAATGTTGATGATGTGAAAAAAAATAATATAGGAAGAAATTTAGAGAAAACCGCTGCAGATAGACTCATGCCTCATCTCTATTTTATCTTTTATTTTAAACTCCACCATACAGTGTAAATATACTATTTTACATGATCTGCTATGCTATGGACAGTCTAACGAAAACAAAAGCTCCGGCACCTTTATTGCTCTAGTAGGGAGAATCATATCCATTATTAAAAACTCATACTAAGGGCTAGTTTGAGAACCCCATTTTCTCAACAGATTTTCATTTTTCTAAAGAAAATTTGGAAAAATGAAAATCCATTTGAAAAATAGAGTTACCAAATTAGTTCTAAATCAAAAAAAAACTCTTCGAATGTCCGGACAGAAAATGAAACTTCAGCCACGAAAGGCAAATAAAAATATGGTACTACACTCTAAAAGCCCTGCATGCGTCCGCAATGGATGTGTTGTACTCATCCAAACACTGTAATTAATTTCAAAATCGGAGGTAATATGCCTCACGGAAAGATACCTGCAAAACAAAATGTATTGGTTATATTTATCAAAAGTAAAAAAATCATTTTGCTGACGCTTACATTGGACCTAGACCAACTTTAAGAGACTCGTGATTAGCTTTGGTCTAGTCTAATAAATAAAACTTGGTAAAACGATATAATAATAGTGCCACATTAGTTTCCCAACAAAATGAATTCACCTCTACTCATGATATATGGGGGTACATTGCCAAATGAGGTATCAACACACAATTACCAAAACTACATTTAAGCCCCCTTTGGTATAGCTCGTTCAAGAGCTCCTTCGTGGGTTTCTCCAAACAATTTACCAAATGCAGGGCTCTTTGATGGGCTTCTCCTGCAAAATAGGAAGGATCCTCTCCTCCAAACCTGCTGAAGCCAAGAGCCCAGAATTGTAGCTTCTACCGGCTCACGTACACAGCATGGTCCCATAGAATAGTTAAAAACAAGTGAAACCATTTTTCCCCGTCGCTCTCTCCCTCAGGTGGACTAGCCTTGACGGCGCACAAGATGCAGCAACCTGAACAAATCAACGACGACGGCGTCCGTGCAACCGGAGCTGGAGGCATTCCAGCGTTCATCAATGGTGCCGGCGCGGCTGCCGGCCAGGAGGCCATCACGGCGAGGGCCGCACCTACCGGCGCTGCCAGGGACACAGCCAAGGTCGTAGCTCCCGACGCGGTCAGGCGTGTGCCTCCTGGCGCGACAAGGCGCGCGGCTACCGGCGCGACGAGGGCTGCTGCTATCGACAAGGTGACCGATGCTGTCAGGGGCGCGGCTACTGTCCAAGCTGCCGGTGCGGTCAGGGGCACGACTGCTGGCCAAGCTACCGACGCGGCTGTCAGTGCATCTAATACAGCACGGGCCATGGACACAACTAGTCCTTGGGCGAGCGTTCCTTGGTCGGCCACACTCCCACATCCGTTTCTTGGTCGATCCTTGGTGATGGGGCACAACAATCTTTGACGCCATTCAGCTGCGTCGCGACGGATGCAGCAACCAGTGCACAACCATTCATAGCAGGTTTTGGTGCTCCTACAACGGTCATAGGAGGAGCGGGGTAGCCGCACTGGTGGACTGGTGCTGGAAAAGCAGCACTTGGTCCAAATTGGCTCAACGATGATCCTTTATCCGGAGGTCCTTCGACGATGAGAACTAAACTTGATCAAACTGATGATTGTGTCGAAGAGGTGCCAGATCAGGTTACTACTGCTCGGCGTAAACGTGGTAGAGCAGCATCAAAGGCACCAGTACCCGCAACAGCCGCAGTCGACATCGACCTCACCCAGGATTCAAGGTGATGAAATTATTTTTTGCTCTGTTATGATTTCTAGTTGTTAGTGCATATAGTATTTAAATTGATTCGAAATTGTTGATGCATAGTGTGGTTGATTGGAGTGATGACAATGTAAGGATTGTTTGTGAGCTTTTTGCTGAAGAAACAAGAATCAGAAACCATTCAAACACTCATTTGAATTCAGCTGGCTACAAAAATGTGATTCGAAGTTTTAAAGACAAAACTGGTATTTCATACACTAGAAAACAGTTCAAGAACAAATGGGAAAAGTTAAAAATTGACTATGGTATTTGGAAGAAATTAAATAAGCAAACAGGAATTGGATGGGATGAAGGTCACAAGAATAGTGTGATGCCGGAGGAATGGTGGAGTACGATGTCAAAAGTAAGTTTATGTACATAATTTGTGAACACCAGATTGTGATAGATTATTTATGCTCCTCTTTTATTCATTGCAGCAAATCAAAGGGTCTGGTAGGTTCAAAGAAAAAGGCCTTCAGAATGAGGACCAACTAGAAAT
This sequence comes from Zea luxurians, assembly GCA_029449295.1. Classification (NCBI taxonomy): domain Eukaryota; kingdom Viridiplantae; phylum Streptophyta; class Magnoliopsida; order Poales; family Poaceae; genus Zea; species Zea luxurians. The sequence goes on along the minus strand of JAOPSE010000043.1, from coordinate 11,537,648 downwards.
TATGTTTGAAAGTCTTCATAATACCGGGGATGACCATTGGTCTGCTTCTAGTGGTTTACCGCCGTCCCAACCCAATAATACTTCTACTATTGATCTTGAAGGGGAAGACGATGTTGATAATCAGGAGGATGATAGTGAACCAGAAGAGTTCACACCTATTAGTGAGCAAACCAAGAGACCTGTCGGAGAGGAAATCTCCGGCCGGGTGGCGGAATGCACCCACCCTAAGTCCTAAGATGAGGAGGGGGCCTAAGCATTTTGCCTGTTAGATGGATTCAGGATGAACACAAGTGAACACAAGGATTTAGAGTGGTTCAGGCCGCCGGAGCGTAAAACCCTACTCCACTGTGTGTAGTATTGCTGATGCTCGAAAGCTTGGAGAACTCCCCGAGAGTCTAAGTGAGTCTAAGTGACTTGCCTTGTAACGTCGTGTGCCTTCCCTTTTATAGCTCAAGGGAGGCACATACAAGGATGCTGAGCCCCGACATGTGGGCCCAGGAACACAATGGAAGGAATACCTAAAGCAACTAATGCAGGTGACGTCTGTGCAATCTCCAGGCCCATGTTGTCCGTAGCACGCGCAGTGTTGACATGCGGCGGCAGCTTCCTTGGTAAGGTACGAGTAATGATGGGCGTAGTGCACGTGGCAGTATGGACGTGTAGTCTGCCAGTGGAACGGACAAGCATGCCGCCTGTGGGATGGACAGATCACTGCCTGCCAGCGGAATGGACAGGTCTCATTAAATGCGGAGGCGGCACATCGCCTGCTAGTGGAATGGACAGGCACGCCGCCTGCGGAATGGACAGGTCTCATTAAATGTCGAGGCGACACATCGCCTGTCACCGGGATGGACAGGCGGCGCGCCTTATCTGCAATAAATACAAGGGTTGCGTAACCCGGAGGCCTTACGTTAGGCTCCGCCCGTTGGCTTACGTCACGCGCGGTAGGCCACGTGGCAGCATCGGGTCTCCGCCTGGGCGGGGAGCAGTAGCGTATGCGAACAGGTCCGCACCAGACTGGGTCTAGACATGTGTCGACACCGGACCCCCGCCTGGGTCCTGTTCATGTCCGGGCATGTTCTGTCTTGGGACCTTGGGACCCCCTGTGGGCGGCCCGGACCCCATACGGGGGGGGTCCAGATCCCATTCCAGGGGTCTGGCTTGCACAAGTGGAGGTCTGAGACCAACCTCGGAGGTCTGGACTGTATATCCGGGGGTCCGGGACCAACCTTGGGGGTCCGGACTGTATATCCAGGGGTCCGGCGCTCTCCCGTGGGGGTCCGGACTCACTGTTGATGCTTTGGAGTATGCCACCTTCTCTGGACACGTGGTGGCTTCGGACCCGCCCATGTCGTGAGGTCGGGAGCTGCTGTGGACCCAGAATAGTTGCTTGAGATTGGGGCGAGCCATGGTTTGGTCCCACACACAACACTTCTACCACGTTACTAAGGGATAGCCGTGCGGGTTCTTTGTCTTTGTACAGTAGCAGGGGGTACCCTAGTTTCAGGGTACCGACAGTGGCCCCCAGGCCTGCCTCAGGGGAGGACGCGAGCCTGCAGGTGGGGCCAAAGCTTGTATCTTGCCTCAATATGGCTTGAGCGGTGATTGAGGCGTCATTCTAGTATGCCTACTGACGTGCCGCATTAACTCGGCGCATCGGTCGACGCACGCGCTGTCAATCTGCCCACGGTCACGTCAACTGCCTCATCTGTCCCTATGGCTGACTGACCCACGGCCCCACGTCTGGCGGTTCCATCGGGCCACGCGCGGGGCGCCTCGTTGCCTCCGCCTCGGTTAAAAATATCCCTCCGCAGCGTCCCCGAGGCGGTGCGCGGTCGTGCGCGGCGGTTCGCTCCTCGTGCGGCGGTTCGCCTTTTTCGCACTCGGAGACCGGCACACCAACTGCATGACTTGTGGGCCTGGGCCCCCATGTCAGAGACTAGGTCGCTTGGGCGCTAGGTGCACGTCGGACGGGATTTCCTGGGGCGCGAGCGGGAGAGTCTTCCTTGAAAAGGGATTCACCCCGCGTGTAGCAGTTACGCTTTCACATTCTCTCCAACTATTGTGCCCTTTCGCCTCTGAGCCCTCTTCGCCCTTTGCATTCGCGCTCTTCTGCTTTCCGCCGCCGTAGTCGCCATGGCCTTGCTGGTTCATCCCGAGCGTTTCCAGTCTGAGGGGGCACTCAACCTGGTGCGCAACCTGCTCGGATGGAGCGCGCCGGCGTTCGCCGAAAGGATCCGCACCGGCGCCACTCCCCTCGGTGATCTCGCTGCCGGGGAGTTCATGCTCTTCGTCTCCTACCTCTCCTGCGGGTTGGCGCTGCCGATCTCGCCTTTCTTCCTGCTGCTGCTGGAGAAGCTCGGCCTTCAGCTTCAGCACCTCATGCCCCACTCCATCTTCACCCACCTGTGTGAGATGTTCGTGGGGGTGGTGCCCTGTACCTCCCTCTTCTGCCATTTCTTCGTGCTGGTGAAGTCCGGGAAGGCCAAGGACCATCTCGGCGCCTACTACTTCCAGACGAGGCCGGATTCGGCCAGCACCTACATCTCCTCCCTCGGTGGCGCAAGGTGGGAAAACTAGCGCGCTGACTGGGTGATCGTCAGCACCGAGGCCAAAGACCGCCTCGCGCTGCCGAGCGATGGGCCAAGGCTAGACCGGAAGCAATGGAGGGCCAAGTCGTCCCTTGCGCCAGAGTTCCTGCCCATGTTGGACAGGATCAAGACCTTGGCAGCTAGTGGCCTGACCTCGATGCACGTGGTCGGTGATTTCCTGAAGCGCTGGATGGCGCCGCTGCAGAGGAGGGCACACCTGTGCTGCTAGTTCACCGGCTCGAACGACATCAGCCGGATCCAGCGTGGGCTGGGCACCGACCTGTCTTGGGAGGAGCTAGAACTCTTGGTGAAGGGAATTACTGGTGAGTCCTTCATCCCTGAGTCCCTAATCCTTCCCTAGGGCATCCCTGCACTCTGCGACGACCCAGGGTTGAGGAGGGTGATCTTGGCCTCGCTGCCGACCCTCGACGAGAGCGGCGTGGCGGTTCGCCAGACCGGCGGCCGAGACCCTCACCACAGGATCCAGATCCCCCGTGTACTGGCCGAAGGTTCCCAGCCCGCTGGTGCGGGCTCCAGAGCTCCCCCCGCGGCCCCCAGCCCCTTGGACAAGGGCAAAGGGGCTGCAAGCAGCTCCTCCGCCCCAGGTGGCACGGGGGGTTGGAGGAAGAGAGGCGACGCCGGCTACGTCGCGCCGACAGGTCGCTTGTTTTGGATCCTCCTCTTGATTTGGACCCCCCAGAAGCGTCAGAGGACCACTGGCGGGGCCGAGGAGACCGGCTCCCAGGCCTAGGGCACGCAGAGGCACGCCAGTCCTCCGCCACCACCATCATCAGATCCGCCACCACCATCGATCCCGCCGCCGCCACCACCACCTGGGGGTGATCTCCCCCAGGTGCACCAACGGCAGCAACAACAACAGCAACAACAACAACAGCGGACGTCCCGCTTCCAGGGTCGCTGGAAGGTCTAGGGCCCCAAGTAAGTGTAGCCCCTTTTTTCCACGAGTACAATTATTATGCCTACGGGTCTTAACTCATCCTTTGCTTGTCAGGGCTTCCTCCCCCTCAGCTTCCAAGGTCGCGCCTCCTCCGTCGGATACCATGCCCGCCGGCGGGTCTAGCTCTCAGCAACAGGCATCTGCTAGGAGTGGAGCCGGCGAGCCGCCGATGGCCACTGCAGCCTCAACGATGGTGACGCTGTCGAGTACACCGTCGGCAGCGACAGAGGAGGTCCCAACTGCGCCCACCCCTGTCGTCTAGGGTGACACGAGAGGCGCGTCCAGCTCCAACCCGCCGCCCACTATGGAGGAGCCAGAGGTAGTTCTTGGGCGGCGGCTCCGATCCGGCGCTAAGCCAGAAGCAGCGTCGATTCCCCTCCCCCGGGTGCTGTCTCGCGCGCATCATGCCCTTCAAGAGACCGAGGCGGCAATCTGGCGGGAATGGGAGGCGCTGGAATCTGAGCATCAGCGCCTCAGTGACTGGCGTACCTAGCTGGAGAAGCGCACTAAGGCGGCGTCCCACTAGTTCGCCTTTGAGCAGTCCGAACTGGCGCGGGACCACAAGGACTACAAGAAAGACCTCCAGAAGGTGTACGCCAAGGAGCTGGAGGCGAGCTGGAAGGAGAAGAGGTTAGCCAAGAAGGAGGAGCACTTGAACCAGAGGGAGGAGGTTGTCACAGAGCTCCAGGCCAAGCTAAATGCCTTCAATGAAATCCTGGAGGAGCAGCGGGTCCAGCAGACCGCGGCTATAGAGAGCCTGCAAAAGCTACAGAGAGAGCTCGATGGCAATTGGCAAGGCCCGCGACGCCGCCCTCGCTGAGGAGAAGCTTAAAGCGAAAGGAGAGTCCTTGGACAGGCGGGAGGTGGACCTCGCCAGGCGGGAGGCGGACCTCGCCAGGCGGGGGAAGGATCTCACCTTCAAAGAGGAAATGCTTGAAAGGCGGGAGAAGTCGCTGGCCGAGCATGAGCTCGAGGCAGAGGAGAAGGAGCGGACGTTGGAGGAACAGGTCCGCCGGTTCCAGGCGGCGCAGGCAGCACCGGGCCCCCAGGCGGTGGAGGCGATGAAGAAAACACTTGAAGATCTCCGGGCGGAGCAGCGCGCCGGGGTCCAACGCATTGCCGCATGGGCCAGCCAGGCGAGCATGGCACTGGTGCCGCTAGGGGTGAGCCCCATCCTGGTGTCGGAGCTGCCGACGTCCATCTTCGACACGCTCCTGGTGCTTGATTCCACCGTAGAGCGCCTTCGACGCCTGGACCAGATCCTTAGCGCCCACCTGGAGGCCAAGGGCGGTAGGCTCTGCCGGGTGGTGATCGAGTACATCCTGACATGCTTCTGGAGCCACGACCCGGCCATCTCCTTGGAGCCGGTGATCGCTAGTCTGGTGGCCGACACCGAAGACGCCGCTCGGGAGGGCGTACAAGACGCCGTGGAGGTGGTGGTCAAACGCTTCCAGCGGGATCCTGCTGATGATGAGTAGCCAGATCTGCAGAGAGGAGGCAAGGGTCCCACTGGGAAGCGGCTTGTAATAGTTTTTGGCCTTGTAAGATACTTTTGAGTACTATTTATCAAGCAGTATTAGCACTTATTTGTATGCTATTTGTCTTTGTTGTGTGTGATGTTACCAACTAGCTCCTCCCTGGTACTTGACCCCCTGGAATGTAGGCTCGATGTGTCGAGGCTGGATGCCAATATTCCTAAGGGGAAATTAGTTGGTGACCCGACCCCCAGGAGGTAGTCTCGACTGGGACCTGGACCTGCACACAGCTTCAGCTAGGAAGTTTTAGTAGCGCACCCATAGGACCCGCCAGCTGGTATCTTCTACCCTTTGATTCATGCAACAGGACCTGCAGGACTTAGCCTGGGAAGCCAAGCCATATGCCCGTACCCCCTTGGATCGCAGCTCCAAATACTAGGATACCCATCGTAGAGTGGTGGAGTGTGTAGGCTTAGGGTACAGGACCAAGCTAAGCGGCTACACAGCTCCGGACCACCCCAAAAGACAAGTGTCCATTCTTTAGAACCGGACCCCAGGTTGTCGGACCCACAGGACTATAATTCCAAATACTAGGGTACCCGTCATAGAGTGGTGGAGCGTGCAGGCTTAGGGTACGGAACCAAGCTAAGCGGCTACACGGCTCTGGACCACCCTAGGAGACAAGTACCCGTTCTCTAGAACTGGCCCCCAGGCTGCTGGACCCCCTGCCGAGGGGTCCCGAACTGCAAGCTTGGCTACTCAATTCGGATGTCATTATACCAGCAAGGGTGGGAACCATATGGGTGGGTTAGATAAAAACTGATGCTCATAAATTGAAGCAAAATAAGACCATCACAAAAACAAATCTGGGGGTGAATCTTTTCTTTATAACTTGATATACATGATAGTAGGCCAACAGACCGGGTTTACGAGGGCGGACCTCACCGGGCTGCGTACATATATGTGCAACCTAGTTACAAAGGAAGAAAACTGAATCCCCAGGTTTGTTTTTATGGAAAAAACTTACGGAGATGCTCTATGTTCCAGGGATTGGTCAGAGGCTCTCCTTCAGTTGTAACAAGGCGGACACACCCGAGTCGGCATATTTCCGTCACCTTGAAGGGTCCTTCCTAGCTGGGGGAGAGTTTGTGGATCCCCTCTCGGTTCAGTACTCGCCTTAGGACCAGGTCCCCGACCCTGAGCTCCCTACTATGCACGAACCGTTGGTGGTAGCGCCTAAGCGTCTGGTTGTACCATGCATTTTGGATCATCGCTCGCCATCTGCACTCGTCGATGAAGTCCACGTCCTCACGCCGTAGTTGTTCCTGCATAGACTCATCGAAAGCTTGGACCCGTGGGGAGCCCATAATGATTTCCGGGGGAAGGCATGCTTCAACCCTGTAGACCAGGAAGAACGGGGTCTCCCTAGTAGCTCGGCTGGGTGTGGTCTGGTTCCCCTAAAGCACGAACGGAAGCTCACTGACCCAATTTTCACCGTGCTTTTTCAAGCAGTCGTAGGTGCGTGTCTTGAGTCCCCTAAGGATTTCTGTGTTTGCCCTCTCCACCTGGTCGTTGCTCCTGGGATGAGCCACAGATGCAAAGCAGAGCTGGGTGTCGATGCCCTCGCAATACTCCTGGAAAAGCCGACTTGTAAACTAGGTCTCGTTGTCCATAATGATAAAGCTTGGGACCCCAAATCTATAGACAATCGACTTGAGGAAAGCAATAGCAGCACCCTGGGTGATGTTGACCACAAGGGTGGCCTCTGGCCACTTGGTGAACTTGTCGATGGCAACAAATAGGTACCGGTACCCGCCGACAGCCCTGGGGAACGGTCCCAGGATATCCACCCTCATACAGCAAATGGCCAGGAGGGTGGAATCATCTGCAGAGCCTGAGCTAGTGTGTGTATCTGCTTTGCATGGAATTGACACGCCTTGTAGGACTTTACCATCTTAGCTGCATCCTAGAGGGCGGTTGGCCAGTATAAGCCATGCCGGAAGGCCTTACCGACCAGCGTGCGAGATGAGGAATGACTTCCGCACTCTCCTCCATGGATCTTCGTGAGCAACTCATGGCCCTCCTCCTGGGTAATGCACCGCATGAGAATGTCGTTGGCGCCACGGCGGTAGAGATCCCCTTCCACCACCGTGTATCGCTTAGCCAACCGCACTATGCGCTCTGCGGAGACATGATCTTCAGGAAGGATATTTTCCTTCAGGTAGTCCCGGATCTCGGAGATCCATGCATCGGGACCACTCTGAGATACTGGCTGTGGCACCATGGGGTAGGCAGGACCCTCTATAGCACACACAGCCTTCGGTGGGTGCTATAGATGTAACGCCACCAGGACCGCTAGCTTCGAGGTGCTAGTCTCGCCCCCTTCGCCCAGTTTGGTAGGCTGGGCGGTAGGTCTCAGCAGCCATCTTTCGAAGACGCCCTCGGGCACGGGTGCCCAAGTTGATGCCCCCACGGAGAGTTCATCTACCGCCGAGTTGTCAGCCCGAGGAGCATGTTGCAGTTCCAAGGCCGTGAAGTCTTTTTCCAGCTTCCTTACGTGGAGGAGGTAAGCTGCAAGCCTAGGCTCGTTGCAGCTACATTCCCCACGGACTTGCTTGATGATCAGCTAGGAGTCCCCCTTCACGAGGAGCTAGCAGATCCCCAAGGATAGGGCGACTAACAAGCCGAAGATCAGTGCTTCATACTCTGCCATATTGTTGGTGGCCTTGAACTCAAGGCGCACCATGTACTTCATTTGATCCCTGCTTGGGTCGATGAGGACCACTCTAGCCCCACCAACTTGCTGACGGGTGGACCCGTCGAAGAAGAGCGTCCAGTGGGGCTCGGTGAAGACCGGACCCCTGGGCTCCACAGATGTGGGGCCCGATTCGGGATCCGAACCCCTAGGAGTGCTCGGGGGGTGTCCACTCCACGATGAAGTCAGCCAGGACCTGGCTCTTGACGGCGTGGCGAGGCTGGAAGTTCAGCTGGAACTCAGCGAGCTCTGCAGCCCACTTGGCGATGTTGCCTGTGGCGTTAGAGTTATGGAGGACGGCCCTTAACGGAAAGGAGGTCACCACCACAACCCTGTGTGCCTGGAAATAGTAGCGCAGCTTCCTGGACGCAACAAGTATAGCATAGAGGAGCTTGTGCGTCTCAAGGTACCTGGTCTTTGCCTCATGGAGGACCTCGCTGACGTAGTAGACCGGCCTCTGAACGGTCCGGACCCCTGTAGCTGGTCCTGAGTCCTCAGGTTCTTGGTCCTCGTGCGCCGTCCTTTCCACGACCAGCACCATGCTCATCGCTTCTGTGGCCACCGCGATGTATAAATACAACGGCTCCCTAGGTTCTGGAGCTACCAGTACTGGTAGGGACACTAGGTGCTGCTTCAACTCTTGAAAGGCTTGTTCTGCCTCTTCGGTCCAAAAGAATGGACCGGATTTCGCAGGAGCTTGAAGAAGGGTAGCGCCCTCTCAGCCACCCTTGAAATGAAGCGGCTAAGGGCGGCTAATGACCCCATAAGCTTCTGGACGTCCTTGATTCGGGTCGAATGCCTCATCGCCTCAATCGCCCTGATCTTCTCCGGGTTTGCTTCAATGCCCCGGTGTGAAACCAGGAATCCCAGCAACTTCCTAGCGGAGACACCAAAGACGCACTTGTCCAGGTACAGCTTCGTGCGCGTCGCCCGCAGCTTGTCAAAGACCAGGGTCAAGTCTTCCACCAGAGTCGACCCCCTCCTAGTCTTGACCATGATGTCATCGACATATATCTCTACTTGTCCCTAATCAGGTCCTCGAAGGTCTTACTCATCGCCCGTACAAATGTTGGCAAGGCGTTCTTCAGTCCGTAGGGCATTACAACATAGCAGTAGAGCCCATCTACTGTTACAAAAGCGGTATGCTTCCTATCTTCCCTAGACATCTGGATTTGATGGAAACCAGAGTAGGCATCTAGAAAGGACAGGAGGTCGCACCCGGAGGTAGAGTCCATGATTTGATCTATGCATGGAAGTGGATACGGGTCCTTGGGACAGGCCTTATTCAGGCTAGTGTAGTCGATGCACATCCGAAGCTTCCCGTTTGCCTTTGGAACAATGACTGGGTTGGCCAGCCACACGGGGTGATGGACCTCTTTAATGAAGCCAGCGTCAAGCAGTTGCGGACCTCCTCACAGATGAAGTCCTACCGCTCAACGGACTATCTCCGAGGCTTCTGACTCACCGGCTTGGCGTCAGGGTGGATCTTCAGATGGTGCTCAATCACCTCCCTAGGGATCCCAGGCATCTGCGACGGTTCCCATGCGAAAATGTCGACATTTGCCCCGGAGGAAGGCGACGAGCGTGAGTTCTTATTTCTCTCCCTGATTGCCCGCGATGCGGGTGGTCTAGAGGAGTCCGAGCCGACTTGAACGGTCTTCACGGGTCCACCGTCTGCTTCGAACGGCTACACCATTGGCACCTTGGCAGGCGCCTTGGTGCCGAAGGTCGAGGGGTCCTTCCCCCATCGTCCGGGCGAGCAGCTTCCGCCGCCAGGGTGTGTAGCTTCTCGACAGCCGTCACCGCAGTGGCGCGGTCGTCCCGCACGATGAGGACCCTAGCAGGGGACGACATCTTGAGGACCAAATACCCGTAATGGGCAATGGCCATGAACCGGTACAGGGCCAGTCTGCCAATGATGGCGTTGAAGGGGAGGTTAACCTCCGCAACGTCGAACTGGGTGTTCTTCGTGCGGAAGTTTTCCTCGGTCCCGAATGTTACCGGGAGGGCGATGCTCCTAAGGGGATACACCGGCTATGGGCCCACTCCGGAGAATGGGCGAGAGGGTCCCAGTCAGGACCCCGGGATCTGCAGCTGCTTAAACGCAACATGGCTGATGACGTTGAGGCCTGCCCCATCGTCAATCAGCACATGGTATAGCTGCATGTTGGCGATGACAAGGGCGGTGATGAGCGGCAGTATACCGGCCCCTACGATGTTGTCGGGGCAGTCGGATGCCTCGAAAGAGATGGTAGTGCTCCTCTATAGCTGGTGTGGAGCAGCCTTCGGGACCCCTGAGGTCGCTGATAGGACCTCGTAGCGCAGGGACTTGACGTTCCTGTGGGAGGTGAGCTCCCAGCTCCCACCGTACATGACGTACAGCTTCTTGCGGTGGTCGCTCTCGCAACCGGAGTCGGAGTCCCCGGTGAAGACGTCCTTCAGGACCCCCTCGGGTGACTGATACCCGAGGTCCCGTTCTCCGGCGGCCACGTCACCGTCGTCGACCCTCTCCCTGCCAGGCCGGCGATTAAGTGGGGAGCCGTCCTTGGAGGTTTGCTCGCGCCGTTTGCTGACGCGCTTCGCGAGCTTGATGATCTCGTGACACTCCGCGGCGCTGTGGTGACTGTTGAGGTGCACAGGGCATGAGCTGCTGTTGCCCCCTGTGGCCGTGGGCGCTTGTTGCGCTCGGTCCGGCCCCCAGTCGCGGTTGCGACGACCGGAGCAGCATCCTGCGGCCTCTCGTGACCGCGGTTCTTTTTCTTCTTCTTGCCGTCCTTGGCGACGGCACCAGAGCCACCCGTTTGGGCAACCCTAGTCTATGGTGCCGAGTGCCATGCGCGGCCCTCGGCGGTTCTGGCACACTTGTTGGCCAGAGCGAAGAGTATGGTGACAATTTCCACGTCATGCGTGGCCAACTTCTCCAACATCTTCTCATCACGCACCCCTAGCGGAAAGCGATGATGATGGAAGCATCTGAGATATGAGGTATAGTGCCTCGTACCTTAGTAAAGTGGGAGATGAAAGCCCAGAGAGTTTCGCCGGGTTCCTGCCTCACTGCATGGAGGTGGGCCTCCACGCCATGCTGCTGGTAAGCACTAGCGAAGTTCGCTGTGAATCACGCACAGAGCTCTTCCCAGGAGTAGATCGATCCCAGGGCAAGGTTCATGAGCCAGGTCCGGGCCGGCCCAAACAAGGCTACATGGAAGTATGTTGCCATTATGGCGGTGTCTCCACCTGCTGCCGTAATAGCAGTGACGTATACCTGCAAGAATTCCGACGGGTTTGACGTACTGTCGTACTTTTCCAGCAGGTGTGGCTGGAACTTGGATGGCCATGTCACCGCGCGGAGATGATCCACCAGAGCGACGCAGCCCACGCCGGCCAATGGGACACCCGCCTGAATTTGGGCGTCCCTTGGAGTTTGCGGTGCGACCGCAACGAAGTCTTGGTCGAGGTTGCGACCCTCGATGTTCTGTCGACGCTCACGCGCCCTCTCTAGAGAGATGCAGGCATCCTCGCCCGCACGCCTGCGGTTGAGTTCTGCCCGTAGGTCATCAAGCCTCTCCAGGGAGACTAGAGCGTCCTCTCCCGCATGCCTGCGGTTGAGCTCCGCCCGCAGGTCCTCAGTCGGCACAACCCACACTGAAGGCGAGCGCACCGATGCTGATGCCTCATGTTGATGCCGGGATGACCAAGGCCTAGGCCTGGCTGAGCCAAAATGCGCCATGTCGAGCAGATGGTCGACATTGTCACGCCACTGCTTCATGGCCCCCGGCGAGGCCGTGGAGCTAGGAGGGTGGCGTAGCAACTCCCTAGCCGCAGACAAGGCCCCAGGCGTGGCCCTCGACGCTCTAGATGTCTGTGCCGGAGTGTGCTGTCGCGCAGAGCGCACAACAGCAGCACCAGGCACAGAGCGGTTGGAGGCCCGTGGCGTGGAGGATGCAACTTCTTCCTCCATTGGGAAATCCTCGGGAATGAAGTCGTGGTGCTCGACGATATGGACCATGGTGTCGAGCAGGAAAACAAACAAAAACCTAAAGCTAAGCCCCCTACCTGGCACGCCAAATGTCGGAGAGGAAATCTCTGGCCGGGTGGCGGAACGCACCCGCCCTAAGTCCTAAGATGAGGAGGGGGCCTAAGCGTTTTGCCTGTTAGATGGATTTGGGATGAACACGAGTGAACACGAGGATTTAGAGTGGTTCAGGCCGCCGGAGCGTAAAACCCTACTCCACTGTGTGTAGTATTGCTGATGCTCGAAAGCTTGGAGAACTCCCCGAGAGTCTAAGTGCCTGTTTGTGTCGGCTTCTGCCAGCTTCTGGCCACTAAAAGTTGTTGCGGACTGCCAAACGCTCAGCTTTTCAGCCAGCTTTTATAAAATTCGTTAGGGCAAAAACCATCTAAAATCAACATAAACACATAATCGGTTGAGTCGTCATAATAGTAGGAATCCGTCACTTTCTAGATTCTGAGCCCTATGAACAACTTTATCTTCCTCCACACGTAATCGTAATGATACTCAGATTCTTCTCACAGCCAGATTCTCCCCACAGCCAGATTTTCAGAAAAGCTGGCCAGAAAAAAGCTGAACCAAACAGCCCCTAAGTGAGTCTGAGTGACTTGCCTTGTAACATCGTGTGCCTTCCCTTTTATAGCTCAAGGGAGGCACATACAAGGATGCTGAGCCCCGACATGTGGGCCCAGGAACACAATGGAAGGAATACCTAGAGCAACTAATGCAGGTGACGTCTGTGCAATCTCCAGGCCCATGTTGTCCGCAGCACGCGCAGTGTTGACATGCGGCGGCAGCTTCCTTGGTAACGTACGAGTAATGATGGGCGTAGTGCACGCGGCAGTATGGGTGTGCAGTCTGCCAGTGGAACGGACAGGCATGCCGCCTGTGGGATGGACAGGTCGCTGCCTGCCAGTGGAATGGACAGGTCTCATTAAATGCGGAGGTGGCACAACGCCTGCCAGTGGAATGGACAGGCACGCCGCCTGCGGAATGGATAGGTCTCATTAAATGCTGAGGCGGCACATCGCCTGTCAGCGGGATGGACAGGTGGCACGCCTTATCCGCAATAAATGCAGGGGCCGCGTAACCCGGAGGCCTTACGTCAGGCTCCTCCCGTTGGTTTACATCACGCGCGGTAGGCCACGTGGCAGCATCAGGTCTCTGCTTGGGCAGGGAGCAGTAGCGTATGCGGACAGGTCTGCACCAGACTGGGTCTGGACACGTGTCGACACCGGACCCCCGCCTAGGTCCTATTCATGCCCGGGCATGTTATGTCCTAGGACCTTGGGACCCCCCTGTGGGCGGATCCCATTTCAGGGGTCCGAATCCTATTCCAGGGGTCCAGCTTGCACAAGTGGAGGTCCAGGACCAACCTCGGAGGTCCGAACTATATATCCGGGGTCCGGGACCAACCTTGGGGGTCCGGACTGTATATCCATGGGTCCAGCGCTCTCCCGTGGGGGTCCGGACTCACTGTTGATGCTTTGGAGTATGCCACCTTCTCTGGACACGTGGCGGCTTCGGACCCGCCCATGTGGCAGGGTCGGGCGCTGCTGTGGACCCAGAATAGTCGCCTAAGATTGGGGCAAGCCGTGGTTTAGTCCCACACATAGCACTTCTACCACGCGACTAAGGGATAGCTGCGCGGGTTCTTTGTCTTTGTACAGTAGCAGGGGGTACCCTAGTTTCAGGGTACCGACAAGACCTGATAAAACAATTGTTAGCAAGGGAAAGAAACCTAAAACTACAGTGGGACATTGGTTTCAAGAACAAGTCAATACAAGATTAACACAAATACATGAGCGATTTGTTTCCTGAGGTTCGGTTCCAAAGAACCTACTCGTTGAGGAGGCCACAGAGGTTGGGTCTCTTTCAACCCTTTCCATCTCCGAAACAGTCACTTAGACCGATGGAGTGTTTCTTCTTAATATTGAGGGTCACTCAGACCCTGCAAGGATCACCACACAATTAGGTGTCTCTTGCCAGCTTTACATGTCACTTGAGAGTTTAGAAGGAGATGAAGAAAACACAATCAACAAAGCCAAGCAACAAGAGCAACAAAAGAAACACAAGGTCACACTCTCTCTATACTTTCCAAGACACTAATCCCTAATGATCACTAGTCACAATTATGGCAAGCCAATGAAGATATTACTTATTGAACAAGTCAATGAAGGTATCAAAGTTCAAACTCCACCTATGATCTATCGAAACATAGAGTTGGGGATTACAAATAGAGGAAAAAGTAAGTGAATCGGAGAGTAAGGGGTGTGGATGAATTCTTTATTTATAGAATGGATATGAGTTTTTTGATTTTTTTAACTTTAAATAATTTAAATGACAACAATCAATCAGGAGTTGTCACGTTAGCAAGAGACAATTAGTATTGATTGATCTTAATCAGTACTGACCTAGTCTCCAATGTTTTGGTCGGTATCGACCGATTTAGTTCTGAAAGAATCACGATGTCCAAGAGGGGGGGGGGTGAATTGGGTTTTTCTAAAATCCAACAACAATTAAACCCTAAGCAAGAGCCCAACTTCTCCCCAACAACTAGTAATAAAGGAATACTACTAGAAATACAACAATGCTAATACAATACTTCAAATACTTGCTAAACAAATACACAATGTAAAATGCTTGAATTAAGTGCGGAATGTAAAGCAAGGTTTAGAAGACTCCTCCAATTTTTCCCGAGGTATCGAAGAGTCGACACTCCCCCCTAGTCCTCGTTGGAGCACCCGCGTAAGGGTGTCGCTCCCCCTTGGTCCTCGCAAGAACCAAGTGCTCACTATGAGATGATCCTTTACCACTCCGGCGTGGTGGATCCCTCACGAGCGCTTACAAACTTGAGTCGGGTCGCCAACAAGATCTCCACGGTGATCATCGAGCTCCCAACGCCACCAAGCCATCTAGGTGATGCCGATCACCAAGAGTAACAAGTCGTAGACTTTCACTTGACCAAGAGAAGCCTAATGCATGCGGTGTATGCTCTAGGTGGCTCTTGCTAGCGCTAATGAGGTCCAAATGTGGGATTAAGATTCTCTAATCACCTCACTAGGCTTTGTGGTGCTTGCAATGCTCTACCAATGTGTAGGAGTAAATGTGGGCAGCAAGACAATCAATATGGTGGGTGGAGGGGTATAAATAGCCCTCACCCACCAACTAGCCGTTACAGGAGTTCTGCTGCATGGGCGCACCGGACAGTCCGGTGTGCCATCGGTGCGCCAACGGTCGACTCCAACGGCTAGTTCTGTTAGCTAGCCGTTGGACAGATAGCACACCGGACAGTGAACAGTCACTGTCCGGTGCACACCGGATAGTCCGGTGCGCTGTCCGGTGTGCCACTAAAATTCATTTTACCAACTGCGCGCTCTCGGGTTTCTACGCAAGGAACCGCTCTTCCCTGGGCCAGGCTGACCCCACTGGCAGAGGGTGCACCGAACAGGGTCCCCCAAAGCCAGAAACCCTAGTTTCTGTTTTCTGCTGTTTTTCAAATCGGTTTTCGTTCTAACTCGTGAGTATGTTCTAGAGTGACACCTAGCACTATATATGAGTCTGAATATGCACCAACACTACACTAGAACTCTCTTGGTCAAACTACTCATCGACAACCTGAGAGCACCTAGAGGGGGGGTGAATAGGTGATCCTGTGAAAACTTAAAACTTAAGCCACAAAAACTTGTTAAGTGTTAGCACAATAAATGCCAAGTGGCTAAGAGAAGTCTCAACAAAACACAATACCACAAGAGATCAAGCACAGAGGTGACACAGTGGTTTATCCCGTGGTTCGGCCAAGACCAACGCTTGCCTACTCCACGTTGTGGCGTCCCAACGGACGGGGGTTGCAATCAACCCCTCTCAAGCGGTCCAAAGACCCACTTGAATACCACGGTGTTTTGTTTTGCCTTTCACTATCCCGTTTGCAAGGAATCTCCACAAATTGGAGTCTCTTGCCCTTACAAGTATATGATCACAAAGAAGCACAGAGTAAGGGAGGGAAGCAACACACACAAATCCACAGCGAAACGCGCACACACACGGCCAAGAATCGAGCTCACAAGACTATCTCAAAGTTCTTACTAGAACGGAGCTCGAATCACTTAGAATGACAAACGAATGCGCAAAGACTGAGTGTGGATGATCAAGAATGCTCAAAGGTTGCTTGTGTGTCTCCTCCATGCGCCTAGGGGCCCCTTTTATAGCCCCAAGGCAGCTAGGAGCCGTTGAGAGCAAATCTGGAAGGCCATCCTTGCCTTCTGTCGTCGGGGGCACCGGACAGTCCGGTGCACACCGGACACTGTCCGGTGCCCGATTTGTTTCCTTAAACAGCGAAGCCGACCGTTGCAGACCGTTGGCAGATCTGGAGCCGTTGGCGCACCGGACAGTCCGGTGCAGTCTTCCGACCGTTGGCTCGGCCACGTGTCCCGCGTAGATTGCGCGGCCGACCGTTGGCCCGGCCGACCGTTGGCTCACCGGACAGTCCGGTGCACACCGGACAGTCCGGTGAATTTTAGCCGTACGCCGTCGGTGAATTCCCGAGAGCGGCCAGTTCGCGCCGAGTCAGTCTGGCGCACCGGACACTGTCCGGTGCACACCGGACAGTCCGGTGCTCCAGACCGAGCTGAGTCTTGGCTGCACTCAGCCAAGTCTTTTACTCCTCTCTTCTTTTCTTCTACTTTCTGTTTCTAACACTTAGACAAGTATATTAGTATTCAAAACCAATGTACTAAGGCTTAGAAACATACCTTTAATCTTGATTTGTACTTTGTCCACCATTTTACAATTAGGCACCTGTGTTGGACACTAAATCACCAAAATACTTAGAAATGGCCCAAGGGCACATTTCCCTTTCAATCTCCCCCTTTTTGGTGATTTATGCCAACACAACAAAAAGCAAGTAGAACAAGTACAAAAACACTTCAAATAAGAACTCAAATTATTTTGATTCAATTTTGGCATATATGGATCATCTTTTGCCACCACTTGGTTTGTTTTTGCAAATCAAACTCAAATCTCTATCTCTAAGTCAAACATACATGTTGAAGCATAAAGAGAGTCATTTCAAAAGATATTGATCAAAGATTTCAAAAACTCCCCCTTTTCCCCATAATTACTACTTCTCCCCATAAGAAGCCAAAAGAGACAATAAAAGGGTTTTAACAAACCAAAAACTCTACTCTACTATTTTCAAATTTCTCAAGTGGTAGCTGATCCATTTATTGCTTTGGCCTTTATTTTCTCCCCCTTTGGCATCAAGCACCAAAACGGGATCAATCTTGGCCCTTTAACCCCATTGCCTCACCAAGATCTTCAATTAATAGCAAATGGCAATAAGAGGTTATGAGATGAACTTGGAATTAGTTACCCTCTCATCGGAGTGCAGTGGAAGTCTTTCATGGTCCAAGTCCACCTTTTCCCTTTCAATTCTCCTTTGAGACTAAATCAAGCAAACTCAAGCATATGGTTAGTCTCAAAGGGTCAAGTTGTAACACATCTCCCCCTAAACATGTGCATCACTTTGCAACGGACTTGTGAGGTCCAGGGAGTGTATGTACAACTTGAGCACCACAATAAGCAACAAAATGCAGAATGGACATGATCAAAGGCATAAATACATGTATGCTACAATTCAATCCAAGTTCCGCGAATCTAAGACATTTAGCTCACTACGCAGCCTGCAAAAGGTCTTCTCATCTAAAGGCTTGGTAAAGATATCGGCTAGCTGGTTCTCGGTGCTAACATAAAACACTTCGATATCTCCCTTTTGCTGGTGGTCTCTCAAAAAGTGATGCCAGATGTCAATGTGCTTTGTGCGGCTGTGCTCAACAGGATTTTCCGCTATTCGGATAGCACTCTCATTATCACATAGGAGTGGGACTTTGCTCAGATTGTAGCCAAAGTCCCTGAGGGTTTGCCTCATCCAAAGTAGTTGCGCGCAACACTGACCTGCGGCAACGTACTCGGCCTCAGCGGTGGATAGGGCAACGGAGGTTTGTTTCTTAGAGTTCCATGACACCAGGGACCTTCCTAAGAATTGGCACGTCCCCGATGTACTCTTCCTATCGACCTTACATCCAGCATAGTCGGAATCTGAGTACCCAATCAAGTCAAAGTTAGACCCCTTTGGATACCAGATCCCGAAGCAAGGCGTAGCGACTAAATATCTAAGAATTCGCTTCACCGCCACCAAGTGACACTCCTTAGGATCGGATTGAAATCTAGCACACATGCATACGCTAAGCATAATATCCGGTCTACTAGCACATAAATAAAGTAAAGACCCTATCATTGACCGGTATGCTTTTTGATCAACGGACTTACCTCCTTTGTTGAGGTCGGTGTGTCCGTCGGTTCCCATCGGAGTCTTTGCGGGCTTGGCGTCCTTCATCCCAAACCGCTTTAGCAGATCTTGCGTGTACTTCGTTTGGGAGATGAAGGTGCCGTCCTTGAGTTGCTTCACTTGGAACCCAAGGAAGTAGTTCAACTCGCCCATCATTGACATCTCGAATTTCTGCGTCATCACCCTGCTAAACTCTTCACAAGACTTTTGATTAGTAGAACCAAATATTATGTCATCGACATAAATTTGGCACACAAAAAGATCACCATCGCAAGTCTTAGTAAAAAGAGTTGGATCGGCTTTCCCAACCTTGAAAGCATTAGCAATTAAGAAATCTCTAAGGCATTCATACCATGCTCTTGGGGCTTGTTTAAGTCCATAGAGCGCCTTAGAGAGCTTACACACGTGGTCGGGGTACCGCTCATCCTCGAAGCCAGGGGGTTGCTCCACGTACACCTCCTCCTTGATTGGCCCGTTGAGGAAAGCGCTCTTCACATCCATTTGGTACAACCTGAAGGAATGGTGAGCGGCATATGCTAGCAAGATACGAATGGACTCTAGCCTAGCCACAGGAGCAAAAGTCTCCTCAAAGTCCAAACCTGCGACTTGGGCATAACCTTTTGCCACAAGTCGAGCCTTGTTCCTTGTCACCACTCCGTGCTCGTTTTGTTTGTTGCGGAACACCCACTTAGTTCCCACAACATTTTGCTTGGGACGAGGCACCAGCGTCCAAACTTCATTGCGCTTGAAGTTGTTAAGTTCCTCCTGCATGGCCAACACCCAATCCGGATCTAGCAAGGCCTCCTCTACCCTGAAAGGCTCAATAGAGGAGACAAAAGAGTAATGTTCACAAAAATTAACTAGTCGAGACCGAGTAGTTACTCCCTTGCTAATGTCACCCAGAATTTGGTCGATGGGATGATCCCTTTGAATCATCGCTCGAACTTGGGTTGGAGGTGCCGGTTGCGCTTCTTCCTCCATCACATGATCATCTTGTGCTCCCCCTTGATCACACGCCTCCTTTTGATGAACCTGTTCATCGTCTTGAGTTGGGGGATGCACCGTTGTTGAGGAAGAAGGTTGATCTCGTTCATCTTGTTCCTGTGGCCGAACGTCTCCAATCGCCATGGTTCGTATAGCGGCCGTTGGAACATCTTCTTCATCTACATCATCACAATCAACAACTTGCTCTCTTGGAGAGCCATTAGTCTCATCAAATACAACGTCGCTAGAGACTTCAACCAAACCCGATGATTTGTTGAAGACTCTATACGCCTTTGTATTTGAATCATAACCTAATAAAAACCCTTCTACAGCTTTGGGAGCAAACTTAGAATTTCTACCCTTCTTCACTAGAATGTAGCACTTGCTCCCAAATACACGAAAGTACGATACATTGGGTTTGTTACCGGTTAGTAGCTCATACGAAGTCTTCTTGAGGAGTCGATGAAGATAGACCCTGTTGATGGCGTGGCAAGCCGTGTTCACAGCTTCCGACCAAAAGCACTCGGGGGTCTTGAATTCTCCAAGCATCGTCCTCGCCATATCGATTAGCGTCCTGTTCTTCCTCTCTACCACACCATTTTGCTGTGGTGTGTAGGGAGCGGAGAACTCGTGCTTGATCCCTTCCTCCTCAAGAAACTCCTCCACTTGAAGGTTCTTGAACTCGGACCCGTTGTCGCTCCTAATCTTCTTCACCTTGAGCTCAAACTCATTTTGAGCTCTCCTGAGGAAGCGCTTGAGGGTCCCTTGGGTTTCAGACTTATCCTGCAAAAAGAACACCCAAGTGAAGCGGGAAAAGTCATCAACAATAACTAGACCATACTTACTTCCTCCTATGCTTAGATAGGCGACGGGTCCGAAGAGGTCCATATGCAGCAGCTCCAGAGGTCTTGACGAGGTCATCACATTCTTGCTGTGATGTGCTCCTCCCACTTGTTTACCTGCCTGACAAGCTGCACAAGGTCTATCTTTTTCGAAATAAATATTGGTTAGACCTATCACGTGTTCTCCCTTTAGAAGCTTGTGGAGATTCTTCATCCCCACATGTGCTAAGCGGCGATGCCACAGCCAGCCCATGCAAGTCTTAGCCATTAAACATGCATCTAGACCGGCCTCTTCTTTTGCAAAATCTACTAAGTAAAGCTTGCCGTCTAGAACACCCTTAAAAGCTAGTGAACCATCACATCTTCTAAAGACAGACACATCTACATTTGTAAATAAACAGTTGTATCCCATATTGCATAATTGGCTAACAGATAGCAAATTGTAACCAAGAGACTCTACTAAAAACACATTAGAGATTGAGTGCTCATTAGAAATTGCAATTTTACCTAACCCTTTTACCTTGCCTTGATTCCCATCACCGAATATAATTGAATCTTGGGAATCCTTATTTTTGACGTAGGAGGTGAACATCTTCTTCTCCCCCGTCATATGGTTTGTGCATCCGCTATCGATAATCCAGCTTGAACCCCCGGATGCATAAACCTGCAAGGCAAATTTAGGCTTGGGTCTTAGGTACCCAACTTATGTTGGGTCCTGCAAGGTTAGCACAAATGTCCTTAGGGACCCAAATGCAAGTTTTATCTCCTTTGCATCTTGCCCCTAACTTCCTGGCAATTACCTTCTTACCCTTTCTACAAATAGCAAAGGGAGCATTGCAAGCATAATAAATGGTAGAAGGTTTGTTCACAACTTTTCTAGGTACATGAGTAACATTTTTCCTAGGCATATGCACAACATTTCTCCTACACATATCTCTATCATGCTTATAAGAAGAACTAGAAGCAAACATGGCATGAGAATCATAATCATCATAAGCATTATAACTTCTATAAACATTTCTAGTTTGTCTCCTATCATGGTATAAGAAAGCATGGTTCTTTTTAGCACTACTAGCCATAGGGGCCTTCCCTTTCTCCTTGACGAAGATGGGAGTTTTATAGCTTGTTAAGTTCTTGGCCTCTCTCTTGAAGCCAAGACCATCCTTAATTGAGGGGTGTCTACCAACCATGTAGGCATCCCTTGCAAATTTTATTTTATCAACTTCACTCTTGCTAGCCTTAAGTTGAGCATTAAGACTAGCCAATTCATCATTAAGTTTTGAAATTGAAACTAGGTGTTCACTACAAGCATTAACATCAAAATCCTTACACCTAGTGCAGATTGTAACATTTTCAACACAAGAGTTGCTTGCTACTTCTAGTTTAGTGGTTAAAACATTAATTTCACCTTTTAAAGAGGAAATGGTTTCATTACAAGTAGAAAGTTCACAAGAAAGAATTCCATTTCTTTTAACTTCTAGAGCAAGTGAATTTTGTGCACTAACAAATTTATCATGCTCTTCATATAAAAGATCTTCTTGTTTTTCTAGTAATCTATTCTTATCATTCAAAGCATCAATCAACTCATTAATTTTATCTATCTTAGATCTATCTAAGCCCTTGAACAAGCATGAATAATCTATGTCATCATCATCACTAGACTCATTATCACTAGAAGAAGCATAAGTGGAGTCTTGAGTACTCACCTTCTTCTCCCTTGCCATAAGGCATGTGAGACGCTCGTTGGGGAAGAGGGAAGACTTGTTGAAGGCAGTGGCAGCGAGTCCTTCATTGTCGGAGTCGGAGGAGGAGCAATCTGAGTCCCACTCCTTTCCTAGATGTGCCTCGCCCTTTGCCTTCTTGTATTGCTTCTTCTTCTCTCTTTTGTTCCCCTTTTCCTGGTCACTTTCATTATCGGGACAGTTAGCGATAAAATGACCAAGCTTACCGCATTTGAAGCATGAGCGCTTCCCCTTTGTCTTGGTCTTGCTTGGCTGCCCCTTGCGACCATTTAGCGCCGTCTTGAATCTCTTGATGATGAGAGCCATCTCTTCATCATTGAGTCCGGCTGCCTCAATTTGCGCCACCTTGCTAGGTAGCGACTCCTTGCTCCTTGTTGCCTTGAGAGCAATGGGTTGAGGCTCGTGGATTGGACCGTTCAACGCTTCGTCGACGTATCTTGCCTCCTTGATCATCATCCGCCCGCTTACGAATTTTCCAAGTAATTCCTCGGGCGTCATCATCGTGTACCTGGGATTCTCACGAATATTGTTCACGAGATGAGGATCAAGAACAGTAAAGGACCTTAGCATTAGGCGGACGACGTCGTGGTCCGTCCATCGCGTGCTTCCGTAGCTCCTTATTTTGTTGATAAGGGTCTTGAGCCGGTTGTACGTTTGAGTTGGCTCCTCTCCCCTTATCATGGCGAATCGTCCAAGCTCGCCCTCCACCAACTCCATCTTGGTGAGCATGGTGATGTCGTTCCCCTCGTGAGAGATCTTGAGGGTGTCCCATATTTGCTTGGCATTGTCCAAGCCGCTCACCTTGTTGTACTCTTCCCTGCACAAGGATGCTAAGAGAACAGTAGTAGCTTGTGCATTTCTATGGATCTGTTCATTTATAAGCAGAGGGCTATCCGAGCTATCAAATTTCATTCCATTCTCTACAATCTCCCATATGCTTGGATGGAGAGAGAATAAGTGACTACGCATTTTGTGACTCCAAAATCCGTAGTCCTCCCCATCGAAGTGTGGAGGTTTGCCAAGAGGAATGGAAAGCAAATGCGAATTTGAACTATGTTGAATACGAGAATAATCAAATGAAAAGTTCGAATTGACCGTCTTTTTGTAGTCGTTGTCGTCGTCCTTTTGGGAAGAAGTAGATTCATCACTATCATCGTAGTAGATGATCTCCTTGATGCGCCTCGTCTTCTTCTTCTTCCCTTCCTTCCGTCTATGGCCCGAGCCGGAGTCGGTAGGCTTGTCGTCCTTCGGCTCGTTGACGAAGGATTCCTTCTCTTTGTCGTTGATCACAATTCCCTTCCCCTTAGGATCCATCTCTTCGGGCGGTTAGTCCCTTTTGTGAAGAGAACGGCTCCGATACCAATTGAGAGCACCTAGAGGGGGGTGAATAGGTGATCCTGTGAAAACTTAAAACTTAAGCCACAAAAACTTGTTAAGTGTTAGCACAATAAATGCCAAGTGGCTAAGAGAAGTCTCAACAAAACACAATACCACAAGAGATCAAGCACAGAGGTGACACAGTGGTTTATCCCGTGGTTCGGCCAAGACCAACGCTTGCCTACTCCACGTTGTGGCGTCCCAACGGACGGGGGTTGCAATCAACCCCTCTCAAGCGGTCCAAAGACCCACTTGAATACCACGGTGTTTTGTTTTGCCTTTCACTATCCCGTTTGCAAGGAATCTCCACAAATTGGAGTCTCTTGCCCTTACAAGTATATGATCACAAAGAAGCACAGAGTAAGGGAGGGAAGCAACACACACAAATCCACAGCGAAACGCGCACACACACGGCCAAGAATCGAGCTCACAAGACTATCTCAAAGTTCTCACTAGAACGGAGCTCGAATCACTTAGAATGACAAACGAATGCGCAAAGACTGAGTGTGGATGATCAAGAATGCTCAAAGGTTGCTTGTGTGTCTCCTCCATGCGCCTAGGGGCCCCTTTTATAGCCCCAAGGCAGCTAGGAGCCGTTGAGAGCAAATCTGGAAGGCCATCCTTGCCTTCTGTCGTCGGGGGCACCGGACAGTCCGGTGCACACCGGACACTGTCCGGTGCCCGATTTGTTTCCTTAAACAGCGAAGCCGACCGTTGCAGACCGTTGGCAGATCTGGAGCCGTTGGCGCACCGGACATGTCCGGTGCACACCGGACAGTCCGGTGCAGTCTTCCGACCGTTGGCTCGGCCACGTGTCCCGCGCAGATTGCGCGGCCGACCGTTGGCCCGGCCGACCGTTGGCTCACCGGACAGTCCGGTGAATTTTAGCCGTACGCCGTCGGCGAATTCCCGAGAGCGGCCAGTTCGCGCCGAGTCAGTCTGGCGCACCGGACACTGTCCGGTGCACACCGGACAGTCCGGTGCTCCAGACCGAGCTGAGTCTTGGCTGCACTCAGCCAAGTCTTTTACTCCTCTCTTCTTTTCTTCTACTTTCTGTTTCTAACACTTAGACAAGTATATTAGTATTCAAAACCAATGTACTAAGGCTTAGAAACATACCTTTAATCTTGATTTGTACTTTGTCCACCATTTTACAATTAGGCACCTGTGTTGGACACTAAATCACCAAAATACTTAGAAATGGCCCAAGGGCACATTTCCCTTTCACAACCCCTCTTTATAGTACAGCTAAAACAAAATAAAAGACCTAACTATATAACGAGTGTCTGCAACTCCTTGACACTCGGAATACGAAGACCTTCACTTTTTGTTTCATCGCTTTATCCGTCGCTTCAAGTTCTTATCTTCGGGACTGTTTTCACCGTTGTAGTACATCTACCTGTAATGTGACCTAACTTATCATTTGCCTCTGCAAAACACACGTTAGTCACATATAATATTACGTTGTCATTAATCACTAAAACCAACCAGGGGCCTAAATGCTTTCAGGTTCTAACATGGTCGGTACTGATGAAGCTAACTAGTCGGCAAGTGCAGCGACTAATCGGTCGAAGCGACTACCAATAGGATTGGTCCAATCGGTACCGATCGTCCATGCTAGCACATCACCAACCCTTATCGACCGCCGTTGAACTGGACTAAGTTCATGTGCCTACCGACTATAGATGTCTAGATGGACCGCCCGATATAACCTGATATGGATCCACTAGAGCACGACACAGATTAGACTATGTTATGCATGGCTTGAATTAGGCGAGGTCCATGCACGGTACAACAAGCCATAACCATACCGAGCCAACCTATGGCACGACGAGCCCAATAGACTTTACACAGCCTGTACCGTTTAAATGACAAAAAGACAAGATGAACATCTGTTTGAATTTGCTTCTCTAAACTTTAAAGCTAAATGTTTAAAACACCTGGTCTAAAGTTAGACCTAAACTTTAGATCAATTTAGATCTAAAAATGTTAGGACTCTAAAGTTTATATAAGGAGATTCAAACGGGCCCTAGAACCAAAACCATGCTGCAAGACACTAGTAGAAAAGAGCTCAAAGCCTGCGGCACGTTCAACTTTTCACTGGCGGTTTCCGTTATCAAACGTCAGTGAAAGAAACAGGTGGGCCCGACTTTAAAAACCGCTAGTGGAAACCTATTTCCACTGGCGGTTATCTTAACGCAACCGCCAGTGGAAATAGGATGTTTCCACTGGCGGTTGTGTAACACCAACCGCCAGTGAAAATTGATTTCCACTGGCGGTTATCTTAACTTAACCGCCAGTGGAAACATCCTATTTCCACTGGCGGTTGTGTTAAGATAACCGCCAGTGGAAATAGGCTTCCACTGGCGGTTTCTTAAGCCAACCGCCAGTGAACTGTCTGTTATAAATACCCCTCTTCTTCCCCCGACAGTGAACTGTATGCTCGCAGCCAACTTCCATTGGAGGCGATTTTGGAGGTCCAGATTTCACAGAATACATGGGGAGAGGTTTTGATCTTCATTTTTTGGAAGAAGATTGCTAAGAAAGGTTGGTTTATGTTGCTAATGTCAATTTTTATTCATTTTTGCTCAATTTTAGCCACATTTTAATTTGGATCTAGGGTTTCACCATTTGAGAGAGAAAGTGTATAGCTAGGTTATTTTCTCTATTCCCTCAAATAAAGTTGTTTAATATGGTTAGATTTTGTCTATCCTCTCTCCTTTTTCATGTTTAGTTCTCAAATCTAGTTTATCCATGACATATTAAGTTGTTTAATGAATGGTTCATGTGTTGTGTGGAGAGAGAAGAAGATAGGTTTGGTAATTAAGATTGTTTTTATTAGTTGCTATGAAAGGTTGGTTTAATTATGTTTTATTGCCAATTATTGTTCATCTTTGCTCAATTTTGGAACTAGGCCTTCACCATGTGTTAGAGAGAAGAGTATGGCTAGAAAAGTTTGGTTTTATGTTCCTCTTGCCAATTTTTGTTCATTTTCCTCAAATTTAGCCACATTTTGGATATAGGGTTTCACCCCTTCATCCTTCCCGACAAGAACTATAGCTCGCAGCCCAACTTCCAGTTGTGTTAGGATAACCGCCAGTGAAAAAAGGTTTCCACTGGCTGTTTCTTAAGCAACCCGCCAGTGAAATTAGTACTATAGCTAGGCTATTTTCTCTATTCCCTCAAATTAGTACATTTTGGATCTAGGGTTTCACCATTTGAGAGAAAGTGTATAGCTAGGTTATTTTCTCTATTTGGTTCTTGTGTGTTTATGTTACTTTTTTACAGGTGGTGATGGAGAGGACATCCTGGATGTATAACTTATCAAGGCTATATCCATCATACATATCCGAGGTCCATAGGTTTATTGATGTCGCTACAAACCATGCTTGGAGAACAAAGACAAAACACATATATTGTCCATGCATGGACTGCAAAAATGCTGCTGTATTTAATGACACAGAACAAATCATATCTCATCTGGTATGCCGAGGATTTATGAAGGATTACACAATTTGGACAAAGCATGGAGAGGGTAGCTCTTCGCCTTATACGACTGGAAACCCTGAGAACATCGACGATAGATTTCAGTTCGTTCACGAGACACACCAACCTCTTCCACAGAGCGAACATGTAGTGCAAAATGTTACTGATCATGGTTACGCTGGAGGAAATGAACATGATAGACCTCATGTTCTGCCAAGTGTTATGGATGAGGAAGATGCAGAGTTGCTAGAGGCAATGTTGCGTCGTCATACAGATCAATCGATGTTCTTAATGAAAGGTATGGAGTCCCTGAAGAAGGCAGCAGAAGAGCCTTTGTACGACGAGTCTAAGGGTTGTACCAAAGAGTTCACGATGCTCCGGTCTGTGCTAAAGCTGTTGATGTTAAAAGCTAGATATGGTGTGTCTGATGCTGGCTTCGATGCGTTCTTGAGTATTATCGCAGACATGCTTCCAAAGGAGAACAAAGTGCCTGCTAACACGTACTATGCAAAGAAACTAATCAGTCCGCTCACTATGGGTGTGGAGAAGATCCACGCGTGTAGAAATCACTGTATCCTTTATCGAGGTGATGATTATAAAGACTTGGAGAGCTGCCCAAAGTGCGGTGCAAGTAGGTACAAGACGAATAAAGACTATCGAGAGGAAGAGTGTGTTGCATCCGTGTCTAAAGGGAAGAAGCGAAAGAAAGCCCAAAAAAAGACTTCAAAATCCACGAGCAAAGAAAAAGAAGTAGACTATTATGCGCTCAAAAAGATTCCTGCTTTGGTGATGTGGTACCTCCCCGTCGTCGATCGATTGAGGTGTTTGTTCGCTAATCCTGAGGATGCCAGACTTATGAGCTGGCATGCTTCTGATGAGCACAAAAACGATGGGAAGCTTCGACATCCAGTCGATGGGAAGCAGTGGCAAGATTTCAATGACAACCACCGAGAATTTGCCGATGAACCAAGAAATGTTAGGTTCGCACTGAGTACTGATGGAATGAACCCATTTGCTGAGAGGAGCAGCAAGCATAGCACATGGCCGGTGATCCTCACCATATACAACCTTCCTCCATGGTTGATGCAGAAACGGAAGTACATTTTGCTAACCATCCTTATTTCTGGACCTACACAACCTGGAGTTGACATGGATGTATTTTTGGAGCCCTTAATGGAGGATATAAAAATATTGTGGGAAACGGGTGTTCAAATGTTGGATGAGTATCGTAAAGGTTCATTCACGCTGAGAGCAATTCTTTTTGTTACGATCAACGATTACCCTGCTCTCTTCACATTATCAGGCCAGTTTAAGGGAAAGGTTGGTTGCACAGTATGCATTGATGGAACTACTTACGTATCCCTTGCTGCATCTAAGAAGATAGTTTACATGAGGCACAGACGCTTTTTATTGGAAGGACACAGGTACCGCATGCGAAAGATGGATAAGTACTTCGACAATAATGGTGAACTACATTCTACTGCTCCATCGGGTAACAATAGAGGTCATAGAGTTTTTGAAATAGTCAGGAATATCAAGTTTGTTTTCGGGAAGAAGACAAAAGACGGAAAAACAAGGAAGGATGCCAAACCAGCTCCGGGGGCTATATTCAAGAAGAAGTCTATTTTCTTCGAGTACTTGCCTTACTGGAAAGAGTTAGATGTGCGGCATGCGATCGATGGTATGCACGTTCAGAAGAACGTGTTTGAAAGCATAATGGGCACCTTGCTAGACATAAAGGGCAAAACAAAAGAAGGGCTCAATTCACGCATGGACTTGGTAGATTTAGGCATAAAAAAGGAACTACATCCCGTTCTTCAAGAAAATGGGAAGTACCATCTCCCAGCAGCAAGCTACAATCTCAATGTAGATGAGAAACATGCGATGTGTGTTTGGCTCAAGAATTTGAAAGTCCCATCCGGATTCTGCTCTAGCATACGGAGTATTGTGTCAATGAAAGACCTGACAATCACCAACTACAACTCACATGATTGCCATGTCATGCTGACTACATTCCTACCTATTGCCATCAGGGCTATAAATCCTTTGTTTTTAAAGATGGCAATCACACGGTTGTGCTACTTTTTCAACAGGATTTCACAAAAGGTAATTGGCCGTGATGAGTTGGCATCTCTTCAGGAATTCGCAGTGGAGACAATATCACAGTTTGAGATGTGTTTCCCTCCATCGTTCTTTGATATTATGGTGCACCTTGTGGTGCACTTGGTGCCACAAATAGAGGCATTGGGTCCTATGTACTTGCATGAAATGTGGACGTATGAGCGTTTCATGTCAATACTGAATGGCTATGTATCAACCCGTGCTCGTCCCGAGGCATCCATGATAGAGGGGTACTGTACCGAAGAGGCCATTGAGTCCGGAGGTCCATTCTGCAATAGTGTCCTAAAAGACCAGGTTGCAATAGGTCTGCCTCCGTCACGACACGAGGGTAGACTGTATGGAAGCGGGAGGATGGGACGGAAATCTTTCATCCCACCGGATTACGATATAGTACTTGAGGCACATCAGAGCATCCTACATCAGCTAATGATAATGGAGCCATTTATCCAACAACACATCAATGAGCTTCGCGAGCAAAATCCTGGGCATACGGATGATTGGGTAATGAAGCAACATAAGCAGCGGTTCAACACATGGCTAATGGTGAAGGACATTCCACGTGGAGAAACAATAGAAGAACAAACCATCAAGGGCTTGGCATCTGGACCATCACGCCAGGTCACAACATGGCAAACCTATGACATTAGTGGATTCACATTTTGTACCAAGTCCAAGGACAAAAAGAGCATGTCACAAAACAGTGGTGTTCGATGCGAGGCCATAGATGATGAAACTGGTGAGATTATTACATATTTTGGCTTTATTGAGGACATATGGGAACTAGACTATGGTACATTTCAGATCTCGGTTTTCCGATGTCAATGGGTTGAAGACAAACATGTCACGGTAGACAACTATGGGGTCAGAGTTCTTGATCTAAGTAAGGTAGGTTACAAAGATGACCCATGGATCCTTGCTAATCGTGCTGCACAGGTCTTCTATGCTGAACAGATCATTTCTAACAATGAGAAGAAAAGCACCGACAAACCGAAGCATGTAGTTTTTCCTGGAAAACAACAAGCTATAGGAGTTGATGGTGTATCTGATTTAGAGGATTTTAACCAGTTCAACGACATGTCTCTTTTCATAGACCATCCAACCAAGATAAGGAACGTTGAGCGAAGCATCCCACGCAATTTGTTGCCCTGGGTACGCCACGATGGACAAGGCAGAACAATAGCTTCCTAGATTATATACTTGTCATGTAATTGATTATTGTTAGGACTTGTCATGTAATTGATTATTGTTAGCGACAAACCGAAGCATGTAATTTTACACGACTTTCTAGAGAGGAGAGGGAGAGGGAGAGAGAGCTATTGTTGCCAATGCGCTCGGAGCAGGTCCAGCACTTACACAGAGCACTTTGCACAAAATGTGAATCCATTTCATACACCGTGCGGATGCAGCACTTTGCACATCCAGAATGCCCGTTCTTGCACTGATTTTACACAGAGCAGAACATCATGCTGGAGCCTACCGATCAATATGTATTGTATATATACATGCATGGTAATCTGACTTGCCATGAAAACTTCGGACTGGAAGGGTAGGCAGCAGATGTCGCACTCCAGCGCGTCCTTCTCCACGGATAGTGTCACAGTCGCCTCTTCCTCATCCTCCAACCCCGCCTCTTCCTCATCCTCCACCACCACCTTGGCTTTCTTTGGAGTGCCGCCGTCAGAGGAAGCTGTGGTCTTTTTCCCGGTCATGGTTTATCACCTAGAACGCGAGGTAAAATAAAAGCAGGGAGGACTTGGAGAGAGAGAGGGAGAGGGGAGAGAGAGGAGAGAGAAAGAGAGAGGAGAGATAGAGGAGAGAGAGAGAGAGGGAAGAGATAGAGGAGAGAGAGGAGAGATAGAGGAGAGAGAGAGAGGGAAGAGATAGAGGAGAGAGAGCTATTGTTGCCAATGCACTCGGAGCAGGTCCAGCACTTACACAGAGCACTTTGCACAAAATGTGAATCCATTTCATACACCGTGCGGATGCAGCACTTTGCACATCCAGAATGCCCGTTCTTGCACTGATTTTACACAGAGCAGAACATCATGCTGGAGCCTACCGATCAATATGTACTGTATATATACATGCATGGTAATCTGACTTGCCATGAAAACTTCAGACTGGAAGGGTAGGCAGCAGATGTCGCACTCCAGCGCGTCCTTCTCCACGGATAGTGTCACAGTCGCCTCTTCCTCATCCTCCAACCCCGCCTCTTCCTCATCCTCCACCACCACCTTGGCTTTCTTTGGAGTGCCGCCGTCAGAGGAAGCCGTGGTCTTTTTCCCGGTCATGGTTTATCACCTAGAACGCGAGGTAAAATAAAAGCAGGGAGGACTTGGAGAGAGAGAGGGAGAGGGGAGAGAGAGGAGCTAGGGAAAGGAGACAGAGAGGAGAGAGAGAGAGAGAGGAGAGATAGAGGAAAGAGAGAGGGAAGAGATAGAGGAGAGAGAGGAGAGATAGAGGAGAGAGAGAGAGAGGGAAGAGATAGAGGAGAGAGAGGAGAGATAGAGGAGAGATAGAGGAGAGAGTATACTTAATATATAAAAACTATACTAATTAAATATATAAAAAGTATACTAAACAATATATAAAAGTATACTTAATATAATATATAAAAAGTGAAGTAAAACAATATATAAAAAACTATGTTAAATAATAATAAAAAACAATTTCTACTAGCGGTTGTCATAGAGAACCGCCAGTAGAAATGGCTTCCACAGACTGTAGAAGCCATTTCTACTGGCGGTTCTCTATGACAACCGCCAGTAGAAATAATTTCTACTGGTGGTTCTCGTTGTCAACCGCCAGTAGAAATGGCGCCTATATAAAGGGTGGCGCGCGGGAGCCGAAAAATTTATAAGTCCCCTGGCGCCAGTTCACTTCAAGACGCCGTCAGGCTGCTGGATTTCGACCCCGAGGGTTTCGCCGGCGATCGTCCCCGTGCCCGTCCCCATGCCACCATCCCCGCCCCGCGCCCCCGCACCGCCGTCAGGTTTCTTTCTCTTTCTATTTCCCCTCTGCCGTACCGCCGCCGTCTACCGCGCCGGCAGCCGCCGCCGCCGCGTTTAGTAAACCCTAGGGCACGCGCCGCCACCGAGAGGGAGGAAGAGAGAGGAAGGAGAGGGAGAGGGAAGAGAGAGGAGGGAGAGGGAGAGGGAAGAGAGAGGAGGGCACGCGCCGCCGCCGCCGAGAGGGAGGAAGAGAGAGGAAGGAGAGGGAGAGGGAAGAGAGAGGAGGGAGAGGGAGAGAGATAGAGGGAGGGAGAGGAGGGTGAGAGAGAGAGAGGAGGGAGAGGAGAGAGATAGAGAGAGGGAGAGGGAGAGAGATAGAGGGAGAGGAGAGATTTTTATTCATATGTGTTCAAATGTATGTGTTGGGGGCTTGTTCTCAAATGCTAAGAGTTAAGAACAAGGCAACATAAAAAGTGTTAAGCGTTAAAGTCCTTCGTCCTTCGAAACATTATACCCCTTCGGGAAATAATGAGTTTCGGACGAAGGTCATAAGAGACATACCTTCGTAAATATAACAACTAATGACGAAGGATTCATATAAAGCATGAAATATAATATAGACATCATCATGGAATTTCTATTTTATTAACATGGAGAAATAGAAATGATTTCAAATTACAAATGTACCTTCGGTCCTGAGAGAAGGTAAAAAGTACAAGCGTGACGCAAAAGCAAATGCCAAGTCAGCGTGAACAGTACGGGAGTACTGTTCATCTATTTATAGACGCGGGACGCAGCCCACGTAAAATTACACCCATGTCCATTACATTTGTCAATGACTTATGGAAATCTGTCAAGGCCCACGTAGTCTTTTCATCTTTAAGTCGGTTCCCCTCTCTGCTATCGCGACGAAGCTTCCCTGCGCACAGCTTCGGCTGTGCACCATCCTTCGTGGAGCTTGGTAATCAGCTCGTCCTTCGTCTGGTTCAGGCTTCGTCCTGACCGTGCTTCATGTTCATAATTCTGAGTCCGAAGATACCTGTTCGCATAATCCACTTGGAAAACATTGTCAAATCATGTTTTTGAGGACCTTCGGAGGACGAAGGCCCCCAACAGTAGCCCCTCGCAATATTAATTTGTTAATGATAAATTCAGATTGCGATATGGACGAAGGCCTTGAGCCGAAGGTCCGAAAAAACACCTTCCCTTTGCTAGAATAGCAACATTCACTGACAAGTGGGGTCTTTCAATTTTCAACGGCCTGGGGGTATAAATAAGATCATACCGCACACTTATTTGGTACGCACACTTGCCATTTGCTTCGGCCTACTAAATTTTTAGCTCTTGTGCACTAAGATTTGTTGATCTTTTTGATTTTGAAGCTTCGGCCTTGAAAACAGTTTTTTAGCGTTTCCGAAGATGTCTGAAGGTAAGAAGATCCCTGCCGAGACGAAGCTGAGCCTCGACGAAGAGAAGAACTTGGGGTTTCTTATAGCGATGGCGGAGACCAATACGGAGAAAATCACCAAAGAGATTCTTGAAGGTTTGTCCGAAGATACTGGTGACAGCGACAGTTACGATGTAGAAAGTGGTGGGGAAGAGTCCGAAGATCGACCATGGCGGCCAAGTCACACGGTTTTCGGGAAAACCACTATTAAGCAAAGTCATATTGATAATATGAGGGGGCGGTATTTTCGAGATATATCTATTGTGAGGGCTGATGCTGGAGAAAAGACTTCTCCCACCCCCGAAGAAGATGAAGTCGTAATCTACCGAAGCTTTCTCAAGGCTGGGCTTCGATTCCCCCTAAGCAACTTTGTTGTTGAGGTACTGAAAACATTTCAAGTCTACCTGCATCAAATTACTCCCGAAGCTATCATAAGAATGGGGATGTTTGTCTGGGCTGCAAGAAGCCAAGGTTTAGAACCAAATGCTAAAAGCTTTTGCAACATTCATGAGTTGTTATACGAGACGAAGCCCTGGGGGAAAGAGCAATATCACAACAACTTTGGGTGTTACAGCTTCGGTGCCCGCTCTGGGTCAAGCCGCCCTGTGCCAACTTTTCGGAAGAGGTGGCCCGGAGCCTGGATGACAGAGTGGTTTTATGTAAAGAATGACTTAGCAGCGCAAGAAGATGTCAAGAATATCATTATGCGCCCCATCTGGCAACGCTTCGGACTTCGAAGGCCGAAGGTTGAAATGGATGAAGCAGCCGAGGAATGCCAGAGAGCCTTCGGCGTAGTCTGCTCTTTCATTGGGACAAGGGACTTGGTCCAAGAGCATATTGCCTTCAGGGTGTGGCCACTTGCAGGAAAGTGGGAGATGCCGAAGGAAACCATCAAAGAGTCCGACGAAGGCGGACTGGTCAGACTGAAATACACATTCAAATATGCGGATAAATTTGTTGAACCTGATGATGACTGGTTGAAAAGCATTGAAACACTAAGTGACGAACTGCTTGGGGCATATTCGAAGGCCGAGAATACTGCGTTATCAGCAGCCTTCGGAGGCCGAAAGAAGAAAAGGCTCAACCGGGTATTTGACGCAGTCGGGTTTGTCTACCCTGACTATCACTATCCGGTACTGGGTCGCAAAAGAAAAATTACTTCTCCTACGACAGAAGCTACCACGAGTGCTACTAGTGAGCCAGCGCCGCAAAGGAAAAAGATGAAGGTGCTCACCCACCGAGCGCGCTTTATTGAGCCGGCCACAGTGCCAAAATTTATTGGTGAAGTCTCTTTGGCCTCTGAAGCTACAGAACCAGCTCCAGTGCCGAAGATAGAAGAGAAAACTGAAGCACCTTCAGCCGAAAAAGCAGAGAAACCGAAGATTGAAGAGCCAAAAATATCGGAAATCTTAAGTCCTTCAGCAAATGTTGAAACAATAAAAAATCAAAAGGGGCCGTCGGTGACCCCGAGAAGAAAAAGAATGGTGAACGTGTTAGATGTTTTGGAGACAATTAAGTCTTCAAGCACAACCCCAAAGGGGACTATTGAAGTTGCTGAAGTGTCTACCGAAGCTGAAGTTGGGCCTTCAGAGCCCACCAAGAAACAATCTTTGGAGACCGAGAAAATATCAGAACCAGCTTTGGTTAAAGAAATTGACACTGCCGCCCCTGAAGCTCCTTCCAGCACATGCGATTACATCGTGCGACATGCTTCGGGGAAGAAATTATCTGAAGAAGAGACTTATGAAGCGAATCACTATGCTAGAGAGTTAAAGTATCCGAAGGGGGCAGTAGTATTCAATGGGACAAATGAAGATGACTTCCTATACTGCCTCCCTGATAACAAAGAATTATCTGTTTGCCGGGAGATGGCTAGAAGTATGGGTTTCCCGAAGCTCGAAGCTGGATTATGTGCTATGACGAAGGAAGATCTCGCGGACAGTCTTGCGTACAATAGCTTAAAGGTATAGGAATTAGACGCTTGGAAAAAAAAATTATTACGTAATTCATTCTTTTATTCTTATATAGATTCTTTTTCGTATAGGGTTTAATCCTAAGCAACGCATTAAGAGCACAAAAGAGCGTCGAAGATGAAAGCTACGACATTGCGTTCAACAATTTACGTTCAGAAGTTATTAAACTGAGAAACGAAGCTCTAGAAAAAGACAAAATTCTGCTTACATTAGTAGACAAGGTAAAAAAGGACGAAGCTGCTGCGAAGGTTCAGGCCGAAGCTCACAGACGCGAGATTAAAGATCTTCAGAAGCAACTGGCCCGGGCGAAAGAAGAACGCATACTTGAAGAAACAAGACGGGAATGTAGCGACCAATGGGCTGATCATTTGGAAGCAACCGTGGAAGAGCTTCGGTCTTCTAAGAAAAAATGCTACGAAAAATCCATGGAATGCGTGAAGAAGATTAAAACCAGCTTCGCCAGCGTGGGCGCCTTTTCCAGTGAAGAGAATTTCTCAAGAGGCAATCCCGAAGGTCCACTGGAATGGATCAGTCACGAAGCAGAGGCCTTCGAGGAAATCCTGAATAGTCGTGGCGACATCTGCGCTTTTTCGGGCGCCAGGGGAGTTGCTTCTGTCTTGGAGAAGAAAGGTTGCAGGCATGTAAAATCTTTAGCTCAGTCCGAAGCTGCCTTATCCTCCGAAGACATCAAAGACCCCTCGGCCGAAGCAAGCATGGTTGGTGGCAAATTCTTTACTGATGTCTGGGACAACGGCGGCCGAGAAATGGCGCAAGAAATCATTCAAAGGAGTGAAAAAGGCATCCATGATGCTAGGAAAGTGATAGAAGCTGCCGAAGGGCAAATAGGTATTAATTAGTCGCTCTTGTTGTGTTGTAATTTTTATTTCAAACTTTGCTCGCGGTTTGTAATAGTAATGCAAAAATATTCTCTTCCCTCAGAACCTGCTGGATCGTCTGGTGATATTCACACAAAAGGGGATGACGAAATTAAACAAATGGCCGAAGCTATCATGGATAAAGTTGTTGAACAACTTCTAAATGAGGCTGCCGAAGTAGTATTAAGAGAAGACTAGGTGTTATCTAGAAAAAACATTTGAAGTGTAATCTATGTAATATTTTGTACATTTGAATGTAATATATAAGTCTCTTTTCATTATTCAATTCTTTACGATGCATGAAATTCTACATACATACCACTTTTGAGCCTTTGGCGAAAAAACACCTTCCCTTCTTTTCATGCTTCGTGAAGAAGACATTCTCCGTTAAAACTATTCTGATGAATCACATCCATGCTTCGTGAAAACATTCCCCGAAGCTGTACAATTTCGATATTACTCTGATGAAGCTCATCCATGCTTCGTGAAAACATTCCCCGAAGCTGTACAATTTCGATATTACTCTGATGAAGCTCATCCATGCTTCGTAAAAACATTCCCCGAAGCTGTACAATTTCGATATTACTCTGATGAAGCTCATCCATGCTTCGTAAAAACAAACGTCATTTTCCGAAGCTGTATTCCGAAGATTATCATTGCGTTCCCTCGTGATTTTACACAATTTGCACTTTCTCAAAGCGTCCTTTCGAAGGTTGATACTGTATCCCCTTCTTTTGCCATATGCAACATGATGTATGATGCTTATGCTATGCAAAATGATGTGATGATGTTATGTTATGCAAATGACGTTTGTTCCGAAGATACACACAAAATATCTTTGTAAGCTCTGCATTCCCTTAGGAACGTCTTTGGAGCTTCTTCGCCTTTTACTTAGACGGTATAAGCTCTGCATTCCCTTAGGAACGTCTTTGGAGCTTCTTCGCCTTTTACTTAGGCGGTATAAGCTCTGCATTCCCTTAGGAACGTCTTTGGAGCTTCTTCGCCTTTTACTTTAGGCGGTATCAGCGTTGACTTTTCGCTGTATGCTCTGCATTCCCTTAGGAACGTCTTTGGAGCAAAAAACTTACACTGCGCTCCCTTTGGAACGGCTTTTTGTAACTTCGGCAACTTACTCTGCGTTCCTTAGAACGACTTTTTGTTGCGTTGAAGAATTTTTAATAATCCGAAGGTCCTCCTTGTTACCGCAAACTTTTAAGCTTCAGCAACTTAAGCCTGTAGAGAAGATAGGTTTTCCTGATAACCAACCACGAAACTATTATATGAAAACTGAAATGTTCTTTATTACACAGAAAATAGAACTTAAACAGAAAAGACTGCTATCAAAGTAGGATATTTGTCAATAAATGTGCTTCAACTCTGGCACAGTACTATTGACTGTGCGGGCTTCAGATTGCTCTCTGAGATCCCTTTGGTGCGGAACATATTGGCTCCCTTCTGGCTGTTGGCCTTGTTGCAGCGGAGGTGGAGGCGGGGGCTGTTGCCATGAAGCTTGAGGTTGACTCGCCGAAGCTACGGAAACTGCAGGGTGGTTGCCCACATACTCCGGGATGTAAGGCTGATGGTACGAAGCAGTATGCATGACCTGCTTCGGCTGGCCCTGTTGCGCTGCAGCTTCTGCTAGCTCCTTTTGTTTCTGGATGGTGACATGGCACATCCTGGTGGTATGGCCCTTGTTTTCACCACAAAATAAGCAAAATATCCTCCTTGGTTGATCTCCAAATCTTCCGCCGAAGCCCCTGGCGCCTCTGCCTCTTGGAGCTGGTGGCCGGGAGAAAGTTTGCTGTTGCCCCGAAGCCTGTGAGGAGCACTGCGGCCTGTTCTGCTGACTCCCCTTATCATCATTTTGAATGGAGTTGTGGATGGACCTGACATGCCTCGGATAGAATCTTCCTCCGAAGCCCCTGGTCATCTCAGAAAATCTGAAGGCCTCCTCCCTTCTTTGGCGAAAGTCATTATCGGCACGAATGTACTCATCCATCTTTTGGAGCAGCTTCTCCAGAGTCTGAGGAGGCTTCCTAGCAAAGTATTGAGCTGCAGGTCCAGGACGAAGCCCCTTGATCATGGCTTCGATGACAATTTCATTGGGCACCGTTGGTGCCTGCGCCCTCAAACGCAAGAACCTTCTGACATACGCCTGAAGGTATTCTTCATGATCCTAAGTGCACTGGAACAAGGCTTGAGCAGTGACCGGCTTCGTCTGAAATCCTTGAAAGCTGGTTAACAACATATCCTTCAGCTTCTGCCATGAGGTGATCGTTCCTGGTCGAAGGGAGGAATACCAGGTCTGAGCAACACTCCTGACGGCCATAACGAAAGACTTTGCCATGACTGCAGCATTGCCCCCATACGAAGACACTGTTGCTTCGTAGCTCATCAAGAACTGCTTCGGGTCTGAGTGGCCGTCAAACATGGGAAGCTGGGGTGGCTTATAGGATGGAGGCCAAGGTGTAGCCTGCAGCTCAGCGGACAGAGGAGAGGCATCATCGAAAACAAAATTTCCATGATGGAAATTGTCATACCAGTCATCTTCGTTGAAGAAGCCCTCCTGATAAAGGTCTTTTTGTTGAGGCCTTCGGTTCTGCTCATCATGGGTAAGATGACGAACTTCTTCAGAAGCTTCGTCTATCTGCCTTTGCAGCTCAGCTAGCCTAGCCATCTTTTCCTTTTTCCTCTGCACCTGTTGATGAAGCATCTCCATATCCCTGATCTCTTGGTCTAGTTCATCCTCCTGAAGCGTCGGGCTGACGGCCTTCCTCTTCTGGCTTCGGGCCTCCCGAAGAGAGACGGTCTCCTGGTTGGGGTCCAGCGGTTGCAGTGCTGCAGCCCCAGTCGCTGAAGCTTTCTTCGGCGCCATAGCGAAGGTCTATAGCTTCCGAAGGTGTTCAAAAAACTCGAAGTGGAAGTGAGTTCACCGGAGGTGGGCGCCAATGTTGGGGGCTTGTTCTCAAATGCTAAGAGTTAAGAACAAGGCAACATAAAAAGTGTTAAGCGTTAAAGTCCTTCGTCCTTCGAAACATTATACCCCTTCGGGAAATAATGAGTTTCGGACGAAGGTCATAAGAGACATACCTTCGTAAATATAACAACTAATGACGAAGGATTCATATAAAGCATGAAATATAATATAGACATCATCATGGAATTTCTATTTTATTAACATGGAGAAATAGAAATGATTTCAAATTACAAATGTACCTTCGGTCCTGAGAGAAGGTAAAAAGTACAAGTGTGACGCAAAAGCAAATGCCAAGTCAGTGTGAACAGTACGGGAGTACTGTTCATCTATTTATAGACGCGGGACGCAGCCCACGTAAAATTACACCCATGTCCATTACATTTGTCAATGACTTATGGAAATCTGTCAAGGCCCACGTAGTCTTTTCATCTTTAAGTCGGTTCCCCTCTCTGCTATCGCGACGAAGCTTCCCTGCGCACAGCTTCGGCTGTGCACCATCCTTCGTGGAGCTTGGTAATCAGCTCGTCCTTCGTCTGGTTCAGGCTTCGTCCTGACCGTGCTTCATGTTCATAATTCTGAGTCCGAAGATACCTGTTCGCATAATCCACTTGGAAAACATTGTCAAATCATGTTTTTGAGAACCTTCGGAGGACGAAGGCCCCCAACAGTATGTGTTCAATATATATGTGTGTTCATATGTGTTCAAATGTATGTGTTCAATATATATATGTGTGTTCAAATGTATGTGTTTAATATATATATATATATATATATATATATATATATATGTGTGTGTGTGTGTGTGTGTGTGTGTGTGTGTGTGTGTGTGTGTGTTCATCTAGTTGAATATATACATAAAAATCTAGAGCTAAACTCGATAAAAATCATCGGGTTGAATATATACATTGTAATTTTATCCATCACAACTCGATAATATACGTATCCGATCCGAATTCGATCTGAACTCGATAATTTCCGTACGACTCTCCCTCTCTATACGTCCTATGCGACTCTCCCTCTCTCCCTCTCCTCGTCCTATACGACTCTCCCTCTCTCCCTCTCTATACGTAACTCGATAATATCCATACGATTCTCCCTCTCTATACGTCCTATGCGACTCTCCCTCTCTCCCTCTCTCCCCGTCCTATACGACTCTCCCTCTCTCCCTCTCTATACGTAACTCGATAATATACGTAACTCGATAATATCCGTAACACGATACTATACGACTATACGATACTATATGGTTAGGGTTTAGGGTTAGGGTTAGGGTTATGGTTAAGGGTTAGGGTTAGGGTTAAGGGTTATAGTTAGGGTTAGGGTTAGGGTTTAGGGTTATGGTTAAGGGTTAGGGTTAGGGTTAAGGGTTATAGTTAGGGTTAGGGTTAGGGTTTAGGGTTAGGGTATTTGTTAATATGAATTTAATTATTGCTTACGTTAATATGTGTTAATATGTATTTAATTATTGCTTATGTATTTGTATATATATAGCTCAATGAGTTCTCCGATCAAGGACCAAGGATTAGTGCCCGACCACATGGACAAGAGTGTT
The DNA here is from genome assembly GCA_029449295.1 of Zea luxurians. Classification (NCBI taxonomy): domain Eukaryota; kingdom Viridiplantae; phylum Streptophyta; class Magnoliopsida; order Poales; family Poaceae; genus Zea; species Zea luxurians. The sequence continues at coordinate 11,497,187 of JAOPSE010000043.1, read as the reverse complement.
GCTCAAGAACAATCCAGCAGTGAAGGATATGAAACGCCTAGCGACCCTTTTCCTACCATTAGCATAGATAGGGTCGCTCTCCGTGAGTTGGAACGTGACCCTACTTATGATCCACGAGAAGCTGAGGTAAAAGTACGCATCTTTAGCTTCGTATGTGTACCCTACTGATTTCACATGCATGATCTCTTGTGCATTTTATTACATGAATAGGAGGTCCTTTCTGAATTTCGTGCGATACTCGAAGAAGTCGTGGCACGACACGAATACGTACCGGAGCCGACCCAAGACGCACTGGAACAGACCAAGACAACAACCGAGACGTCAAGGAAAAGGAAGCAGAGCGATCGAAAAAGAGGTGACAGGGGGCTAAACAAGTTTCCCGACAAAACATACAAAATCTTAGACGTGAGCCCGAAAGGTCAGCCCCTAGCTCCAGAAGAGGCACTACCTAAGTTCCGGAATGCACTTGGGTTTTTAGTTAGAGATAATCTTGACATAACAATACGACAATGGAGAGATATGTCAGATGATGTCAAGAATCAAATATGGAATAAGCTATTAATGAGGTTCGTTCTGCCTCGCGGTTCAGAAGAACTCGTGAAGGAATACACGATGAAGCAGCTTGCAATCAATTTCCGAAACTGGAGGTCTGAGATGAACACAAAGTTTGCAAAGAAAGGTCTGGACCCGACCAAAAAATATAAAATCTCAGCAGGTCAGTGGGCAGTATTTCTAGAGCAGAGGAGCAGCCCTGATTTCATATCTCTAAGTGAGGCAAATTCGGAACTATCAAAGAAGAACAAGTACCGCCACCACCTAGGCACAGGTGGTTACAAGCGTCAGGTTCCTAAATGGACACAAGAAGACGCCGAGAAGAAGGCCGCAGGGTTGCCGACGCTGTCCGAGCAACTAGGTGAAAGGGCGGCAAATTGGCTCCGTGCTAGAAAACCAAGGGAAACCGAGACCGGTGTATCTTTTGATGATCCCATTGTCGAAGAAGCGGCAAAAAACATATATACAATGGCAGCTAAGCAGAGCCAAGGAACTTTTAAGCCACAAAGGGAAAGAGACATCCTAATGGCTGGTCTCGATAACCCTGAGCATCCTGGTCGTGTACGAGGAATCTCGTCTAAGGAAGGATGGAAGGAAGGATTCGGACCACAGTGGGAAGGTCTGTACAAGAAACGTGATCGATACAAGGAAGAGATGGTGGATTATTTTAAGCAGGAGGCCAAGAAAGTGTTCAAAGCCATGATGTCTCAAATGCTATCGAATCCTCCTCCAGAATTGATGCAATAGTTGGCGAGTGCAATGTCTGTTCAACAGATGACCACTCCATAGATACAAATAATTCCAGCAACTCAACCGCCGGCTTCCACCGATTGTACGACATTCCCAAGCTCTGTTGCTTCAACGGGAAATAAGGTCCGTTATCCAGTTGATGACATCACAAGGCCTGAGGCGTGCACACTGGTTATAAGATATGGTATTAACAATAAACGTACAAAGAAAGTAGCCACAGGCCTTGCGATCCCAGGACGCAAGTTCCATGGAAACGATATTCCAGATGATTATTGCAAAGTAGAAGTGACGACGGTCGTCCAAGGATCCGAGGACGACATGTTAGACATCCCTGGGCCCGAAGGTATCGAGAAACTTGGACAAGCTATCAAGAATTTTATCCTTTGGCCTCGAAGGGATGTCGAATTGCTTGATTGGTCGAATTCGTCGCAGGCCCAACCGTCTCCGCCTTCTCAAATTGCTGTTCCTATTGTACATCAATCATCACCTCCTCAAACTTCACATGCTGCTCCTCATCCTTTTTCTGACCCACCGTCTCCGCCACAAGCATCACCATTCAGGGCTCCACCACCTTCTCCTCCCCATCCTCTTGGTGACCCACTGTCTACGCCACCATCAAGGGATCCACCTTCTCCACAGCCATCAAAGGATCCACGGCCATCAAAGAAATCTAAACTTCCTATACCAAAATTGGTGTCCCCGTATCAGAAAAAGAAGAGTAAAGCTAGTACTGCTGGCACAGTTCGGTTTTTGAAAGGGATTGGACGGAGCCTCACGTCACAAACTGTTGATTTGGCCGAGCACGAGGAGTCTGCAAAAAAGGCTGAGGCATTGGCCGCAAAGATAAAGAAGCCAACTAAGGCAGATTACAAAAACGTGCCTAAAAAATATGTGCCGGGCAGACCTCTGCTACCTCTTGAGAAACTAAGAAAGGTCCCGGCTGGTGTTAAAAGGTTGCATGACTGGTACATGCGGGCATCATCGGTTGGCATCGACACCATCAGTGTGCATATACCAGACCATGCTTTTATTGGTTCGGACCAAAAGGCCGTTGTTACATTCAAGGACATGTGGTTAATGATGAACCTTCAGAGACTCGACATGCAACTTGTAACGATGTTTGCATTATAAGTGTCGCTCATACTTCCACATATGTGTGTTATTATTAGTGAGCTGTATAAAATTTCAATATCTGACATGCACGTGTGACTTGCAGAATGCAACATGATCAGCAGGAGATCCTTTACGGTACCAAGCCCAATGCTAGTGCCAGTAAAAGGGTTGGGTATCTCAACCCAATACTTATATCCGAGGAAAGCCACACTTTTAGAATCGAGAAAGACAACGATGAATTACGGGGAAAGACGGACGAAGAAGTTGAGAAGCGTATAAAGGATATGAAGAAGGATTTTGAAGCTCGATACGCCACCTACATAGGACATGCAATGCTTCAATTTCAAGACAGGGAAGCCATAATGGCCCCGTACAACTTTAAGTAAGTGTGATTTTGCATAAATAAAATTAATAATTTCAATACACATGCATCACAAATTTGATTCGTACAGGGACCACTGGATATGCTTCCTCATTTATCCTAAGGTTGGAAAGGTGCTGGTGCTCGACTCCTTGAACTTCGACCCTTCGACATATGCAGAATTCCTAAGAATCTTAGAGCTGTAAGCCTTTTCTATGCATGCATACTTTTATCGATTAAAATTTGAGAATAACATGGTGATTCTATTTGAGATCACAGGGCTTTTAGGTTTTATAAGTTTAAAGGTGGAAAGTACGACCTGTCGAAACAACGCGTGCCACTAGACATCCATCATCACTGGCCGGTAAGTATGTGATTTTATGAATACATATCATACACAATGTTGCAACTAAATAACCAATCTCCCGTTATGTAGTGCCACAAGCAACCACAAGGATCGGTCCTATGTGAATTCTATGCGTGCGAGTTCATGAGAGTGAACGGACGATACATCACGAACCCTGACAAGGTATTATTAGTAATAGTCAAGTATGTATTTATGTCATTAAAGATGCAAATGTGTTATTATTGAGTATAAATAGATGATGTTTATAAAATTCCTTTACAGCAATTTCAACGAGGAAACCCGGAGAACTTGACCGAAGCTGCATTGTATGGCATAGTCGAGGACCTCTGCACATTTATATTGAAATAGGTCATTCCCGCAGAAGGAAAATATCACGATGCTTCCGGAACATTAGTTTTGCCAGAGTTTAGAATACTAACAGAAATTAGTAGATTATCTCTTAGCCGAGATAGTTATTAGAACTTAGGTGAAAACTTTTGATGTATAGAATGCATGAAGCATATATAGTTGTAAACAGAATACTTTGATGTATATAAATGTATGATAGAATTTAATTCCATGTTGCTTTCAATATCAATATAGATCTATATATATATATATGTTTTTGTGTGTGTAAATAAATATATCTATAATTCAGTATTGTTTGAAATTTTGAAAAAAGGCGGGAAAACTTACACTGACGGCTAAATAAAGAAAACCGCCAGTGAAAAGTGCATTTCCACTGGCGGTTTTATAAAGCAAACCGCCAGTGGAAAGTGCATTATCACTGGCGGTTTTCTTAAGAAAACCGCCAGTGATAATGCACTTTCCACTGGCGGTTTCCTTAAGAAAATCGCCAGTGAAAACGCACTTTCCACTGGCGGTTCCAAAATAACCGTCAGTGGAAATGTGGCCCCTAGCACTGGCGGAACTGAAAAACGCCAGTGTAAATACGTTTTCAACCGCCACTACAGAATTTCTGTGCACTAGTGAGAGTTGGTAGCTCCGAGCCTCCGAGATGCATAGACGGGCGTGCATGTCGTCCGACACTCAGAGACTACAGATATGTGGGACAAGTCAGAACTGAACGGAGCTGGCGACCTGCCGGTCGGCCTCCCGGCAATGGGAAACTCAAGTCATCATCGTCAACAAAGCACACACAAATCTCAGCTCGTTCAGCTCCAGCATTCCGGCAGCCGTCCTCCCCTGCCTTGACCGAGAACTATATATATACGACGACTATAAACATCGATCGATCCTTAGCTCTTAATAAACTCGTACCAATGCAAGCTTTACAGTTGGAAGTCGCGAGCTATGTAGGTAAGGAGCGTGCCAATCCAATTAAGAGACCAAGATCATGCGTCCCGTAGTGCTTGTCCGAAGAATTAATCATCACTGTTTGTGCGACTCTGTCTCTCGGTCGCCGTTCCACGCCAACCGAAGATATATAGAATGATGGTTGAAGCATGGCGAGCCCTGCGCTTCCAATAGTTAAAGGAAGCCCAGACCGACCATCCCTGCAAACTGATTCAACCAGCGCGCCCAACCAGCCTGTCAGGTGCGCCACCTGCCCCACGTCTGTTAGCGCAAAAAAAGGAATGCATGCATGAGTCAAACACAATTCAATGCATGCGCATAAATTTAGAAAAGATATGTGCGGCAGTTTCTATTTTTAAATCCTTTATTTTCTCCATAAAATTAGGATCGCCGCAACAGTCATGCAGCTAGACGCGTAAGGACCATTTTATGATATATACTGAGACTAAATATGCTATACTGTATAAATAATTATGCAATTCGATATACTGCGTAAAAATCTGTTACCAGCTGCATGCACACGAATTTATGATGAAAATAATGTGCAATGAAAGGAAATGAATTACACGCATAGAAACAAAAAATCGTATTTAATGTTTTATTTCCTTCATAAATATAAGATCCCTCCAACAGCCATGCAGCTAAACACAATAAATCTAGTTTATGATATATATTGATACAAATTATACTACATGGTGTAGGTATTTATGCAATTCGTTACACTGCGTAAAAAAATCTGGCATATTGTTCACTGGTGGACGCACCTCCGGGTTGGAGCGTAATAACCTTAAGTTTTGAGCATAAAATCCCTCAATTATAAGCGTATATACCGAGCCAATGTGAGAGGTTGATAGCTCTAGTAGGTTGTTATTACGATCCTATTTTTATGGTAGATCCGAAAAACATGGCAGTCGCATGCATGCGGTTATACAGATCCAAAAATTATGGCAAAATGCATGCATGAGTCAAACATGTTCCCTTGCATGCGCGTAAATTTAGGAAAGATATGTGTGACGGTTTCTATTTTAAATGCTTTATTTTCTCCATAAATTTAGGATCGCTACAACAGCAATGCATCTAGACTCGTAATTATTATTTTATGATATATAGTGATACTAAATATGCTACACTGTGTAGATAATTATGCAATTGGGTATACTGCGTAAAAATCTGTTACCAGTTGCATGCACACGAATTTATGATGGAAAGAATATGCAATAAAAGGAAATGAATTGTATGTATAGAAACAAAAAATCGCATTTAATGTTTTATTTCCTTCATAAATATAGGATCTCTCCAACAGTCATACAGCTAAATGCATTAGAACTAGTTTATGATGTATATTGAAACAAATTATACGACACGGTGTAGGTATTTATGCAATTCCTTACACTGCTTAAAAAAAACTGGCATGTTGTTCACTGGTGGACGCGTATCCGGGTGAAGCGTAAAAACCTTAAGTTTTGAGCATAAAATCTCTCAATTATAAGCGTAAATACCGAGTCAATGAGAGGTTGATAGCTCTAGTAGGTTGTTATTACGATCCTATTTTTATGACAGATCCTAAAAATATGGCAGCCGCATGCATGCAGTTTCTATTTTTATATAGATCCAAAAATTATGGCAAAAATCGTGGAAGTTTCCATTGCATGCGCGCAAATTACGAACAGCATAAATTAAGGGACTGCCTTTCCAATGTGCATGCAGTAAACTGATATACGAACTCCATGTTCAAGCATAAAATCGTATAGTTTTTAGCGTAAATAGTACATGTGGTAGGCATAAAACACAATAATTGAAAAGAAAACTGCGCCGGATCGGAGGATGTCACGCGTGATCATCGCTGCGCGCATCTCGCGCCTTCCGTGACGTCGCTCGCTCGAACATCGCGCCTCATGCGTCGCCGTTGCTACTCGCACGTCGACGGACGTCGCTTGCTCGCCGGCCTTGGAAGTGCCGCCTCCTCGGAGCTTCGGGGACGCAGCCGCTTGCCCGCACAAGGGCCCCGCTGCGGATCGAGGAACCTCCGCCACCGCGCGTCGAGGTAATGGAGTTGCGGCCTGGGAACCGCCGCCACCGCACAAGGGCGCTGCCGCCGCTCGCCTTCTGGATCGGGGGCCGCCACTGCCGGCCTGGGAACCACCGCCACCGCACAAGGGCACTGCCGTCGCTCGCCCTCTGGATCGGGGGCCGCCACCACCGGCCTAGGAACCGCCGCCACCGCATGTCGAGGTCGGGGAGCCGCGGCCACCGCCGCACGCACTATCGGGCAACCGCCGTCGCTAATGAATCGAGATGGGGCGTGACAAACTGATCCCTAGCACTACGGATTTTCTTTTATAGACGTCTGGACCTGGTCCGGCTCGACCGGATTGCACTGTCTGGCCTGGGCTTTCAATAACTAAAGGAAGCACAGGGCTCCTAATATACTATATATATATATATATATATATATATAGGGCAGGTATAACGGGAGCCCTGGGCTTCCAATAGTTAAAGGAAGCCCAGGCCGACCATCCCTGCAAACTGGTTCAACCAGCGCGCCCAAACAGGCTGTCAGGTGCGCCACCTGCCCCACGTCTGTTAGCGCAAAAAAAGGAATGCATGCATGAGTCAAACACGATCCAATGCATGCGCATAAATTTAGGAAAGATATGTGCGGCAGTTTCTGTTTTTAAAATCCTTTATTTCCTCCATAAATTTAGGATCGCTGCAACAGCCATGCAGCTAGACGCGTAAGGACCATTTTATGATATATACTGAGACTAAATATGCTACACTGTGTTAATAATTATGCAATTCGATATACTGCGTAAAAATCTGTTATCAGCTGCATGCACACGAATTTATGATAAAAATAATGTGCAATGAAAGGAAATGAATTACACGCATAGAAACAAAAAATCGTATTTAATGTTTTATTTCCTTCATAAATATAAGATCCCTCCAACAGCCATGCAGCTAAAACACATTAAATCTAGTTTATGATATATACTGATACAAATTATACTACATGGTGTAGGTATTTATGCAATTCGTTACACTGCGTAAAAAATCTGGCATGTTGTTCACTGGTGGACGCACCTCCGGGTTGGAGCGTAATAACCTTAAGTTTTGAGCATAAAATCCCTCAATTATAAGCATATATACCGAGCCAATGTGAGAGGTTGATAGCTCTAGTAGATTGTTATTACGATCCTATTTTTATGGCAGATTCGAAAAACATGGCAGTCGCATGCATGCGGTTATACATATCCTAAAATTATGGCAAAATGCATGCATGAGTCAAACACGTTCCCTTGCTTGCGCGTAAATTTAGGAAAGATATGTGTGGCGGTTTCTATTTTAAATGCTTTATTTCCTCCATAAATTTAGGATCGCTGCAGCAGACATGCAACTAAAACTCGTAATGACCATTTTATGCTATATACTTATACTAAATATGCTACACTGTGTAGATAATTATGCAATTCGGTATACTGCGTAAAAATCTGCTACAGGCTGCATGCACACGAATTTATGATGGAAAGAATATGCAATGAAAGAAAATGAATTGCATGCATAGAAACAAAAAATCACATTTAATGTTTTATTTCCTTCATAAATATAGGATCCCTCCTACAGCTATGCAACTAAACGCATTAGAACTAGTTTATGATGTATACTGAAACAAATTATACTACACGGTGTAGGTATTTATGCAATTCCTTACACTGCGTAAAAAATCTGGTATGTTGTTCACTGGTGGACGCATCTCCGGGTGGAGCGTAAAAACCTTAAGTTTTGAGCATAAAATCCCTCAATTATAAGCGTAAATACCGAGTCAATTAGAGCTTGATAGCTTTAGTAGGTTGTTATTACGATGCTATTTTTATGACAGATCCGAAAAACATGGCAGCCGCATGCATGCAGTTTCTATTTTTATACAGATCCAAAAATTATTGCAAAATCGTGGGAGTTTCCATTGCATGCGCGCAAATTAAGAACAGCATAAATCAAGGAATAGCCTTTCCAATGTGCATGCAGTAAATTGATATACGAACTCTGTGTTAAAGCATAAAATCATACAGTTTTTAGCGTAAATAATACATGTGGTAGGCATAAAACACAATAAACGAAAAGAAAAATGCGCCGGATCAGAGGATGTCACGCGCGATCATCGCTGCGCGCATCTCGCCCCTTCCGCGACGTCGCTCGCTCGAACATCGCGCCTCATGCGTCGCCGTCGCTACTCGCACGTCGACGGGCGTCGCTTGCTCGCTGGCCTTGGAAGTGCCGCCTCCTCGGGGCTTCAGGGACGCCGCCGCTTGCCTGCACAAGGGTCTCGCTGTGGATCGAGGAACCTCCGTCACCGCGCGTCGAGGTAATGGAGTTGCGGCCACCGGTCTGGGATCCGCCGCCGCTCGCCCTCTAGATCGGGGGCCGCCACCGCCGGCCTAGGAACCACCGCCACCGCATGTCGAGGTCGGGGAGCCACGGCCACCGCAGCCACTGGCCGGGGTCCACCGCCGCGCGCGCTATCGGGCAACCGTCGTCGCTAATGAATCGAGATGGGGCGTGAAAAACTGAACCCTAGCACTCCAGGTCCTGTTTTATAGACGTCCGGATGTGGTCCGGCTCGACCGGATTGCACTGTCTGGTCCGGGCTTCCTTTAGTTATTGGAAGCCCAGGGCTCCTAATATACAATATATATATATATATATATATATATATATATATATATATATATATATATATATATATATATATATATATATACTAACTATTAAGGGTGCAGTGTAGACTGCCCCCGCTCCCCTCCTGCCGTGGATCACGCCCCCCCCCCCCCCCCGCGCGATTGCCCTCCCCCCGCAGATCACCCTCCCCCGCGGATCACGCGCACAACCCCCCGCCGCCGCAATTCCCTCCCCCCGCGGATCACGCGCACGAACCCCCGCCGCCGCGATTCCCTCCCTACGCGATCCGCGCACGAACCCCCGCCGCCGCGATTCCCTCCCTACGCGCGCGGGAACCTCCCGCACAGCCCACCGCGACCCTTAAGCCCCCCTCCTCTCTCCTCGACGCCGGAATGGCGAAAAGATGCGGCGAGTACACTGTGGAGGTTGCGTCCTCTAGCTCCTCTCCTATTCCCGCTTCCGCGTCGGCTACGAGGTCGAAGGCGAAACACCATATAGAGATCGAGGGGTACCCTGTGGATGGCATCTCCATCGGCGATCAAGAGACCTGCGTCATCTTCCCGACGCTGAGCCTCGCCTTCGACATCGGCCGATGCCCGCAGTGCGCCGTCTCGCAGGAGTTCCTCTTCGTCTCTTACGGGCACCTCGACCACATCGGGGGCCTTCCCATGTATGTGGCCAGCGGGGGCTCTTCAGGCTGCGTCCGCCCACCATCTTCGTCCCGGCGTGCCTCCGGTACCTCGTGGAGCGGCTATTTGAGGGTCTAGAGGCGCAACCGTCACACCGAGAAACCCGCCCCCAAGCAGCGGCGGAAGCGACGCCGGTTCCTCCTGGCTCCAGCTCGGGATCGGCCCGTCTTCGGCATCCCCGCCGCCGTCACCCCCGCACCGGCTGAAACGGCCGAGACCTGATGACGACGTAGGCCCTTCGGTGTATGTATCCGTCAGCCGGCGGCCGCGCCCCTGCTCCCGCTGCCGCAACAGCAATTGTAGGTCTCTTTACAACCAGGGCCTTCGTCCTCGTATAATAGAAAGGATAGATAGGGGAAGAAAAGTTGGGAATGGTTGTAGATGCTAACACAAGTCGCCAACAAGAAAGGAGGCAGCTGCAGGCCGCTCCAGCTGAGAGCCTCGTCGAGAGCGAGGGAGGATATCTGGATGGCGATGGGTGACGCGAAGCCGTTGGTGCTAATCCCGATGCCCAGCCGCGACCGCGACCTGCTCGTGCCGACCGCCGCCGTCGCCACGCATGCGTCCCCGTCCGCCCGCAGCGTCGCTGATTCCGACGACGACGAGAGCAAGCCCTCCTCTGCCTCCGCTGCCGCGCAGACCGGCCGAAAGGTCGCCGCCCTTCCCTCTCCGCTTCCTCCCACTCCCGCCTCGCTTCGCATGACGGTGGCTTCTCGAGTCAGATTTGGTCTGCCCGAGAAATGTCAATGCGCGAATTATTGTGGGATATGAAATGTAGTTGCTTCTTGTTTCAGGCGTTCCATAAGGTTGTGCATAGCTGGGCGTCCAAGAAGTTCATGACCGGATGGTATGTATGCTCCTTGGATCCTGAATCTCTAATCCCCAATTTATTGTACCGTGATGGGACTCACATTTTGCAAGGATTTTATTTGTGCGACGCTGAATCTAATGGATCTTTTGCCGCTGTAGCTGTATTACTGTGAAAAGATGGCATTTTAAACTTTAATATTCTGTTTATATTGCTAAAATACCATTCAAACGTGAAAAATGCAGCAGGTTTTGTGGTTCTGCTGTTGGGTTTATATCCTAAGACTGAACATGGATGCATGCTGAAGCTGTTTGTCGTGTACATTGTATAATGTCAATGCAGTTTTGTGCTGTCAGTTAATTTCTATTGAAATTCTTGTGATGAACTATAAACTGAGTATAGACTGCATCTGAAATTGCAAGGAAATTGGTCATTTACTAAGCTGTAAGCTTTTGCTTCAAAGTAGCAAAGCTCAAAATTCCCATCTTTCACTTTATCAAAGCGAAAATTTATAGTCTAGCAAATTTTTTGATTGGTTCTGTGATCTGTCATGGGTTTCACAATTGTATATGTGGACACTGGTTTAATGAAGTAATTTTTTGAATCCTATATATGCTACCAGACTTGAAAACATTAACTGTAATTGTTTACCTTCTCTGTTGCTCTCATGTTATGTGTACTGTCCTAGCAGAACTTCTAGCTATGTTTTCCGATAATTTTGCTGAATAATATTTCTAGAATATCTTTCTGCTGGGTAGTATGGAGCAATGTGAACACGATATCATCCTTGAGTGCTTTTGAAGTGCTTGATGTTGGAAGATGGTAGAAAAGATAGTTAATACCACTAGAATTGTTCTTAGTACCAGCATGTTGATGCTGGCCATAAATGACATGCATAAATTGAATAAGATAGTAAGATACTGAATGTAGCACCAGAAGATATTAGTGAAACACGGAATGAACTATAATTTTGTGCATTTAGATTGAAGAAGCTATGAATAAGTGTTCTTTAAAGAAGATGAATTTAAAATGGTCTCACTGTACCTTCTCTTTTCTTGATATCTCTCACAATAACTTCCAATTCCACTTTCTAATTTCCTTTTTCAGTTTCATCATTGTCCCGCACGTTATTAATGATGTCATGATGTGGTCACAAAGCATAAGCTTAACATGAATACATTTCATCATAAGTTGGCCATGTAAATGAATATTTACGAAATAAGCAATTTTTGAGTTTTCTGTCTACTTTATTTGTTTTGGCCTGTCAACATGACTTAAGCAAAACATGTACTATTTGTAATGTTAAAAAGCGGTACTATAAAATTGATTTAGGCATTTAGCATTAACTCTAGGTGAACATGGGCTAGAATAATACACTATACTGAGTTGACTTTTTTTGCAAGGCTTCTGTTCATCTAGATGGTGTCAGCCATGGTAGTATAAAGTCTGATTTCTCTATTTGTGTCAGGAAGGATCATCATAGAATGAAATTTGGGATGAACCAACGTTCTGATCATACTCTCTTCACTATAGTTTGGCATATTAACAAGCTACTGAACTGTTTTGTGCTTAAGTAAAAAAACTTAAGATTAGTGTAAGGTACATTCTTTTTAGGTTATTCTTTTATCACTCTACTGATGTGGTTTCTCTAATTCTCTTGCAGTGTCATCCTCTTCCCAATTGCAGTTACATTCTATGTGACATGGTGGTTCTTTCGCTTTGTGGATGGTTTTTTCTCCCCAATATATGCTCACTTGAATGCATGCTTGTTTTGATCTGGATGAAACCGTGATTTGGTTATACACATGTATTTTTAGAACCATAAAATGGCAATGAATCTAACCAGGTGAAATGGCGGCACTGATTTGCTTAGATGCATCATAAATATGGCGAACAAATGGCATTCGTTTTATGAACCACTCCCCGAGACCAAGGACAGATGCCCCCGGCCAAGATGACATGAATACACCAACCACAAAAATGAAAGATATTGATGTTACAAAACCAAGCCCTGCAAGAAGGTAAAAAAGACATTAAATTTAAAACTTTAGTGAAAATTCAAAGATGATTCTAGAGATTTCCATATAAAGCTACTCATCGTAGAAAGAACATAAAAGAAGAGATGATTCCATGAACAAGCTAAAAGAGAATTAGTTTGTTTAGTACACAGTGCAACTGGGCTATGAATTTGGGAAAATATACCCTGCCAGATTTGATTAATCATCACACATTAAAATAGGGCACTTATAGTAAACCAAGAGGATGGAGTTTAGGATTTAGGAACCAAGTTGAAGGAAAAGCTTGAATCCATCACTAGATTAAAAACAGCCATTCTAATGTCTCGCATGCACTTGCCAAACAGTGCACAAATCTATGGGCGACAGGACAAGGTAGGCTCATAGTCATGGGGAGATATAAGCACTAACGATTTCATGAACTGACAGCAAAACAGGCAGCTAAATAAACCATGCCGTGTCTCCATTTGTTGTTACATTTTACAGATACATGGAAATGCGCTTAGATGTCTACGTCTCAAGGCTGCACAACATGTCAATGATAATGCAGCAGTTTGGATCTTCTAGCAAAGCTTGCCTTGCCTTGCCCAGCAAGGATATGCAGCTAGATGTGTTTGGATTGCTGGCAAGCACACCTTGTAGGATGCAGTGGCAAGCGTCATCTGTAGACTGCCCCCGCTCTCAACAGCCTCCCGCGGATCCCACGCGCGCACGGCAGACAACCGCCGCCGAGGATACCGCCCCCGATAATCTCGCCCCCGTCCCACCTCCGTTTTCGCCGCCGCCGCGCCGCGCCACACGCCCGCGCCAACGCTCGCCCTCCACCCTCGCCCGCCGCAAAGCTCGCCGACAGCCACGCCCGCATGACCCGAACGCCATCCCGCCTCCATCCCCCGGCAATCGTCACTGCCTGCCGCCCGACTTCCGTTTTCGTCGCGGCCGCGTCGCGCCGCACGCCTACGCCCGCACTCCGCCCGCCCCAGCCGCAAAGGTCGCCGAAAACCCCGCCTCACACCTATACACCGCCCGCGATTCATGCCATTCCGCATCCCTACACGCGCACGGCCGCCGCCGCGAACCACACATCTCCGCCAACCGCAAACGCGCGAAGCCCGGCCGCCGCCGCGAACCACACATCTCACGCCATGGATGGCAGCGATAAACCCGCGCCTCTGTGAATTGGAACCCAAAACCCTAATCCTCTCTCTCCACGCCGCCAGAGATAGCCGTGTGGGAGCTCGGTCCTCGGGATTCTGCATCGATCTCTGCTATCTAGGTTTCTCAGATGGGTGACCTCAAGGAGGTTTTCCGCTCCCTCCAAGAACTCTTCCCTAAGGTGCGTACGATCGGCTCTCATTCGTGTCTCGCGTGCAGCTTTTGAGATGTCATATGTGAGGGGCTGCAAAAGAAGTTTTTTCGTGAATTTATTTTTTTATAGCTGAGGGTACTAGGGTTAGGGGACACACATGACACATGGACTGGGTAAATACCAGTGTGATTAAGAGCTGCTTATTGTGGTGAATTTGGATTTGATTTTAGTGGTTTTAGAGAGATCATACACGATTATTTGATGATTAGATCAAATTTAAGGGTGTTATCTGTTGGTTTCATGAGGGCAAATTTGTGAAATACATCTTTTCTGCAGGTTGATCATCGTATGCTGAAGGCTATCGCAATTGAGCATCGTAAAGATGTTGATTCCGCGGTTGTTACTGTTCTTGATGAAGTCATGCCGTTCATGACGGGTTCAGCTAGAGTGGATGGTTATGTTGGGAATTTGTCATCTATGGATGGTTCTGTTGGGAATTTGTTTGCTAATCACAGCACACATGAAGTGGGAAGTTCATCATCTGTTTGTGAGTATGAAAACCAAACTTTCAGACTTGTACACCTTTTTTTCTTCTTCCGAGACGACGTTTGGCTCATTAAACTCTAGCTTTAAAGCCTTAAAGGTGTTCTGTTAGGATCCCTTAGGCATATACAGTGTATTTGTACTGTAGAAGTAAAATAGATGTGCTAAAGCTATACTGATGATAGCTTGCATATTTATTTGCACTGGTAGTATTTCCCTTATGTTTCTTTATTTATTATTACGAGGCTTACAGTATGGTTGAAAGGTCCCCAAAACACATGCATGAACTTTGTGTCATTTGGCTCACTTACTACTATACCACTGGTGTTTAAACTTATTCAGTGCTCCTGTTACTTTATAGTAATTATGTAAGGTTGTTGAGGTTGTACTTTTTTATGTGTGGGTAAAATTTGTCTTGAACCAGTGAGCACTCAAAACTTGGTTTAGTTTAGAGCTGTTCTGTGCATAGCCCTTTTTGTTCTTCATTGAACCAAGAATATTTTGTTTTAGATATTGTTGCCATATAATACCATTAACATTTCTTGATTTTACACTAATTGAGTTAACTGTTGCCACAAATTAGGGCGTGATATATGTATCAATGAGATTGATGCAAGTGTTTACTCTGTGCAATACACTTCTTATGGGGATGTCAAAACTGGCAAGCAAGAAAACTTAAACAACACATATGTGGGAAGACTTGCATCAATCGAAGGGGTCAATGAGCAACTAAATCTACATTCTTATCCTATCCCAAATGGTGATCAACATGATTTGCTTCCCAACCTTGATGTGCTATCTTCAAATACCGATCCAGAGAAAACGTTGGCCAACACAGATAATGAAGTTGGATACAGTGGATTATTTAGTGAATGTTTTTCCCAACCACCGACAGGGGAAGATGGTGGTAATATCATAGTCCCACAACCCTGTGATCAAGATCCTAATGGCATGATTCCAGTTGGGGATTACTTTCCACAGAACAGTTCAATGGAGTTCTTCAGTGGCTATGAGGACAAAAATTTTGATGACGGCCTTTTGCCTATTGGTTCTAATGATCAAATATCTTTTCGAATTTTGGGTACTGAAAAAGATCCTTTTGCGCCTGTGCTAGATGTTCCTGGTCGAGATAAAGAAGAATCATCCACTGAGACTTCTGGATTTATAGAATCCTCCAATAATGTTGCAGATATGCTTCCTGATCTTAATCTGAACCATTTTACTTCTACGGCTTCAACTCACTCAAACCATTCTGTTAGTATTGAGTCTCTTGAGGATTCTGTTGCTGATGCCAGAAGCAATAAGGTTATGCATTATGCTTGTTGTGCACTGGTATTTTTATTTTATATGCATATGTCGCTATTAATTTTCAATTGTACATTCTCTACCATGTCACTGCTGTCATGTGTGCGTGCCCACTAGCACTAGATATTAGAACATTCATTTGGATTGATGGTGGCTTCTCTCTTTTTATCTTGCTTGTTTGGCCTCCCCTGAGAAATAAAGCGAGTATCTTGGACTAATAAGTGCATGAATACATGCCTAAGCTATTTCGTTTCATCATGTTGTTTTCGTGGCAAGTATTTGAGATGCAATATGCTCAATTTTTCTAAAAAACGCCACATGCTCAGTTTTTACTAAACATGTCATATGCTCAATTTTTCTACAAGCATAAAAGACCTGTACAAACACCATATTTTACTGATTGAGTTTTTAGTGCTTTCATTAATAGGAATACGTAATACATTGATCTGTTCACTTTTCACTAATTTATACATGTGTTAAGCATTAAAGTGCTCGCAGATCACAAAATATTATGCTATTGTTAATTTTATTTTGGATTCCATTTATTTCTTAAAAAGATTTTTCTTACTATTATAACATGTAAAACTACTGTATCTATCCTGCACCATGGGAGGTGATTTTTGTTCTTTACGTTATTATCTACTCCTTGTGTTCCTAATTATTGTTCACTTTGGCTTTGTATAGTATAATAATCCAAACTTGTGTGTATTTCGGGTATTTACGATAAACTGAAACTGAAAGAGGGCCACGATCCCGGAGATAAAGCATCACCCGTGGTTCCTGAAGAACCTCCCGAGGGAGATCTCGGAGAGGGAGAAGGCCAACTACAAGGTCGCGGATGCCGCCGAGCCGGCGCAGGCCGTGGACGAGATCATGCGGATCGTTGAGGAGGCCAAGACCCCCGGTGACATGTCCAAGGTGGTCGACCCGGCGCTGCTGGTCGAGATGGCAGAGCTGGAGAGCGACGAGGAAGAGGCAGACACCGATGACACCTACTGATCGCTCCTGCATGCAGCTCAGCAGCTGCTCAGTCATGGTGTCCAGTCCTTGTGCTGCAGACATGGCGCCATCGAGCGCCCGAGCTTAACCCGTGCGTGTGATGACGGATGTTGTATTGCACTCTTTACTCTGTTTGTATAATAAAAGTCTGTACAGCGCTGTACAATTGCATATTGCCTTGTACAGATAAACTAGTGTGCAGTGATATATTCCGTCCCAAATTCTATGTTCCAAAACGGTTTAAATAATTATATTTTTTAGAGAGATCAAAGTAGTTTTAAGTATGATTAAATTTATATAATAAAATAATACTAATTATGATACCAAATAAGTATCATGAATATTTAAGTATGATAAATTTATAAATAATATTACATTATAATCAGCTACTACAGAAAATTAAAGATAAAACGAAGCGCTGATTATGACAGAAGCCAAAATATATTATAGAGAGGTCATATCGCGGATGGCGTCGAGGGCCAGAACGCGACGCTGGGGCGTCTTTCGTGCTTGAGCGGCAGGAGCGAGGCCCACGAAACGGACAGTATGGACACCCTCGTTCCACTCTTATGCTATTTTATATCTTAGAATGTGAATACTTATGTTTTTCTATAATAATCATGGGTCATTTTCACTATCCTGGGAAATTTGGATCTGTGTTCGCCTCATTTCTTGGACCCATCTTTGCAGCTCTATATCTGTTTCAGACTACGTTAGGTTATTATGTGTTTCCGTTGCAACGCACGGGCATCCACCTAGTATATATATATATATATATATATATATATATATATATATATATAGACACACACTGATGATATACAATGGCCGGCTGCCGGCGGCGGTAGTCCCTGTCATAGTCGTCGTCTTCCTTCATAGGGATGCTCGCCTCGCGCAACGCGCAAGAACGAGATCCAGCAGGCCAGGAACGCAAAGCTGTCATTAGACAGACATACATATATGGTCCATCGATCTCATCGACAAGCTCATACGTGCATGCTGCCGTGCGGCGGAACGCAATTCGTCCTCGCTCGTTCGTGTACTGCAGCGTCCACCAAGCTAGGTAAAGGCCGGCATCCGTCATGGCCTCTGTGAGGCATCGCCGCGGCGGCACCGGAGCCGCCAACGACTACGACGACGATGACGTCCATGACGACGGCAGCGGGACACCGCCTGCCACTGACACCGCCACGGAGGAGGAGGAGGAGGGGGAGGAGGAAGAAGAAGAAGAAGAAGAAAAGGGAGAAGAGGAGGACCGCCGGATGCACCACCTGGGACTCCACTCCATGACTGCAAAGGTCAGCTCTGTTCTCCGTGCTAATTGTTGCTGACTTGCTGCCTGTTCTACTCCGGTGTCCGATCCTTGAATCGATTCAGTTCCTTGGCAATTGGCAATGGCATGCTCCAGGGCATACAGCACCTGTGCTCTGAGCTCCTCGAGATCAAGAAGGCCTCGGAGCAAGACTTCAGCGCCAATGTTTATCTCAGCTACCTCTCCTTCATCAGGTACATAAACAAATAAATAGATTCGTGAGCTTATCCACACCGTACATACATACGGGCACCGCCCTGGTCTCAGTGGTCTGCTTATCCATCGATTGTCTTGATCGACGGCGGCTCAGGATGTTCCAAGAAGCCGGTGATCTGGACAAGGACGTCCACCACCTGAAACGTCAGGTCATGGCGCACAGGCGGCTGGTGCAGCAACTCAGCGCCAACTGCCTGTACTCGTCTTCATCAGCGTCGATGGTGCTACCTCGCTCCGGCTCCGAGGCCGACGCGGAAGGGATCCTCCTCCCGGACCGTCAGGGCGAGCGCGACGAGGACCTGGAGCTGGACGCGCTTCTGTCCGAGCACCGGACGGACGAGGCCATCCAGCTGCTGGAGCTGCAGGCCCAAGCGCTGCGGACGATGCAGCAGCAGGCAGGGGCAGCCGACGAAGCCGAAACGGTCGCGCGGGCGCTGGCCGCCAGGAAGGCGAGGGTCGCCGGCCTCCTGGCTTCCGTGGCGGGCAACCCGCGGACGCCGCGGCCCGAGCTCCTCAGGGCGCTGTCCGGCCTGTGCAGGCTCGGCGACGCGGAGCAGGCGAACCAGCTGCTCCTCGGCCTGCACCGCGGGAGCGTCGTCCGCGGCGTGGAGGAGCTGCGCCTGCGCGCGTCGCAAGGAGGTCACCTGCAGAGCAGCGGCGCCGGCAGCAGTAACTACATCAAGGACCTCGCGCGCGTGGTCTTCTCCTCCATCGTGCGCACGTCGAGGGGCTTCGTGGCGCTGCACGGGCACCCTTCGCCCTACACCACCCGGCTCGTCCGGTGGGCGAGGGAGGAGATGGAGGACCTGAGCGCCGCCTTCTCCGAGTACGTGAGGTCCGTGTCGTCGCCCGCTGCCGCTGCCGGCCACAGCTTGGCTCTGGCGCTGGACGCCGCGGAGTGCGCGGTCTCCTACACTCCCCTGCTGAGGGCCGTCGACATCGTGGACTCCGAGCGAGACGTGGTTGGCCTTGTCGTGCCCTGCGTCCGGGACGCCGTGGCCATGTATGGAAGGCATCTCAAGGAGGTGGTCCGGTTGCTGGTGGATTCCGACGCCTGGGTGCTGGGCAGGTTCCTCGTGCCACCTGGACTAATGATGCAGGGTGCTGGAGCAGCGCTAGCTGAGTACTGCCTGCTGACAACCAACGGAAGGAAATTTGTCACCCTCATACAGGAGGTTGTGGAAGACGTAGCGTGGCCGTTGCACAAGCTTAGGATCGGGACGAACGATTCAGTAGGCCTGCAGCTCGTGGCGGAGCTGTTCAGGGAGTACATGCACTCCATCGTGGAGCTCATCCCCAGAAAGGAAGCAGCAGCTGCTCTGCAAGACGAAGCCAGCGGCGACGCGCAGTACACGTGGCAGCTCGCCGTGCTGATCAACTGCACCACGCTGGTGTCCCTGTTTCCGGCCATCGCGTCCGGCGTCTTCAGGACACCAGCATCATCCACGTCGGGGTTTCCGGCGTCAGCACAGAGAGAGGTGGACAGCCTCGTCTCGCTGGTCAAAGAAGCGGCCGGGCAGGTGTGGAGCTGCTTCTGCCAGCAGTTCGTACGAGACACCATGGCGTCGTCAGCGCAGGGCCGCTTCGGAAGCGGCACGCCGCCGCCGCCACAGGGCGTGACTATGCCTTCCATGGCCTTCCAAGTGGTGTTCCTCCGGGTGAGGCGTCTGACCGAGGTGTATGGCGCCATCATGAGCGGCGATGACGGGACGACGAAGAAGCTGCTGCAGGAGCTGATGGAGGCGATGGTCTGCTGGCTCTCCACCAACCTGGAATCGTGGGCCGTCCATGGCGACGCCCAGGCCCAGCTCGACGTCCATTTCCTGCTGGAGCTCGCGCAGCTCGGTGGTTTCTCCTCCGAGAGCATCAGGAGCAGCGCGATGGACTTGATTACCAAAGCACAGGAGAAGGTGGCGGGTGGCGAACAGGACGATGCCGTCCGCGAGGAGCGCTGCGGCGGCTGGGCTGCAGATGCTGCAAAGCACGCTGTGCAGGTGCTGCTAGCGACGGAAGGTGGAGACGTAGCGGCCGGGAACGACGCTGGGGAGGAACGCGATGAGATGGCAAGGAGGAGCAGCAATGACGAAGAAGCAGGCCAATGCAAGAGGAAGCACCCGAGGGTGAGAATGAGGATCATGAGGATGAGAGTGGGGCTGCCAACAAGTCCAGCGACGAGTTCGTAAGCATGGAGGACGAGGACGAGGATGAGGGCGAAGAGGATGGCGTAAGAATGCCTGCTCGTGCAGCTTTGTCGTCAGAGAGTCCGAAGCCCGGGCACTCAGCATTGGGCAATGGAGAGGAGATGGCGAACATTCGATCAGGCCATCATCATCCCGAGCTTGACCAGGCTGAGGGCGGAGGTGACGACAGTGTGCAGGCTGATGACGAGACACGGGATGGAGAAGGGATGTGCCATGGTGCCATACAGCAGCAGGTTGAAGAGCAGAGCAGCAGTAGCTGGGAAGACATTGATGGCGAAGGAGGCGGCGGTGGGAGGAGCAGCACGCGGCGTCAGTCAACTCCTCCTGTGATGGCGGCAGGGAAGGATGCTCCTACCGGGAGCAGAAAGAAGAGGGAGGCAGTGAGCAGAAGCAGCAAACCCAGCAAACCCAGATGGCATGTATAACTGACAGGGGTGGGTGTAATAGTATCAATACGAACGGATATTATTGAAACTATATTTTTTATATTTTTATTCAGATTCGAATACGAATATAAATACGAATGTTTTAAGATGCAAATATAGATAATCATGTGTCGAATACGGAACTAGTCGAATACGAATAGTGTTGGTAATAGAATTTTTCTCAAACATCGTATAAGACATCATTCTACACTCTACACCAAAATAGTAAACTTCCTAGAGCCTAAACTCTAGGAAGTTCGGCCTAAACTCTAGGAAGTTAGCGAAACTCTCGAAAGTTAAACCATCCCGTCGAAAGTTTGGCTCTCGAATTTTTTTTTCGGAAGTTAACTTAACTTCCTAGAGGGCTCTAGGAAGTTAGCTAACTTCCTACGGCTTAATAAGCCTCTCGGAAGTTAGTAGAGTTTCGGAAGTTAGTAGCTTCACGTCGTCAGCGCCGTCAGTTGACTAACTTCCTACGAGCTAACTTCCTACGGCTCACTGTAGCCCCTAGGAAGTTAGCTAGGCTTAATAAGCCTCTAGGAAGTTAATTTGACCAGCATTAGAAATGTTGTTTATATTTTACACCACATTTGACAACATAACAAATATATCAACAGCTATATAGCACACACAACATAACAAATATTTTCACATAAAACATCTCACACACAATCACATAACAATATTTAAATCCATAGTCTCATCAATTACAACAAAAGTCTCATCCATAGTCTCATCAATTACATCACAAAAGTATCATCCATAGTCATAATAAGACACATCTCATCATCCAGTACTAATAAGAGACAATATCTCATACATAGTCATAATAAAAGTCTCAAGTATCAGAACGCAATAACATGGAAGCTCACGGTCGCTGATCACCATCGGGTTACAGTGAAGAGTGATGGTCGATACCTCCACTATTGAAGAGGGTTTTGACAAAGTCTAACTCGTCGTCTTGTTCATGCGTCGGCAAGGTAGCTGGAGGGGTCTAATATACATGTACAAATGACATTTGCTGAGTTACATCATAATATAACTAACAACAAATAAATGATGATGAATATGCATACCTGATGTTCGGTAGATGGAGATGTATGTATAGGTGGAGGTGAAGACCAAGGATAATGAACGGGAGGTGGTGGGGGGCACCGGGACGTGTATCCCTTGGGCCTGTGCTAGTTGCTACAAATTTGTCGAACTCATTCACATCAACGTTTTAAATCAATACATATCTTAAAGTGAAAGCTATTATCTTTTGAACTTACTTGTATGAGTGTTTGCTGTTGCTGAATCTGTGTAGCATAATATTCATGTTGCGCAGTTGTTGCTTCAAGTAATCCTGATGTCGCCTAAGTTCTTCTCACAGTTGCTCCACTTCTGCTGGATCTTGAGTGGAGCGACGGGAGCTACGAGCAGCAGACCTCGATGAACCTCCACGCTGAACCCTCACCTAGCTCGAGTCGATGACGTTAGCAAACATTATGTACCTACAAAACAAGTAACACCACGACAGATTAAGAATACATATATTGCACTCAACCAATGAAACAATATAAGATATGTAGAGTCCTCACCTTCCATGAGCTTTTCCACCACTTGCATACACAGCCTGAGGATCAATAGGTGAGGTCCTCCAGTCATAGTCTGGTCCGTGCTGACTAGACATCGCCTCGCCATATGCAGCCTCATACAAAAGAACAATGCAATCTTACATACAAAAATCCATATAAATAGAACCTACCAAACATTTCCAAACACTCACCACACGATCTATTGCCTTTTGGCTGCACAACACATCTGGATTTGCATGATCTGGTCCTCTATGCCCCCTAAGGTATATTTGAACATCACTGGGCACTGCACCAGTGCTAGCTTCCTGTATGTACATTTGACAAACACTATAACCAGAAATTACAGCAAGTCAACTACAATCAACGAAAATGGCTTAAATTATACTTACCATTCGTTTTGCCAAACGAAAGTGATCATCACCTCCATACATGTGATACGACTCGGTTCCACGATTGGAACTGTGTCGCACAGATTTTGCCTTGAATTCAGCCGAAGCCCAGTAACGACATAACACATGCCAAGCAGCATCATTGGTAGCTATCCATGGAATCGAATGCTACATGAACACAATTCATTTATAAGTAACTGTAATATCTAGAAGCAATGGAAATTTTTTCAACACAAGCAAAAACATCAATTACCTCAAGATATTGTTGCTTAGTCATATCGAGTCCATACTGTGTCGCCTCGTTCTTACTCTCTGGACGTCGCCCTTAACTACCAAACATGGCTTGACTAATCACCTGGATTCGAGCATAGTACATCATATCCCCAACAACACTTGCCGCATTCCTATGGAACACGGAGTGTGTGTGTTCCGTATGAGTATCTCCTTCAGGCAACTTGTAATGTTTCTAAAAAAAGAAGCATAGTCAAAATCAATAATGTGATAGCTTAATAAAAATTACAACTTGTCGCATTCCTATCGAGATTACAACTTAACAAAAAAAATTAACATATCCAGAAGTCGTGCCGAACTGTAGCTTGTGCATTCCCATGTTGCGCATTTATTGCAAGGGCATATTGATCCCATCTTGTGACAGGGACCTCCTTACCATCCTCTATCACCAATCCAGGCCATTTCACACGACATATGTTGCCCAACACTTTCTTTACTTTCCTTCGACGACATGTGCCAGTGAAACTACTATCCACCCAAGCCCTAACAACACAAGAACAATTGTCAAATACAAAATGTAATCGTGTAATAGTGTAAGACATAAGAACGAAGCAAGGATACTCTTACCCATCTCTAGTTGATATTATCTCAATCCTATCAACTGGTTCTTTAGGAGGGGGGACCCAACTAGTTCTCCACGGCTTCCGAACCTGTGAAGACCCTCCAACTCCCCACTTCCAAAACCACCAGCTTCTCCTTCCCTTGACCCACTAGCTCCCCCAACTCCTGACCCTCCATCTCTTAGCCATCCACTTGCATCCTCAGGCCATTCACGCCATCCACTATGGCTATCATGTCCAAAACCACCAGTATCATGGCATCCCCACCCTGTCTCCGCCTCCTCTGTCTCTACCTCATTAACATCTCCCACCTGTCTCCCCTTCTCTGTCTCTACCTCATCATCAACATCTCCCACCTGTCTCCCCTCCTCTGTCTCTACCCCATCTTCAGACTCATCCTATAAACATTACATTACATTGTATTGCAAAACAAATATTATATTAATAATTTAGTTATACGAACTCATACAAACATTACATTGCAAAACAAATATTGGTTACCTCATTCCTCTAAACGCCAACTGTCTGACCCTGCAACTCTGGAACATGCTCCAACAAAGCTCTACGCCTACTCGAGCTGGAACTAGTGCCCTTAAACACTAAGTCCTCCTTTCTCATAACATAGGACGCTCTCTTCGCAAGTCCCTTAGTGAACTGCTTCAGCTTTTTAGACATCCTGTTATTAGAACAAAATCACATTAGTAAATGAGGATAATGTAAATGAACATAAAGTAAATGAACATAATGTATTGAAAACAATAATAAATACATAATTACTTTTTAGTCGTATTCGAAATCAGGATCAAATTGTTTCCTTCGATTCGATGTTTTCTTCTTTGACTTCCGTTTCCTTTTTTTAGGACTTACTACATCTTCCGAATCTCCCACTAAGGATACTGGCAAAACCTCAGTATCTATATTAAAATTGGTTGGGAGTTCATCTTCTTGATAAATTTCTTCAACTTCTGTCTCGAACCATTCACCCTTGTTGTGTAACCGTTCACGAGGATTAACTTTGTACACTACTCACGTGGCTTCCAGCTTTGTACATGGATACGGTATGTAGTACACCTGGTCAACTTGGTGAGCAAGAACAAATTTGCTACATGCATTTGTTTTGAGCTCATGTTTGACTTCTACCATGCCAAATTGGTTTTCTACAGTCCCTTGATTAGGATCAAACCAATCACATTTGAAAAACACCACCTTAAGATTTTTGCTACCAGCAAAGTCGTACTCGAGTATGTCATTAATAACTCCATAATAATTCATCTCTCTTCCACGATCATCGACTGCCCTGCATACAAGTCCAGTATTTCTTGTCACCGCAAATGGACGAGTAGACTCAAATTTGGCCGAACGAAAATGAAACCCCTTAATGTCATAACGACCGTAACTTCTGACTTTTACGATTGCGTAAGACATCTGAAGCAAGTCCTTGTCTAAATTTGGAATTTTATCACACTGTCAATTAGATAGTGAAATTAGATTTCTTAAACATAATATATAAAGTAGAACAAGAATGTTAATTTATTTACATGAGCTCAGAACCAATTAATGAAATTGGGCTTCCCATGTCTTCCTCGAAGTGCATTTTCATACAGTCTCGAGGACAATTTCTGGAATTCTCTGTTACAATAAATAAACAATAGCGTATTAAGTCACGATTACTACATAGATACACAAATGAAAAATTTTATCTTACTTGAAATACGGAGTCATCTCATCCATATTTTCATACATATAGAGCAAAGCATCCAACTTTTCTTCGCGCTCGGGATGATATTCGGTGGATGCTTCTACAGTATTGCCCTCAATCTCAAAAATTTGGAGATTGTTGTGAGTCCCAACTATGTCATCATGATACCTCAATTTAGGGGCATTGATATTGTGCTCGTCTGCAAAGTATACACTCGTGAACGCTGCTACCTCTTTATATTTGAATTCTTCAGCTATGCACCTTTCAACTCTTCCTTTGTTACCAACCATAGAACTAAGCTTCTTTAATGTCCTTTCAATACGATACATCCACCTGTATTGCACAGGACCTCCAACCTTAGCTTCATATGGAAGGTGGACAAGTAGATGTTGCATTGGATTGAAGAATCCTAGGGGGAATATTTTTTCCAACTTGCATATAAGGACAGGAATTTCTGTCTCTAGCTTCTCCATCACATCTTTCTTTATTTCTTTAGCACAAAGTTGTCTATAAAAGTAGCTTAATTCAGCTAACGCCTTCCAGATACTGACTTTGAAGTACCCACGAAACATTATAGGGAGGAGTCTTTCCATCATTATGTGATAATCATGGATCTTCAATCCAATTATTTTATTTGTCTTCCAGTTCACAACTCTCCTAAATCCTGCCGCATAACCATCTGGTAATTTCAAAATTTTCAACCATTCCATTACTTCTTTCTTCTGTTTAGGTTTTAGACAAAATCGAGCATGTGGCTTTTTTCCATTTTCGTCGAGTTCCTGGGTTGGTCGGTTACAAAGTTTTGCTAAGTCTTTTCTAGCCTTTATATTGTCTTTTGTTTTGTCGCTCAGATTCATGCAAGTACTTAGAATTCTTTCACCAACATTACGTTCCTGATGCATAACGTCAATGTTATGCATCAGAATCAATGTCTTAACATATGGGAGTTCCCATAAATCACATTTATGGGTCTAGTTATGCTCAGTTCCAAACCCGATGTATCCATCACCACTTTCTTTCTCTTTCAAATTATTAAGCATAGCCTCAATCTCAAGTCCACTCAGACGCTTGGGCGGTCCCTTTGTCACGATAGTGCCCTTCTTAAAGGTGTTAACCTCGAACCTATACAGGTGAGTTTGGGGTAAGAAGCATCTGTAGCAATCAAAGTAACAGATCTTCCCCAAACTCGAGGTGGAAACAATATGTATCCTTGCCACATATTGGACATGTTAGAATTACATGGTAGCTCCATCCAGCAAATAAACTGTATGCCATGAAATCATGAATGGACCACAAATATGCAACTCGGAGTGTGAATCTCTCCTTTTTGTAGCAATCGTATGCTTCAACACCTTCCCATAACTTTTTGAGATCATCGATCAAGGGTTGCATCATCACATTCAGCCCTTTCCCAGGATGGTTTGGTCCAGGAATAGTTAGGGAAAGAAACATGTAATCATATTTCATGCACAGATGAGGTGGAAGGTTGTATGGAATAACAAATACATGCCAACAAGAATATGATGCCGCATTTGTATTGAAAGGTGTAAACCCATCTATCACCAACCCAATTCGAATATTTCTCGCTTCACTAGCAAATTCTGGATCAAAGTCATCTAGAGCCTTCCATGCATCACTGTCAGATGGGTGTGTCATCACATGAGTGTCCTCTCATTCATGTTCTTTGTGCCATCTCATGTGCCTAGCTGTGTTTCTCGAAAGAAACAAACACTTAAGACGAGGCGCAAGGGGCATGTAATGAAGTTGCTTTTGAGCTATCGTTGATGTGACCATTTCACCATCATCGTTTTTACCTCTACATATCTTGACTTGCCACACTGACACTTCTTATCATTCTCATGATCCTTCCAGAAAAGCATACAATTTTCTAGACAACCATCGGTTTTTTTGATAGTCCATACCTAGACCAGAGAGCAGTTTCCTGCATTGATACACGTCTTTCGGCATCTTGTGATTTGGTGGAAACACTTCGCTGATTAAGATCAAGAGCTCGTTGTAACAATTGTTCGAGAACACAAACTTAGACTTAATAGCCATAAGTCGAGTCATGAAAGTGAGGATGGAAACTTTTGTGTGTTCATGCAATGGTTCTTCTGCAGCCTTAAGGAGGTCAAAGAACTTTTTAACATCTGGAGGTAGCTCCTTACTATGTAGTGGAAACACAAAATCAGGATCCTCCCTTAAATCTTGAAGCATCTCTTCCATTCTATCATATTCCACGTCATCATTGTTGTGGGCTTCAAACACATTTTCACGAGAAAACTCCTCGTCGTGATACACCCAGACTTCATAGTTAGGCATGTAGCCATATTTGCAAAGGTGCCCTGACAGAGTTCTCTTGTCTTGGCATCTACAAACCCGACACATACTACATGGACATCGCACATCCGTGCCTCTTGACAAAGCAAAAGCACGATCAATAAAATTCTCTGTATTTCCTATCCACTCCGTCGAGGGATGATTCATACGCCAACCTTCATACATCCATCGACGGTCCTCACCCACCATATTTGATGCTAAAAAAACATAACACGTGATTTATAAATTTTCACGATAAGCTTAATTAACCTAACTAAGATTAATTTTCATCGACGGTCCTCACCCACCATATTATTAATCAAACATAAACTTAATTTTAGCCATAACATACAGGATTTTAGCATAACTAAACCATATGCAGCGGTTAGCCAATCAAGTTAATTAACCTAACTACCTACGGTATTATTTGAGTTAACTCTCGGAAGTTAGCACATTGAATAAAAAATAAAAAAGTATAAACACGGTACCTGACGGTCGCAGCGGGTGCGGGTCGATGGCTTGGGTCGGAGACGTCCACGGTGGGGTCGGTGGCTGCGCAGCGGGCGCCGAAGGGCGGGTCTGGGGCGGGGTCGCGGCGGGGGCGGCCGTGCGCGTCAGGGCCAGGCGCGTCGGGGGCCGAGCGCGGTGGGGCCAAGCGCGGCGGGGGCGGCCTTGCGCGGCGGTGGCCGGGGTGGCCGGGGGCGGCCGCGGCCGGGGGTGGGGCGGCCGGGCGCGGGAGGGGTCCGGGGCTCGGCGGGGTCGACCGGGCGTGGGAGAGGCGGGCGCGGGAGAGGCGACCGGCGCGCGTGGAGACAGAGAGATGTTGAGAAAGGTGAGAGAAGAGATAAGGTCGAGGGAGGTTAAAAATAAAAAAAAACATAACTTCCTCAGTAAAGTCGTAGGAAGTTATGTAACTTCCTAGAGTTTGTACTTTTACTCTAGGAAGTTAAGTAACTTCCTAGAGCCAGCCGTAGGAAGTTAGATTTTCGTTTGACTGGTCAACAGCTGAAACCTAACTTTCTAGAGGAGGCCATAGGAAGTTAGATTTTCGTTTGACTGGTCAACATCTGAAACCTAACTTCCTAGAGGAGGCCGTAGAAAGTTAGCTGCTCAGCTAACTTCCTAGAGCCAGTCGTGCGAAGTTATCTTTTGGTTTGGCTGGTAAACAACTGAAACCTAACTTCCTAGAGGAGGCCGTAGGAAGTATACTGCCTAGCTAACTTCCTATAGCCAGCAATAGAAAGTTACCTTTGGGTTTGACTGCTCAACAGTTGAAACCTAACTTCCTAGAGGAGGCCCTTCTTAGAGCTAGCCGTAGGAAGTTACCTTTTGGTTTGACTGGTCAACAGCTAAAACGTAACTTCCTAGATGAGGCCTACGGTTTTTTAACTTCCGACAGTTTTTATAAAAGACCGTAGGAAGTTATGTTTATTTCCTAGAGTTACCAGTTGTCTCTCGGAAGTTATTTATTTCCCACGATTTATTATAAAAGTTGTAGGAAGATAAAAAACCGTAGGAAGTGTATGATTTTGGTGTAGTGACACATATCACAGTTATTGTAATTCGCGTAACAAGTGGAAGTTAAATAGAAGGAACGATGTCATCTGAGTGCCGAGTTTTCTTAGAAAACCTGTTGTGTAATACGAGAATTCCGTTTTTCTTCCATTCACTCGATTAAGAGCAACTCCAATAGTTCTCTAAAAGACTTTCTAAATCAATAATTTAGGTAGTTAACATAAAAACTCATCTTCAACAGTTCTCTAAATTAACTCCCTAAATTTAGCAACTTCTTATCTAACCACATTTCCTCTCTACATTTGGCAACCGATTAGCAACTCCCTAAACAAAAATGTTGACTGCATCATGTAGGTAATGAAGGTGATTGTTGACATTTGTGACCTATTTGTTTTTATGTGCATAGATACAAAACAAAACTATAACCTATATTTAGAGAACTATTGGAGAACTCACATTTTTTAGTCCCAAAGTTATTTAGCAACTTCTTAAATATGTGATTTAGAGAGCTAAAATTTACATAATTATTGGAGATGCTCTTATGCTGCTTTTTTTACCGATGAAGTGTCTGACGTCTTTAGATCTCTATATATTGTCACTCACTAACCATCTGTTTTGGTTTTATTGCATATACATCCACTATGATAAAGAACGGCTAAATAAGCATCTCGAGATACGGAATCATGTGTTTTCCAACATTCTTGCATCCCTTTGCTTGATGCATTCCAAGTGCATCATTTTTCTCTTAAAACGAATGCATCCATTCTAGAAAAAAAACTTTTTTTATGTAGCCTTGAGATCTACCGACTCAACTTATTGAAGGTGTTTGTTGAGATAGGGTATGGGTTATTGGGTTGCATGATATGTTTTGAAAAGAAAGGCACCATTAATGAATCTATATATAGGGCCTGATTATTTGGAGCCCAGGGCTTCAAATACTTATAGGAAGCCCTAGTCGGCTCCCTCCTCCACGACCCACACCCGTACGGCCCCACCATCCCGCGTCAAAATCACATGGATGCGCTATTTTAGGTATCTGTTTTTATGACAGTTATAGACACGATTCAAGGTTTTCAGCGTAAAAATCATCACGTTTGAGCGTAAAATAGTATCAAACATAACATTTTAAGGATTATATGTGGATATATGTTATGCCTACATAAAATTTCATGAGCTTATGAGGCTATTTACATATTATTAATTTCTTTCTGCATAAAATACATCGAAGAACAATTAAATCCATAAAATATTCTAGTGTTAACTAAAAAATGCAAATAAGTGACCAAGACTAATAAACATTATATAATAATATAACCTAAAAACTCCCGTATAGAAAAATAAAATGATGTATTAATTATGTTGAAACTTAGATACCTAGAGTGATTTCACGTATAACTAGTGTAACAAGTGGAAGTAAAATCTATATCTATACTACTTATTAAGAAGGTAAGAGTAGTCGGTCGTTCTGCCGTTTTGCCCTCCCCCGTTCCGCGCGCAAAAAAAAATCAAACCATGGCTGCTCAGTGATCAAACCTTGGATCTATTGAGCAGAATGCCTAGCCATCTACCCTCTAGCCAACGTGACTCATGTTAAATTGTGTACAACTTCAACTAAGACGTCTTTTGTGTTTAACCCGCCGTCCACTCTGTATGCTCACTGAGTCTAGAAAAACATTTATAGCTTGGCCCCTAATCTTTCTGGAATTTGGGACACATTCTAGGAAATAAAGAAAATAGGGGAAAGGAGTTTAGAAATTGATTTTTAGTTTCTATACTACTTATTAAGAAGGTAAGAGTAGTCAGCCGTTCTGATCGAACATCTATTGAGCAGAATGCCTAGCCTTCCACCCTCTAGCCAACGTGACTCATGTTGAATTGTGTACAACTTCAACTAAGACGTCTTTTATGTTTAACCCGCCGTTCACTCTGTATGCTCACTGAGTCTAGAAAAACATTTTATAGCTTGGCCCCTGATCTTTCGGGAATTTGGGACGCAGTCCAGGAAATAAAGAAAATAGGGAAAATGAGTTTAGAAATTGATTTTAAGTTTAAAAATAATTGCAGAAACCCATTTAATTCATGAAAATTTCATATTAAATCCAAATGAGTTCATTCCAATTTCTATAATTCTATAATATTATTTTTATCACATAATACCTCTGTTTTGTCATGAAAACAACAATAAAATTGATTTCCTAATTAATCCTATATCAAATACATAGAAACTTTGGAAATTCGTAACTTCCCCATTTTAATTCCAAATTGAACCGTTCCAGTTGTGTTAGTCTCGTATGAATATTTACTACGCAGTAACAACATTGATTATACCATGTTTCATACTTTTATAATTAGATATTTATTTATCCTATGTTAATTGGGTTAATCTATGTCTATTGGATTAATTTATTTAATATATTAATATAGTATTCTAACTTTATGGTTATACGATGTTTGACCATTAGTCTTGCAAACACACACACTTACCTTTTTGTTTAAGCAAAAGCGTATGGTGGTACGTGTCCGATGACTAACGATGTACGAGGGAATTTCTTCTCGTATGTGTGAAACGTGCTCTCCAATAATGAGACCATGTAAATCGTGATATATATCGAAGTCTGCATGATACTGATGGTTGCAATGTAGTGGTGAAACAGATAGATTATAAATAACAAAATTTATGTATGGTCAGAATCACAAATTGATTATATATACTACTTATCCCTACTACTAATTAAGCATGGAGAGTGGGCGCCTGGCGCGTCCATGCCCCCGCCTCCCAATCTCTACCGTCCTGGTTCCACCAACCTCACAGGCCGCCCACACCGAGCAGGATAATCCCCTCCACCGCCATCAGCACTCGCCCGCGCAGATCCCGCTCCCAGCGCTCGCCCGCCATCCGCGCTCCATGCTTAGGGTCCGCCATCAGCGTTCGCCTGTCTCCTCGACGCATTCGCCAGCGCCACCTTCGACCAGATCGACTTCGCCTACCGCGAGGCTGGAGGGGACCTATTTGTGACCGCCAGTATCCTGTCTTCCACGCAGGACATGCACCCTCCGCAGCCCCCCGCCGCCACTGGATCTCTCGCCGCACAGTGAATCTGGTGGAAGAAAGGCTGGTCGGAGGCCCAAGCGGGTTGCGGTGGCCGCTACGGGCATGGTCGCGGACGTGATTGGCAAGGAGTACACACGATCCGTGGCTAATTCTGTAGTAAGCATGCCAAATGCTTGGAAGGGTCGGGACGGGGAGAGCGTGTTAGAAATATGCCCTAGAGATAATCATAGAGATGAGCATATTTCTTTGTATCCATGATATATATATTGCTTAATTGAATATCCATGGAAGGCACCTTGTATTGATTAGCAATTATGTGAATTGTTTGTGAGATTCTTTACTTATATGGTTATTCTAAATGATGTCCCTAGTCAGAGTCGATGACTAGCACATGTATTAGTTGATGACTACATTTCACAAGTCATGAACATGGAGATGTTAAACTAATAATGTGGGCGCATGTATGACATGAGGCTGGACCGACCCAACGTGAGATATTGTAATATAGTTCTCTTTTTGCAACATGAATACTGTATCCTTAGACCTGAGATTGTCGCATGTTCTCAAGATGTGAATTGACTTACTTAGGGACTATCAAACGCTATTCCGTAACTGGGTAGTTATAAAGGTAGTTTTGGGTTTGTCAGGAAGCATGCTGTGAGGCATGGTCAGTCAAGATGGAATTTGTCCCTCTCTTTGTGAGAGAGATATCTCTGGGCCCCTCGAGTGATTGGATCAAGAAATGCATGGTCGTGCTAGGGTTAAGAGTTAACCATTGAAAGGATTCCAATTCACAGTATCGAGAAAGAGAGGTCAGCTTAGAGCCAGACCAAATATCGTGAGACAAAGGGAACAACATGTACGTAATGTTGCAATGGTTAGTCTGATATGATCTTTACGTGCGCATAGGAGTTGACATGTCTTGCTAGAGGCCGCTGTCAATTATTGGGCCAAGTAAGAGTACTCGGGCTATGTCTATTTGTACGTGAACCTATAGGGTCACACACTTAAGGGGAAGGAAGCCTAACTCGGATTAGATCCGAAATTAGACTGGGCTTTAGGGTTACTGATGGGCCTCGGTGTCAGAAGCCCACCATAACGCCTATATAATGAGGGGCGGGGGCGCGGTTAGGCTAACCCTAATTCGCCACCAGCAAACGAGTAGCCGCTCGCCTCTCGCCCTCGCCAAGCCGCCGCCACGAACCTAGCAGTTCGGTACGTGGCGCTTCCTCCCTGTACGTGTGGATACCTCGGAGGTGCTGCATCTGGAGCATTAGGACGAACCGTGCGAGGACGTGAAGGACGCTGACGACTGCACGGCACTGCTCGATGCGTTCGTCTACATCGAGACGTCTTCCGCTGCTCTGCGCATCTAGTGGTAATTCCATGACCTATAACCGCAGTAGTTCTTGGTTTTATGGGGTTGAAAATTTTGTTTTGCGCTAGCGTAGCCTCCCCGTAATCCTTCAGTGGTATCAGAACAGGTTCTGCATAGTTTTAGGTCTGGATCTAGGTTCATGAGATGGATCTACTTGATGCACGGTTTGATTAGATCAATTGGTTATGAAGGGTTGAAGTAGATTACATCGAATATGACTGAAAAGATTAGTTCGTCCTTCTCTGTTATGTGCGCGACTTGCCCCTACCGGCTGGAATCACCATCGGGGCTAACTGCGTACACAACCCGCAAATTGACGTAACAGATCGACGTCATGAGTGTAATCTTCTTCGGGTCGAAAGTCTCGGATTTGGGTTGATTTGATCAACCGCATGAGATTTTCAGTGGAATTTCCATACATACGATGCATGAAATCCTGTGAGTGGCGAACATATAGAAACGTGTTTGTCTAACCTGTTTTTGCAGGACATCTTGTGATCGGTATGGCTATTGTGTGTATATGATGAATATTAATGAATTATTTATGAACCGCGTGTCGTGACCAGGGCAATACGGCTGGAGCCACATGTATTGTCCAAATTTAATGTAATGACCTGCGTGTCAACATGTGATGATCCAAAGCGTATATGTAATTTGTTTACCAGCATACGTTAGATAGGTCTTGAAGGACTCATCACCTGAAGGATGGCATACCTATATCATGGAGATGGAGATCAGCGTGATGGACAGATTATTGGAGATGGGGATCACCATGTGACAGCAAGCCATACCGAATCACAACTGTTGTGTGAATGCCATTCTTAATGTTCTACTTGTTCATATTGCATATATGTCCTTGTGTGTGATGATATAAGTAGGACGATCCCTCATAAATGTTTAAGCTTAAATGTCTCTCCAAACCTTGCACTATCATAAGTCTTGTACAATTGGTGGTGGGTCTATGAAATTAGGGTGCCACCAGTTTTCCTTGACTAGATAGGTTTGTATCGGATACGAACTGCAGAAAGGGTTGGTTAACTTAAACAAAGTCAGCTTAATGGTTAAGGACTTTGGGGCATAAGGTTGGGAGCCGAGACATAGAGATGTCACCCAACAACAGAAGTCATATATATGATATGATTAGCAAGGAGTTGCTTACCGATCTACCTTGTCTTCTAGCCGTGATGCTAAAGCTCACTAGTAGACTTGTTAGTTGTGGGTTCTGAATCACTAAGTATCAATCGAGGGATATTGATTTTAGTGGGACTAGACTATTAAATGTTTAATATGATTTACTCTGTCATGGATATTTTTGTCTTAGTATTTTGCATTATTTTGTTGTAGATAAATGACACCTAGCACACCAACATTTACTTTGCGATCAATTCTTGAAAAGGATAAGTTAAATGGAACAAACTATACGGATTGGATCCGTAATCTGAGAATTGTTCTCAGAGCTGAAAAAAGGAAGACGTTCTAGACACCCCACTGCCAGAGGATCCTGGTGAAAATGCAACTGCTGCAGCTAAAACCGCTTACAAGAAAGCAATGGATGCTAATCTTGAAGTGAGTTGCCTAATGCTTGCTTGCATGGAGCCTGAGCTACAGATGCAGTTTGAGATAAACCATGAGGCGCACGATATGATCGTGGCGCTCAAGGATATGTTCCAGACTCAGGCTAGGACTGAAAGGTTCAATGTGTCCAAAGCCTTTCTGGAATGCAAGCTAGCAGAAGGCGCAGCAGTTGGGCCACACGTAATCAAAATGGTTGGTTACAGTCAGAGGTAGGAGAAGCTAGGCTTCCCAATAAGCCAAGAGTTGGCCACTGACTTCATTTTGGCATCTCTTCCGCCCAGCTATGGAAACTTCATTACGAACTACCATATGCATGGGGCGGAGAGGGGCCTCAATGAACTATGTGGCATGCTGAAAACAGCAGAGGGGGACATAAAGAAAAGCGCTGGCAGCAGCGGCCATGTGATGGCGGTCCAAAACAAACCCAACTTTAAGAAGAAGGGTAAATCTCAAAAGAAGAAGGGCAAGGCAAAGGATACAGTATCCAAGCCAAATCAAAAGCCCAAGGCTGGACCAGCTGCAGATGCAGAGTGCTTTTATTGCAAAGAACTTGGTCACTGGAAAAGGAATTGCAAGCAGTACTTGGCCTCTATTAAGGATCGCGGCGGTAAGGGTACAGTCGCAGCAGGTACACTTGCTATTCACATTACAGAAATTTTTCTTGCTGATTCTTATATTAATTCTTGGGTATTTGATACCGGATCGGTTGCCCATATTTGCAATTCGATGCAGGGAATGATAAGAAGTAGAAGCGTGAAAAGAGGAGAAGTTGATTTTCGGGTAGGCAATAATGCAAGAGTTGCTGCGTTGACCGTCGGGACGATGCAACTCCACCTCCCATCAGGATTTATTTTGGAGTTAAATAATTGTTATCTAGTTCCTAGTATGAGTCGAAACATTATGTCTCCTTCATGTTTGATGAAGGATGGTTATTCATTTGCGAGTGAAAACAATGGTTGTGTGATCTCTAAGAATGGCATGTTTGTGGCTTTTGCATCCATTATGAATGGGTTATTCATTTTAAATCTTGATGATGCACCTATCTGTAATATTAGTGCTAAAAGGCCTCGGCCTAATGATTTAAGTCCTACCTACATGTGGCACTGTCGTTTGGGTCATATAAGTGAGAATCGCATGAAGAAGCTTCATTCTGATGGGCTTTTAACTTCGTTTGATTTTGAATCATACGAGACATGTGAAGCTTGCTTACTTGGTAAGATGACCAAGGCGCCCTTCACGGGTTTACCGGAGAGGACATTAGATTTATTGGAACTCATACATACTGATGTGTGCGGACCAATAAGTACGACAGCTAGGGGAGGATTCCAATACTTCATAACCTTCACTGATGATTTTAGTAGATATGGGTATGTCTACTTAATGAAACACAAGTCTGAATCCTTAGAAAAGTTCAAAGAGTTTCAGAATGAAGTAGAAAATCAGCGTGGCAAGAAAATTAAAGCACTGCGATCGGATCGTGGAGGTGAATATTTGAGTCATGAGTTTAGCAATCATCTAAGGAGTTGTGGAATTGTTCCACAGCTTACGCCGCCTGGAACGCCTCAGAGGAATGGCGTGTCTGAGCGACAGTAATCGGACTTTATTGGATATGGTTCGATCAATGATGAGCCAGTCGGACCTACCTTTGTTGTTTTGGGGATACGCTCTAGAAACAGCAGCTTTCACACTAAATAGGGTACTGTCTAAGTCCGTAGTTAAGACACCATATGAGATGTGGACTGGGAAGACTCCCAGTTTGTCTTTTCTGAAGATTTGGGGTTGTGAGGTTTACGTCAAGCGACTTCAGTCGGATAAACTCACTCCAAAATCGGACAAGTGCATGTTCGTGGGATATCCAAAGGAAACTTTAGGATATTACTTTTACCACCGGTCAGAGGGCAAAGTGTTTGTCGCTCGGAGCAGTGTGTTCTTAGAGAAAGAGTTTCTCAAAAGAGAGAAAAGTAAACAAAAGGTGTATCTTGAAGAAGTTCAGGATGAGCTAGTGTGACAAGATTCAACAAGTGATGCTAATGTAGCAGAACAAGTTGAGACGTCTATGGCAAGAGAATCGCCACCACAACCTCGAAGGTCAGCAAGGCTTCGCGAGGCACGAGGAGAAGTGCTATTGTTGGGCAATGGGGAAGTGTTGTTGTTAGACAACGACGAACCTGCAACATATGCAGAAGCGATGATGGACCCAGATTCCGAGAAATGGCAAGTCGCCATGAGATCCGAGATAGATTCCATGGGAGAAAATCAAGTTTGGAACTTGGTTGACCCGCCTGATGGTGTTAGACCCATAGAATGCAAATGGGTGGAAATGTTCACATCTATAAGGCTCGACTTGTTGCAAAGGGTTTTCGACAAGTTCAAGGAGTTGACTATGACGAGACATTCTCGCCAGTAGCGATGCTTAAATCTATTCGGATCATTCTAGCTATTGCCGCATATTTCGATTATAAGATTTGGCAGATGGATGTCAAAACAGCTTTCCTTAATGGAAACCTAGATGAGGACGTGTATATGATACAGCCCGAGGGTTTTGTCGATCCGATCAATGCTGGAAAGATATGCAAACTTCAGAAATCCATTTATGGGTTGAAGCAAGCATCTCGGAGTTGGAACATTCGTTTTGATGAAGTGGTCAAAGGGCTTGGTTTTCATCAGAATGAAGAAGAAGCTTGTGTTTACAAGAAGAAAAGTGGGAGCGCTGTTGTATTTCTGATCTTGTATATGGATGACATATTATTGATTGGGAATGACATTCCTATGCTGGAGTCCGTCAAGGCTTCACTGAAAAAGAGTTTTTCTATGAAGGACTTAGGGGAAGCAGCATATATTTTGTGCATAAGGATCTATAGAGATAGGTCGAAGAGGCTTATAGGATTAAGTCAAGATACATACATTGACAAGGTTTTGAAACGGTTCAACATGGAACTGTCCAAGAAAGGGTTCTTACCTATGTCACATGATATACACCTTAGCCAGATGCAATGTCCTGCGACGGCTAATGAGCGGGAGCGCATGAGTAAGGTACCATACGCCTCAGCAATTGGATCAATCATGTATGCCATGATAAGTACACGCCCAGATGTTTCATATGCTATAAGTGCTACGAGTAGGTACCAGGCTGATCCAGGTGAGGGTCACTGGACAGCGGTAAAAGGCATTCTTAAGTACTTAAGAAGGACTAAAGATATGTTCCTGGTATATGGGGGTAAGGAGGAGCTCGTTGTAACTGGTTACACCGATGCTAGCTTCCAAACTGACCCATACGAGTTAAAATCGCAATCAGGTTTTGTGTTCACAATAAATGGTGGTGCTGTTAGTTGGAAGAGTTCCAAACAGGAGACTGTGACTGATTCTACAACAGAAGCCGAGTACATTGCAGCTTCTAAATCTGCGAAGGAAGGTGTTTGGATAAGAAAGTTCCTCATCGAGCTTGGTGTGTTTCCTAATGCATCTAGTCCATTAAACCTCCACTGTGACAACAATGGGGCTATTGCGCAAGCTAAGGAGCCAAGGAACCACCAGAAAAGCAAACACGTACTGCGGAAGTTTCACCTCATACGGGAATTCGTTAGGCGGGGTGAGATAAAGATATGCAAAATACATACGGATTTGAATGTTGCTGATCCTTTGACAAAACCTCTTCCACAACCTAAGCATGAGGCACACATGAGATCTATGGGTATTAGATATCTTCTAGATTAACTCTAGTGCAAGTGGGAGACTGTTAGAAATATGCCCTAGAGATAATCATAGAGATGAGCATATTTCTTTGTATCCATGATATATATATTGCTTAATTGAATATCCATGGAAGGCACCTTGTATTGATTAGCAATTATGTGAATTGTTTGTGAGATTCTTTACTTATATGGTTATTCTAAATGATGTCCCTAGTCAGAGTCGATGACTAGCA
This sequence comes from Zea luxurians, assembly GCA_029449295.1. Taxonomy (NCBI): domain Eukaryota; kingdom Viridiplantae; phylum Streptophyta; class Magnoliopsida; order Poales; family Poaceae; genus Zea; species Zea luxurians. The sequence continues at coordinate 11,457,969 of JAOPSE010000043.1, read as the reverse complement.
CATGTATTAGTTGATGACTATATTTCACAAGTCATGAACATGGAGATGTTAAACTAATAATGTGGGCGCATGTATGACATGAGGCTGGACTGACCCAACATGAGATATTGTAATATAGTTCTCTTTTTGCAACATGAATACTGTATCCTTAGACCTGAGATTGTCGCATGTTCTCAAGATGTGAATTGACTTACTTAGGGACTATCAAACGCTATTGAGAGCACCTAGAGGGGGGGTGAATAGGTGATCCTGTAAAAACTTCAAACTTAAACCACACAAACTTGTTAAGCGTTAGCACGATTAATGCCAAGTGGCTAAGGTGAAGTCTCAACAAAACACAATACCACAAGAATCAAGCACAGAGGGACACGGTGGTTTATCCCGTGGTTCGGCCAAGCCAATGCTTGCCTACTTCCACGTTGTGGCGTCCCAACGGACGAGGGTTGCAATCAACCCCTCTCAAGCGGTCCAAAGACCCACTTGAATACCACGGTATTTTGTTGTTCCTTTCACTATCCCGTTTGCAAGGAATCTCCACAAATTGGAGTCTCTTGCCCTTACAAGTATGATCACAAAGAAAGCACAGAGTAAGGGAGGGAAGCAACACACACAAATCCACAACAAAAGCGCACACACACGGCCAAGACTCGAGCTCGAATGACTATCTCAGAGTTCACACTAGAACAGAGCTCGAATCACTTAGAATCACAAACGAATGCGCAAAGAACTTGTGTGGATGATCAAGAATGCTCAAGAGTTGCTTGTGTGTCTCCTTCATGCGCCTAGGGGCTCCTTTTATAGCCCCAAGGCAGCTAGGAGCCGTTGAGAGCAATTCTGGAAGGCTATCCTGGCCTTCTGTCGTCGGGGGCACCGGACAGTCCGGTGCACACCGGACACTGTCCGGTGCCCGATTTGTTTCCTTTTTCAGTGCTTCCGACCGTTGGAAGACTGCCGTGGATCTGCGAGCCGTTGGCGCACCGGACAGTCCGGTGCACACCGGACAGTCCGGTGCCGTCTTCCGACCGTTGGCTCGGCCACGTGTCCCGCGCGGATTGCGCGGCCGACCGTTGGCCCTGGCCGACCGTTGGCTCACCGGACAGTCCGGTGCACACCGGACAGTCCGGTGAATTTTAGCCGTACGCCGTCGGCGAATTCCCGAGAGCGGCCAGTTCGAGCCGAGTCAGCCTGGCGCACCGGACACTGTCCGGTGCACACCGGACAGTCCGGTGCTCCAGACCGAGCTGAACCTTGGCTGCACACAGCCAAGTCTTTCTCTCCCCTTTTTTCTTTTTCTTCTTTCTGTTTCTAACACTTAGACAAATATGTTAGTCCATAAAACCAATGTACTAAGGCTTAGAAACATACCTTTATCTCATGATTTGCACCTTGTTCATCCATGTACACAAATTCATAATTAAACACATGTGTTGGCACTCAATCACCAAAATACTTAGAAATGGCCCAAGGGCACATTTCCCTTTCAATCTCCCCCTTTTTGGTGATTTATGCCAACACAACATAAAGCCACTAGAACAAGTGCAAACTCAATTCAAATAACACTTAAATTTATTTTGAATCAATTTTGGCATATATGGATCATCCTTTGCCACCACTTGGTTTGTTTTTGCAAATCAAACTCAAATCTCTATCTCTAAGTTAAACACACATGTTTAAGCATAAAGAGAGTCATTCAAAAAGAGATTGATCAAGGATTTCAAAAGCTCCCCCTTTTTCCCATAATCAATACTTCTCCCCACAAGAAGCCAACTTTTGACAAGAGAGACAACTCTCCCCCTTTTTCCCATAATCAATACTTCTCCCCACAAGAAGCCAACTTTTGACAAGAGAGACAACTTAAGAATTTTGACAAACCAAAACTCTATTCTACTATTTTCAAAATCTCTCAAGTGGTAGCTGATCCATTTATTGCTTTGGCCTTTATTTTCTCCCCCTTTGGCATCAAGCACCAAAACGGGATCAATTGTGGCCCTATAACCCCATTGCCTCACCAAAATCTTCAATTAAGAGCAAATGGCAATAAGAGTTCAGAGATGGACTTGGAATGAGTTACCCTCTCATCGGAGTGCAGTGGAAGTCTTGCATGATCCAAGTCCACCTTTTCCCTTTCAATTCTCCTTTGTGACTAACACAAGCAAACTCAAACATAGGGTTAGTCTCAAAAGGGTCAAGTTGTAACTTATCTCCCCCTAAACATGTGCATCACATTGCAACGGACTTGTGAGGTCCAGGGAGTGTTTGTACAACTTGAGCACCATAATAAGCAACAAAGTGCAGAATGAACATGATCAAGGGCATAAATACATGTATGCTACAATTCAATCCAAGTTCCGCGAATCTAAGACATTTAGCTCACTACGCAGCCTGCAAAAGGTCTTCTCATCTAAAGGCTTGGTAAAGATATCGGCTAGCTGGTTCTCGGTGCTAACATAAAACACTTCGATATCTCCCTTTTGCTGGTGGTCTCTCAAAAAGTGATGCCGGATGTCAATGTGCTTTGTGCGGCTGTGCTCAACAGGATTTTCCGCTATTCGGATAGCACTCTCATTATCACATAGGAGTGGGACTTTGCTCAGATTGTAGCCAAAGTCCCTGAGGGTTTGCTTCATCCAAAGTAGTTGCGCGCAACACTGACCTGCGGCAACGTACTCGGCCTCAGCGGTGGATAGGGCAACGGAGGTTTGTTTCTTAGAATTCCATGACACCAGGGACCTTCCTAAGAATTGGCACGTCCCCGATGTACTCTTCCTATCGACCTTACATCCAGCATAGTCGGAATCTGAGTACCCAATTAAGTCAAAGTTAGACCCCTTTGGATACCAGATCCCGAAGCAAGGCGTAGCGACTAAATATCTAAGAATTCGCTTCACCGCCACCAAGTGACACTCCTTAGGATCGGATTGAAATCTAGCACACATGCATACGCTAAGCATAATATCCGGTCTACTAGCACATAAATAAAGTAGAGATCCTATCATTGACCGGTATGCTTTTTGATCAACGGACTTACCTCCTTTGTTGAGGTCGGTGTGTCCGTCGGTTCCCATCGGAGTCTTTGCGGGCTTGGCGTCCTTCATCCCAAACCGCTTCAGCAGATCTTGCGTGTACTTCGTTTGGGAGATGAAGGTGCCGTCCTTGAGTTGCTTCACTTGGAACCCAAGGAAGTAGTTCAACTCGCCCATCATCGACATCTCGAATTTCTGCGTCATCACCCTGCTAAACTCTTCACAAGACTTTTGATTAGTAGAACCAAATATTATGTCATCGACATAAATTTGGCATACGAACAAATCACCATCACATGTCTTTGTAAAAAGAGTTGGATCGGCTTTCCCAACCTTGAAAGCATTAGCAAGTAAGAAATCTCTAAGGCATTCATACCATGCTCTTGGGGCTTGTTTAAGTCCATAGAGCGCCTTAGAGAGCTTACACACGTGGTCGGGGTACCGCTCATCCTCGAAGCCAGGGGGTTGCTCTACGTACACCTCCTCCTTTATTGGCCCGTTGAGGAACGCGCTCTTCACATCCATTTGGTACAACCTGAAAGAATGGTGAGCGGCATATGCTAGCAAGATACGAATGGACTCTAGCCTAGCCACAGGAGCAAAAGTCTCCTCAAAGTCCAAACCTGCGACTTGGGCATAACCTTTTGCCACAAGTCGAGCCTTGTTCCTCGTCACCACCCCGTGCTCGTCCTGTTTGTTGCGGAACACCCACTTGGTTCCCACAACATTTTGCTTGGGACGAGGCACCAGTGTCCAAACTTCGTTGCGCTTGAAGTTATTGAGTTCCTCCTGCATGGCCAACACCCAATCCGGATCTAGCAAGGCCTCCTCTACCCTGAAAGGCTCAATAGAGGAGACAAAAGAGTAATGCTCACAAAAATTAACTAATCGAGATCGAGTAGTTACTCCCTTGCTAATGTCACCCAAAATTTGGTCGACGGGATGATCCCTTTGAATCATCGCTCGAACTTGGGTTGGAGGTGCCGGTTGCGCTTCTTCCTCCATCACTTGATCGTCTTGTGCTCCCCCTTGATCACACGCCTCCTTTTGATGAACCTGTTCATCGTCTTGAGTTGGGGGATGCACCGTCGATGAGGAAGAAGGTTGATCACGTTCATCCTGTTCCTGTGGCCGAACGTCTCCAATCGCCATGGTTCGTATAGCGGCCGTCGGAACATCTTCTTCATCTACATCATCACAATCAACAACTTGCTCTCTTGGAGAGCCATAAGTCTCATCAAATACAACGTCGCTAGAGACTTCAACCAAACCCGAAGATTTGTTGAAGACCCTATACGCCTTTGTATTTGAATCATAACCTAATAAAAACCCTTCTACAGCTTTGGGAGCAAACTTAGAATTTCTACCCTTCTTCACTAGAATGTAGCACTTGCTCCCAAAAACACGAAAGTACGATACATTGGGTTTGTTACCGGTTAGTAGCTCATACGAAGTCTTCTTGAGGAGTCGATGAAGGTAGACCCTGTTGATGGCGTGGCAAGCCGTGTTCACGGCTTCCGACCAAAAGCACTCGGGGGTCTTGAACTCTCCAAGCATCGTCCTCGCCATATCGATTAGCGTCCTGTTCTTCCTCTCTACCACACCATTTTGCTGTGGTGTGTAGGGAGCGGAGAACTCGTGCTTGATCCCTTCCTCCTCAAGAAACTCCTCCACTTGAAGGTTCTTGAACTCGGACCCGTTGTCGCTCCTTATCTTCTTCACCTTGAGCTCAAACTCATTTTGAGCTCTCCTGAGGAAGCGCTTGAGGGTCCCTTGGGTTTCAGACTTATCCTGCAAAAAGAACACCCAAGTGAAGCGGGAAAAGTCATCAACAATAACTAAACCATACTTACTTCCTCCTATGCTTAGATAGGCGACGGGTCCGAAGAGGTCCATATGCAGCAGCTCCAGAGGTCTTGACGTGGTCATCACATTCTTGCTGTGATGTGCTCCTCCAACTTGTTTACCTGCCTGACAAGCTGCACAAGGTCTATCTTTTTCGAAATAAACATTGGTTAGACCTATCACGTGTTCTCCCTTTAGAAGTTTGTGGAGATTCTTCATCCCCACATGTGCTAAGCGGCGATGCCATAGCCAGCCCATGCAAGTCTTAGCCATTAAGCATGCATCTAGACCGGCCTCTTCTTTTGCAAAATCAACTAAATAAAGCTTGCCGTCTAGTACACCCTTAAAAGCTAGTGAACCATCACATCTTCTAAAGACAGACACATCTACATTTGTAAATAAACAATTATATCCCATTTGACATAATTGACTAACAGATAGCAAATTATATCCAAGACTCTCCACTAAGAATACATTTGAAATAGAATGCTCATTAGAAATTGCAATTTTACCTAACCCTTTTACCTTGCCTTGATTCCCATCACCGAATATAATTGAATCTTGGGAATCCTTATTCTTGACGTAGGAAGTGAACATCTTCTTCTCCCCCGTCATATGGTTTGTGCATCCGCTGTCGATAATCCAGCTTGAACCCCCGGATGCATAAACCTGCAAGGCGAATTTAGGCTTGGGTCTTAGGTACCCAACTCATGTTGGGTCCTGCAAGGTTAGCACAAATGTCTTTAGGGACCCAAATGCAAGATTTATCTCCCTTGCATCTAGCCCCTAATTTCCTAGCAACTACCTTCTTACCCTTTCTACAAATAGCAAAGGGAGCATTACAAGCATAATAAATGGTAGAAGGTTCATTCACTACTTTCCTAGGAGCATGAATAACATTCTTTCTAGGTACATGAGCAATATATCTCCTAGGCATATGTACAACATTTCTCCTACACATATCTCTACCATGATTATAAGAAGAACTAGAAGCAAACATTGCATGAGAATCATAAACATGTGAATCAAAATGATTATAAGCATTTCTAGCATGTCTCCTATCATAATACATAAAAGCATGGTTCTTTTTAGCACTATTAGCCATAGGGGCCTTCCCTTTCTCCTTGACGAAGACGGGAGCCTTATGGCTTGTTAAGTTCTTGGCTTCCCTCTTGAAGCCAAGCCCATCCTTAATTGAGGGGTGTCTACCAACCGTGTAGGCATCCCTTGCAAATTTTATTTTATCAACTTCATTCTTGCTAGTCTTAAGTTGGGCATTAAGACTAGCCACTTCATCATTTAATTTGGAAATTAGAACTAGGTGTTCACTACAAGCATTAACATCAAAATCCTTACACCTAGTACAAATTTCAACATGTTCAACACAAGAATTTGATTTACTAGCTACTTCTAGTTTAGCACTTAAATCAATATTAACACTTCTTAAGGTAGAAATGGTTTCATGACAGGAAGATATTTCACTAGAAAGCATTTCATTTCTTTTTACTTCTAAAGCATATGATTTTTGTGCCTCCACAAACTTATCATGTTCATCATACAATAAATCTTCTTGCTTTTCTAAAAGCCTATCCTTTTCATTCAATGCATCAATCAATTCATTGATTTTATCTATCTTAGATCTATCTAAGCCCTTGAACAAGCAAGAATAATCTATATCATCATCACTAGACTCACTATCACTAGAAGAAGCATAAGTGGAGTCTTTAGTACTTACCTTCTTCTCTCTTGCCATAAGACAAGTGAGACGCTCGTTGGGGAAGAGAGCCGATTTGTTGAAGGCAGTGGCGGCGATTCCTTCATTGTCGGAGTCGGAGGAGGAGCAATCCGAGTCCCACTCCTTTCCTAGATGCGCCTCGCCCTTTGCCTTCTTGTATGCCTTCTTCTTCTCTCTCTTGTTCCCCTTTTCCTGGTCACTTTCATTATCGGGACAGTTAGCAATAAAATGACCAAGCTTACCGCATTTGAAGCACGAGCGCTTTCCCTTGGTCTTGGTCTTGCTTGGCTGCCCCTTGCGACCATTTAGCGCCGTCTTGAATCTTTTAATGATGAGAGCCATCTCTTCATCATTAAGGCCAGCCGCCTCAACTTGCGCCACCTTGCTAGGTAGCGACTCCTTGCTCCTCGTTGCCTTTAGAGCAATGGGTTGAGGCTCGTGGAGTGGTCCGTTCAACGCGTCGTCGACGTATCTTGCCTCCTTGATCATCATCCGCCCGCTCACGAATTTTCCAAGTACTTCCTCGGGCGTCATCATCGTGTACCTGGGATTCTCACGAATATTGTTCACGAGATGAGGATCAAGTACGGTAAAGGACCTGAGCATTAGGCGGACGACGTCGTGGTCCGTCCATCGCGTGCTCCCGTAGCTTCTTATCTTGTTGATGAGGGTCTTGAGCCGGTTGTACGTTTGCGTTGGCTCCTCGCCCCTTATCATTGCGAACCGTCCAAGCTCGCCCTCCACCAACTCCATCTTGGTGAGTAAGGTGACGTCGTTCCCCTCATGAGAAATCTTGAGGGTGTCCCAGATTTGCTTGGCGTTGTCCAAGCCGCTCACCTTATGATATTCATCCCTGCACAAGGAAGCTAGAAGAACAGTAGTAGCTTGTGCATTTTTATGAATTTGTTCATTAATGAACATGGGACTATCCGAACTATCAAAGTGCATTCCACTCTCTACAATCTCCCATATACTAGGATGGAGAGAGAATAGGTGACTACGCATTTTGTGACTCCAAAATCCGTAGTCCTCTCCATCAAAGTGTGGGGGCTTGCCAAGTGGAATGGAGAGCAAATGAGAATGTGAACTTTGCGGAATACGAGAGTAATCAAAGGAAAAGTTCGAATTAACCGGTTTTCTCCTCTCGTAGTCGTTGTTGTCCTCATCCTTTTGGGAAGAAGTAGACTCGTCGCTGTCGTAGTAGATGATCTCCTTGATGCGCCTGGTCTTCTTCTTCTTCCCTTCCTTTCGTCTTTGACCCGAGCCGGAGTCGGTAGGCTTGTCGTCCTTCGGCTCATTGACGAAGGTCTCCTTCTCTTTGTCGTTGATCACTATACCCTTCCCCTTAGGATCCATCTATTCGGGCGGTTAGTCCCTTTGTGAATAGAACGGCTCCGATACCAATTGAGAGCACCTAGAGGGGGGGGTGAATAGGTGATCCTGTAAAAACTTCAAACTTAAACCACACAAACTTGTTAAGCGTTAGCACGATTAATGCCAAGTGGCTAAGGTGAAGTCTCAACAAAACACAATACCACAAGAATCAAGCACAGAGGGACACGGTGGTTTATCCCGTGGTTCGGCCAAGCCAATGCTTGCCTACTTCCACGTTGTGGCGTCCCAACGGACGAGGGTTGCAATCAACCCCTCTCAAGCGGTCCAAAGACCCACTTGAATACCACGGTATTTTGTTGTTCCTTTCACTATCCCGTTTGCAAGGAATCTCCACAAATTGGAGTCTCTTGCCCTTACAAGTATGATCACAAAGAAAGCACAGAGTAAGGGAGGGAAGCAACACACACAAATCCACAACAAAAGCGCACACACACGGCCAAGACTCGAGCTCGAATGACTATCTCAGAGTTCACACTAGAACAGAGCTCGAATCACTTAGAATCACAAACGAATGCGCAAAGAACTTGTGTGGATGATCAAGAATGCTCAAGAGTTGCTTGTGTGTCTCCTTCATGCGCCTAGGGGCTCCTTTTATAGCCCCAAGGCAGCTAGGAGCCGTTGAGAGCAATTCTGGAAGGCTATCCTGGCCTTCTGTCGTCGGGGGCACCGGACAGTCCGGTGCACACCGGACACTGTCCGGTGCCCGATTTGTTTCCTTTTTCAGTGCTTCCGACCGTTGGAAGACTGCCGTGGATCTGCGAGCCGTTGGCGCACCGGACAGTCCGGTGCACACCGGACAGTCCGGTGCCGTCTTCCGACCGTTGGCTCGGCCACGTGTCCCGCGCGGATTGCGCGGCCGACCGTTGGCCCTGGACGACCGTTGGCTCACCGGACAGTCCGGTGCACACCGGACAGTCCGGTGAATTTTAGCCGTACGCCGTCGGCGAATTCCCGAGAGCGGCCAGTTCGAGCCGAGTCAGCCTGGCGCACCGGACACTGTCCGGTGCACACCGGACAGTCCGGTGCTCCAGACCGAGCTGAACCTTGGCTGCACACAGCCAAGTCTTTCTCTCCCCTTTTTTCTTTTTCTTCTTTCTGTTTCTAACACTTAGACAAATATGTTAGTCCATAAAACCAATGTACTAAGGCTTAGAAACATACCTTTATCTCATGATTTGCACCTTGTTCATCCATGTACACAAATTCATAATTAAACACATGTGTTGGCACTCAATCACCAAAATACTTAGAAATGGCCCAAGGGCACATTTCCCTTTCAGCTATTCCGTAACTGGGTAGTTATAAAGGTAGTTTTGGGTTTGTCAGGAAGCATGCTGTGAGGCATGGTCAGTCAAGATGGAATTTGTCCCTCTCTTTGTGAGAGAGATATCTCTGGGCCCCTCGAGTGTTTGGATCAAGAAATGCATGGTCGTGCTATGGTTAAGAGTTAACCATTGAAAGGATTCCAATTCACAGTATCGAGAAAGAGAGGTCAGCTTAGAGCCAGACCAAATATCGTGAGACAAAGGGAACAACATGTACGTAATGTTGTAATGGTTCGTCTGATATGATCTTTACGTGCGCATAGGAGTTGACATGTCTTGCTAGAGGCCGCTGTCAATTATTGGGCCAAGTAAGAGTACTCGGGCTATGTCTATTTGTACATGAACCTATAGGGTCACACACTTAAGGGGAAGGAAGCCTAACTCAGATTAGATCCGAAATTAGACTGGGCTTTAGGGTTACTGATGGGCCTCGATGTCAGAAGCCCACCATAACGCCTATATAATGAGGGGCGGGGGCGCGGTTAGGCTAACCCTAATTCGCCACCAGCAAACGAGTAGCCGCTCGCCTCTCGCCCTCGCCAAGCCGCCGTCACGAACGTAGCAGTTCGGTACGCGACGCTTCCTCCCTGTACGTGTGGATACCTCGGAGGTGCTGCATCTGGAGCACTAGGACGAACCGTGCGAGGACGTGAAGGACGCCGACGACTGCACGACACTGCTCGACGCGTTCGTCTACATCGAGACGTCTTCCGCTGCTCTGCGCGTCTAGTGGTAATTCCATGACCTATAACCGCAGTAGTTCTTGGTTTTATGGGGTTGAAAATTTTGTTTTGCGCTAGCGTAGCCTCCCCGTAATCCTTCAGAGCGATGGCGACAGATCTGGTGGCCGCAAGGACAGTGTTGAAGAGGCAGAGCAGTTCCTGTGCTCCATGCTCGGGGATAATTCCGAGCTTGGCATGGGTGTTGTCAGAGACGTGCCATGTGAGCCTGTGAGGCATTTTTTCACTTGCTGGTCTATAGTTGTCCATTCAGAATTCTTCATTTTGACCAATCGGTGCCATGCCACCGTTTTCATGACTCGACTGAATTCTGGAATCTAGACCTTTAATTTGTAAACCCTATGCCCTTAGATGCAGCGAATGTTCAAAAGATATATATACAGATGTTCTATTAGGAGCAACATATTACAAGAACATGAAAATGGATCCTTTAGATCAAATATTCAGTGATTTTTTAGCAAAGATCTTATGAAAAGAATGAACTTCTGGCTTATTGTTGCCTATTATTTGCTCATGCTCCAGCCTCCAGCTAATTTCAGTGCCCGCCACAGAAGATGAAGCATGGGCTATTCAAGCTCTAGAGTCAAGGTGGAAGAGATTTTGACATATCCGTAGAAATGAAGTTCTACTAATTTCGCTTACATACATAGGCATATGACTGGTGCTTGTTTTCTACTTGAACTTAGGTAGCAGTCGTGGTTCGTTCTTGATAATACTGCTTGCTTTTTTTTACACAGCTGGCGTTAATGACATAGGTTGTATGGTCCTTGATGAACAAACGATACCTGGGGTCATAGATTGTCTGCATGCATGCTAGATGAGAAAAAAATAGCCAGGCGGGGGTGTTTGGATTCACAACAGATGGTTGAGAAGCGCAATGCGCAAAAACTGACATAAAGGTAACCACTTTGTTAGCGGGTGATTTGTTGCAAAACTCTAGGAACTCCTCAGTAGGCCTAAAACAACGTGTTTCTGTACTGGTTGATCTGTTTTTGTAGGGTAGCTAAGCAGTTTCGCAACTAATCATTTGCCTTTGGACAACCGTGTTGAAACAAGGATCGGTCCCGCATCTATACATGTCATTAGCCACATAGCTCAGGAAAACCTTAGCCCCCCATTTGGTTCTCCTAAACATACATATTTTTTTCTTAGAAATATCTTAGAATTATATTTTTGGGTGTATCAGCATGAGCATGGGCATGAGGTGTAAAATCATTGCAGATCCGTAAAAAGCTAGAATGATGCTTGGATCGAACTTATCCTTGATCATGATTTGTGGTGCTAAGGGAACAGTGATAGATTGATTTGAGGTTTGCAGGTGTAATCATGTGTATAATAACCTTTTTTTATTTTTCCTCTGTCCGTGTGGTGTAGTACCTGAAAAGCAAAATGATGCCTGCATTTGTTGTGCTTATTGCTGTTAAATATTTTTCTAATTATAACAGGTCAGTGCCTTGCTTCCTAGCTGTAGCTAGAATTTATGGCCTTATACTTTTATCTGCTTTGCTTGGCCTCTACATCAGACAGAGCCTTGAGGGCATTCATTCATGTGGCCAAGTGTTGGTTTGTAATCTCTCTTGCTGGTGAATTCCTGGAGATAATTTGGGGATTTGTTGTGATGAGAAGGTTTTATTGTGCTTTTGGGCCCGGGGAGTCACGTGTTGTGATCTCATCACTCCTCAAGTGCCATCTTGGCATTCTGCACTTGAATGGTGATGGTTCGTGAGATGTGATTAGGGGTGGTAATGGATTATGTCTTTTCACATTTGTTTGAACCCTTTAATTAATTTTAGTTCAAAAGTGAATAAAAATAAAACATGATTCTGATCCGATCTGATCCTTGATTTTATAGTGTAAAATTTATAGCTCGTTACCACCCTATATGTGATTGAGAATTTAAGATTAGTGGATTTGACTTTTGACCTGTTGTTGCCTGCTAATGTCCTATTTACTGGAATCCTAAGAGAGGACTGAAGAACAAACCTAACAACATGGTACATACAATATTTGTAGCCTAGACGTCGCTCTCCATGCTCTCCACCTCGTGGCAACGTACGGACATATACCTATTTATATATAAGTTATCATGATATTATATGTCTCCGTTGTAACGCACGGACACCCACCTAGTAGAAGAAAAAAATTTGGACTTCTTTGCTGCTAGGTTTGGGCAGTCACGTTTGGCCGAGTGGCCAGGTTTGGGCAGTCACATTTGGCCCAGTAGGGCTACGTAAACGAATTAAGGCTTTCCTCGCTCGGCCCTCCCATGGTCCTCTGGAAAACCACCTCTTCTCCTAGACTTCTTCCGTTGCATCTTCTCTTCTGTTCTCCACGACGCAGTTCGGCTGCCAGACAAAAACCCTAAACGCCGCCGCCGCCGCCGCCGCTCTTCCTCGAGATGGGAGGCAAGTGCCCGCACCGCAAGGTAAAGAAGCGCCGCCTATCCCACAAGACGGCTCGCCGCGGCAAGTTCCTCCTGAAGGCCGACGATGCCGTCTATGACGAGCTCGTCAAGCTGGCCGACCAGGGCAAGGACGCTGAAGCCAAGGAGCTCCCCGTCGATGAGGACCTCCCAGGCCTGGGACAGTTCTACTGCCTCCACTGCGAGTATGCGCTCCCCCTCTCCTCTCTTTCCCTCCCTTCCATTCCACCGGTATGCTATTTCTTATCCTCTGCCAATACAGGTATATGCCCGTACGTTGCTAGTTGTAAAAAAAAACGTTTTTCTCAATTCAGCATTAGTGGAGCATGTGTTTTAATTCATTCGTGGTACAAAAAACACCTGACTAGCGAATGATAATCCTGTTTATCTTTGCAAAAACTAATTTGAATTTCCATGTGTGCATGAATTAAAACTTACCGTACTGTCACACAATAAGATCTTAAAATACTGGATACTCTTAGTACACAAATGATCCAAAAGAAAGCACAATTCCAGCATTCCAGTCTCTCGCTATTTCATCATCCTCATGTGCCAACAATTATTGTTTGTTTCCCTTCCTGGACACACAGAAAAATGCAATGGGATCCAGCACCATAATTAGGCCGCAACAAAGGGTGAAATTGTATAGGGAATTTTCAAGCACCCACTCTAGGAGTCTAGGGCCATCAATTTGGTTTACTTCGTCAAAGAACGGATGAAATTGAATAAGTTTCATATCTATGGTGTAAACATCTACTATACCGATATGTAGAAACTGAGAACTATTCCTGCTGCACCGACTGTAAAGCTGGCATAGCCGCATAGCTGAATATGTAGAGCTTCTTGTTGATGGGGATGTCTGCAAGAGCTTACCGTTTGGTATTTGCATTGAGAATGGACTGTGATTTCTTTCTTTGACGTGCTTCACAATATCCAATTCTCTAATTGGGTGGTGATGTGTGTGTGTGTGGGGGGGGGGGGGGGGCCCTAATAAATCTGCTAAAACCTCCTTGAAGTCTCTATTTCACCCGCCTTTTTTTTCCTCCCTTATTTCTAAACTTTTAGTACTATTTTACCTTCCCTTAGTTATGTACATCTAATAAATACCACAATAGTGGAAGCAAGTACTGTCTGTTTCCACAAAAATAGAGCATTGAGGAACCAATTTGTCCATCATTTGTTGCCACTTCTAGGAAGTCGGTTGGCAGGCACATATATCTAAGCTCTTAATATATCATATCAAACAGTAAATATCTCTAATCAACAAAAAGGGAAACCCCAATTATAAAATTTATCCCGTAAATATAATTTATTTTTCTAGCTGTGCTCAGAGAGTAAAAGCAACTCCAAAAGAAGATGTAAACCAACCTTAAAACAGATATTAGGAAGAAAATGATTTTCCTTGCTCCAATAGCTCCCTCATCGCCCCCAAAAAAATTGCATCCCACATCCGCCTCCTCCCCTCCCGCATATTTTCGCGTGATCCCTTTCTCCCCAATCTGTTCGGCGTATGCGTGCATGCAGGCTCCTGTGTTTTTTATTTTGCCGCGCGCTCATCTGTGGCCGTGCAGACCATCAATGAGTTGGTACAGCTTTCCTGCAGCATGTGGCGTCGTAGGATCATCATGCTGGATCAGCATAAAGGCCCATATACCCGCCCATACCCAGGAGCAAAGCCAGTTTTCAGTTTTTTAGTTGTTTAAGGAAACTGTTGGAGTACACACTATAATTTACTCTTAATTTTTTTAGAATGCCTCCAATAATCATTTTTTTTGGGGAAACTTTTTATCATTCTTTTGGAGTTAGCTGGTGGGTCTTACAGGTCTGAGCTTGCTGGCCAATGGCAGCATTGATGAAGGTAATGTTACTGCTAAATAGGCAAAATCCAAATCTAAGAGCCCAAAGCACTGGCAATTCAATGACCAGACTTGACAAGGGGCAGATCATGACATGGCGAGATGATGGACATAAGATGAACTTTGCAGGCTTCATCTTTAGACCATGATATTTATCTCATGTTTATCCACTTATAGATAAACCCTGTTTGTGGAGCCAGAAGATACACCTATATGAAATTTGACCTGTTGGTATGAGAACCAGGAAAAAGCGACCGCCCTCCATTGGTACAAGAATTTCAGAACAGAGAGTCAAGAGACATCTGACAGTTTGCAATCACACCATGCAACCATTGTAGCATGGAATGGCCAAAGACTAATTATGAACCAAGGAATGATGGTGTGAAACTTGGTCCAGTGCATACCATCTAACAAAACCTGGTGCAGTAATAGCCATTATCATCTCACAAGGACCTCTTTTCTCTCTTTACAAAATCTAATAAGGATTCTACAAATTGGATACATTGTAATATTGAATAATGCAAGCAGAAAGGTGTCTGTGTGTCTCTGCAATTTGTCTGTCACAATGATATGGTATATTTATTGCATGGCATGAAGGCCTGTGGAATCATGGTTTAGATCAACAGCAAATGTTGTAGGATAATCGGTGAACAGAGAAAAGGGACCACACTTATAATATATCAATGAAACAAGTTGATCCTCCTTGCAATACAATTGTAGTTTTCATACGAGGAAAAAGAGGGAGTCAGAATTAACAATATGTGGAGATTTCTCTGCACGTGGATGCAACAATATCTCAGAGCTATGTAGCATCACTAACTGGGTCTGAAATCTACCTTTAGTAGGTAAGTAGGTTGCATAGCTGATTAAGATAACAATGGGTCAGTGTACAACACTTTGTTCCCCCTCTGAATCTGAACTCGGAGACAGGTCAGATAAATGGGGGGAGCACACACAGACCTGCAGGCCACGCCAATTGAGCTTTTTGATGGTGACAAGTGACATGTTCTCATTGCTGTTGGCGGCCACATGAACAAAGCCCATTTAGAAAGTGCCAAACCTGCATCTCGTCAAGCTCCTGTGCACAGGTAAAGTCGACCATGGTGCACTGGGCTTCTCATAGTCGAACTTGCAATTGGTCCCTGGTACTATGATATGTTCCGTCATGACTGAGATGAGATGGATGATAACACTCACTTGCCCATTGGCTTTGGCTTTGGCTATAATCGCTACTTTGGAAGTAATAGTGTGAAGGTCTGAAGGGCGATAACACCAACTTGCTTCATTTTTGGACTTGCAATATGATATTTATCTCATGTTCATCCACTTATAGGTAAACCCCTCCTTGACCACTACTCATCCAAAGCAGGTCATGTTCCTGCACTCAGAATGCATCAGGCCTGCTGCAGCACCTTGGACATGCTGCTGCTCTGCCACCGATGTCGTGGCTCACCTTGTCCAGGACGGACGGATCTCATGGTGGTGCGGCCGTTCCTGTGTGGAGTCGCCGTCGCTTGGTCGTTGCTTCCCAGGAGATCTGGCTTTCGGCGGGGAACCAGTGAGGGTTGGCCACCTGGCGGTGGTGTCCTTGTAGCTCCGTTGTGGTGGCACTTGGATCCTAACAGTAGTTATCTATAATAAGGTGGTGTGTGGGGGGGGGGGAGTTGCAGATGGTGGCGCGGATGGCAGTGAGGTGGGGAGGGGGCGTGGATGGGTGGGATGGGTTTTATTAAGGGGATGCCGATTGCAGTCACAGGGGCTTTACCAGTGCCTGTGGTATATGTGTCTGTTTTGTTCTTTTTGGTGGTAGAAGATCATACGAGCTGTTCCTGAACTCTCTTGTATTGTCTTATCAGCAAACGATAGGGCAAGTTCAGTGAGTTACGGTTGGTTCATTTGATGAATTAGTTGTATGGAAGTGCACAGTTTATAAGATTCTGCCAGTTTTTGTGTTGATATTAATAAACTGAGTGTTTCAGTTGAGTTGTCTGGTATAGAGTAAAATGGTGAAATTTGGTTGATGTTTTTTGTGATTTAATGCTTCCTGGAATTTATGATAGTAGATGCCTTGAATTGATTTAGAGGGATTAGCAAAACTGTGGCTACACTTTAAGGTGTGATTGCTGGCGTTACAATGCTTGTGATGAGAACTGCACTTATCTTGTAAATGTGGTAGCTATATTCTAATCTCCTACTGCTAATCAATATATATCTGGTATTGGCTTTGGCTGCAGTCGCTACTTTGCAAGTGAAAGCGTGAAGGATGATCACTATCGTTCAAAGCGCCACAAGAAAAGGTGATCCATTCTGTTTGCTCTAAGTCTAAGTAATATCACGGTACTCATCATTCATAGACAACATTAAAGAAAAACTATCCTGAACACATTTGATTTATGCTACCAGTTTGGTTGGCGATCATGTAATGACCTGCACTTAGAGAGCATCTCCAACAAGAAGTTCTATATTTGAGTCCTAAAAAATTAAAATAGGACCTGATTCTAAGTGTTTAGTACCACAAAAACATTTGCAGCTCCAACGGTTTAGTCCTATATCATGTTATTAGGAAATATATCATTGTTATTTAAAAATAAAAGGTTAGGAATAGTGTACAAAATGAGGATATGGCTCCAGCTTAGGACTTGTTCGGTTCTACCTCAATCCATATGGATTGGGGGGGATTGAGGGGGTTTCAATCCCTAGCAAGTCAAAATCCCCTTTAATCCGTATCAATCCCCTTTAATCCATATGGATTGAAAATAACCGAACAAGCCCTGGGGTCTTATATTTAGGACCCGAGAGGCGAGTCCTATAATTATTTGATGGTTTTTTTTTGTGAAATAGGACACTTGTTGGAACAGTTTTTTGGTGTTAGAATTCTATATTTTAAAATATAACTCTGTTTAAGGCTCCTGTTGGAAATGTTGTTGCATGGTCATCTTGAATTGAAGAAAAAAAGGACAAATGGATTTAGATGGTTAGAATACTGTAATACAGAGAAGGGGGGCAGGCTTGGTGTAGTGGACTCACCGAGTCATCAGACCCCGTGGGTTCAAAGCAGGTTCTCCGCATTTGTCAAGGACTCCACTGGACCTGCCCCTTTTTTTAGAATACTGTAATAGAGCTCTAAGCAGCTGACCTGTTATTTACCAGTATGACCTTTCCCGTCGGCAGATCATGTGAGAAATCTGGTATAGGACAGGTTCTGGTACACGTGAGTGGAATAATTCCGACCTGCTGTGGCGTGTGCCTGTCTCTAATCACAGGCTTCGAATGATTGTAGGGTTAAGGTAATGTCTGGACCGGCCCCGCACACGCAGCTTGATGCAGAACTCGCTGCAGGGATGGGAAAGCCTGACAACGGCCTGAAGCTCATGTCCATGTGAAGGAACCTCTTGCTGGTACTGGTACTTGTTCCGTGTCTTTGTTGCTGCCGTACAATTGAAGCTGCTTTGCGCAGTAAGTAATAGCAAGAATTATAGCAGACGGTTTTTTTTTTTGTTGTACGCAAGACTTTCCAAGTGTGGGTGAGTTGTTTTAGAGAGGTGGCAGAGGGGGTGTCAATGCCTGTATCATGAAAAAACCATTTACCGACCCATACCAGTGATGATGATGATGATGATGTCTCGTATCATTTGGCCTCAGACTGCGCTCGTGTGATGTATCATGTATGGTAGTACCACAAAGACAGACGGATGGACGCGAGAGGCGTACAGGCCAGGACAGCAGCGCTTGTCAGCTTCCGTTCTGTGCGAAGATTTTCCAAGATCTGTGTCTGTTGTACAGTAGGTGATTCTGCCTGTGCTCTGGTTTCGTCGGCTGATGATGCCGATGGCTGGGTAGTCTATAATAATTGCCTATTTCGCGTAGAGACGAGAGATTCCTTAGGGCTGTGTTTTGTTGTGCTCATTTCATTTTTGATCTAGCATCCTGTACCGGGCGAGCGCCATCCTTCCATCCCTGTCTCCCTGTCTGCTGTGCTCTATCCCTTCCGAGGACGCGTTCCAGCCGGGAGGGACCATGCACGGCGCGTCGGCACGGGTGGGGTGAGCACGTCGCAGTAGTAATGGACGGAAATGACTGAACACATGTACGACTAGGTGGTGCCAAATGGCCAGCAGGGCGATGTTTTTGTCGACAACAAGTTGAGGTGACCGCCGTTAATCTCGGCTCGTACAGTCAGGTACTAGCCATTATAACCCCCTCTCTTGTGCTCTGGAAAGAAAGAAAGAAAGAAATTATTACGCAGTTTCTTTGATCTGAAGCAATGGTTGGCTTGTCAGACGATCTGTGTGTGTGCGCGCGCGCGCGTGTGTCTGCGCTAATGATAAGACAGATCCATCTGCCATTGGTTGCGTGTGCTCTCGACGCGCACACATGACAGACACATCACACATGCGTCTGTCCATCTGATCCAATCTAATTCCTGGCGCACCAGTGCAACTTGCTGCTATATATTCCTGCTGCTTCCCTGAGAGCTACCGCCTACCGCTGCTGCTGCTGCTGCTAGCTAATCGATGGCAATGGATTCAAAAAAAAAAGGTTGCGTGCCTTTGGTTTTACTGTTTGATGAGTGAGGCCGTACAAGGTTGCGTGCGCGTGCGTGCCTTACACTCACACTTCACTTCCTATGAAGAAAACCATCCAAACCCAGCACACCCCTCACTCAATCCTGGTACGAGGTCAGATCGAGGACTGTACTGTACGTACGTCACAAAAGCATTTCATTCCGATCGAACCGTGTGTGTGTGTGTTTGTGTTGCAGAGGACTAGAGGAGACGCCTGGTTGTGTTGCGTCGCCAGGCAACAGTGACAAGACAACAGTGCCTGGCGAGCGGTGAAATGGCAGTGACAAGGTTGCCGAGGATAGGGATAGGCATAGGCATAGGCTGGCTGGCTGGCTAGATTGGGGACGCATCATCGGCGCTCGAGATTTGGACCGGGGAGATAGGGACGGACAGCGCAGACCTCTTTTCCGTGCTGTCTGTGAGCCCAGGCCCAGGCCCAGGCCCAGGCAGCAGCCATGGTCCTACTCCTCCGTCCCGTCCGGGTCCGGGTCCGGCCTTGCGCAGTTCGTCCGTCTTCATGAGCAAGGGACCATGCACCGATCCCCAATCGGCCAATCCATCCCTTCTCCGTGCCAGCCAGCGCGCTGCGGTTGGGGCGCACCGTCATGTGCGACGAAGCAACGCACCAGGGTCCAGGGATCGGTGGATTGGCAGCGGCGAAAGCAACCCTGAAATCAATCGGTGTCACGGCGTGCCGCGTGCGTTGGAAGATGGGTTCCTCCACTGCATCGCATCGCATCGCATCGCATGTGACTGACTGACTGACTCCTCCCCCCACAAGGCCAGGTCAAACTCATGGTCCCCGTTTTCCTGCAAGCCTGCCGTTCTGGCCTTTCGCTCTCCACTGATGCTAGTAGTTGTGCAATCCCTGACCCTTCCCGGGTCGTCTGCAAGCCTGCAGCGCGGTTGGCACCAAACAATTCATTAGGCAGCTGAGAGCTATGCGGCTATGCCACTGACAAACAATTCGGTAGATATTCCCGGGATCATGTCTCGAGAGCAGCGTAGTATGGTCTACACTCTACAGTGCAGAGAATGCTAGTAGTTCTTTCGATCGGTTCTTGGGTGGTGGTGCAGTTTGGTCCGTCCGTCTGTCTGTCTGTCTGAAAAGGATGGGGTGTCCTCGTAGGAAGAGAGAGAACGGGGAGATTCTTTTGTTTCCATAGATCAGTGGCGCTTGCCGTTTCTTCTTTCATGCTACTGCAGATAAGGAGTAAAATTCTGCTATTTGGTACTTATAAGTATATATAAAGCAGGCTAATAAGTACAGAAGTACATTAGTACAATCTGGTGTGCCTTGGGAGCTAGATGATGATGCGGATCAGTTCCCATCTCTGACACTGTATGTAGATAGATGATACTGATGCGGATGAGAAACAAGAAGAGTCAAAAAAATAAAAAAAAGGCAAGTGAAGGTTTACATCATCCTAAAACCCCGACTCAAACAGATCGTCAAATTGTACAATCATATGAACCACCGTATTTTCTCCTTTCTTTTTTCCCCCTCATTGTTGCGATCATGGAGTACCATACCACCATTTGATCCGGAGCTTCAGCTTCCTCACCCATCAATCTCTCCCGAGGAACCAAACCCATCCATCCATCCATTCCGTCCTACGCGGCCCCGTTGCACGAGGACGACGGACCGGGCCCGGCCGCCGCGCCCGTCAGCCGCTGCAGCTGCAGCATCCGCGCGTAGCACCCGTCGGGATGGTGCTTCAGCAGGTGCGAGTGCGACCCCTGCTCCGCCACCTTGCCGTCGTCGATGACCGCGATGGTGTGCGCGCCGCGCACCGTGGCCAGCCGGTGCGCCACCACGATGGTGGTGCGCCCGGACCCCGCGCGCTCCAGCGCCTCCTGCACGCACCGCTCCGACTCGGCGTCCAGCGCGCTGGTCGCCTCGTCCAGCAGCACGATGGCCGCCTGCTTCACCAGCGCGCGCGCGATCGCGATCCGCTGCCGCTGCCCTCCCGACAGCTGCACCCCGCGCTCGCCCACCTGCGTCCGGTACCCCTCCGGCAGCGCCGCGATGAACCGGTGCGCGTTCGCCTGCGCCGCCGCCTCCACCACCTCCGCCTCCGTCGCGCCCTCGCGCCCGTACGCGATGTTCTCGTGGATGCTCGCCGCGAACAGGAACGGCTCCTGCGGCACCACCGCCACCACGCGCCGCAGCGCCCGCAGGTTGTACTTGCGCACGTCCTTGCCGTCCAGGAGCACGCGCCCGGACGTGGGCTCGTAGAACCGCTGCACCAGCGCCAGCACCGAGCTCTTGCCGCACCCGCTCGGCCCCACCAGGGCCAGCGTCTTCCCGGCGCGCGCACGGAGGCTCAGGTCGCGGAACACCTGGATGTCCGGCCGCGACGGGTACGAGAAGTCCACGTGCTTCAGCTCCACCTCGCCCCTCGGCCGCTCCGGCACCGGCGCCGCGTCCACGTCGTCGGGCTCCACCTCCGTCTTGCGGTCGATCGTCTCGAACACCGACCGCATCGCGCGCCCGCCCTTGATGAAGTCCGGCGCCAGCGTCAGCGTCTCGGCGGCGCCGTTCGCGGACACCATCAGCACCATGAACACGCGGATGGTGCGCGAGAAGTCGGACACGCCGTGCTTCACCAGCCACGCCGCGTACCACAGCCCCAGCGCGTAGGACGCGTACAGCAGGAACTGCGCCACGCCGTAGCCGCTGCCGGCGATCTGCCCCTTCCAGAAGCAGCGCCGGAGCGGGCCGCGCAGGTTGGCCTCGAACAGCCCCGTGATCTTGCGCTCCGCGTTGAACGCGGCCACGGTGCGCAGGTTGGCCACGGCCTCGCCCGCGATCTGCGTGGCCCTGGCGTGCGCGGCCTCCAGGTCCCCCGAGAAGCCCTTCATGAACATCTTCTGCAGCACGGTGGCGCCCACGACGAGCGGGAACACGGCGAGGAGCACGAGCGCGAGGCGCCACTGGAGGACGAACCCCGCGGTGCAGGCCACCAGCATCAGCGCCGAGTTCTGGACGATGACGGAGATGCGGTCCCCGATGGCGGAGCGCACGTTCTGGGCGTCCAGCGCGAGCCTGGCGGCCACGCGCGCGCTGGCGTTCTCGTCCGCGTCGAACCAGGCGATCTCGTTGCGGAGCACGGCGGCGAACATCTTCTCGCGCACCCGCTTGGTCAGGTTCTCGCCCACCGTGTCCCAGAACACGTGCTGCACCGTGTTGAACAGCAGCGCCGCGGAGGACATGCCGATGAGCAGGTAGCAGTATTTGGCGATCTCGCGCTTCATGTACCGCGGGTCCGGCGCGTAGTACACGCTGAGCACGGCGCTGAGGATGTAGGCGAAGATGGCGCTGAAGGAGCCGCAGACCATGGAGCCGATGGAGCCGACGAGCGCGTAGGCCCACTCGGGCGAGTTCATCCTGGCGAGGCGCAGAAAGGAGCTGGCGCCGGCGCGGAACGCCAGCTGCTTGTCCGCCATGGTCCGGTGGTGGTGGTGCGGGTCGTGGATGGAGAGGGTGAAGTCGGAGGTGGAGAAGTCGGAGAGGCGGCGGGAGTAGGGGGAGCGGCCGTAGGAGGAGTTGCGCGTCATGATGGGCGAGCTGACGGAGTTGCGGGCGCTGGAGGGCCTGGCGCTGCTGCGGCGGGCGTTGACGAGCGCCGCCTCGTGCGCCTGCTCCTGCATGCGGATGAGCTTGGCGTAGGTGCCGTTCTCGCCCTTGGCCATCAGCTCGTCGTGCGCGCCCATCTCGGAGACGGCGCCGCCCTGCAGCACGGCCACCACGTCGGCCTTGCGGATGGTGGACAGCCTGTGCGCGATCACCAGGGTGGTGCGCCCGATCATGAAGCGGTCCAGCGCCTCCTGCACGAGCTTCTCAGACTCGGAGTCCAGCGCGCTGGTGGCCTCGTCCAGCAGCAGGATGGCGGGGTTCTTGAGCATGGCGCGGGCGATGGCGATGCGCTGCTTCTGCCCACCGGAGAGCTGCAGACCGCGCTCCCCAACCTGCAACCGGCCATCACCGCCGCCATGGTCAGACAAACGAGTTTGACTTGGACTGCCATGTCTCTCATCAAATAAACTAGTACTCCTCGTCCAGCCGTAATTAATAAATAAAAATGGAATTGTTAATAAAATAATAAGTCTTATTCCTGACGGTGGAGAGTGTTCGAGTTTGACCAGGGATGATGCATGCATGGGCATGCGTGCATTGCTTGGCAAGGAAAGGAATCATGATCAAGTCAGTTATAGGGCTTGTTCGCTGCGGCTGGATTAAAGCCGTTTGGACTGCTGTAGCTGCAATCCATAGAGAGAAAAATACTGTAGAAGCCGCAGCCGCAGCCGGATTAAAGCCGCAGCGAACAAGCCCTTAGTTATGGGAGTGTGAGTCCCTGTTCTAATAAAATCTAGCCGCTACTTATGCTAGTACATATGGCCCCATCCCATGTGGCCTCTAGATTTCGTCTGATTTGATTTGGTTTGATTAAACCCTTCCCAGATGTTATTAACTAACCAGACTGCCTGCCATTTGACAGTGATTAAAATAAGCAGCAGCATGGGTTTGACTGTCTCTCTTTCTCAGATGACAGTTTATAATAACAGTTTATGGAAGATACCTACCCTACCACTTAGTAGCACAGTAGTAAGTAGAGTAGCAAGAGCTGGGGTGGACAGACACAGACAGGCTGAGTGATTGATAATTCTTGCTTGCACTAGGATCAAAAATCAACTTGACATTCCCGACAAAATACCAACTCGGAATTTGTTCCGTTTCACTCCCACCTCCTCCCATACTTCTCATACTCTAGATTCCTAGGGATTGGATTGTACCTCTTCCTACGTACCCCAGGTTGATTCTTAATCCTACTACTACTCTTCATTATTATTAACATTTTTTCCCTCTCACTCTAGATGTTCATCATCCATTCATCCTCTGCACTCATCAGCAAGTGCTAGTTTAGTAGAGCTTGTGTCGAGAAAAAGGACCTCTCCTGTCCTGTGCGTGATAGCAAAGCATCCTGGCATGTTACTTGTTGGCAACCCACAGCAGCAAATGCGATGGCAACAGGCGCCTAACAATTGCCCTCCCGTCCCTAGTCTACAACAGGCATCTATGTCTACGTGATGGACCCCGACCCCGACCCCTCTTCCATGGCGACATGGCGTTGGTGGTGGTGCTGCCGCCTGTCATGTGCCGCTGCCGCGGCCTAACAAACACGAACAGTATCTGATCTGAGGCTAGCTATTAAAGCTTTAGCCCCGGGCAGGCACGAGCGCGGAGTGCGCGACGCATGAGTGAGTGGAACGGATGGATGACTTGACGCTGCATACACCTTCAGTCCCTCGTGACATGAGGAAAAGAAAAGGCTGCGTGCAGATGATGGGAAAAAAAAAGATGCTCCCTTTGCGCTTTTAGAGGGGAAAATATCCTATGCAATCACTTATCCTGGTGCAAGCATGCAATCAAGCGATCTGGTGCATTCGATCTAGATCTAATGGTAACTGTTATTTTACATTTAACCCCTTCCACCTGAAACCTAGTGTCTATTTTACATTTAACCACTTCCATATGAAACCGTTGGATCTAGACTGGATGCTCTGGATAGTTTGATTGCACGCTTGCACCAAAATAAGTGATTGCACAGGATATGTCCTCCTTTTAGAGTGAGTGCATGCATTTTTAGGTTTGGAATAAAAAGAGGATCGCTGTAAAGACGTAATCATAGTATTTGTGAGAAGAGAGAAAGTAAAAAAAACAACAACAACAACAACTGAAGTTAGGTTGTCTCGTAGCTAAAGATGCATTTATTCTAAGATAAGCTTTAAACTCTAGAAATGTATTTGATATAGTATAGAGTGAGTTGCATAAGGTTGGACAGGGAAAGCAGATGTGGAGCAGCTAGGCAAGCAGGCACGTGTGGTCCAGACACCGACAAGTGGATTGGAGAGCAACAGGCAGCAACGGTGGGGAGCAAGCGAGAGAAGTGGCAGTGCAGCTAGTGAGCTAGCTATACGGCCATACGGGACGGACCTGCGTGTCGTAGCCGTCGGGGAGTTTGATGATGAAGGAGTGGGCGTTGGCCACCCTGGCCGCCTCCTCC
Source organism: Zea luxurians (assembly GCA_029449295.1). Taxonomy (NCBI): domain Eukaryota; kingdom Viridiplantae; phylum Streptophyta; class Magnoliopsida; order Poales; family Poaceae; genus Zea; species Zea luxurians. The sequence continues at coordinate 11,432,995 of JAOPSE010000043.1, read as the reverse complement.
ATCTCCGCCAGCGTCGCGCTCTGGCTGTCCCGCCCCAGCAGCAGGTTCTCCCTGATGCTCGTCGCGAACAGCGCCGGCTCCTGGCTCACCAGCCCGATCTGCCGCCGCAGCCACCGCAGCTTCAGCGACCTGAGGTCGTGCCCGTCCAGAAGGATTTGCCCTGCCAAGACCGAATTGCAGACTTCATCCCGTTCTTCTTTTTTTGTCTGAAAAAAAATTACAGGGCTACTATATGTATATATATACTGTCAACAGCACAACTGAACCACTTCTCACTGAGCAGTCGGTCAATGGCAGGCATGTGCTAGGCAACAGTAGCATCTTGCCAGGCAACAAATAGTTTTCTTTGTCCCGCGTTGCAGGCACACCCACCTAGCTTAGCTAGCTCTCCTGCTCTGCGTGAATGTATGTATGACCACAAACAGCCACGACCAAAGAAAGTAAAAAGAAAAGCAAGAAAGAGGATGGCTGGTTCTGGTTGGCTAGCTAGCAGGTAGCAGCAGCCCATGAGGCCGGCCAGCTCTGCATGCTCCAAGCATTCACTTCATTTCCATGTCAATGTGGTGGTACACAGTTACTGCACAATTCACTTTTGTTTGGCAATGCAATGTACAGTGGAGGCTTCTTCTAACTGCTACTGTACTAGTCTACCCAGCAATGGCAGTTGGCGAAGTATTGTTGTTGCGATGGCAATAATGGCGATTGGCAAGCAAGCGAACTGGACATCCTCAGATTAATGCGCTAAAAGTAGTAACAGTACTAGGTATACCTGCGCTGGGGTCGTAGAACCTCTCGATGAGCGAAACCACCGTGCTCTTCCCGGAGCCGGAGCTGCCCACCAGCGCGATGGTCTTCCCGGCGGGCACGCTCAGCGAGAAGCCGCGCAGGATGGGGACGTCCGGCCGCGACGGGTACGCGAAGTCCACGCCCCGCATCTCCACCCGCCCCGTCACCGACTCTGGCTCCGCGCCGCCGCCGCCGTCCTCGCCGTCGCGCGAGGAGATGCCCGGCCTGTGGTCGATGATGCGGAAGATCTTGGCGGCCGCCACGCGCGCCTTGGCGAACGCGGCCATGCTCGGCGCCGACTGCCCGAGGGCCCTGCACGCGATCCACAGACACCGTCAGCAGCAATGACGACGGGCCGAGGAGCAGGAGGAGGAGAGAGTGGTGTGGTGGGCCTTACAGTCCGCCGATCATGACGGAGAACATGGTGGCGATGGCGAGCCCGCCGTTGGTGTGCTGGGCGCGCACGAGGTGGCCGCCGTACCAGAGCAGGAGCCCGTAGCAGCAGAAGACGGTGAAGTAGGTGCCGCCGAGGCCGAGCCCCTTGGCGAAGCCGCTGCGGTAGCCGATCCTCTGCGCCACGGCCAGCGCCGCCGAGTAGGCCCGCATCTCGCGCTCCTCGCCAACGAACGCCTGCACGATCCGTATCTGCGCGAGCGCCTGCTCCGCGATGCCGCTGGCGCCCGAGAGCGCGTCCTGGCTGCGGGACGAGAGCTTGGCGAGCGCGGCGGCGCTCAGCCCGCCGATGACGGCGATGAGCGGCACCACGGCCAGCGTGACCAGCGCCAGCTGCCACGCGGCCGTGAACCCCACGACGAAGCCGGCCACGAAGGTGGCCATGTAGTGGATGAGGTTTCCCAGCTTCTCGCTGATGGCGTCCTGCACCACCACGGCGTCCGCGTTGATGGCGTAGATCACGTCCGAGGCCCGCACGTCGGTGTCGAAGAAGGACACGTCCTGCCGCAGCGCCGCGTCCAGGTACCGGATCCGCATCCGCGTCGACTGCCGCTCGCCGGTCCACATCCAGCAAGAGATCTCTGCGAGCGGGGCGAACGATTTGAACATCTCGTTTGTAGCCATGGCGATTGGCTGACCGATGTGATTTGTCATCCAATCCAAATTGACCGCCAATTCGCGACGCAAGCTGGGGCGGCAGGAGGAGGATGAGGGATAGCGTACCTGCCCACGAGGATGCCCAGATTGCCGCTCCGACGACGAGGAAGTAGAAGGCGTACTTGACGACGAGGCGGACCATGGTGTCCGGGTCGTCGGCGTGGGAGCCGAAGGAGTCGACGAGGTCGGCGAAGAAGCGGAGGAAGACGGGGAGCGAGCAGCCGTGGACGAGCGCGCCAAGGGTGCCGATGAGCATGAGCGCGCAGTCGAGGCCGTCGGCGAAGCGGAAGAGGTCGCGCAGTGCGGCGGGCGGGGTGGGCTTCTTGCTGTCATTGGCGCCGGCGGAGGCTGGCCTGGCATTGGGCGGCTGCTCGGTCTCCAGAGAAGCCGGCGGAGGGGGAGGCGAAGAAGGTAGAGGAGGAGCAGCGCCGCCACCGGCAGATGTAGTAGGCGTGTTGCTGCTGCTGCTGCGGCCAGCAGGAGCAGGGAGCGTGGGTTGCTCTGCTGCTTCCGGTTGCCCGGCTAGGAAGCCAGGAGGCTGGTGGGCGGGAGACGGCAGATGAAAGGCCTCGAGCTCGGGCCGGGCCCACTCGTCGCCGCCGTCGGCATGGGGCGAACCGAGAACGACGACGCGCGCCCTGATCTCCTCTGGGTCGCTGCTAGACATGGCGAGGAGGGGAGAGGAGGGAGGGGGAGCTCCTCTGCCCCCCACCTCAGCAGAGTGGCAGAGCAAAGCAGAGGAAGTGGAGAGGGAGGAGGAGTGGATTGGTTAAGAGCTGGAGTTGCTCATTTCGCCTCTTATAATAATTGGCTTGGGAGTGTGACTGTGTGTGTGAGACCGTCAGGCTCGCTCGCTCTTCCGGTTCCCATTCCCGGCAGCTCATGTCTTTGTAGCAGTAGAAGAGTCCAACGAGTGAGAGAGACTGAATGTACGGACCCTACTTGCACAGTACTCCTACATGTACTGTGGAAAACGAATGGGAATGGATGTATGCGGCATGTTGCGTTCTATCATTTTCATCGTCACTAAAATCTACAACCGATAAAAAAACCTGCTGCGGCGAAAGGGTGGTTAAGATTTAGGAGTAGTACCTCTAGGCAGAGTCGGCTCTTGGTTTTAAAGGGCTCTAGACCAACGTCGATGTTTAGTCCCCTTATTTTCTATTCACAATAATTGTAACAAAATAGAGGGAAAATAATAACAGTAAATTAATAGTAAATTATTACAAATATCTTAAGTGAGAATAAAATATAGAGTATTCTAAATTATAATTTTATATTACATATAAATCTAATATCTCTTAGAAAAATAACTTCGTCGAGCATATTTTTAAAAACAAGATCTGTGACGACAATGTTTAGATCAACATTTTTCAATGTATCCTTCTCGATAGAACACATGTAGCTAAGCTATTTAGTCTTTCTTGCGACATAGTTGACCTTAATTAACTTTTAAATTTTAGCTTTGAGACAAACTTGGAAAAAAACAATATGCAATACAAATAAATTTGGATAGCAATCTACAATTGTAATGAACTTAAGAATCTCAGTTACAGGCATCAAAACATGAGGAAAAGTTACTTGCAAGACTTAAAATTCAATGATAGAAAATATATGCAAAAAAAATTATAATAATTCTGCATATCAAGACTATTTAAAAACTTATAAAAACATATATTTTTTGGGCTCCCTCGGCGGTTAGGCCCTAGGCGGTCGCCTCTTATGCCTAGGACTAGAGTTGGCCCTGCCTCTAGGACCCGACTTTGATTTCTCGAGGGCAAATTTTGGACTTAGTTAAACCGTTCACTCCCGAGTTACGTTTTGCGTATACCACCCTTCGGCTATGTAGTTGCATAGGAATGGTTACGATCCACTAGTGATGAGAGTCTAGGATTCAGAAATTTTTTCAACCAGGACCGTGTTTTAGTTTTTTTCTTAATACAATATTAGGAGGACGACCTTTCACTCTCTGAGCGCCAAGTTTTCTTAGAAAACCTGTTGTGTAATAGGAGAATTTCGTTTTTCTTCCATTCACTCGGTTATGCTGCTTTTTATTACGATGAAGTGTCTGACGTCTTTAGATCTATATATACTGTCACTCACTGACCATCTGTTTTGGTTTTATTGCATATACATCCACTGTGATAAAGAACGGCTAAATAAGCATCTCGAGATACGGAATCATGTGTTTTCCAACATTCTTGCATCCCTTTGCTTGATGCATTCCAAGTGCATCATTTTTCTCTTAAAACAAATGCATCCATTCTAGAAAAAAAGCTTTTTTATGTAGCCTTGAGATCTACCGACTCAACTTATTGAAGGTGTTTGTTGAGATAGGGTATGGGTTGCATAATATGTTTTGAAAAGAAAGGCACAATTAATGTGTGTATATATAATCTATATATAGGGTCTGGTTATTTGGAGTCTAGAGCTTCAAATAGTTACAGGAAGCCCTAGTCGGCTCCCTCCTTCACGAGTTCACAACCCACGCCCGTACAGCCCCACCACCCCGCATCCCTCGTCCAGATCATGCGGACGCGCTATTTTAGGATCTGTTTTTATTGCAGTTATAAACGCGATGCTAGGTTTTCAACGTAAAAATCATCACGTTTAAGCGTAAAATAGTATCAAACATAGCATAAAATCATATTTCCATCACCTCGCATGTAGGGTCCTGTTTTTATTGAAGGTACAGTCATTACCCACCAAATGTGCATGCAATTTTCGATTTTATGGCAGTTGCGGTTTTAGATCAAAAAATTATGGTAAGTCCAAAAATTATGGCAGATCCGAAAATTGTTGTGCATTCGAAAATTTACATGCGGGATACAGTGTGAGCACAACCCAGATTTGAGTGTAATTTTTTTCACATTTGAGCGTAAATAATGACAAATGTAGCGTATATGTTGACTCACTCCCAACAACAACCCTCACGTCCATGTAGCCAACATAAATCAAGGGATTTGATTGGGGGAGTTGATCAGGTGATTTAATTAGTTGAGTTGATCAGGGAATTTGATTTTTATGGTAGTTACGGACACCATAAATCAAGTGACTTCCTTTTTCACTATGCTCACGAAAAATAAGTATGTGGTACACTTGTGGGCACACCCCAGTTCGAGCGTAAAATGCTTCAATGTTTAGCGTAAAACTCTTTGGTTTTGGCCGTAAATACTGATCCAACGCGAGAGACGTTAACAACTCTAATGCTTTGTATTATGATCGTAAAATCAAGTTTAAGAATAAAATAGTGTTAGATACAGCGTAAACGTTGATTCAGCCCTAACCAACAACCACCACGCCTATGCAGCCACCATAAATCAAGTGATTTGATTAGGGAAGTTGATGATCGGATTTGATTATAGGAGTTGATTATGGGATTTGATTTTTTATGTCAGTTACATATACCATAAATTAAGGGGTTTCATTTTTTACTGTGCACGTGGAAAATATGCATATAAAATATTGGTGGTGCACCCCAGATTTGCGTAAAATCCTTTAACTTTTAGCGTAAATATCCTCAGTTTGACCGAAAAATTGAGCCAAAGTGAGAGATGTTGATAACTCAGATGTGTTGTGTTTATGATGATAAAAATCATCAAGTTTGCGCGTAAAATAATAGCAAATGTAGCGTAAATGTTATTCCCATAGAAATATCAAAGCCACGTGAGAGAAGACATACTCAACATCATAAAATCCTCAAATGGAATGCAAAAATTGTAGTGGTCGACATAAACATATCATAGAATGCATAACATATGGATCAGATGAGGTCGTCGTCGGACGATCCACACTGTCGCAGCGGTGTCCGACTCGTCGGAGCTCAGAGAATAGTTGGAGGTAGGAGGGCCTCACTGCCACGCGCACATCACAGGGGTACCACTGCCTGTGCACGCCTCTACCCACCGCCGCCGTCGGGCGCCTGGGGGAGCCGCCACTACGACACGCCCCTCAGGGAGATGTTGCCGCACGCGCCCCTCGAGAACCACCACCGCCATGCGCCTCAGGGAGTAGCCACCATGCACGTGCCTCGGGGAGCATCCACCACGCGTGTGCCTCAGGAATCGCCGCCATCACGCACCTAGGGGAGTTGCCGCCACCGCTCGCCTCGGGGAGTCGCCACCACGCGCCCCCCTCAGGAACCGCCACCGCCGCGCGCCTCTCAGGAATCGTCTCCACTTGTGTATCGGGGTGGGGCGTCAAAACTGAACCCTAGCGACCTGGGACACCTTTTATAGAGGTCTGGGGCCTGGTACGGTTGAACCAGATGCAACATTGGGCCATGGCTTCCACAACTATTGGAAGCCCATGGCTTGATATATATATATATAATTGGAATCTCGGGTGAGGATATTAGGAGCCCTGAGCTTCCAATAGATACAAGAAGCCCTAGCCTTCCTCCGTACTATCGGACCAGCCTGGCTGCTATCCCTCTCCCTGAAATGGAATTAGGCTTACACCTATTTCCTGATTGATTTTGGTGGTTGAATTGCCCAACACAAATAATTGGACTAACTAGTTTGCTCTAGATTATATGTTCTATAGGTGCTAAAGGTTCATCTACAACTATACTAAATCGACTGACCGGAATACCGTAGATTATTCCGGACAGGAGAAGCTTTTTGGAAAATCAGGCCAAGCGCGGACCGTCCGGGCCTTTGCGGCGGACCGTCCGCGACACCTAAATGACCCGCGGACAGAACCAATGCAAAAACACATGTCTCTACTGCGGACCGTCCGATGGAAGAGCAAGCACTGTCCGAGACCACGCGCGGACCGTCTGGGCTCAGGCGCGAACCGTTCGGGCTCAGGCGCGGACCGTCCGGTAGGTGAGGAACCAAAAAAACCCGAAGGTGACGGGTTCGGCCAAATGAATTATAGCATCCTCGCGGACCGTCCGGGGTGCACGACCGGACCGTCCGCGACTGGCTTTATCTGACATCTGACGACGCATTAAATGCAATATAGCCGTTGATATAGCCGTTACTGCTGACCGTTGCGTTTTCAACCGTTGATCTGCAGGGGCGGACCGTCTGGTCCAGGCAGGCGGACTGTCCGCGGTTGGCAGAATGGAGCAACGGCTAGGAAGTGGTTGGTGGCTATAAATACAATCCCAACCACCTCCATTCACTTCACCCAAGCATTCCAACCTTCAACATTCAATACAAGAGCTAGCAATCCATTCCAAGACACAATCAAAGCCTCCAATCTCTCCAAGTTCCACAATTGAGACAAGTGATCATTAGTGATTAGTGACTTGAGAGAGAGAGAGAGTGATCCGTGTGTTATTTGTCGCTCTTGTCGCTTGGCTTTTGCAATCGTGCTTTCTTCCTTCCCATTCTTATTCTCAAGGCACTTGTAATCAAAGCAAGAGACACTAAGTTTGTAGTGGTCCTTGTGGGGTCTAAGTGACCCGTTTGATTAAGGAGAAAGCTCACTCGGTCCGAGGGACCGTTTGAGAGAGGGAAAGGGTTGAAAGAGACCCGTTCTTTGTGACCACCTCAATGGGGAGTAGGTTTGCGAGAACCGAACCTCGGTAAAACAAATCCATGTGTCACACTCTTTATTCGCTTGCGATTTATTTTGCGCCCTCTCTCTCGGACTCGTTTTTATTTCTAACGCTAACTCGGCTTGTAGTTGTGATTAAGTTTGTAAATTTCAGATTCGCCCTATTCACCCCCCTCTAGGCGACTTTCACTCCCGCATGTGTCTCATTCCTTGCATGCACAGTTTGTTTCCATTTGTATGCACGAGAAATTAGGAAGCTTATCCATTAACGGTGCATGCATGGAAACAAAAAAAATCTGATTTAAATGCTTTATTTTCTCCATAAATATAGGATCTCTCCAACAGCAATGCAACTTGGCTCGTTGGAAACAATTTATGGCATATACTGATACTAATTATGCTACACGATGTAGATATTTATGCATTGTGATACACCGCGTAAAAAATCTGTTTTCTACTGCATGCCTACAAATTTAGGATGACAAGAATGTGCGTTGGAAGAAAATTATGATGAGGACGAAGTGGCCCAAATCCAACACTTCAACTCCCAAGCCACAACTATACTCCTCGCTTCTCTAAGTCGAGAGGAGTATAATAAGGTGCAAGGGTTGAAAAGTGCTAAGGAAATTTGGGACACGCTAAAGACCGCGCACGAAGGAGACGAGGTGACCAAAATCACCAAGCGGGAAACGATCGAGGGGGAGCTCGGTCGCTTTCGACTTCGCCAAGGGGAGGAGCCACAAGACATGTACAACCGGCTCAAAACCTTGGTGAACCAAGTGTGCAACCTCGGGAGTAAGAAATGGGATGACCATGAGATGGTTAAGGTTATTCTAAGATCCCTCGTTTTTCTTAACCCTACGCAAGTTCAATTAATTCGAGGAAATCCTAGATATACACTAATGTCTCCCGAGGAGGTAATAGGGAATTTTGTGAGCTTTGAATTGATGATCAAAGGCTCAAAGAAGATCAACGAGCTTGATGGCCCCTCCACATCCGAAGCACAACCGGTTGCATTCAAGGCAACGGAGGAGAAGGAGGAGTCTACATCGAGTAGAACACCCATCGACGCCTCCAAGCTCGACAACGAGGAAATGACGCTCATCATCAAGAGCTTCCGCCAAATCCTCAAGCATAGGAGGGGGAAGGACTACAAATCCCGTTCCAAGAAAGTATGCTACAAATGTGGTAAGCCCGGTCATTTTATTGCAAAATGTCCATTATCTAGTGATAGTGACAGGGGCGACGACAAGAAGGGGAGAAGAAAGGAGAAGAAGAGATACTATAAGAAGAAGGGCGGCGATGCCCATGTTTGCCGAGAGTGGGACTCCGACGAGAGCTCCACCGACTCCTCCTCCGACGAGGACGCCGCAAACATCGCCGTCACCAAGGGTCTTCTCTTCCCCAACGTCGGCCACAAGTGCCTCATGGCAAAGGACGGCAAAAGGAAGAAGGTAAAATCAAGATCCTCCACTAAATATGAAACCTCTAGTGATGAGGATAATGCTAGTAATGAGGAGGATAACTTGCGGATCCTTTTTGCCAACCTAAACATGCAACAAAAGGAAAAATTAAATGAATTGATTAGTGCTATTCATGAGAAGGATGATCTCTTGGACACCCAAGAGGACTTCCTTATTAAAGAAAATAAGAAGCATGTTAAGGTTAAAATGCTTACGCTCTAGAAGTAGAAAAATGTGAAAAACTATCTAGTGAGCTAAGCACTTGCCATGAGACTATTGACAACCTTAGAAATGAGAATGCTAGTTTAATTGCTAAGGTTGATTCAAATACTTGTGATGTTTCAATTCCCAATCTTAGAAATGATAATGTTGATTTGCTTGCTAAGATTGAAGAATTGAATATTTCTCTTGCTAGCCTTAGGATTGAAAATGAAAAATTGCTTGCTAAGGTTAAAGAATTAGATGTTTGCAATGCTTCCATTTCTGACCTTAGAAGTAAGAATGATATATTGCATGCTAAGGTTGTAGAATTAAAATCTTGCAAACCCTTTACATCTACCGTTGATGTAACGCCCCGAATTTTGCAGTTGAATTTTTTTCTTTTCTTTACTCGCCAAAATTCGGGCGTTACCTTTTCTTTTTCTCTTTCCCCTCGCTAGACCTTGATCTTTTCCAAAGCTAGCAGGATTCGGTTTGGAATTCCCGTGTAAAGAAAAACCCTAGAGTTGTTTTATGTTGTTTGATGCACCATGCCGAACTATGCATTCTTTGATTGTTTGAAAGTGCAAATGCATTCATCTAGAAAGATCGGATTTCGAAAATAAGGAGAAAATCTTTTCTTTCTTTTTCTTTCTCTTTCTCTCTCCTCTTTTTCTCTCTCTCCCGCGCCGTGGACCGTCCCTGGCCGGCCCAGCCGCCCCTGCGCGCCCCCTTTGGGCCCAATAGGCCCAGCCGCCCCCACCCCCTTCTTTTTTCCCCCAACCCTCTCTCCCTCCCTCTCATTTTCTCCCATTCTCTCCCCACCGCCGCCCCTACCCCCTGCCCTAAGCCGCCGCCGCCGCCCCCTGCCGGTTCGGCCGCCCGTCGCCGGTGAGCCCCCCCTCCTCCCCCCTCCCTCCCTCTCCCCTCTCCCCTCCTCTCCCCTTGGCAGCCCAGCCGCCCGGCCACCCCTGGCCGCGCCCCTGGCCGCCCCCAGCCCAGCCTCGGCCGCGCCCTGGCCGGCCCCGGCCAGCCCCCAGCCGCGCCCCCCTGGCCGCTTGGCCGCCTGGCGCCCGGCCGCGCCCTGGCCCTTGGCCGCGCGCGCCCTGGCCGCGCCCCCTTGGCAGCTCGGCCGGCTCAGCCGCCCTGGCCGCCGGCTCAGCCACCCCGGTCGCCCAGCTCGGCCGCCCGCGCCCGCGCCCAGCTCGGCCGCCCTGCCCAGGGCCGGTTCAACCGCCCTAGGGCCGGTTCAACCGCCCCCCTGTTTTTTTTTTATTTTTTTATTTTTTATTTTTTATTTTATTTACTTTCTGTGATCATAGTTATTTTATTTTAGGTAGGCTAATCATTGTTAATGTTATTGAAAATATGAAGCTTAATTTAGAATTCCGTTACGCTAATTGATTCATGTAATTAATTGTTTATCTCATTCAATGTTGATCAACTAAAAATGATTAGGTTTCCATTAGTGCATATAACAGAATTCTTTTGTTAAGAACCAATTGTAACTAATCATTAGTGCATAAGCTTTAATCCCCTGCGAGACCCTTTCCCGTTTCTTTCTAACCTTAATGAATGCGACATCGAATGTCATACTTGATGCATATTCGCTTTACTTGTTCCCTTGTATGGTGTACTGTTCTTTTGAATTAAATATGTGGATGTATGTATGTTTGCGCTCGCATAGAGAACGATCTGGTCGAAGAGCCCGAGGAATTCGCAGGAGAAGCCCCTGAGCAGCAGTCGGTTGGTGGAGGCAAGTGTCCTTTGACCTATCTCTGTCCTATTCATTCTTTAATTCACCTCCCGCATTACACATTTATACCTAAGGATTGACTAGCTTTTGTTATCTATGTCCTTGTTTACCTATTTGGGTCGGATTATTACTGCTTAGTTTGATGCTATTGCTCAACTCTAATCAATGAACATGATGTGATTATCTATGATACGCTGTTTTCCCTTCTTATTTATGATTATATTTGCGACCTTCAAGGGGACTCGAGCGGTTTCTCGAGTGCCTCTCCGTAAGGACCTGTTCAATGGATGACCGCCCGGGAAAACAGTGCAACCATGAGGGTGGAATGGGACGCCCTTAGCTGAATAATTGGAGGAACCGGGGTGTAGTTCGCTTAGCCGTTGTGCCGTCAATGGGGCTCGGTGTATGCGGCTCGCTCTGCCAAGGTTGATTTGTCCCTTGGGGAGGAGTGCGGTACATTTAGGAAACCTAACGGGCGGCTACAGCCTCGGGGAATCTTTGTAAAGGCTACATAGTGATGCCCTGCTGGACCACCTAGGTAGTGGTCAATGGGGAGTCGCTCTCTCCGGGCAGAAAGGGAATCACGGCTTGTGGGTAAAGTGCACAACCTCTGCAGAGTGTTATGAAACTGATATATCAGCCGTGCTCGCGGTTATGAGCGGCCAAGGGAGCTCCAGAGATTAGTGATACTTGATCAGTGATACTTTGGTACAGGTGGCAATGAGATTGATGGTTCTGATTATGATTATGGTATTGGTAAGTGGTATTCTTTCCGTTTGGAAAGGATACATTGGGCTAATAACTTGGGTTAATGTTAAAACCTGGCTTTCTACTAGTAAGTAATAACCTGACCAATTAAAAGCAACTGCTTGACTTATCCCCACATAAAGCTAGTCCACTACAGCCAAACAGGATGCTTGCTGAGTATGTTGATGTGTACTCACCCTTGCTCTACACACCAAATCCCCCCCCCCAGGTTGTCAGCATTGCAACCACTGCTCAGGCGAAGATGAAGCTGTGGAAGGAGACTTCCAGGAGTTCCAGGACTACGACGAGTTCTAGGCGTGGGTTAGCGGCAACCCCCAGTCGGCTGCCTGTGAAGGCCGCGTTATCTACGTTTCTTTTCCGCACTTTGATTTATTGTAAGAACTATATGGACGTCTCAGACGTATGATGTAATCGACTATTATTTCCCCTTTTAATACTATTTGAGCATTGTGTGATGATGTCCATGTTATGTAACTGCTGTGTACGTGAATAACTGATCCTGGCACGTACATGGTTCGCATTCGGTTTGCCTTCTAAAACCGGGTGTGACATAAGTGGTATCAAAGCCGTGCTGACTGTAGGACCGCTAACCTAGAGTAGAATGGTCGTTCTAAGGATTATAGACCCCTGTCCCTGCCTTGACTTTGGTATCCCTTCAAAAGTTGGTCCTACTGACCAAACCTATGTTCTACTATATATTATACCTTGCTGAAAATTTTGTTTTATTCTGATCCTTCATTTATTTATGATTCATTATTTGCTGGTCATATTAATTCTGTTCTCACCCTTTTGCTTGCGATGTCTTTTGTAGATGGCTCGTCTTAGACACACTGCACGAAAGTCCGTCATCCCCTTCTTACCCTCCCGCCTTGCTGAGCGTCCGCTTCGCCGTCCCGTGGCCGGACAGTCCAGCCACTTGGAGAGACTGCACCACCGCCTGCATGAGGAGCAGGAACATCGACGACAGGAGCAGCGGGGCTCTTCCTTCTCGCTCCAGCAGGAGATAGAGTCTGTGAGGAGCTGCTCTCCTGTGCTTCCCCTGGAGGCGCCCCCTGCACCACCACTGGGCGCCCCAGCTTCTGGAGTAGCTGCTGGAGGAGACCCAGACGACGGAGGTGGCGACGACAGCCTGAGCCACGACATCGACTTCTCTGCTGACCATGAGCCGGAAGGATGGGTTGCTCGACCCATCACTCGCGACGCTGCTCGCGGGTGTCACTTCCACGACGCGCTCGACACCCTGCTACGTCGGGCACTTGACCGGCGTACTTGGTCCATCGAGTATCGCTGTGTGGTCTACTAGCATAGTCGCGGGGTCTACCCGGACCGCTGGGAGGCGACCTGCTTGGTGCGCCGTCCGGAGAACAGTCTCCAGGGCGCGGAGGCTTGCTCAGAGCACTATTCTATCTCTGAGCGGGACTCAGCTGAGGCAGCCATGCAGGATGCTGCACGGCGTGCGCTTTCGCACTACTGCTCGGTTCTCGGTGGGGTAGCTGACGGCCTCGACCTGAAGTATTACCCCCGCCGTCCATCTGGCAGCACAGGAGGCGTGATTGTTTCACCTGCTGGTGAGGACAATCCTAGGTTGAGCAGCACAGTCAACCTAGCCGCCGTGCTAAACACGGAGCTGGACCATGCACTAGACGAGCTGAGTAGGGCTCGTGCTGAGATCGCCCTGCTGCGGGCTGAGCGCGCGGAGCGTCGTCACTTGGATGATGGTTCCCCCGCTCCCGTCGGGACTCAGCACCCGTACCGCTCACCTCGGCGTGGACGCCAGTCTTATGGCAATCCCGACTGCAAGACCAAGATAAATCTAGAACCATAGCTCGTTAGAGTTGGATCTTGTAATTAATACGAAATATACATACATAGAAGCTTCAGTCTTAGCGTTAGTCTCGGTCTTAGTTAGTCTTAGTTAGACAGGGTAGTTTGCTATATCCTGTGCATTTATGTTTGTCATGATGAACTATGTTTGGTTTGGATCTTTGTAATGATTGTCACCAGAGTGTGGGTATCCCCTGCATCTTGGTTTACCTATTATGTTAATGGAGTTAGTTATATAGTTGGGAAAACCTTTATTCTACTTTCCTCTTTATCTGAGAAGCTGTGTGGTCTGTGTTGGAGATCAGTGAAGATGCTCATCTGTTCAGTGCTGTTGGAGAATTCTATACTCTTTTCTTATGCTGCAAGATTTGCCAGATCAGTTCTGATGTGTGGTTGCGTTCTGCAGATGTCAGAGAACAGGCGCAGAGGAGGAAGGCGTGCTCAGCAGGAGCAAGCCGGTCAGCAAGATGAGGCGCCCCAGCAGCAGCAGCTGCCACCCCCGCCCCCGATGTCGATCGAGCAGATGTTTCTGATGCAGACTCAGGCAGTTCAGGCCATCGGTCAGACTCTGGCCGCCATTCAGCAGCAGCAGCAAGCACCACCCCAGCCTCAGATGCCTCAGATGCCCAGAGACAAGCGTGCTGAATCCATGAGAGGTCATCCACCAACGTTCGCTCACTCTTCTGACCCCATGGATGCTGAAGATTGGCTGCGCACTGTGGAGCGGGAGTTGCATACCGCTCAGTGTGATGACAGGGAGAAAGTCTTGTATGGTCCCCGTCTGTTGAGAGGAGCAGCCCAATCATGGTGGGAGTCTTACCTCGCCACCCATGCCGACCCGACACCATCACCTGGGAAGAGTTCAGAGGTAGCTTTCGTCAGTACCATGTGCCTGCAGGTCTGATGACAGTGAAGAAGGAGGAGTTCCTAGCCCTTAAGCAAGGGTCATCGTCTGTCAGTGAGTATCGAGACAGGTTTCTGCAGTTGTCTCGCTATGCTCCTGAGGATGTCAACACCGATGCCAAGCGACAGTACCGTTTTCTGAGAGGCTTGGTTGACCCTCTGCAGTATCAGCTGATGAATCATACCTTCCCGACATTCCAGCACCTGATTGACAGAGCAATCATGACAGAAAGGAAGCGTAAGGAGATGGAGGATCGTAAGCGCAAGATCAGTGGACCCCAGCCTGGAAGCAGCAGCCGTCCCCGTTTTTCAGGCAATCAACCTCAGCAGTTCAGGCAGAACCAGCGTCCACCTCAGCAGCATCAGCAGCGTCAGCAGTATCAGCAGTTCCAAAGGCAGCATCCTCAGCATCAGTACCAGAATCGTCAGAGCAATCAGTCAGGAGGAGGTCAGTTTCAGAGGCAGAATCAGCAGACACCTCGTCTTCCTGCCCCAGCAACTCAGCAGAACAGTCAGGCAGCACCAGCTCAGGTTGGAAACAGAGCGTGTTTCCACTGTGGAGAGCAAGGCCACTGGGTGATGCAATGTCTGAAGAAAGCAGCCCAGCAGCAGTCAGGCCCCAATGCCCCAGCGAAGCAGAATGTGTCCCAGCCTGGAGCAGGCAACCGCCCTCAGCAGCGCTATAATCATGGAAGATTGAACCACTTGGAGGCCGAAGCAGTTCAGGAGACCCCCGGCATGACAGTAGGTATGTTCCCAGTCGATTCCCATATTGCAGAAGTGTTATTTGATACTGGAGCAACGCATTCTTTTATTACTGCATCATGGGTAGAAGCACATAATCTTCCAATTACTACCATGTCAACCCCCATTCAAATTGACTCAGCTGGTGGTAGAATTCGAGCTGATAGCATATGTTTGAATGTAAGTGTGGAAATAAGGGGGATAGCGTTTCCCGCTAACCTTATAGTAATGGGTACTCAGGGAATAGATGTCATCCTAGGGATGAATTGGCTAGATAAGTACCAGACAGTTATCAGTTGTGATAAAAGGACAATCAAGTTGGTGTCCCCACTAGGAGAGGAAGTGGTGACCGAGTTAGTCCCGCCTGAGCCGAAGAAAGGAAGTTGTTATCAGATGGCTGTCGATAGCAGTGAAGCAGACCCAATTGAGAGTATCAAGGTTGTGTCTGAATTCTCAGATGTGTTTCCAAAGGACTTACCGGGTATGCCACCAGAGCGGAAAGTTGAATTCGCTATAGAGCTTCTTCCTGGAACCACCCCTATCTTCAAGAGAGCTTACAGAATATCTGGACCAGAGTTGGTTGAGCTTAAGAAGCAGATTGATGAGCTGTCAGAGAAAGGTTACATCCGGCCAAGCACCTCGCCTTGGGCCGCCCCCGTCCTGTTTGTGGAAAAGAAAGATGGCACCAAGAGGATGTGTATCGATTATCGAGCTTTGAATGAAGTCACGATCAAGAACAAATACCCTTTGCCCAGAATAGAAGATCTGTTCGACCAGTTGAGAGGAGCCAGTGTGTTCTCCAAGATAGATCTAAGGTCAGGTTATCATCAGCTCAGGATCCGACCTTCGGACATTCCGAAGACGGCATTCATTACCAAGTATGGTTTGTATGAGTTCACAGTGATGTCTTTTGGTTTGACCAATGCACCAGCCTTCTTTATGAATCTGATGAACAGTGTACTCATGGATTATCTCGATAAGTTTGTGGTGGTATTCATTGATGACATTCTGATTTATTCTCAAAGTGAAGAAGAGCATGCAAATCATTTGAGGATGGTATTGCAGAGATTGCGAGAGCACCAGTTGTATGCAAAGTTGAGCAAGTGTGAGTTCTGGATCAGTGAAGTCCTGTTCTTGGGTCACATAATCAACAAAGAAGGATTGGCTGTGGATCCGAAGAAAGTGGCAGACATTCTGAACTGGAAAGCGCCAACGGATGCTCGAGGAATCAAGAGCTTCATTGGAATGGCCGGATATTATCGGTGATTCATTGAAGGGTTTTCGAAGATTGCGAAACCAATGACAGCATTGCTAGGCAACAAGGTTGAGTTCAAGTGGACCCAGAAATGTCAAGAGGCCTTCGAAGCGCTGAAAGAGAAGTTGACAACAGCGCCTGTCCTAGTCTTGCCTGATGTGCACAAGCCCTTCTCTGTGTACTGTGATGCTTGTTACACAGGTTTGGGATGCGTGTTGATGCAAGAGGGAAGAGTTGTGGCTTACTCGTCCCGACAGTTGAAGGTTCATGAGAAGAATTACCCAATCCATGATCTAGAGTTGGCAGCAGTGGTTCACGCACTGAAGACATGGAGGCACTATCTGTATGGACAGAAATGCGATGTTTACACAGACCACAAGAGTCTGAAGTACATATTCACTCAGTCAGAATTGAATATGAGGCAGCGAAGATGGTTAGAGTTGATCAAAGACTATGAGTTGGAGATTCATTACCATCCAGGCAAAGCGAACGTAGTGGCAGATGCTTTGAGCAGGAAGAGTCAAGTCAATCTGATGGTCGCTCGTCCGATGCCTTATGAGTTGGCCAAAGAGTTTGACAGGTTGAGTCTCGGATTTCTGAACAATTCGCGAGGAGTCACAGTTGAATTGGAACCTACCTTGGAGCGAGAAATCAAAGAAGCGCAGAAGAATGATGAGAAGATCAGTGAGATTCGGCGACTGATTTCGGAAGGCAAAGGCAAAGATTTTCGAGAAGACGCAGAAGGCGTGATATGGTTCAAAGACCGCTTGTGTGTTCCCAATGTCCAGTCTATTCGGGAGTTGATTCTCAAGGAAGCTCATGAGACAGCTTATTCGATTCACCCTGGTAGTGAGAAGATGTATCAGGATCTGAAGAAGAAATTCTGGTGGTATGGAATGAAGAGGGAAATCGCAGAGCATGTGGCTAAGTGCGATAGTTGTCGAAGAATTAAGGCAGAGCACCAGAAACCAGCTGGATTGTTGCAACCGTTGCAGATCCCTCAGTGGAAATGGGATGAAATCGGCATGGATTTCATAGTCGGATTGCCTCGCACTCGAGCCGGCTACGATTCTATTTGGGTAGTAGTGGACCGTTTGACCAAGTCAGCCCACTTCATACCTGTCAAGACCAGCTACAACAGTGCAGTATTGGCAGAGTTGTATATGTCTCGGATCGTTTGTCTTCATGGTGTGCCAAAGAAGATAGTGTCAGACAGAGGAACGCAGTTCACCTCTCATTTCTGGCAGCAGTTGCATGAAGCTTTGGGCACACATCTGAATTTCAGTTCAGCTTATCACCCGCAAACAGATGGCCAGACCGAAAGGACCAATCAAATTCTTGAAGACATGTTGAGAGCCTGTGCGTTGCAAGATCAGTCCGGATGGGATAAGAGATTGCCTTATGCAGAGTTTTCCTATAACAACAGTTACCAGGCCAGTTTGAAGATGTCACCATTTCAGGCGCTTTATGGAAGGAGTTGTAGAACTCCGTTGCAATGGGATCAGCCTGGAGAAAAGCAGGTGTTTGGGCCAGATATTTTGCTTGAAGCCGAAGAGAACATCAAGATGGTCCGAGAGAATCTGAAGATAGCGCAATCAAGGCAGCGAAGCTATGCAGACACAAGAAGAAGAGAGCTGAGTTTTGAAGTCGGAGACTTTGTCTATCTGAAAGTGTCACCGATCAGAGGAGTCAGAAGATTCGGAGTGAAAGGCAAGCTAGCACCCCGCTACATTGGTCCGTACCAAATTCTCTCAAAGCGTGGAGAAGTGGCTTATCAGCTCAGCCTGCCAGAGAGTTTGTCTGCTGTGCATGATGTCTTTCATGTGTCTCAGTTGAAGAAGTGTTTGCGTGTGCCAGAAGAGCAGTTGCCAGTGGAAGGTCTGGAAGTCCAGGAGGACTTGACCTATGTTGAGAAGCCAGCTCAGATCCTTGAGATTGCAGATAGAGTCACCCGAAGGAAGACCATCAGAATGTGCAAAGTCAGATGGAATCACCACTCTGAGGAAGAAGCAACCTGGGAGCGTGAAGATGATTTGATGGCTAAGTACCCAGAGCTCTTTGCTAGCCAGCCCTGAATCTCGAGGGCGAGATTCTTTTAAGGGGGATAGGTTTGTAACGCCCCGAATTTTGCAGTTGAATTTTTTTCTTTTCTTTACTCGCCAAAATTCGGGCGTTACCTTTTCTTTTTCTCTTTCCCCTCGCTAGACCTTGATCTTTTCCAAAGCTAGCAGGATTCGGTTTGGAATTCCCGTGTAAAGAAAAACCCTAGAGTTGTTTTATGTTGTTTGATGCACCATGCCGAACTATGCATTCTTTGATTGTTTGAAAGTGCAAATGCATTCATCTAGAAAGATCGGATTTCGAAAATAAGGAGAAAATCTTTTCTTTCTTTTTCTTTCTCTTTCTCTCTCCTCTTTTTCTCTCTCTCCCGCGCCGTGGGCCGTCCCTGGCCGGCCCAGCCGCCCCTGCGCGCCCCCTTTGGGCCCAATAGGCCCAGCCGCCCCCACCCCCTTCTTTTTTTCCCCCAACCCTCTCTCCCTCCCTCTCATTTTCTCCCATTCTCTCCCCACCGCCGCCCCTACCCCCTGCCCTAAGCCGCCGCCGCCGCCCCCTGCCGGTTCGGCCGCCCGTCGCTGGTGAGCCCCCCCCCTCCTCCCCCCTCCCTCCCTCTCCCCTCTCCCCTCCTCTCCCCTTGGCAGCCCAGCCGCCCGGCCACCCCTGGCCGCGCCCCTGGCCGCCCCCAGCCCAGCCTCGGCCGCGCCCTGGCCGGCCCCGGCCAGCCCCCAGCCGCGCCCCCCTGGCCGCTTGGCCGCCTGGCGCCCGGCCGCGCGCGCCCTGGCCGCGCCCCCTTGGCAGCTCGGCCGGCTCAGCCGCCCTGGCCGCCGGCTCAGCCGCCCCGGTCGCCCAGCTCGGCCGCCCGCGCCCGCGCCCGCGCCCAGCTCGGCCGCCCTGCCCAGGGCCGGTTCAACCGCCCTAGGGCCGGTTCAACCGCCCCCCCCTGTTTTTTTTATTTTTTTTATTTTTTATTTTTTATTTTATTTACTTTCTGTGATCATAGTTATTTTATTTTAGGTAGGCTAATCATTGTTAATGTTATTGAAATATGAAGCTTAATTTAGAATTCCGTTACGCTAATTGATTCATGTAATTAATTGTTTATCTCATTCAATGTTGATCAACTAAAAATGATTAGGTTTCCATTAGTGCATATAACAGAATTCTTTTGTTAAGAACCAATTGTAACTAATCATTAGTGCATAAGCTTTAATCCCCTGCGAGACCCTTTCCCGTTTCTTTCTAACCTTAATGAATGCGACATCGAATGTCATACTTGATGCATATTCGCTTTACTTGTTCCCTTGTATGGTGTACTGTTCTTTTGAATTAAATATGTGGATGTATGTATGTTTGCGCTCGCATAGAGAACGATCTGGTCGAAGAGCCCGAGGAATTCGCAGGAGAAGCCCCTGAGCAGCAGTCGGTTGGTGGAGGCAAGTGTCCTTTGACCTATCTCTGTCCTATTCATTCTTTAATTCACCTCCCGCATTACACATTTATACCTAAGGATTGACTAGCTTTTGTTATCTATGTCCTTGTTTACCTATTTGGGTCGGATTATTACTGCTTAGTTTGATGCTATTGCTCAACTCTAATCAATGAACATGATGTGATTATCTATGATACGCTGTTTTCCCTTCTTATTTATGATTATATTTGCGACCTTCAAGGGGACTCGAGCGGTTTCTCGAGTGCCTCTCCGTAAGGACCTGTTCAATGGATGACCGCCCGGGAAAACAGTGCAACCATGAGGGTGGAATGGGACGCCCTTAGCTGAATAATTGGAGGAACCGGGGTGTAGTTCGCTTAGCCGTTGTGCCGTCAATGGGGCTCGGTGTATGCGGCTCGCTCTGCCAAGGTTGATTTGTCCCTTGGGGAGGAGTGCGGTACATTTAGGAAACCTAACGGGCGGCTACAGCCTCGGGGAATCTTTGTAAAGGCTACGTAGTGATGCCCTGCTGGACCACCTAGGTAGTGGTCAATGGGGAGTCGCTCTCTCCGGGCAGAAAGGGAATCACGGCTTGTGGGTAAAGTGCACAACCTCTGCAGAGTGTTATGAAACTGATATATCAGCCGTGCTCGCGGTTATGAGCGGCCAAGGGAGCTCCAGAGATTAGTGATACTTGATCAGTGATACTTTGGTACAGGTGGCAATGAGATTGATGGTTCTGATTATGATTATGGTATTGGTAAGTGGTATTCTTTCCGTTTGGAAAGGATACATTGGGCTAATAACTTGGGTTAATGTTAAAACCTGGCTTTCTACTAGTAAGTAATAACCTGACCAATTAAAAGCAACTGCTTGACTTATCCCCACATAAAGCTAGTCCACTACAACCAAACAGGATGCTTGCTGAGTATGTTGATGTGTACTCACCCTTGCTCTACACACCAAATCCCCCCCAGGTTGTCAGCATTGCAACCACTGCTCAGGCGAAGATGAAGCTGTGGAAGGAGACTTCCAGGAGTTCCAGGACTACGACGAGTTCTAGGCGTGGGTTAGCGGCAACCCCCAGTCGGCTGCCTGTGAAGGCCGCGTTATCTACGTTTCTTTTCCGCACTTTGATTTATTGTAAGAACTATATGGACGTCTCAGACGTATGATGTAATCGACTATTATTTCCCCTTTTAATACTATTTGAGCACTGTGTGATGATGTCCATGTTATGTAACTGCTGTGTACGTGAATAACTGATCCTAGCACGTACATGGTTCGCATTCGGTTTGCCTTCTAAAACCGGGTGTGACAGTTGAGCATACTTCCGTTTGTACTAGATGTAGAGACATTAATGTTGATGCTATCCATGATCACCTAGCTTTAATTAAGAAACAAAATGATCACATAGCTCAACTTAATGCTAAAATTAATGAGCATGACTTAGAAAATGAAAAATTTAAATTTGCTAGAAGCATGCTCTATAGTGGGAGACGCCCTGACATCAAGGATGACATTGGCTTCCAAAAGGGAGACAATGTCAAACTTAATGCCCCTCCTAAAAGATTGTCTAATTTTGTTAAGGGCAAGGCTCCCATGCCTCAGGATAACGAGGGTTACATTTTATACCCTGCCGGTTATCCCGAGAGCAAAATTAGGAGAATTCACTCTAGGAAGTCTCACTCGGACCCTAATCATGCTTTTATGTATAAGGGTGAGACATCTAGCTCTAGGCAATCAACCTGTGCTAAATTGCCAAAGAAGAAAACTCCTAGTGCATCAAATGATCATGACATTTCATTTAAAACTTTTGATGCATCATATGTTTTGACTAACAAATCCAGCAAGGTAGTTGCCAAGTTTGTTGGGGGCAAACACAAGGGATCAAAGACTTGTGTTTGGGTACCCAAAGTTCTTGTATCTAATGCCAAAGGACCCAAAACCGTTTGGGTACCTAAAACCAAGAACTAAACTTGTTTTGTAGGTTTATGCATCCGGGGGCTCAAGTTGGATCATCGATAGCGGGTGCACAAACCACATGACTGGGGAGAAGAAGATGTTCTCCTCCTACGAGAAAAACCAAGATCCCCAACGAGCTATCACATTCGAGGATGGAAATCAAGGTTTGGTCAAAGGATTGGGTAAAATTGCTATATCACTTGACCATTCCATTTCCAATGTTTTTCTTGTAGATTCTTTAGATTACAACTTGCTATCAGTTTCTCAATTATGCAAAATGGGCTACAACTGTCTTTTTACAGATGTAGGTGTTACTGTCTTTAGAAGAAGTGATGATTGAATAGCATTTAAGGGAGTGTTAGAGGGTCAGCTATACTTAGTAGATTTTGATAGAGTTGAACTCAACACTTGCTTAGTTGCTAAGACTAACATGGGCTGGCTCTGGCATCGACGACTAGCACATGTTGGAATGAAGAATCTCCACAAACTTCTAAAGGGAGAACACATTTTGGGACTAACAAATGTTCATTTTGAGAAAGACAGGATTTGTAGCGCATGTCAGGCAGGAAAGCAAGTTGGAGTTCATCATCCATATAAGAACATCATGACGACTGACATGCCACTCGAGCTCCTTCACATGGACCTATTCGGCCCGATAGCTTACATAAGCATCGGCGGGAGTAAGTATTGTCTAGTTATTGTGGATGATTATTCTCGCTTTACTTGGGTGTTCTTTTTGCCGGAAAAATCTCATACCCAAGAGACCTTAAAGAGATTCTTGAGACAGGCTCAAAACGAGTTCGGCTTAAGGATCAAGAAAATTAGAAGCGACAATGGGACGGAGTTCAAGAACTCACAAATCGAAGGCTTCCTTGAGGAGGAGGGCATCAAGCATGAGTTCTCCTCTCCCTACACGCCACAACAAAATGGTGTAGTGGAAAGGAAGAATAGAACTCTATTGGACATGGCAAGAACCATGCTTGATGAGTACAAGACTTCAGATCGGTTTTGGGCCGAGGCGGTCAACACCGCCTGCTATGCCATCAACTGGTTGTATCTACACCGAATCCTCAAGAAGACATCATACGAACTCCTAACCGGTAAAAAGCCCAATATTTCGTATTTTAGAGTCTTTGGTAGCAAATGCTTTATTCTTGTTAAAAGAGATAGAAAATCTAAATTTGCTCCTAAGACTGTAGAAGGCTTTTTACTAGGATATGATTCAAACACAAGGGCATATAGAGTCTTTAACAAGTCCTCAGGACTAGTTAAAGTTTCTTGTGACGTTGTGTTTGATGAGACTAACGGCTCTCAAGTAGAGCAAATTGATCTTGATGAGATAGGTGATGAAGAGGCTCCGTGCATCGCACTAAGGAACATGTCCATTGGGGATGTGTGTCCTAAGGAATCCGAAGAGCCTCCAAATGCATAAGATCAACCATCCTCCTCCACGCAAGCATCTCCACCAACTCAAAATGAGGATGAGGCTCAAGTTGATGAAGGAGAATATAAAAAAGATGAGCCACCTCAAGATGACGACAATGATCAAGGGGGAGATGCAATTAGTCAAGACAAGGAGAATGAAGAACCAAGACCGCCACACCCAAGAGTCCACCAAGCAATCCAACGAGATCACCCTGTCGACACCATCCTCCGCGACATTCATAAGGGGGTAACCACTAGATCTCGTGTTGCACATTTTTGTGAGCATTACTCTTTTGTTTCCTCTATTGAGCCACACAGGGTAGAGGAAGCACTACAAGATTCGGATTGGGTGGTGGCGATGCAAGAGGAGCTCAACAACTTCACTAGGAACGAGGTATGGCATTTGGTTCCACGTCCTAATCAAAATGTTGTAGGAACCAAGTGGGTGTTCCGCAACAAGCAAGATGAGCATGATGTGGTGACAAGGAACAAAGCCCAACTTGTGGCCAAGGGATACTCACAAGTCGAAGGTTTGGATTTCAGTGAAACCTATGCACCCATAGCTAGGCTTGAATCAATTCACATATTACTTGCCTATGCTACTTACCATGGCTTTAAGCTTTATCAAATGGACGTGAAAAGTGCCTTCCTCAATGGACCAATCAAGGAAGAGGTCTATGTTGAGCAACCTCGCGGCTTTGAAGATAGTAAGTACCCTAACTATGTATATAAACTCTCTAAGGCGCTTTATGGACTCAAGCAAGCCCCAAGAGCATGGTATGAATGCCTAAGAGATTTTCTTATCACTAATGGCTTCAAAGTCGGAAAGGCCGATCCTACTTTATTTACTAAAACTCTTGACAATGATTTGTTTGTATGCCAAATTTATGTTGATGCCATTATATTTGGGTCTACTAACGAATCTACGTGTGAAGAATTTAGTAGGATCATGACGCAAAAATTCGAGATGTCGATGATGGGGGAGTTGAAGTACTTCTTGGGATTTCAAGTGAAGCAACTCCAAGAAGGCTCCTTCATTAGCCAAACAAAGTATATTCAAGACATTCTAAACAAGTTTGGGATGAAGGATGCCAAGCCCATCAAGACACCCATGGGAACCAATGGGCATCTCGACCTCGACACGGGAGGTAAATCCGTCGATCAAAAGGTATACCGGTCGATGATAGGCTCTTTACTCTACTTATGTGCATCTCGACCGGATATTATTCTTTCCGTATGCATGTGTGCAAGATTCCAAGCCGACCCTAAGGAAGCTCACCTTACGGCCGTAAAACGAATCTTGAGATATTTAGTTCATACTCCTAAGTTTGGGCTTTGGTACCCTCGGGGATCCACATTTGATTTAATTGGTTATTCGGATGCCGATTGGGCGGGGTGTAAAATTAATAGAAAGAGCACATCGGGGACTTGCCAGTTCTTGGGAAGGTCTCTGGTGCCTTGGGCTTCAAAGAAGCAAAATTCAGTAGCTCTTTCTACCGCCGAAGCCGAGTATATTGCCGCAGACCATTGTTGCGCGCAATTACTTTGGATGAGGCAAACCCTTAGGGACTATGGTTACAAATTAACCAAAGTTCCTCTTCTATGTGATAATGAGAGTGCAATCCATATGGCGGATAATCCCGTTGAGCATAGCCGCACTAAACACATAGCCATTCGGTATCATTTCTTAAGGGATCACCAACAAAAGGGAGATATCGAGATTGCATATATTAACACTAAGGAACAATTAGCCGACATCTTTACCAAGCCACTAGATGAACAAACTTTTAACAAACTTAGGCATGAGCTAAATATTCTTGATTCTTGGAATTTCTTTTGATGTTTTGCACACATAGCTCACTAATATACCTTTGATCATATCTCTTTTATATGCTATGACTAATGTGTTTTCAAGTGTATTTCAAACCAAGTCATAGATTGAAAGGGAATTGGAGTCTTCGGCGAAGACAAAGGCTTCCACTCCACTCCATCAAATTACTCATCCTTCACCGTCGCTCCGAGCAACTCTCCAACTTTGATATAATCTTCACTCATATGTTATTTACCATAGGGAGAGAAAGTAACGAGGGCTTATATTTCACTCAAGTATCTGTTTTTGGCGATTCATGCCAAAGGGGGAGAAAGTATTAGCCCAAAGCAAAAGGACCGCACCACCACTCTTTTTAAAAAAATGATGACTTCTTCAATTGATATCTTATTATATACAAAGGGGGAGAAAGTAGCACCTTCAAAAATTGGTATCTTAAAACCCTCTTGAACACTAAGAGGAGGAATTTATTGAGGGGGAGTTTTGTTTAGTCAAAGGAAAAGCATTTGAAACAGGGGGAGAAAATTTCAAATCTTGAAAATACTTCTCAAAATCTTATTCATTTAACCTTTGACTATTTGCAAAAGGACTTTGAAAAGAATTTACAAAAGAATTTGCAAAAACAAAACATGTGGTGCAAGCGTGATCCAAAATATTAAAAATAAAGAAACAATCCATGCATATCTCATGAGAATTTATTAGGTTCAATTCTTAGTAACCTTTGCACTCACAATTATGCAAACTAGTTCAATTATGCACTTCTATATTTGCTTTGGTTTGTGTTGGCATCAATCACCAAAAAGGGGGAGATTGAAAGGGAATTAGGCTTACACCTATTTCCTAATTGATTTTGGTGGTTGAATTGCCCAACACAAATAATTGGACTAACTAGTTTGCTCTAGATTATATGTTCTACAGGTGCCAAAGGTTCATCTACAACTATACTAAATCGATTGACCGGAATACCGTAGATTATTCCGGACAGGAGAAGCTTTTTGGAAAATCAGGCCAAGCGCGGACCGTCCGGGCCTTCGCGGCGGACCGTCCGCGACACCTAAATGACCTGCGGACGAAACCAATGCAAAAACACATGTCTCTACTGCGGACCGTCTGATGGAAGAGCAAGCACCGTCCGAGACCACGCGCGGACCGTCCGGGCTCAGGCGCGGACCGTCCGGTAGGTGAGGAACCGAAAAAACCCGAAGGTGACGGGTTTGGCCAAATGAATTATAGCGTCCTCGCGGACCGTCCGGGGTGCACGACCGGACCATCCGCGACTGGCTTTATCTGACATCTAACGACGCATTAAATGCAATATAGCCGTTGCCGTTACTGCTGACCGTTGCGTTTTCAGCCGTTGATCTGCAGGGGCGGACCGTCCGGTCCAGGCAGGCGGACCGTCCGCGGTTGGCAGAATGGAGCAACGGCTAGGAAGTGGTTGGTGGCTATAAATACAATCCCAACCACCTCCATTCACTTCACCCAAGCATTCCAACCTTCAACATTCAATACAAGAGCTAGCAATCCATTTCAGGACACAATCAAAGCCTCCAATCTCTCCAAGTTCCACAATTAAGACAAGTGATCATTAGTGATTAGTGACTTGAGAGAGAGAGTGATCCGTGTGTTATTTGTCGCTCTTGTCGCTTGGCTTTTGCAATCGTGCTTTCTTCCTTCCCATTCTTATTCTCAAGGCACTTGTAATCAAAGCAAGAGACACTAAGTTTGTAGTGGTCCTTGTGGGGTCTAAGTGACCCGTTTGATTAAGGAGAAAGCTCACTCGGTCCGAGGGACCGTTTGAGAGAGGGAAAGGGTTGAAAGAGACCCGGTCTTTGTGACCACCTCAACGGGGAGTAGGTTTGCGAGAACCGAACCTCGGTAAAACAAATCTGTGTGTCACACTCTTTATTCGCTTACGATTTGTTTTGCGCCCTCTCTCTCGGACTCGTTTTTATTTCTAACGCTAACCCGGCTTGTAGTTGTGATTAAGTTTGTAAATTTCAGATTCGCCCTATTCACCCCCCTCTAGGCGACTTTCACTCCCGCATGTGTCTTATTCCTTGCATGCACAGTTTGTTTCCATTTATATGCACGAGAAATTAGGAAGCTTATCCATTAACGGTGCATGCATGGAAACAAAAAAATCTGATTTAAATGCTTTATTTTCTCCATAAATATAGGATCTCTCCAACAACAATGCAACTTGGCTCGTTGGAAACAATTTATGGCATATACTCATACTAATTATGCTACACAATGTAGATATTTATGCATTGTGATACACCGCGTAAAAAATCTGTTTTCTACTGCATGCCTACAAATTTAGGATGACAAGAATGCGCGTTGGAAGAAAATTGATTAGCATGCATGGAAACAAAAAATTTGATTTAAATGCTTTATTTCGTCTATAAAAGTAGGATCTCTACAACAACCATATAGCTAGGATCGTTGCAACCAGTTTATGACATATACTGATACTAATTATGCTACATGGTATAGATATTTATGCAGTGTGGCACACCGAGTAAAAAATCTGTTTCCTGCTGCATGCACACAAATTTAGGATGACAAAAATGTGCGTTGAAAGGAAATTGATTGACATGCATGGAAACAAAAAAAATCTGATTTAAATGCTTAGTATCTTTCATAAATATAGGATCTCTTCAACAGCCATACATTTAGGCTCGTTAGAACCAGTTTATGATATATACTAAGACTAATTATAGTACACAGTGAAGGTATTTATGCACTGTGGTACACTGTGTACAAAATCTGTTTTCTGTTGCATGCACACAAAATTAAGATGGCAAGAATGTGAGTTGAAAGGAAATGACTTGGCATGCATGGAAACAAAAATCTGATTTTCAGCACTATATTTCATCCATAAAAATAGGATCTCTCCAACGCCATATAATTAGGCTCGTTAGAACTAATTTATGATATATACTGATACTAATTATGCTACATATGGAAGTTATTTATGCATTGCGGCACGCTACGTAAAAACAACAAACATTTACATAAAATATGAATAGAAATATCATAAACATACAAAAGGTGGAAGAAGAGTCATGAATTGACAACGTATCATAAAAATTATTGACGTTGGCATAAATATGTATACAAAATCACATAAAAACTGGGTCGTCGATCCACCACCGCTCGCACCTAGGGAAGTCTGTCATCGTCACTTGCGCCTAGGGAAGGTCAGCGTCGTCGCTGGAGGTGGGACGCTAGTGGGCACCACTCCGGGGCACGTGCCACCGAGGAGCCTACGTCGAGCGCGTGCCTCTAGGATCCACCGCTGCGTCTATTGACGTTGGCATAAATATGTATACAAAATCACATAAAAACTAGGCCGCGATCCACCACCGCTCGCGCCTAGGGAAGTCTGTCATCGTCGCTTGCGCCTAGGGAAGGTCAGCGTCGTCGCCAGAGGTGGGACGCTAGTGGGCGCCACTCCAGGGCACGTGCCACCGAGGAGCCTACGTAGCGCGCGTGGCTCTAGGATCCGCTGCTGCGTCTATTGACGTTGGCATAAATATGTATACAAAATCACATAAAAACTGGGCCGTCGATCCACCACCGCTCGCGCCTAGGGAAGTCTGTCATCGTCGCTTGCGCCTAGGGAAGGTCAGCGTCGTCGCCGGAGGTGGGACGCTAGTGGGCGCCACTCCGGGGCACGTGCCACCGAGGAGCCTACGTCGTGCGCGTGCCTCTAGGATCCGCCGCTGCGTCTATTGACGTTGGCATAAATATGTATACAAAATCAAATAAAAACTGGGTCGTCGATCCACCACCGCTCGCGTCTAGGGAAGTCTGTCATCGTCGCTTGCGCCTAGGGAAGGTCAGCATCGTCGCCGGAGGTGGGACGCTAGTGGGCGCCACTCCAGGGCACGTGCCACCGAGGAGCCTACGTCGCGCGCGTGCCTCTAGGATCCGCCGCTGTGTCTATTGACGTTGGCATAAATATGTATACAAAATCACATAAAAACTGGGTCGTCGATCCACCACCGCTCGCACCTAGGGAAGTCTGTCATCGTCACTTGCGCCTAGGGAAGGTCAGCGTCGTCGCTGGAGGTGGGACGCTAGTGGGCGCCACTCCGGGGCACGTGCCACCGAGGAGCCTACGTCGCGCGCGTGCCTCTAGGATCCGCCGCTGCGTCTATTGACGTTGGCATAAATATGTATACAAAATCACATAAAAACTGGGCCGTCGATCCACCACCGCCTACGCCTAGGGAAGTCTGTCATCGTCGCTGCGCCTAGGGAAGGTCAGCGTCGTCGCCGGAGGTGGGACGCTAGTGGGCGCCACTCCAGGGCATGTGCCACCGAGGAGCCTACGTCGCGCGCGTGCCTCTAGGATCAATCGCTGCGTCTATTGACGCTGGCATAAATATGTATTCAAAATCACATAAAAACTGGGCCATCGATCCACCACCGCTCGCGCATAGGGAAGTCTGTCATCGTCGCTTGCGCCTAGGGAAGGTCAGCGTCGTCGCCGGAGGTGGGACGCTAGTGGGCGCCACTCCGGGGCACGTGACACCGAGGAGCCTACGTCGCGCGCGTGCCTCTAGGATCCGCCGCTGCGTCTATTGACGTTGGCATAAATATGTATACAAAATCACATAAAAACTGGGCCGTCGATCCACCACCGCTCGCGCCTAGGGAAGTCTGTCATCGTCGCTTGCGCCTAGGGAAGGCCAGCGTCGTCGCCGGAGGTGGGACGCTAGTGGGCGCCACTCCAGGGCACGTGCCACCGAGGAGCCTACATCGCGCGCGTGCCTCTAGGATCCGCCGCTGCGTCTATTGACGTTGGCATAAATATGTATACAAAATCACATAAAAACTGGGCCGTCGATCCACCACCGCTCGCGCCTAGGGAAGTCTGTCATCGTCGCTTGCGCCTAGGGAAGGTCAGCGTCGTCGCCGGAGGTGGGACGCTAGTGGGCGCCACTCCGGGGCACGTGCCACCGAGGAGCCTACGTCGTGCGCGTGCCTCTAGGATCCGCCGCTGCGTCTATTGACGTTGGCATAAATATGTATACAAAATCACATAAAAACTGGGTCGTCGATCCACCACCGCTCGCGCCTAGGGAAGTCTGTCATCGTCGCTTGCGCCTAGGGAAGGTCAGCATCGTCGTCGGAGGTGGGACGCTAGTGGGCGCCACTCCAGGGCACGTGCCACCGAGGAGCCTACGTCGCGCGCGTGCCTCTAGGATCCGCCGCTGTGTCTATTGACGTTGGCATAAATATGTATACAAAATCACATAAAAACTGGGTCGTCGATCCACCACCGCTCGCACCTAGGGAAGTCTGTCATCGTCACTTGCGCCTAGGGAAGGTCAGCGTCGTCGCTGGAGGTGGGACGCTAGTGGGCGCCACTCCGGGGCACGTGCCACCGAGGAGCCTACGTCGCGCGCGTGCCTCTAGGATCCGCCGCTGCGTCTATTGACGTTGGCATAAATATGTATACAAAATCACATAAAAACTGGGCCGTCGATCCACCACCGCCTACGCCTAGGGAAGTCTGTCATCGTCGCTGCGCCTAGGGAAGGTCAGCGTCGTCGCCGGAGGTGGGACGCTAGTGGGCGCCACTCTAGGGCATGTGCCACCGAGGAGCCTACGTCGCGCGCGTGCCTCTAGGATCCATCGCTGCGTCTATTGACGCTGGCATAAATATGTATTCAAAATCACATAAAAACTGGGCCATCGATCCACCACCGCTCGCGCATAGGGAAGTCTGTCATCGTCGCTTGCGCCTAGGGAAGGTCAGCGTCGTCGCCGGAGGTGGGACGCTAGTGGGCGCCACTCTGGGGCACGTGACACCGAGGAGCCTACGTCACGCGCGTGCCTCTAGGATCCGCCGCTGCGTCTATTGACGTTGGCATAAATATGTATACAAAATCACATAAAAACTGGGCCGTCGATCCACCACCGCTCGCGCCTAGGGAAGTCTGTCATCGTCGCTTGCGCCTAGGGAAGGCCAGCGTCGTCACCGGAGGTGGGACGCTAGTGGGCGCCACTCCAGGGCACGTGCCACCGAGGAGCCTACATCGCGCGCGTGCCTCTAGGATCCGCCGCTGCGTCTATTGACGTTGGCATAAATATGTATACAAAATCACATAAAAACTGGGCCGTCGATCCACCACCGCTCGCGCCTAGGGAAGTTTGTCATCGTCGCTTGCGCCTAGGGAAGGTCAGCGTCGTCGCCGGAGGTGGGACGCTAGTGGGCGCCACTCCGGGGCACGTGCCACCGAGGAGCCTACGTCGCGCGCGTGCCTCTAGGATCCGCCGCTGCGTCTATTGATGTTGGCATAAATATGTATACAAAATCACATAAAAACTGGGCCGTCGATCCACCACCGCCTACGCCTAGGGAAGTCTGTCATCGTCGCTGCGCCTAGGGAAGGTCAGCGTCGTCGCCGGAGGTGGGACGCTAGTGGGCGCCACTCCAGGGCATGTGCCACCGAGGAGCCTACGTCGCACGCGTGCCTCTAGGATCCATCGCTGTGTCTATTGATGCTGGCATAAATATGTATTCAAAATCACATAAAAACTGGGCCATCGATCCACCACCGCTCGCGCATAGGGAAGTCTGTCATCGTCGCTTGCGCCTAGGGAAGGTCAGCGTCGTCGCCGGAGGTGGGACGCTAGTGGGCGCCACTCCGGGGCACGTGACACCGAGGAGCCTACGTCGCGCGCGTGCCTCTAGGATCCGCCGCTGCGTCTATTGACGTTGGCATAAATATGTATACAAAATCACATAAAAACTGGGCCGTCGATCCACCACCGCTCGCGCCTAGGGAAGTCTGTCATCGTCGCTTGCGCCTAGGGAAGGCCAGCGTCGTCGCCGGAGGTGGGACGCTAGTGGGCGCCACTCCAGGGCACGTGCCACCGAGGAGCCTACATCGCGCGCGTGCCTCTAGGATCCGCCGCTGCGTCTATTGACGTTGGCATAAATATGTATACAAAATCACATAAAAACTGGGCCGTCGATCCACCACCGCTCGCGCCTAGGGAAGTCTGTCATCGTCGCTTGCGCCTAGGGAAGGTCAGCGTCGTCGCCGGAGGTGGGACGCTAGTGGGCGCCACTCCGGGGCACGTGCCACCGAGGAGCCTACGTAGCGCGCGTGCCTCTAGGATCCACCGCTACGTCTATTGACGTTGGCATAAATATGTATATAAAATCACATAAAAACTGGGTCGTCGATCCACCACCGCTCGCGCCTAGGGAAGTCTGTCATCGTCGCTTGCGCCTAGGGAAGGTCAGCGTCGTCGCCGGAGGTGGGACGCTAGTGGGCGCCACTCCAGGGCACGTGCCACCGAGGAGCCTACGTCGCGCGCGTGCCTCTAGGATCTGCAGCTGCGTCTATTGATGTTGGCATAAATATGTATACAAAATCACATAAAAACTGGGCCGTCGATCCACCACCGCTCGCGCCTAGGGAAGTCTGTCATCGTCGCTTGCGCCTAGGGAAGGTCAGCGTCGTCGCCGGAGGTGGGACGCTAGTGGGCGCCACTCCGGGGCACGTGCCACCGAGGAGCCTACGTCGCGCGCATGCCTCTAGGATCCGCCGCTGCGTCTATTGACGTTGGCATAAATATGTATACAAAATCACATAAAAACTGGGTCGTCGATCCACCACCGCTCGCGCCTAGGGAAGTCTGTCATCGTCGCTTGTGCCTAGGGGAGGTCAGCGTCGTCGCCGGAGGTGGGACGCTAGTGGGCGCCACTCCAGGGCACGCGCCACCGAGGAACCTACGTCGCGCGCGTGCCTCTAGGATCCGCCGCTGCGTCTATTGACGTTGACATAAATATGTATACAAAATCACATAAAAACTGGGCCGTCGATCCACCACCGCTCACGCCTAGGGAAGTCTGTCATCGTCGCTTGCGCCTAGGGAAGGTCAGCGTCGTTGCCGGAGGTGGGACGCTAGTGGGCGCCACTTCGGGGCACGTGCCACCGAGGAGCCTACGTCGCGCGCGTGCCTCTAGGATCCGCCGATGCGTCTATTGACGTTGGCATAAATATGTATACAAAATCACATAAAAACTGGGCCGTCGATCCACCACCGCTCGCGCCTAGGGAAGTCTGTCATCGTCGCTGTGCCTAGGGAAGGTCAGCGTCGTCGCCGGAGGTGGGACGCTAGTGGGCGCCACTCCAGCGCATGTGCCACCGAGGAGCCTACGTCGCGCGCGTGCCTCTAGGATCCGTCGCTGCGTCTATTGACGCTGGCATAAATATGTATACAAAATCACATAAAAACTTGGCCATCGATCCACCACCGCTCGCACATAGGGAAGTCTGTCATCGTCGCTTGCGCCTAGGGAAGGTCAGCGTCGTCGCCGGAGGTGGGACGCTAGTGGGCGCCACTCCGGGGCACGTGCCACCAAGGAGCCTACGTCGCGCGCGTGCCTCGAGGATCCGTCGCTGCGTCTATTGACGTTGGCATAAATATGTATACAAAATCACATAAAAACTGGGCTGTCGATCCACCACCGCTCACGCCTAGGGAAGTCTGTCATCGTCGCTTGCGCCTAGGGAAGGTCAGCGTCGTCGCCGGAGGTGGGACGCTAGTGGGCGCCACTCCAGGGCACGTGCCACCGAGGAGCCTACGACGCGCGCGTGCCTCTAGGATCCGCCGCTGCGTCTATTGACGTTGGCATAAATATGTATACAAAATCACATAAAAACTGGTCCATCGATCCATCACCGCTCGCGCCTAGGGAAGTCTGTCATCGTCGCTTGCGCCTAGGGAAGGTCAGCGTCGTCGCCGGAGGTGGGACGCTAGTGGGCGCCACTCCAGGGCACGTGCCACCGAGGAGCCTACGTCGCGCGCGTGCCTCTAGGATCCGCCGCTGCGTCTATTGACGTTGGCATAAATATGTATACAAAATCACATAAAAACTGGGCCGTCGATCCACCACCGCTCGCGCCTAGGGAAGTCTGTCATCGTCGCTTGCGCCTAGGGAAGGTCAGCGTCGTCGCCGGAGGTGGGACGCTAGTGGGCGCCACTCCGGGGCACGTGCCACCGAGGAGCCTACGTAGCGCGCGTGCCTCTAGGATCCGCCGCTGCGTCTATTGATGTTGGCATAAATATGTATATAAAATCACATAAAAACTGGGTCGTCGATCCACCACCGCTCGCGCCTAGGGAAGTCTGTCATCGTCGCTTGCGCCTAGGGAAGGTCAGCGTCGTCGCCGGAGGTGGGACGCTAGTGGGCGCCACTCCAGGGCACGTGCCACCGAGGAGCCTACGTCGCGCGCGTGCCTCTAGGATCTGCCGCTGCGTCTATTGACGTTGGCATAAATATGTATACAAAATCACATAAAAACTGGGCCGTCGATCCACCACCGCTCGCGCCTAGGGAATTCTGTCATCGTCGCTTGCGCCTAGAGAAGGTCAGCGTCGTCGCCGGAGGTGGGACGCTAGTGGGCGCCACTCCGGGGCACGTGCCACCGAGGAGCCTACGTCGCGCGCGTGCCTCTAGGATCCGCCGCTGCGTCTATTGACGTTGGCATAAATATGTATACAAAATCACATAAAAACTGGGCCGTCGATCCACCACCGCTCGCGCCTGGGGAAGTCTGTCATCGTCGCTTGTGCCTAGGGAAGGTCAGCGTCATCGCCGGAGGTGGGACGCTAGTGGGCGCCACTCCAAGGCACGTGCCACCGAGGAGCCTACGTCGCGCGCGTGCCTCTAGGATCCGCCGCTGCGTCTATTGACGTTGACATAAATATGTATGCAAAATCACATAAAAACTGGGCCGTCGATCCACCACCGCTCGCGCCTAGGGAAGTCTGTCATCGTCGCTTGCGCCTAGGGAAGGTCAGCCTCGTCGCCGGAGGTGGGACGCTAGTGGGTGCCACTCCGGGGCACGTGCCACCGAGGAGCCTACGTCGCGCGCGTGCCTCTAGGATCCGACGCTGCGTCTATTGACGTTGGCATAAATATGTATACAAAATCACATAAAAACTGGGCCGTCGATCCACCACCGCTCGCGCCTAGGGAAGTCTGTCATCGTCGCTGCGCCTAGGAAAGGTCAGCGTCGTCGCCAGAGGTGGGACGCTAGTGGGCGCCACTCCAGGGCATGTGCCACCGAGGAGCCTATGTCACGCGCGTGCCTCTAGGATCTGTCACTACCTCTATTGACGCTGGCATAAATATGTATACAAAATCACATAAAAACTGGGCCATCGATCCACCACCGCTCGCGCATAGGGAAGTCTGCCATCGTTGCTTGCGCCTAGGGAAGGTCAGCGTCATCGCCGGAGGTGGGACGCTAGTGGGCGCCACTCCGGGGCACGTGCCACCGAGGAGCCTACGTCGCGCGCGTGCCTCTAGGATCCGCCGCTGCGTCTATTGATGTTGGCATAAATATGTATACAAAATCACATAAAAACTGGGCCGTCGATCCACCACCGCTCGCGCCTAGGGAAGTCTGTCATCGTCGCTTGCACCTAGGGAAGGTCAGCGTCGTCGCCGGAGGTGGGACGCTAGTGGGCGCCACTCCGGGGCACGTGCCACCGAGGAGCCTACGTCGCGCGCGTGCCTCTAGGATCCACCGCTACGTCTATTGACGTTGGCATAAATATGTATACAAAATCACATAAAAACTGGGCCGTCGATCCACCACCGCTCGCGCCTAGGGAAGTCTGTCATCGTCGCTTGCGCCTAGGGAAGGTCAGCGTCGTCGCCGGAGGTGGGACGCTAGTGGGCGCCACTCCGGGGCACGTGCCACCGAGGAGCCTACGTCGCGCGCGTGCCTCTAGGATCCGCCGCTGCGTCTATTGACGTTGGCATAAATATGTATACAAAATCACATAAAAACTGGGTCGTCGATCCACCACCACTCGCGCCTAGGGAAGTCTGTCATCGTCGCTTGCGCCTAGGGGAGGTCAGCGTCGTCGCCGGAGGTGGGACGCTAGTGGGCGCCACTCCAGGGCACGCGCCACCGAGGAGCCTACGTCGCGCGCGTGCCTCTAGGATCCGCCGCTGCGTCTATTGACGTTGACATAAATATGTATACAAAATCACATAAAAACTGGGCCGTCGATCCACCACCGCTCACGCCTAGGGAAGTCTGTCATCGTCGCTTGCGCCTAGGGAAGGTCAGCGTCGTCGCCGGAGGTGGGACGCTAGTGGGCGCCACTCCGGGGCACGTGCCACCGAGGAGCCTACGTCGCGCGCGTGCCTCTAGGATCCGCCGCTGCGTCTATTGACGTTGGCATAAATATGTATACAAAATCACATAAAAACTGGGCCGTCGATCCACCACCGCTCGCGCCTAGGGAAGTCTGTCATCGTCGCTGTGCCTAGGGAAGGTCAGCGTCGTCGCCGGAGGTGGGACGCTAGTGGGCGCCACTCCAGGGCATGTGCCACCGAGGAGCCTACGTCGCGCGCGTGCCTCTAGGATCCGTCGCTGCGTCTATTGACGCTGGCATAAATATGTATACAAAATCACATAAAAACTTGGCCATCGATCCACCACCGCTCGCGCATAGGTAAGTCTGTCATCGTCGCTTGCGCCTAGGGAAGGTAAGCGTCGTCGCCGGAGGTGGGACGCTAGTGGGCGCCACTGTGGGGCACGTGCCACCGAGGAGCCTACGTCGCGCGCGTGCCTCTAGGATTCGCCGCTGCGTCTATTGACGTTGGCATAAATATGTATACAAAATCACATAAAAACTGGGCTGTCGATCCACCACCGCTCACGCCTAGGGAAGTCTGTCATCGTCGCTTGCGCCTAGGGAAGGTCAGCGTCGTCGTCGGAGGTGGGACGCTAGTGGGCGCCACTCCAGGGCACGTGCCACCGAGGAGCCTACGTCGCGCGCGTGCCTCTAGGATCCGCCGCTGCGTCTATTGACGTTGGCATAAATATGTATACAAAATCACATAAAAACTGGGCCGTCGATCCACCACCGCTCGCGCCTAGGGAAGTCTGTCATCGTCGCTTGCGCCTAGGGAAGGTCAGCGTCGTCGCTGGAGGTGGGACGCTAGTGGGCGCCACTCCAGGGCACGTGCCACCGAGGAGCCTACGTCGCGCGCGTGCCTCTAGGATCCGCCGCTGTGTCTATTCACATTGGCATAAATATGTATACAAAATCACATAAAAACTGGGCCGTCGATCCACCACCGCTCGCGCCTAGGGAAGTCTGTCATCGTCGCTTGCGCCTAGGGAAGGTCAGCGTTGTCGCCGGAGGTGGGACGCTAGTGGGCGCCACTCCGGGGCACGTGCCACCGAGGAGCCTACGTAGCGCGCGTGCCTCTAGGATCCGCCACTGCGTCTATTGACGTTGGCATAAATATGTATATAAAATCACATAAAAACTGGGTCGTCGATCCACCACCGCTCGCGCCTAGGGAAGTCTGTCATCGTCGCTTGCGCCTAGGGAAGGTCAGCGTCGTCGCCGGAGGTGGGACGCTAGTGGGCGCCACTCCGGGGCACGTGCCACCGAGGAGCCTACGTCGCGCGCGTGCCTCTAGGATCTGCCGCTGCGTCTATTGACGTTGGCATAAATATGTATACAAAATCACATAAAAACTGGGCCGTCGATCCACCACCGCTCGCGCCTAGGGAAGTCTGTCATCGTCGCTTGCGCCTAGAGAAGGTCAGCGTCGTCGCCGGAGGTGGGACGCTAGTGGGCGCCACTCCGGGGCACGTGCCGCCGAGGAGCCTACGTCGCGCGCGTGCCTCTAGGATCCGTCGCTGCGTCTATTGACGTTGGCATAAATATGTATACAAAATCACATAAAAACGGGGTCATCGATCCACCACCGCTCGCGCCTGGGGAAGTCTGTCATCGTCGCTTGCGCCTAGGGAAGGTCAGCGTCGTCGCCGGAGGTGGGACGCTAGTGGGCGCTGAAAGTCGCCTAGAGGGGGGGTGAATAGGGCGAAACTGAAAATCTCAAAAATAATCACAACTACAAGCCGGGTTAGCGTTAGAAATATAAACGAGTCCGCGAGAGAGGGTGCAAAACAAATCGCAAGCAAATGAAGAGTGTGACACGCGGATTTGTTTTACCGAGGTTCGGTTCTCGCAAACCTACTCCCCGTTGAGGAGGCCACAAGGGCCGGGTCTCTTTCAACCCTTCCCTCTCTCAAACGGTCCCTCGGACCGAGTGAGCTTTTCTTCTTCTCAATCAAACGGGAACAAAACTTCCCCGCAAGGGCCACCACACAATTGGTGCCTCTTGCCTTGGTTACAATTGAGTTTTGATCACAAGAACAAATGAGAAAGAAAGAAAGCGGTCCAAGCGCAAGAGCTCAAAAGAACACGACAAATCTCTCTCGCTAGTCACTAAAGGCTTGAGTGGAATTGGAGAGGATTTGATCTCTTTAGTGTGTCTAGAATTGAATGCCTAGCTCTTGTAAGTGGTTGGAAGTTGGAAAACTTGGATGCAATGAATGGTGGGGTGGTTGGGGTATTTATAGCCCCAACCACCAAACTTGACCGTTGGCTGGAGGTTTCTGTTCGATGGCGCACCGGACAGTCCGGTGCCCCTGCCACGTCATCAATGCCGTTGGATTCAGACCGTTGGAGCTTCTGACTTCTGGGCCCGCCTGGGTGTCCGGTGCACACCGGACAACAACTGTTCATTGTCCGGTGCGCCGGTATGGGCGTGCCTGACGTCTGCGCGCGCTGCGCGCGCATTAAATGCACCGCAGGTAGCCGTTGGCGCCGAAATAGCCGTTGCCCCGCTGGTACACCGGACATGTCCGGTGAATTATAGCGGAGCGGCTACCGCGCGAACCCGAGGCTGGCGAGTTCCGGAGGCCGCGTTCCTTGGAGCACCGGACACTGTCCGGTGTACATCGGTCAGTCCGGTGAATTATAGTGCGCCGGCTTCCGAGAATTCCCGAGGGCGAAGAGTTTGAGTTGGAGTCCTCTGGGCGCACCGGACACTGTCCGGTGTACACCGGACAGTCCGGTGCCTTCAGCCAGAGGTGCCTTCGGTTGCTTCTTTGCTCCTTTGTTGAATCCAAAACTTGATCTTTTTATTGGCTAAGAGTGAACCTTTTGCACCTGTACAACTTATCCACTAGAGCAAACTAGTTAGTCCAATATTTGTGTTGGGCAATTCAACCACCAAAATTATTTAGGAACTAGGTGTAAGCCTAATTCCCTTTCAATCTCCCCCTTTTTGGTGATTGATGCCAACACAACTCAAAGCAAATATAGAAGTGCATAGTTGAACTAGTTTGCATAAGGTAAGTGCAAAGGTTGCTTGGAATTGAGCCAATAAATACTTACATGATTCGCATGGATTGATTTCTTTGTTTTTGACATATTGGACCAAGCTTACACCACAAGTTTTGTTTTTGCAAACTCTTTTGTAAATTCTTTTCAAAGTCCTTTTGCAAGATAGTCAAAGGTAAATGAATAAGATTTTGCAAAGCATTTTCAAGTTTTGAAATTTTCTTCCTTTGTCCCAAATGCTTTTCCTTTGACTAAACAAAACTCCCCCTCAAATAAAGTCTCCTCTTAGTGTTTAAGAGGGTTTTAAGACATCAATTTTGAAAATACTACTTGCTCCCCCCTTTAGAACACAAAGAAATAACAATTTTGAAATTTACCAAATTGAAAATCATCAAATTTAAAAATTAGGGGTGGTGGTGCGGTCCTTTTGCTTTGGGCTAATACTTTCTCCCCCTTTGGCATGAATCGCCAAAAACGGAGTCATTAGAGCCCTTAGAAGTAGTTTCTCCTCCTTTGGTCATAAAATAAATGAGTGAAGATTATACCAAAGATGGAGAGTGATGCGGAGCGACGGCGAAGGATGAGTAGTCGAGTGGAGTGGAAGCCTTTGTCTTCGCCGAAGACTTAATTCCCTTTCAATATACCTATGACTTGGTTTGAAATACACTTGAAAACACATTAGTCATAGTATATATAAAAGAGACATGATCAAAAGGTATATTTATGAGCTATGTGAGCAAGACTAGCAAAAGAAATTCCTAGAATCAAGAATATTGAGCTCATGCCTAAGTCTGGTAAAAGATTGTTCATCAAGTGGCTTGGTAAAGATATCGGCTAATTGATCTTTAGTGTTAATGTATGAAATCTCGATATCCCCCTTTTGTTGGTGATCCCGAAGAAAATGATACCGAATGGCTATGTGTTTAGTGCGGCTATGCTCAACGGGATTATCCGCCATGCGGATTGCACTCTCATTATCACATAGAAGAGGAACTTTGGTTAATTTGTAACCGTAGTCCCGCAGGGTTTGCCTCATCCAAAGCAATTGCGCGCAACAATGGCCTGCGGCAATATACTCGGCTTCGGCAGTAGAAAGAGCGACCGAATTTTGCTTCTTTGAAGCCCATGACACCAAGGATCTTCCCAAGAACTGGCAAGTCCCCGATGTGCTCTTCCTATTAATCTTACACCCTGCCCAATCGGCATCCGAATAACC
Source organism: Zea luxurians (assembly GCA_029449295.1). Lineage (NCBI taxonomy): Eukaryota > Viridiplantae > Streptophyta > Magnoliopsida > Poales > Poaceae > Zea > Zea luxurians. The sequence continues at coordinate 11,392,554 of JAOPSE010000043.1, read as the reverse complement.
AATCAAATCAAAAGTGGATCCCCGAGGGTACCAAAGCCCAAACTTAGGAGTATAAGCCAAATATCTCAAGATTCGTTTTACGGCCGTAAGGTGTGATTCCTTAGGGTCGGCTTGGAATCTTGCACACATGCATACGGAAAGCATAATGTCCGGTCGAGATGCACATAAATAAAGCAATGAACCAATCATCGACCGGTATACCTTTTGATCCACGGACTTACCTCCCGTGTCGAGGTCGAGATGCCCATTGGTTCCCATGGGTGTCTTGATGGGCTTGGCATCCTTCATTCCAAACTTGCTTAGGATATCTTGAGTATACTTCGTTTGGCTAATGAAGGTGCCCTCATGGAGTTGCTTGACTTGGAATCCTAGAAAATACTTCAACTCCCCCATCATAGACATCTCGAATTTTTGTGTCATGATCCTACTAAATTCTTCACATGTAGATTTGTTAGTAGACCCAAATATAATATCATCAACATAAATTTGGCATACAAACAAATCATTGTCAAGAGTCTTAGTGAATAAAGTAGGATCGGCCTTGCCGACTTTGAAGCCATTTGCAATAAGGAAATCTCTAAGGCATTCATACCATGCTCTTGGGGCTTGCTTGAGCCCATAAAGCGCCTTAGAGAGCCTATAAACATGATTAGGATACTCACTGTCTTCAAAGCCGGGAGGCTGCTCAACATAGACCTCCTCCTTGATTGGTCCATTGAGGAAGGCACTCTTCACGTCCATTTGATAAAGCTTGAAGCCATGGTACGTAGCATAGGCCAATAATATACGAATTGACTCAAGCCTAGCTACGGGTGCATAGGTTTCACCAAAATCCAAACCTTCGACTTGTGAATACCCCTTGGCCACGAGTCGAGCTTTGTTCCTTGTCACCACACCATGCTCGTCTTGCTTGTTGCGGAAGACCCACTTGGTTCCTACAACATTTTGATTAGGACGTGGAACTAAGTGCCATACCTCATTCCTTGTGAAATTGTTGAGCTCCTCTTGCATCGCCATCACCCAATCCGAATCTTGAAGTGCTTCCTCTACCCTGTGTGGCTCAATAGAGGAAACAAAAGAGTAATGTTCACAAAAATGTGCAACACGAGATCGAGTAGTTACCCCCTTATGAATGTCGCCGAGGATGGTGTCGACGGGGTGATCTCGTTGTATTGCTTGGTGGACTCTTGGGTGTGGCGGCCTTGGTTGTTCATCCTCCTTGTCTTCATCATTGGCATCTCCCCCTTGATCGTTGCCGTCATTTTGAGGTGGCTCATCTTCTTGATCTTCTTGTTCAACATTTTGAGCTTCGTCCTCAATTTGAGTTGGTGGAGATGCTTGCATGGAGGAGGATGGTTGATCTTGTGCATGTGGAGGCTCTTCGGATTCCTTAGGACACACATCCCCAATGGACATGTTCCTTAGCGCTATGCATGGAGCCTGTTCTTCACCTATCTCATCAAGATCAACTTGCTCTACTTGAGAGCCGTTAGTTTCATCAAACACAACGTCACAAGAAATTTCAACAAGTCCTGAGGACTTGTTAAAGACTCTATATGCCCTTGTGTTTGAGTCATATCCTAGTAAAAAGCCTTCTACAGTTTTAGGAGCAAATTTAGATTTTCTACCTCTTTTAACAAGTATAAAACATTTGCTACCAAAAACTCTAAAATATGAAATATTTGGCTTTTTACCGGTTAGGAGTTCATAGGATGTCTTCTTGAGGATTCGGTGAAGATATAACCGGTTGATGGCGTAGCAAGCGGTGTTGACTGCTTCGGCCCAAAACCGATCCGGTGTCTTGTATTCATCAAGCATGGTTCTTGCCATGTCCAATAGAGTTCGATTCTTCCTCTCCACTACACCATTTTGTTGTGGAGTGTAGGGAGAAGAGAACTCATGCTTGATGCCCTCCTCCTCAAGGAAGCCTTCGATTTGAGAATTCTTGAACTCCGTTCCATTATCGCTTCTAATTTTCTTGATCCTTAAGCCGAACTCATTTTGAGCCCGTCTCAAGAATCCCTTTAAGGTCTCTTGGGTATGAGATTTGTCCTGCAAAAAGAACACCCAAGTGAAGCAAGAATAATCATCCACAATAACTAGACAGTACTTACTCCCGCCGATGCTTATATAAGCGATCGGGCCGAATAGGTCCATGTGTAGGAGCTCCAGTGGCCTATCGCTAGTCATGATGTTCTTGTGTGGATGATGAATGCCAACTTGCTTCCCGGCTTGGCATGCGCTACAAATCCTGTCTTTCTCAAAATGAACATTGGTTAGTCCTAAAATGTGTTCTCCCTTTAGAAGCTTGTGAAGATTCTTCATTCCAACATGGGCTAGTCGGCGGTGCCAGAGCCAACCCAAGTTAGTCTTAGCAATCAAGCAAGTGTCGAGTTCAGCTCTATCAAAATCAACCAGGTATAGCTGACCCTCTAACACTCCCTTAAATGCTATTGAATCATCACTTCTTCTAAAGACAGTAACACCTATATCAGTAAAAAGACAGTTGTAGCCCATTTGACATAACTGGGATACGGAAAGCAAATTGTAATCTAAAGAATCTACAAGAAAAACATTGGAAATAGTATGGTCAGGTGATATAGCAATTTTACCCATTCCTTTGACCAAACCTTGATTTCCATCCCCGAATGTGATAGCTCGTTGGGGATCTTGGTTTTTCTCATATGAGGAGAACATCCTTTTCTCCCCTGTCATGTGGTTTGTGCACCCGCTGTCGAGTATCCAACTTGAGCCCCCGGATGCATAAACCTACAAAACAATTTTAGTTCTTGACTTTAGGTACCCAAACGGTTTTGGGTCCTTTGGCATTAGAAACAAGAACTTTGGGTACCCAAACACAAGTCTTGGAGCCCTTGTGTTTGCCCCCAACAATTTTGGCAACTACCTTGCCGGATTTGTTAGTTAAAACATATGATGCATCAAAAGTTTTGAATGAAATAGCATGATCATTTGATGCATTAGGAATTTTCTTTCTAGGCAACTTAGCACGGGTTGGTTGCCTAGAACTAGATGTCTCACCCTTATACATAAAAGCATGGTTAGGGCCAGAGTGAGACTTCCTAGAATGAGTTCTCCTAATTTTGCTCTCAGGATAGCCGGCAGGGTACAAAATGTAACCCTCGTTATCCTGAGGCATGGGAGCCTTGCCCTTGACAAAGTTAGATAAATTCTTTGGAGGGGCATTAAGTTTGACATTGTCTCCCCTTTGGAAGCCAATGCCATCCTTGATGCCAGGGCGTCTCCCATTATAGAGCATACTTCTAGCAAATTTAAACTTTTCATTTTCTAAGTTATGCTCGGCAATTTTAGCGTCTAATAATGCTATATGATCATTTTGTTGTTTAATTAAAGCCATGTGATCATGAATAGCATTGATATCAACATCTCTACATCTAGTACAAATAGAAACATGCTCAACATTAGATGTAGAGGGTTTGCAAGATTTTAGTTCAATGACCTTAGCATGTAATAAATCATTTTTAGTTCTAAGGTCGGAAATAGTGGTATTGCAAACATCAACATTCTTAGCCTTAGCAAGTAATTTTTCATTCTCAATCTTAAGGCTAGCAAGAGACTCATTCAACTCATCAATTCTAGCAAGTAAATCAATATTATCATTTCTAGGGTTTGGAATTGAAACGTTGCAAATATGAGAATCAACCTTAGCTAACAAATTAGCATTTTCATTTCTAAGGTTGTCTATAGTCTCATGGCAAGTACTTAGCTCACTAGACAATTTTTCACATTTTTCCATTTCTAGAGCATAAGCATTTTTAACCTTAACATGCTTCTTATTTTCTTTAATAAGGAAGTCCTCTTGAGAATCCAAGAGATCATCCTTCTCATGTATAGCACTAATCAATTCATTTAATTTTTCTTTTTGTTGCATGTTGAGGTTAGCAAAAAGAATACGCAAGTTATCCTCCTCATTTTTATCAACATCCTCATCACTAGATGTTTCATATTTAGTGGAGGACCTTGATTTTACCTTCTTTTTGCCGTCCTTGGCCATGAGACACTTGTGGCCGACGTTGGGGAAGAGAAGCCCCTTAGTGACGGCGATGTTGGCGGCGTCCTCGTCGGAGGAGGACTCGGTGGAGCTCTCGTCGGAGTCCCACTCGCGGCACACGTGGGCATCGCCGCCCTTCTTCTTGTGGTACCTCTTCTTTTCTCTTCTCTTGCCCTTCTTGTCGTCGCCCCTGTCACTGTCACTAGACATAGGACATTTTGCAATAAAGTGACCGGGCTTACCACACTTGTAGCAAACCTTTTTGGAACGGGGTTTGTAGTCCTTCCCCTTCCGTTGCTTGAGGATTTGCCGAAAGCTTTTGATGATTAAGGCCATCTCCTCATTGTCGAGCTTGGAGGCGTCAATTGATGGTACCTGTACTCCAAACTCAACAACATTCCATATACTTTTGTGGAGTGAGGTTAGATGAAATTTCATTAAATCACTCCACCTAGCATAATCTTCGCCATCAAAAGTCGGCGGTTTGCCTAATGGAACGGAAAGTAAGGGAGTATGTCTAGATGTACGGGGATAGTTTAAGGGGATCTTACTAAACTTCTTGCGCTCTTGGCGCTTAGAAGTTACGGACGGTGCATCGGAGTCGGAGGTGGATGTTGATGAAGTGTCGGTCTCGTAGTAGACCACCTTCCTCATCTTCTTGTGCTTGTCCCCACTCCGATGCGGCTTGTGAGAAGAAGATTTTTCCTTCTTCTCCTTGTGGTGAGAAGAGGAAGATCTTTTCTCCTTCCGCTTGGAGGAGTTCTTCTTCTTCTCCCTTCTCTTGGTGCGGGACTCTTCCGATGAAGTGCTCCCTTGGCTTGTAGTGGGCTTGTTGTCGCCGGTCTCCATCTCCCTCTTGGTGTGATCTCCCGACATCACTTCGAGCGGTTAGGCTCTATTGAAGCACCGGGCTCTGATACCAATTGAAAGTCGCCTAGAGGGGGGGTGAATAGGGCGAAACTGAAAATCTCAAAAATAATCACAACTACAAGCCGGGTTAGCGTTAGAAATATAAACGAGTCCGCGAGAGAGGGTGCAAAACAAATCGCAAGCAAATGAAGAGTGTGACACGCGGATTTGTTTTACCGAGGTTCGGTTCTCGCAAACCTACTCCCCGTTGAGGAGGCCACAAGGGCCGGGTCTCTTTCAACCCTTCCCTCTCTCAAACGGTCCCTCGGACCGAGTGAGCTTTTCTTCTTCTCAATCAAACAGGAACAAAACTTCCCTGCAAGGGCCACCACACAATTGGTGCCTCTTGCCTTGGTTACAATTGAGTTTTGATCACAAGAACAAATGAGAAAGAAAGAAAGCGATCCAAGCGCAAGAGCTCAAAAGAACACGGCAAATCTCTCTCGCTAGTCACTAAAGGCTTGAGTGGAATTGGAGAGGATTTGATCTCTTTAGTGTGTCTAGAATTGAATGCCTAGCTCTTGTAAGTGGTTGGAAGTTGGAAAACTTGGATGCAATGAATGGTGGGGTGGTTGGGGTATTTATAGCCCCAACCACCAAACTTGACCGTTGGCTGGAGGTTTCTGTTCGATGGCGCACCGGACAGTCCGGTGCACACCGGACAGTCCGGTGCCCCTGCCACGTCATCAATGCCGTTGGATTCAGACCGTTGGAGCTTCTGACTTCTGGGCCCGCCTGGGTGTCCGGTGCACACCGGACAACAACTGTTCATTGTCCGGTGCGCCGGTATGGGCGTGCCTGACGTCTGCGCGCGCTGCGCGCGCATTAAATGCACCGCAGGTAGCCGTTGGCGCCGAAATAGCCGTTGCCCCGCTGGTACACCGGACAGTCCGGTGCACACCGGACATGTCTGGTGAATTATAGCGGAGCGGCTACCGCGCGAACCCGAGGCTGGCGAGTTCCGGAGGCCGCGTTCCTTGGAGCACCGGACACTGTCCGGTGTACACCGGTTAGTCCGGTGAATTATAGTGCGTCGGCTTCCGAGAATTCCCGAGGGCGAAGAGTTTGAGTTGGAGTCCTCTGGGCGCACCGGACACTGTCCGGTGTACACCGGACAGTTCGGTGCCTTCAGCCAGAGGTGCCTTCGGTTGCTTCTTTGCTCCTTTGTTGAATCCAAAACTTGATCTTTTTATTGGCTAAGAGTGAACCTTTTGCACCTGTACAACTTATCCACTAGAGCAAACTAGTTAGTCCAATATTTGTGTTGGGCAATTCAACCACCAAAATTATTTAGGAACTAGGTGTAAGCCTAATTCCCTTTCAGGCGCCACTCCAAGGCACGTGCCACCGAGGAGCCTACGTCGCGCGCGTGCCTCTAGGATCCGCCGCTGCGTCTATTGACGTTGACATAAATATGTATGCAAAATCACATAAAAACTGGGCCGTCGATCCACCACCGCTCGCGCCTAGGGAAGTCTGTCATCGTCGCTTGCGCCTAGGGAAGGTCAGCGTCGTCGCCGGAGGTGGGACGCTAGTGGGTTCCACTCCGGGGCACGTGCCACCGAGGAGCCTACGTCGCGCGCGTGCCTCTAGGATCCGACGCTGCGTCTATTGACGTTGGCATAAATATGTATACAAAATCACATAAAAACTAGGCCGTTGATCCACCACCGCTCGCGCCTAGGGAAGTCTGTCATCGTCGCTGCGCCTAGGGAAGGTCAGCGTCGTCGCCAGAGGTGGGACGCTAGTGGGCGCCACTCCAGGGCATGTGCCACCGAGGAGCCTATGTCGCGCGCGTGCCTCTAGGATCTGTCGCTACCTCTATTGACGCTGGCATAAATATGTATACAAAATCACATAAAAACTGGGCCATCGATCCACCACCGCTCGCGCATAGGGAAGTCTGTCATCGTCGCTTGCGCCTAGGGAAGGTCAGCGTCATCGCCGGAGGTGGGACGCTAGTGGGCGCCACTCCGGGGCACGTGCCACCGAGGAGCCTACGTCGCGCGCGTGCCTCTAGGATCCGTCGCTGCGTCTATTGACGTTGGCATAAATATGTATACAAAATCACATAAAAACTGGGCCGTCGATCCACCACCGCTCGCGCCTAGGGAAGTCTGTCATCGTCGCTTGCGCCTAGGGAAGGTCAGCGTCGTCGCCGGAGGTGGGACGCTAGTGGGCGCCACTCCAGGGCATGTGCCACCGAGGAGCCTACGTCGCGCGCGTGCCTCTAGGATCCGCCGCTGCGTCTATTGACGTTGGAATAAATATGTATACAAAATCACATAAAAACTGGGCCGTCGATCCACCACCGCTCGCGCCTAGGGAAGTCTGTCATCGTCGCTTGCGCCTAGGGAAGGTCAGCGTCGTCGCCGGAGGTGGGACGCTAGTGGGCGCCACTCCGGGGCACGTGCCACCGAGGAGCCTACGTCGCGCGCGTGCCTCTAGGATCTGTCGCTGCGTCTATTGACGCTGGCATAAATATGTATACAAAATCATATAAAAACTGGGCCATCTATCCACCACCGCTCGCGCATAGGGAAGTCTGTCATCATCGCTTGCGCCTAGGGAAGGTCAGCGTCGTCGCCGGAGGTGGGACGCTAGTGGGCGCCACTCCGGGGCACGTGCCACCGAGGAGCCTACGTCGCGCGCGTGCCTCTAGGATCCGCCGATGCGTCTATTGACGTTGGCATAAATATGTATACAAAATCACATAAAAACTGGGCCGTCGATCCACCACCGCTCGCGCCTAGGGAAATCTGTCATCGTCGCTTGCGCCTAGGGAAGGTCAGCGTCGTCGCCGGAGGTGGGACGCTAGTGGGCGCCACTCCGGGGCAGGTGCCACCGAGGAGCCTAAGTCGCGCACGTGCCTCTAGGATCCGCCGCTGCGTCTATTGACGTTGGCATAAATTTGTATACAAAATCACATAAAAACTGGGTCGTCGATCCACCACCGCTCGCGCCTAGGGAAGTCTGTCATCGTCGCTTGCGCCTAGGGAAGGTCAGCGTCATCGCCGGAGGTGGGACGCTACTGGGCGCCACTCCAGGGCACGTGCCACCGAGGAGCCTACGTCGCGCGCGTGCCTCTAGGATCCGCCACTGCGTCTATTGACGTTGACATAAATATGTATACAAAATGACATAAAAACTGGGCCGTCAATCCACCACCGCTCACGCCTAGGGAAGTTTGTCATCGTCGCTTGCGCCTAGGGAAGGTCAGCGTCGTCGCCGGAGGTGGGACGCTAGTGGGCGCCACTCCGGGGCACGTGCCACCGAGGAGCCTACGTCGCGCGCGTGCCTCTAGGATCCGCCGCTGCGTCTATTGACGTTGGCATAAATATGTATATAAAATCACATAAAAACTGGGTCGTCGATCCACCAGCGCTCGCGCCTAGGGAAGTCTGTCATCGTCGCTTGCGCCTAGGGAAGGTCAGCGTCGTCGCAGGAGGTGGGACGCTAGTGGGCGCCACTCCAGGGCATGTGCCACCGAGGAGCCTACGTCGCGCGCGTGCCTCTAGGATCCACCGCTGCGTCTATTGACGTTGGCATAAATATGTATACAAAATCATATAAAAACTGGGTCGTCGATCCACCACCGCTCGCGCCTAGGGAAGTCTGTCATCGTCGCTTGCGCCTAGGGAAGGTCAGCGTCGTCGCTGGAGGTGGGACGCTAGTGGGCGCCACTCCAGGGCACGTGCCACCGAGGAGCCTACATCGCGCGCGTGCCTCTAGGATCCGCCGCTGCGTCTTTTGACGTTGGCATAAATATGTATACAAAATCACATAAAAACTAGGCCGTTGATCCACCACCGCTCGCGCCTAGGAAAGTCTGTCATCGTCGCTTGCGCCTAGGGAAGGTCAGTGTCGTCGCCAAGGTTTTAAATCTCCCGCTATAGCTGCCGCTATCTCCCGCTATAGCTGTTTTGAGGGAAAATAGCTATTTTCTTTCATGCACAATTTACCCGCTATCTCCCGCTATAGCTCTATTTAGCCCGCTATTAGCTGTTTGAGGAGACCAAGCGCTAAATGTCATAACCCGCTATTTAAAACACTGGTCGTCGCCGGAGGTGGGACGCTAGTGGGCGCCACTCCAAGGCACGTGCCACCGAGGAGCCTACGTCGCGCAAGTGCCTCTAGGATCCGCCGCTGCGTCTATTGACGTTGGCATAAATATGTATACAAAATCACATAAAAACTGGGCCGTCGATCCACCACCGCTCGCGCCTAGGGAAGTCTGTCATCGTCGCTTGCGCCTAGGGAAGGTCAGCGTCGTCGTCGGAGGTGGGACGCTAGTGGGCGCCACTCCGGGGCACGTGCCACCGAGGAGCCTACGTCGCGCGCGTGCCTCTAGGATCCGCCGCTGCGTGCGCGCCTCCCAGATCCGTCGCCACCGCTCTCCCTTAGGGCCGCCGCCGTTGCCGAAGCCTACCGCGCTTCGCGCAACCGCCGTCGCCACCGGGCCTGAGGTGCGCCGTCGCCGCTCGTCCGCTTCGGGAGCATCACCGTCGCTTGATCCTAGTGGAGCGCCGCCGCCGGTCGCCCTCCTCGGGGCACCACTGCCGCTAGCCCCTGGACCGCTGCCACTCGCATGCTTGAGGAAACCGCCGCCGCCGCTCACTCGCTCGAGGGAACCACCGCCCCGCTAAAACCTAATCCCTGGCGGCCTTTGGGTGTTTTTATAGTCGACTGAACCTGGTGTGGCTGAACCGAATGACACTGTTCATCCAAAGCTTCCTCTAGTTATTGAAACCACATGGCTCCAAATATATATATATATATATAGAGAGAGAGAGAGGGAGAGAGAGAGAGAGGGTCTAATTATACAAATTTGACTTTTGCTTTCGTAGGCAATTGTCAAGGAGACAATTTGGATATGATCATTACTTAGGCTGCGTTTGGTTGGAGGGGATAATCATAATCCCACTTAGGGTTTGTTCGGTTCTACCCCAATCCATATGGATTGAGGGTGATTGAGGGAGTTTCAATCCCTAGTAAGTCAAAATATCTCTCAATCCGTATCAATCCCCTCCAATCCATATGGATTGAAAAGAATCGAACAAGCCCTTAGGGTGTGGTTGGAGGGGATAATCATAATCCCACTTAGGGTGTGTTTTTTTTTGGCTTTGGCTTTTGCCCTTAAAAGCCAAAAGCCAAATCAAAGAGCTGGATCAGGAAATAACTTTTCCTAAAAGCCGACTTTCTCGCAGCGTAAAACTGAAACCATATATGTACTTGCTTTTAGTGGCTTTCGGATGGAACTGTGAAAACATATATCGAAGAACTTTTAACGACTTTTAGTGGTTTCGATCAAACGGTTTTTATCTTTTTAACAACTCATAGCCCACAGCAGTTTTTTACACAGCTCACAGCACACAACAGTTTTTTTAACAGTCACAGCTCAACTAAACATACATTTATACAATCAACATGGCAAACCAAACATCACTGACTTTTTTTACCTTGGATAATAGACCAAAAGAAACTATCTACGATTAACAAGCTTCATCTGGATTTTGTGCTTGGTGGAGATACTCGTAAATTCGTGGCAACCAAACGAGGCACATATTATTTCTTTGTCTGCAACTTTCATTCGTAGCCATCCTCCTATCTCCTGATGGTATTCCTTCCTAATGCTAGATTTTCTCCTGCCACTCGCTACCCGGTTTTTTCAATTCGAACCCATTTCACAACCGTCCACCAATCAACATTTGCCAATTCATAGAATCGCCTGGTAACTACGACTACAACTGTTCGTCGTATTACTGCAGCTGTAATCCATAGAAACAAAATACTATACAAGTCGGAGCACCTGAGCACCAACCGGATTAAAATCGCAGAAAGAAAGCCGTAGTACACAGTGGTTTGCGAGTTGGGGGAGTGTCCTATCTTATCTTGTGTCACAAGGTAACCTTGGACAGGAAGTAAACAAACTGAGTACTACTAGCGAATGAACAGTGAGTAGTAGCACTGTGCAAAAGGATAGGGCTGTAGCCTTTGACCGGAACGAGCATCTGAACATGAACTCGCGCCTGCGCTACTGTGTATGAATAATCTCCGACAGACAGGGCAGAAATCAGGGCGCCGGCTTGCACTCGACGACACGTCTGGAGTCGAGTCGCGGAGCTTGGTTGGCCGGGGGCGCGGCCCATCCTTCTCCTCCAAGCCACGGCCACGGTCGAGATTAGGCTGGGCGCAGTCGCGAGCTGGACACGCGAACGTTAAAGAATAGCGTAGAAATTTTGCTGCAGCGGACGACTGGATGCACTATTCTATGTACTGTAGCGATTAACGGAACGCTATATCTGGCGTAACGAGTGCCCCAACTCTATCCACTGTAGTGTACCAGCAGCTGCACTGTGTGTGCGTGAGAGATAGAGAGCGGAGGCGGGGCGGGGCTGGGCTGGAGTGGTATAGAGTAAAAAATTTTACTGACCAGAATAGAATATTCTTTTTAGGATAGAAATTTAGAGTAGTACGAGTGCGGATAGCCTTAGAGCCGATCCGACGACGACGGGCGTCAGTCAGCCGGCGTGCGGCCGCGGCGGAAGTCAGTCACCACCCTCCGTTTCTTTCTTTCCCGTTGTTAAAAGCAGCGCGCACGCAGCTGCACTGCACTGTGCACTGCACACCATGTGCAATTGGCTCTGCAACTGCAATGGTCGGGTCGGGTTGACCTGCGCGCGGGCTTCGGTGGGAAGCCTGCTTGGCGCGGAGGACCGTTTCATACCTACTCCTCCATCGGAGTCGTTGCATTCACACGCGAGGCCTGTTAGAGAAATTGTTTAAGCCGGATAGAGGACGGCAGTCAGCGGTGCCCAGGCGCGGAGGCAGGCAGCATCCTGGTCTCTGGCCAATGTGGACGCCAGTGATCTCGGTCGATTCCATTTCATCCGTGATCCATTTGAGGAGGCTCACATTGCCCGCCTGTCTCTAGCAGCCCATCGGCGCGGAAAATAGGTCCATGTACAAGAAAGCCAACGCGAAAATTCGATGCATAGACTATCACCAACATATCTATTATCATATCTCTTATCTTATTTCTTATTTTAAACCTCTCTTCTGTAAATAGTATCAAAAGTGCCATTTATAATTCCGTGTCTGCTGTTTTACATAGTCAAAAGATTATAGACATGCCTAAATGTGAGGAGGAGAGAGAATCAATATATTTAGGTACTACGAGAGAGCCGATGCCTTTTGAAAGTCGCCTAGAGGGGGGTGAATAGAGCAAATCTGAAATTTATAAACTTAAGCACAACTACAAGCCGGGTTAGTGTTAGAAATATGAACGAGTCCGAGAGAGAGTGTGAAAAATAAATTGCAAGCAAATAAAGAGTGAGACACAAGGATTTGTTTTACCGAGGTTCGGTTCTTGCAAACCTACTCCCCGTTGAGGTGGTCACTGTTAGGGACTTGCTCTCAAATGCTATGAATTAAGAACAAGACAACATAAAATGTTAAATATCAATGCCCTTCGTCTTCTGAAGCATTATTTCCTCAAGGATATGCTTCGGAGGACGAAGGTTATAATAGCAGAACTACGAAGATTATGCCTTCATAGTCGAATTTACAAAGATAATATGGAATGACGTAAGACATGAGCATTAAAAAACAAGTGAATTGGAAATAAATAACATCATTTATTTACTATATATAAATTTAAGATGTTCAAACATAACATTTAGATACATTTATACCTCTGCCTTGACAAAGGATAATTTCCGAGTGATGCTATCGTAATTGCCAGAAAGCGTGAACAGTAAAGGAATACTGTTCACTATTTATAGGCACAGGACACAGCCCGTGAGGAATTACAATCATACCCCTCATAAAAGTTTACAACAATGACTCGAACTCTCATGGACTAAAAGGTCATTCTATCTCTAAGTTGGTTTGTAATTCCGAAGCTTCAAGAAATGGCACCTTCGGCATCACGTACGAGCAGCTTCAGCCGAGGCTGTTTCTTTCTGCAGGACCTTCGGCGACGAAGCATGGTCCCAACAGTAGCCCCTTCACGGTGCTAGATCGTTTTTCGTAACGAGCTTGATCCGTGAAAAAAGTCTCTTAGGCTTCAGGAAGTTGAAGGTCCGAAAAACACCTTCCCTGAGCTCGTTGTCGAGAAACGATACAGCTTTCAAGCGTGCAGCGGTCCTACCATGCAGATTTACTGTTCTGGTTCTTGCGGCCCACCGTTCAGCGGGTGCGAGCAACTGTTTGCCTGGTGTAAAAATCCTGACGATTCACCTTCTTACCTGTAACACTATATAAACAGACGGGTAGGTGTGAAGTTACCACAGCATTCATTGCTATTGTACTGTTTTGCTGCCAAAATTTCCGACCATAGCCGAAGCTTAACTTTCAAACGAAGCTCCAATTTAGAATTTGCTTCGTCAGAAGAATAGCTTCGGAAGAGAAGACTATTATTTTCCAAGAAATTTTTCAAGAAATTCAAAATTAAATGGCCAGAGTGCGCTCTACTGCTAGAGTTGAGCGTGAGGGAGATGAAGCCGAAGGTGTGGAGACTGTTCCTATCTCGGAAGCAATGCAACGATCTGGATTGGTGACATCGGAAGAAGTTCCCGCTGCCGAAGCAGAACAAGGAGATATTGAGGAGGCTGACTCTGACGGTGATTACAATATCTCAGTACCGAGCAAGCCTAGCCATCTGGACTTTGGAAAGTCGACTATCTCTAAGGCTGATCTTTCCAAGATGGTGAAATCGGGCTACTTCAGCGAAGATGAGAAAAAGCTGATTCGCTTTGGTGGAGAGGAAACTACCCCGAAACCAGAGAAGGATGAGATAGTGATTTTCAAGAGTTTTCTTAAAGCTGGCTTGAGATTTCCTTTGAATAGGATGATTGCTGATGTGCTTCAAAAGTTTGGAATTTATTTTCACCAACTGACTCCTAACGCCATTGTTAGGCTTAGTGTTTATATTTGGGCTCTCCGAAGTCAAGCAATGGAGCCATTTGCCGAAGGTTTCTGCCGAGTACACGAGCTACACTACCAAACAAAGGCCAGAAAGGATGGGCTACATGAAAATTTTGGTTGTTACAACTTTGCATATCGAAAAACCACAAAATTTCCTGTCATCAGTTATCGAAGCAAGTGGCCGGCAGGCTGGAAATCGGAATGGTTCTACGTCAAGGTTGATGACGACAAGGAGAAGCTTGTGCAGAGTCCGCTTGAGCTAATCTTCGGAGAAACCCGACCTCAGTGCAATATGACACCAGAAGGTCCAACCCAAAAAGCGTTAGCTGAATTCAGAATTATTGCAGAGCACATTGGCACTAGGGATTTAGTGCAGGAATTTCTTGCCTTCAGAGTATTTCCAACTATGAAGGAGTGGACTATGCCGAAGCCTACAGGGGAGAAGAAAGAAGGGGAGCTTGTTCGGCTACCCTATCATTATAAGTTCAAGAAATATTTTAAGGCTCCTTGCCAAGAATGGCTCGATACAATCGAAATAATGAGTACTGAAATTCTTGGAAATTACTCTAAAAAGGAAGACCAATTGATGACAGCAGCCTTCGGCACCCGGCCGAAACGAAGGCTAAACAGAGTACTTGATGCTATAGGCTTCGAATATCCTGACTATGGGCGATTGGGCGGAGATGTTGGCGGCCCGAAGAGAAAAAGAATTGCCAGCGCTGTTGACGAAGAGAGCACCAAAGTGGCAAAAAAGAAAAAGGAGATTTCTGAAAAACTGAGTCCTGAAAAGCTGAGCCCTGAGCCGAAGGTGGCTGCTGCAAGAAAGAGAAAAACTGCATCTCCAGAACCAAAAACGTTGGTTCGGGAAGAAGATACTCCTACAACACCTTCTGCTGCCGATGTAGAAGAGATTATGAAGGTAATGATTGAACCCTTGCCTATCAAGCTAAGTCCGCTGGCGCCGGAACTGACGAAGTTTTTTCAGAAGGACAAAGCAGCTTCGGCAGAAGAAGGTCCTGCACTGTGGAAAAAACGAAGAATTATTCAGATAGCATATGTGATTCATCAGACACCGCCACCGGCGATAGTGTCAAAAGTTGCTTTTGTCGAGACCGCCGAAGCGAAAGGCGCCGCAGCCGAAGCCACCAGAGTGAAACCCCCGAAGCTGAAATCGGCGCAGCCGAAGCTACCGGGGCCGAAACCGGGGCCACAGAAGATCTGAACCTAGAAGACACACTTCAAGTTATTGATAATATACTCCTGAAAATGGCTGAGGAAGAAGCTGCTGTGGTTACAGCGAGCGCAGCTACTGAAAAGGGGAAAAAACAAGTTGAAGAGACTTTGGAAGAAAAAGATTTTAACTTTCAAGATTTACTTGGGCAAGAATTGACAGATACTGAAAAAGAAGAGCTTAAAAAATATGCCATATCCTGCGGATATAAGCCAGAGGCTACACTGTTTGGTGGGGTTAACAAAGGAAAGCTGAGGTGCCTTCGAAACCGCAGCGAAGCTAAAATTGTTAGAACCCTCTCCAAAAACATTGGTCTGCCGAAGCTGGAAGCGGACCTCTGCCGCTACCAACGACACCACATCGCCGGAAGCTTACTTTATGCTAATTTTAAGGTAACAAATATTAATGCTATTTTATTATTATTATTATTTAGGTCGTTCTTTAACGAAGACTGTTTTGACAGAGCATATTGTTAAGTAAGGTTCTAAAAATGCAACAAGATCTCGAAGACGAGAAAAACAAAACCACCATCCAAGATTTGGCTGAAAAAGTTGAAAATTACGAAGCTGATCTGAAAAAGAAGGACTTCACCATCCAAGACCTTGAAATCATGGTTAAAGAGCACGAAGGTGCATTAGAAAAGAAAGACTTTGTTATCCAGTCTATAGAAGGGTCCTTGACTGAAGTCCAAGCAGAGAACGACAGCTTAAAGAATGAATTGCTGAAACAATCAGAAAAATTTGAGCAAGAAAAGAAACACCTTGAAGCAAGCCTAAAAACTGAGATGGATAAAAATTCAAATTTGCAAAAATCCTTGAAGGAACTTCAAGGGAAATGCCTAAGCTTCGGTAGCCGATGCGTGCAGCGGCTGAAGGATGTGTTTCATTCTGTCGGAGCCAGCTCTGCAAAATTTACACCTTCAGCTGAAAATCTTCCCAGCACATTAGAATATATTGAAGGCGAGGTTGATGCCCTTGACGAAGTTATTGGTGGGCATGCCGACTTCTGCGCCCTGGTAGCTTGTCGGGGCACAGCTACCGCTTTTCTGAAGGCTGGCTGTACGCATGGAAATATTGTGAATAGACCAAACTTCAGCTTATCAGCATCAGATCTGATAGATATCCCAAGCCTGGCCCGAAGCATTGGAAATAGATTCATGACCCAGATCTGGGTAAGTGTCGGGCGAAAAATGGCGGGTGACGAAGCTCGTAGTCATCTTAAGCCGGTAAGAAACTGATATTTGTTACTTTTACCTTCTTCTTGAAATTTGCACCTTTCTTATTCTGCTATTTGGTATACGCAGGATGACGAAGCTGAAGAATGACGAAGCTGAAGTTTGACGAAGCCTAGCCTAAAGCTTGATAGTTGCTTACAATATATTTTCCTGCAAAAATTCTAGAGAAACTTTTGTAATATAGTTATGGAACAACTCATGTAAATTTGTACATACCTTGTAATATATTTTGTTTCTGCTATCTGTGTACAATCTGCTTTGCTGTGGACGAAGCTTCTCTTTTGAGCCGAAGGCGAAAACACCTTCCCTTCTTTTCGTACACAACGAAGCATAAAATTTTTTTCCTTCATAGTTTTTCCTCATTGCTGAAGCACCTATCTTGTTTGTGTGGTATGATGATGATTCTATATATGTCTAAATGAACGTTTATGAATGCAAATGACATGATGAAAATGTATCGTGCAAATGAATATTGGGACACATGTTCAAAATCCATAATCACAGCCCTTCATCCCCTTAGGAATGATTCAAATTTTTTGCCGTTTACTTTTCGGCCTCACCGTTTACTTTTCGGTGTATCAGCGTTGACTTTTCGCTGTAAGCCTCCCTTGGGAGCTTCTTCGCCTTTTACTTTTAGCGGAATCAGCGTTTATTTTTCGCTGTAAGCTCTGCATTCCCTTAGGAACGACTTTTGAGCTTCTCCCTGTTTCCTTTTTCTTTTTTCCTTTGCATTTACATTTACATTTTTTGGGGATATCACTCTTATAGAATTGAAATAAGGAAAATTACATGTTGTGGCCCTATTAAAAACCTTTCTCCCCCTTTGGAAAGGAAAAGGGTGCCACAAAAAAGAATAGAAAAAATTACATCAAGCTAAACATAATATCGTCGAAGCTCATCTGCATTCTATGATCTAGGAATGTCGTTGCCGTCCATATCCTTCAATCTGTAGGAACCGGGTCTTGACGAAGATACTACCAAAAAGGGGCCTTCCCATTTCAGCTGTAATTTGCCTACTGTTTCAGGGTTGGCTACTCTTCGAAGTACCAAGTGTCCTGGTTCAATGTTCTTCAGCTTGACCTTTCTGTCATGCCATTTTATTGTTTCAGCTTGATATTTATTGATGTTTTCTACAGCCTGAAGTCTAAACCCTTCTATAGCATCTTTTTCTACAGAGCAATCAGCTTCGTCTTCGCCTTCTGCCGAAGCTACTGTTCTTATTGATCCTGCTTTGGCCTCCTCCGGGGTTATTGCTTCGTCACCAAACAATAATTTGAAGGGCGTAAAACCTGTTGATCTTGACATGGTTGTGTTATGGCTCCACACCACTTTGATTAACTCGTCTGGCCACTTTCCCCTGGGCTGATTGAAGATTGACTTCATTATCCCTGTCATTATGATCCCATTAGCTCTTTCGACAAGTCCATTTGACTCTGGATGTCGGACTGATGCAAAGTGGATTTTCGTGCCAATTTGATCACAAAATTCTCTAAAGGCTTCAGAATCAAACTGTGTCCCATTGTCCACAGTAATGGCCTTCGGCACTCCGAAGTGACAAACAATGTTTTGCCAGAAAAACTTTTGAATAGTAATTGAAGTTATTGTGGCTAAGGGCTTTGTCTCAATCCATTGGAGAAATATTCCACTGCCACTACCACATATCTTAAGTTCCCCTGTGCTGGTGGTAATGGGCCTAGCAAATCAAGGCCCCACCTTTGCAACGACCAAATGGGTTGTATTAATTGAGTTAAAGACGAAGGTTGTTTTTGATCTCTTGCACATTTCTGACAACCTTCGCACTTTTGGACTAAATCCGCTGCATCCGAAGCTGCCTTTGGCCAATAAAATCCTTGACGAAAAACTTTTCCAAGCAAAGGCCTAGGTCCAATGTGAGATCCACATAGGCCTGCGTGTATTTCCTTCATCAATTCTATGCCTTCGGATCTGGATAAACACTTGAGCAACGGGGAACAGACCCCTCGCTTGTATAGTTCCCCTTCTACTATGACATATGGTCGAGCTCTTGCTTCTATCCTCCTGTTATAAGCTTCGTCATCTGAAAGAAAATTACCCTGAAGGAAAGAGATGAGTTCAGTTCTCCAATCTTCACTATAGACAGGGGATATGTTAAGAACCGCTCTTTCAAGAAGCTCGACTAAAGGTGCTTTTATTGTTTCGAAAAATACTTCCGAAGGCAAAGGCAGCCCCTGTGCTGCTGACTTAGCCAATAGATCAGCGTATTCATTTTCTCCACGAGGAATATTTTTAACAGAGAATCCTTCGAAGGAAGCCTCAATCCTTCGGACTGTATCTAAATATTTTTCAAGCTTCGGGTCTCTTGCTTTATAGCTCTTGTCAATATGACCAGAAATAACTTGGGAGTCAATTTTAAGAATGGCCCTTCTGATTCCCATTGCCTTTAACTTCTGAAGACCCAAGAGCAGAGCTTCGTACTCAGCGATATTATTTGTGCAACTAAAATCAAGTCTTGCCGCATAACAAGTTTTAACTTTGGAAGGTGAAACCAACACAGCAGCCGCTCCTACTCCGAAGGTTCCCCAAGACCCATCGCAAAATACCGTCCATGCTTCGGTATCTTTATTCGTTTCTTCCTCCTGAGCCCCTGGCGTCTAGTCAGCAATGAAGTCTGCCAACGCTTGAGACTGAATTGAAGATCTATGGACATAATCAATACAAAATTCATTGAGCTCTGCAGCCCATTTTCCAATCCTTCCGGTAGCTTCTCGGTTTCTCATAATATCCTTCAGAGGTTGTGAAGAAGGAACAATTATGTTGTAGGCTTGAAAATAATGCCGAAGCTTCCTGGAGGCCATCAAAACAGCATACAGTACCTTCTCCAATTTTGTATAATTTTTCTTTGATAAACTAAGAACTTCGGATACGAAATATATTGGGGCCTGCCTCTTAACTTGACCTTCAAGCTTCTCCTGGACAAGTGCTGCACTTACCGCTGAGTGCGAAGCTGCCACATATAATAACAAAGGAGCCCCTGACGTTGGTGGAGTTAATGTTGTTAGATCTATCAGATATTGCTTCAGTTCTTCGAAGGCTGTCTGCTGAATTGGTCCCCATTGAAAAACTTCGGCTGACTTCAGCACTTCAAAAAATGGTAAATTTCTCTCTGCTGATCTAGATATAAATCTGTTGAGAGATGCCAGCCTTCCTGTCAAGCTTTGAGCCCCCTTCTTTGTACTTGGTGGTTCCATTCGAAGTATAGCTTCGATTTTGCTTGGATTAGCCTCAATTCCCTTTGTTGAAACTAAGCAACCAAGAAATTTCCCCTTCTTTACTCCGAAGACACATTTTTCTGGGTTCAGCTTTAAGCCAGCCTGTCTAAAATTAGCGAAAGTCTCCTGTAGATCAGCAATGTGGTTATCTTGCTTAGTGCTTTTTACAATGATATCATCAACATAAGTTAGCACATTCCTGCCTATCTGAGAATGGAGGACCTTCGCTGTCATTTTGCTGAAACTTCCTCCAGCATTCTTGAGCCCCTCAGGCATCCGAAGGTAACAATATGTTCCACTGGGGGTTATGAAACTGGTTTTCGGTTCATCCTCCTTCTTCATCCAGATTTGGTGATAGCCTGAATAACAATCCAGCAGACTCATAAGCTCTGATGAAGCTGCTGCATCAACTAAGGAATCTATCCTTGGTAATGGAAATTCGTCCTTCGGACAGGCCTTATTGAGATCAGTAAAATCGATGCACATTCTCCATTTACCATTGGCCTTCTTTACCATAACAGTGTTAGCCAACCATTCTGGATATTTTACCTCTCTGATAACTCCAGCACTAAGGAGTCTTTTCACTTCGTTGCGAGCACCTTCGGCTTTGTCACCAGACATCTTCCGAAGCCTTTGCTTTCTTGGTCTGAAGGATGGATCAACATTGAGCGAGTGCTCAATAACATCCCTGTTTACCCCACAAAGATCATTAGCTGACCAAGCAAAAACATCTTTGTTGTTGAACAAAAACCTTATCAAGGTTTTCTCCTGCTCTTCGGACAGTTGAGATCCCAATAGCACCTTCTGCTCTGCTATGTCCTCACATAAGAGCATGGGCTTCGGCTGATCAGCCGAAGCAGCTTTTTCCCTTCTGAACTTGTATTGCTCACAAGCTTCAGCTCCATCTATGTTATGGATTGCTTTGGAGTCTGTCCAATTTCCTTCGGCCCTTCTGGCAGCTTCCTGACTTCCATGAATAGCAATGGGCCCTTGGTCCGAAGGTATCTTCATGCAAAGATAGGCTGGATGAAGGATTGCTTCAAAGGCATTGAGAGTACCACGACCAATGATTGCATTGTAAGGGTATTCCATATCAACAATATCAAATACAACTTGTTCAGTCCTTGTATTGTTAATGAATCCGAAGGTTATTGGCATTGTGATTTTTCCAAGTGCTACGATCTGCCTTCCTCCGAAGCCACAAAGGAGATGTGTGGCATCATGAATTTTATCCTCGGGCTCTTGCATCTGTCTGAAGGCCTTAGCAAATATGATATCAGCTGCGCTGCTTGTATCAACCAAAACATTATGGACCAGGAATCCTTTGATCACGCAAGAGATAACCATAGCATCATTGTGTGGGTAATCCTTGAGTTGGAGATCCTCTTGAGAGAAGGTAATTGGAATGTGAGACCATCTTGACTTGATGAAGGGTCCTTGCACCCCAACGTGCTGTACCCTTCTCTGTGCTTCCTTCTTCTGCTTCTTGTTGGCTTGCTCTGAGCATGAACCGCCTGTTATCGGGAGTATCAGCTTCAGAGCCGAAGCAGCTCCAGCTTGGTCGTTGAGCGAAGCCATCAGCTCAAAAAAGTGGAAGTGAGTTCACCGGAGGTGGGCGCCAATGTTGGGGACTTGCTCTCAAATGCTATGAATTAAGAACAAGGCAACATAAAATGTTAAATATCAATGCCCTTTGTCTTCTGAAGCATTATTTCCTCAAGGATATGCTTCGGAGGACGAAGGTTATAATAGCAGAACTACGAAGATTATGCCTTCGTAGTCGAATTTACAAAGATAATATGGAATGACGTAAGACATCGAGCATTAAAAAACAAGTGAATTGGAAATAAATAACATCATTTATTTACTATATATAAATTTAAGATGTTCAAACATAACATTTAGATACATTTATACCTCTGCCTTGACAAAGGATAATTTCCATGTGATGCTATCGTAATTGCAAGAAAGCGTGAACAGTAAAGGAATACTGTTCACTATTTATAGGCATAGGACACAACCCGTGAGGAATTACAATCATACCCCTCATAAAAGTTTACAACAATGACTCGAACTCTCATGGACTAAAAGGTCATTCTATCTCTAAGTCGGTTTGTAATTCCGAAGCTTCACGAAATGGCACCTTCGGCATCACGTACGAGCAGCTTCAGCCGAGGCTGTTTCTTTCTGCAGGACCTTCGGCGACGAAGCATGGTCCCAACAGTCACAAAGACCGGGTCTCTTTCAACCCTTTCCCTCTCTTAAACGGTCACTTAGACCGAGTGAGCTTCTCTTCTCAATCAAACGGGACACAAAGTCCCCGCAAGTACCACCACACAATTGGTGTCTCTTGCCTCGGTTACAATTGAGTTGATCACAAGAAAGAATGAGAGAAAAAAAGCAATCCAAGCGCAAGAGCTCAAATGAACACAAGTCACTCTCTCACTAGTCACTAATTGATTGGGAATGATCTATGGACTTGGGAGAGGATTTGATCTCTTTGGTGTGTCTTGTATTGAATGCTATAGCTCTTGTAAGGTGTGGAAAGTCAGAAAACTTGGATTCAATGAATGGTGGGTGGTTGGGGGTATTTATAGCCCCAACCACCAAACTAGCCGTTTGGTGGAGGCTGCTGTCGCATGGCGCACCGGACAGTCCGGTGCGCCACCGGACACAGTCCGGTGCGCCTGCCACGTCACCAAACCGTTGGATTCCGACCGTTGGAGCTTCTGTCTTCTGGGCCACCGGACAGTCACTGTTCAGTGTCCGGTGCGCCATCTGGCTCTGCTCTGACTCTGGCGCGCACTGTAGCGCATTTAATGCCTTCTGCAGACGACCGTTGGCGCGAAGTAGCCATGCTCCGCTGACACACCGGACAGTCCGGTGCGCCACCGGACACTGTCCGGTGCGCCACCGGACACTGTCCGGTGCTACACCGGACAGTCCGGTGAATTATAGCGGAGCGGCCTCCAGAATTCTCGAAGGTGAGCAGTTCGGAGTTGGAGTCCCTGGTGCACCGGACACTGTCCGGTGGTGCACCGGACACTGTCCGGTGCGCCAGACCAGGGCACACTTCGACTGACTTTAGCTCTCTATATGTGAATCCTTTTTCGGTCTTTTTATTGGTTTCTTGTGAACCTTTGGCACCTGTAGAACTCATAATCTAGAGCAAACCAGTTAGTCCAATTATTTGTGTTGGGCAATTCAACCACCAAAATCAATTTAGAAAAAGGTGTAAGCCTATTTCCCTTTCAATCTCCCCCTTTTTGGTGATTGATGCCAACACAAACCAAAGCAAATATAGAAGTGCATAATTGAACTAGTTTGCATAATGTAAGTGCAAAGGTTACTTAGATTTGAACCAATAAATTCTCATAAGATGCGCATGGATTGATTTCTTTATTTTTAACATTTTGGACCACGCTTGCACCACATGTTTTGTTTTTGCAAATTCTTTTGTAAATTCTTTTCAAAGTCCTTTTGCAAATAGTCAAAAGTAAATGAATAAGATTTTGAGAAGCATTTTCAAGATTTGAAATTTTCTCCCCCTGTTTCAAATGCTTTTCCTTTGACTAAACAAAACTCCCCCTCAATAAAATCCTCCTCTTAGTGTTCAAGAGGGTTTTAGATATTAGTTTTGAAAGGGTTGTATCAATTTGAAATTCTAATAAGATACGATTGAAGAATCACCAATTGAAAAATCTTTTCTTAACTCAAAATTTTTGAAAATTGGTGGTGGTGCGGTCCTTTTGCTTTGAGCTAATACTTTCTCCCCCTTTGGCATGAATCGCCAAAAACGGATATAAGAGTGAAATATAAGCCCTTCTTACTTTCTCTCCCTATGGTAAATAACATATGAGTGAAGATTATACCAAAGTTGGAGAGTATGCGGAGCGACGACGAAGGATGAATAATTTGACGGAGTGGAGTGGAAGCCTTTGTCTTCGCCGAAGACTCCAATTCCCTTTCAATCTATGACTTGGTTTGAAATACGCTTGAAAACACATTAGTCATAGAATATAAAAGAGATATGATCAAAGGTATATTAATGAGCTATGTGTGCAAGACATCAAAAGAAATTCCGAGAATCAAGAATATTTAGCTCATGCCTTAGTTTGTTAAATGTTTGTTCATCTAGTGGCTTGGTAAAGATATCGGCTAATTGTTCTTTGGTGTTAATATATGCAATCTCGATATCCTCCTTTTGTTGGTGATCCCTTAGAAAATGATACCGAATGGCTATGTGTTTAGTGCGGCTATGTTCAACGGGATTATCCGCCATGCAGATTGCACTCTCATTATCACATAGAAGAGGAACTTTGGTTAATTTGTAACCATAGTCCCTAAGGGTTTGCCTCATCCAAAGTAATTGGGTGCAATAATGGTCTGCAGCAATATACTTGGCTTCGGCGGTAGAAAGAGCGACAGAATTTTGCTTCTTTGAAGCCCAAGACACCAGAGACCTTCCCAAGAACTGGCAAGTCCCCGATGTGCTCTTTCTATTAATTTTACACCCCACCGAATCGGCATCCGAATAACCAATTAAATCAAATGTGGATCCCCTAGGATACCAGAGCCCAAACTTAGGACTATAAACTAAATATCTCAAGATTCGTTTTACGGCCCTAAGGTGAGCTTCCTTAGGATCGGCTTGGAATCTTGCACACATGCATACGGAAAGCATAATATCCGGTCGAGATGCACATAAGTAGAGTAAAGAACCTATCATCGACCGGTATACCTTTTGATCTACGGATTTACCTCCTGTGTCGAGGTCGAGATGCCCATTGGTTCCCATGGGTGTCTTGATGGGCTTGGCATCCTTCATCCCAAACTTGTTTAGAATGTCTTGAATATACTTCGTTTGGCTAATGAAGGTGCCCTCTTGGAGTTGCTTCACTTGAAATCCCAAGAAGTACTTCAACTCCCCCATCATAGACATCTCGAATTTTTGTGTCATAATCCTACTAAACTCTTCACATGTAGATTCGTTAGTAGACCCAAATATGATATCATCAACATAAATTTGGCATACAAACAAATCATTTTCAAGTGTTTTAGTAAAGAGTGTAGGATCGACCTTTCTGACTTTGAAGCCATTAGTGATAAGAAAATCGCTTAGGCATTCATACCATGCTCTTGGGGCTTGCTTGAGCCCATAAAGCGCCTTAGAGAGTTTAAATACGTGATTAGGATACTCACTATCTTCAAAGCCGGGAGGTTGCTCAACATAGACCTCCTCCTTGATTGGTCCATTGAGGAAGGCACTTTTCACATCCATTTGGTAAAGCTTAAAGCCATGGTAAGTAGCATAGGCAAGTAAAATGCGAATTGATTCTAGCCTAGCTACAGGTGCATAGGTTTCACCGAAATCCAAACCTTCGACTTGTGAATATCCCTTGGCCACAAGTCGGGCTTTGTTCCTTATCACCACACCATGCTCATCTTGTTTGTTGCAGAAGACCCATTTGGTTCCTACAACATTTTGATTAGGACGTGGAACTAAATGCCATACCTCATTCCTTGTGAAGTTGTTGAGCTCCTCTTGCATCGCCACCACCCAATCCAAATCTTGAAGTGCTTCCTATACCTTGTGTGGCTCAATAGAGGAAACAAAAGAGTAATGTTCACAAAAATGAGCAACACGAGATCTAGTAGTTACCCCCTTTTGAATATCGCCGAGGATGGTGTTCACGGGGTGATCTTGTTGGATTGCTTGGTGGACTCTTGGGTGTGGCGGTCTTGGAACTTGTTCATCTTCCTCATCTTGATCATGGGCATATCCCCCTTGATCATTGCTCTCCTCTTGAGGTGGCTCAACTTCTTGATCTTCTCCTTCATCATTTTGAGCCTCATCCTCATCTTGAGTTGGTGGAGATGCTTGCATGGAGGAAGATGGTTGATCTTGTGCTTGTGGTGGCTCTTCGGATTCCTTAGGACACACATCCCCAATGGACATGTTCCTTAGCGCGACGCACGGAGCCTCTTCATCATCTAGCTCATCAAGATCAACTTGCTCTACTTGAGAGCCGTTAGTTTCATCAAACACAATGTCACAAGAAACTTCAACTAGTCCAGAGGACTTGTTAAAGACTTTATATGCCCTTGTGTTTGAATCATAACCAAGTAAAAAGCCTTCTACAGCCTTAGGAGCAAATTTAGATTTTCTACCTCTTTTAACAAGAATAAAGCATTTGCTACCAAAGACTCTAAAATATGAAACATTGGGCTTTTTACCAGTTAGGAGTTCGTATGATGTCTTCTTGAGGATTCAGTGAAGATATAGTCGGTTGATGGCGTAGCAAGCGGTGTAGACCTCTTCCGCCCAAAACTGATCCGAAGTCTTGTACTCATCAAGCATGGTCCTTGCCATGTCCAATAGAGTTCGATTCTTCCTCTCCACTACACCATTTTGTTGTGGCGTGTAGGGAGAAGAGAACTCATGCTTGATGCCCTCCTCCTCAAGGAATCCTTCGATTTGTGAGTTCTTGAACTTCGTCCCATTGTCGCTTCTTATTTTCTTGATCCTTAAGCCGAACTCGTTTTGAGCCCGTCTCAAGAATCCCTTTTAGGTCTCTTGGGTTTGAGATTTTTCCTGCAAAAAGAACACCCAAGTGAAGCGAGAATAGTCATCCACAATAACTAGACAGTACTTACTCCCGCCGATGCTTATGTAAGCTATCGGGCCGAATAGGTCCATGTGTAGGAGCTCGAGTGGCCTGTCAGTCGTCATGATGTTCTTGTGTGGATGATGAACACCAACTTGCTTCCCTGCCTGACATGCGCTGCAAATCCTATCTTTCTCAAAATGAACATTTGTTAGTCCCAAAATGTGTTCCCCCTTTAGAAGCTTGTGAAGATTCTTCATTCCAACATGTGCTAGTCGGCGATGCCAGAGCCAGCCCATGTTAGTCTTAGCAATTAAGCAAGTGTCGAGTTCAGCTCTATCAAAATCTACTAAGTATAGCTGACCCTCCAACACTCCCTTAAATGCTACTGAATCATCACTTATTCTAAAGAAAGTAACACCTATATCCGTAAAAAGACAGTTGTAACCCATTTTGTGTAATTGTGAAACGGAAAGCAAACTGTAATCTAAAGAATCTACAAGAAAAACATTGGAAATGGAATGGTCAGGAGATATAGCAATTTTACCCAATCCTTTGACCAAACCTTGATTCCCATCCCCGAATGTGATAGCTCGTTGGGGATCTTGGTTTTTCTCGTAGGAGGAGAACATCTTCTTCTCCCCTGTCATGTGGTTTGTGCACCTGCTATCGATGATCCATTTTGAGCCCTCGGATGCATAAACCTACAAAACAAATTTAGTTCTTGATTTTAGGTACCCAAACGGTTTTGGGTCCTTTGACATTAGATACAAGAACTTTGGGTACCCAAACACAAGTCTTTGACCCCTTGTGTTTGCCCCCAACATATTTGGCAACTATCTTGCCGGATTTGTTAGTTAAAACATAAGATGCATCAAAAGTTTTAAATGAGATGCTAGGTTCATTTGATGCACTAGGAGTTTTCTTCATAGGCAATTTTGCACGGGTTGATTGCCTAGAGCTAGATGTCTCACCCTTATACATAAAAGCATGATTAGGGCCAGAGTGAGACTTCTTAGAGTGAATTCTCCTAATTTTGTGCTCGGGATAACCAACAGGGTACAAAATGTAACCCTCGTTATCCTGAGGCATGGGAGCCTTGCCCTTAACAAAGTTTGACAATTTTTTAGGAGGGGCATTAAGTTTGACATCGTCTCCCTTTTGGAAGCCAATGCCATCCTTGATGCCAGGGCGTCTCCCACTATAGAGCATGCTTCTAGCAAATTTAAAATTTTCATTTTCTAAGTTATGCTCATTGATTTTGGCATTAAGTTGAGCTATGTGATCATTTTGTTTCTTAATTAAAGCTAGGTGATCATGAATAACATCAACATTAATGTCTCTACATCTAGTGCAAATGGAAACATGCTCAACGGTAGATGTAGAGGGTTTGCAAGATTTTAGTTCAACAATCTTAGCATGTAATATATCATTTTCACTTCTAAGATTAGAAATGGAAGTATTGCAAACATCTAAGTCTTTAGCCTTAGCAATTAATTTTTCATTCTCATTTCTAAGGCTAACAAGAGAGACATTCAATTCTTCAATCTTAGCAAGTAAACTAATATTATTATCTCTAAGATTGGAAATTGAATCATCACAAACATTTGCATCAACCTTAGCAATTAAACTAGCTTTCTCATTTCTAAGGTTGGCAATAATATCATGGCACATGCTTAGCTCACTAGATAATTTTTCATATTTTTCTACCTCTAGAGCATAAGCATTCTTAATCTTAACATGCTTCTTATTTTCCTTAATTAGGAAGTCCTCTTGGGAGTCCAAGAGTTCATCCTTCTCATGAATAGCACTAATTAATTCATTCAACTTTTCTATTTGTTGCATGTTTAGGTTTGCAAAAAGGGTGCGCAAATTATCCTCCTCATCACTAGAATTATCTTCATCACTAGAGGATGCATATTTAGTGGAGGATCTAGATTTTACCTTCTTTCTTTTGTCGTCCTTTGCCATGAGACACTTGTGGCCGACGTTGGGGAAGAGGAGTCCTTTGGTGACGGCGATGTTGGCGGCGTCCTCGTCGGAGGAGGAGTCGATGGAGCTCTCGTCGGAGTCCCACTCGCGACACACATGGGCATCGCCGCCCTTCTTCTTGTGGTACCTCCTCTTTTCTCTCCTCTTGCCCTTCTTGTCGTTATCCCTGTCACTATCACTTGATAATGGACATTTTGCAATAAAGTGACCGGGCTTACCACACTTGTAACACACTTTCTTGGAGCAGGATTTGTAGTCCTTCCCCCTCCTTTGCTTGAGGATTTAGCGGAAACTCTTGATAATGAGCGCCATCTCCTCATTGTCGAGCTTGGAGGCGTCAATGGGGAGTCTACTTGATGTAGACTCTTCCTTCTTCTCCTCTGTCGCCTTGAATGCGACCGATTGTGCTTCGGGCGTGGAGGAGGTATCTTGCTCGATGATTTTCTTTGATCCTTTGATCATTATTTCAAAGCTCACAAATTTTCCTATTACTTCCTCGGGAGACATTAGTGTGTATCTAGGATCACCACGTATTAATTGTACTTGCGTAGGATTAAGAAATACTAGTGATCTTAGAATAACCTTGACCATTTCATGGTCATCCCATTTGGAGCTCCCGAGGTTGCGCACTTGGTTGACCAAGGTCTTTAGCCGGTTGTACATGGCTTGAGGGTCCTCGCCTTGGTTGAGCCTGAACCGACCGAGCTCCCCCTCGATCGTCTCCCGCTTGGTGATTTTGGTCACCTCATCTCCTTCGTGCGCGGTCTTGAGCACGTCCCAAATCTCCTTGGCGCTCTTCAACCCTTGCACCTTATTATACTCCTCTCGACTTAGAGAGGTGAGGAGTATAGTGGTGGCTTGGGAGTTGAAGTGCTCGATTTGGGCCACCTCGTCCTCATCGTAATCTTCATCCCCTACAGATGGTACCTGTACACCAAACTCAACAACATCCCATATACTTTTGTGGAGTGAGGTTAGGTGATATCTCATCATATCACTCCACCTAGAATAATCTTCACCGTCAAACGTTGGTGGCTTGCCTAATGGGACGGAAAGTAATGGAGTATGTTTTGGAATCCGAGGGTAGAGTAGGGGGATCTTACTATACTTCTTGCGCTCTTGGCGCTTAGAAGTGACGGACGCGGCGTCAGATCCGGATGTAGAGGGTGATGAAGAGTCGGTCTCGTAGTATACTACTTTCTTCATTTTCTTCTTCTTCTCGCCACTCTTGTGCGATCGAATGCGTGAAGGGGATCCATCCTTCTTCTTGTTGGCGGACTCCCTTGATGGAGCCTTCCCGTGGCTTGTAGCGGACTTCTCACCGTCGATCACCATCTTCTTGGTGTGATCTCGCAACATCACTTCGAGCGGTTAAGCTCTAATGAAGCACCGGGCTCTGATACCAATTGAAAGTCGCCTAGAGGGGGGGATGAATAGGGCGAATATGAAATTTATTAACTTAAGCACAACTACAAGCCGGGTTAGTGTTAGAAATATGAACGAGTCCGAGAGAGAGGGTGAAAAACAAATCGCAAGCAAATAAAGAGTGAGACACAAGGATTTATTTTACCGAGGTTCGGTTCTTGCAAACCTACTCCCCGTTGAGGTGGTCACAAAGACCGGGTCTCTTTCAACCCTTTCCCTCTCTCAAACGGTCACTTAGACCGAGTGAGCTTCTCTTCTCAATCAAACGGGACACAAAGTCCCCGCAAGGACCACCACACAATTGGTGTCTCTTGCCTCGATTACAATTGAGTTGATCACAAGAAAGAATGATAAAAAGAAGCAATCCAAGCGCAAGAGCTCAAATGAACACAAATCACTCTCTCACTAGTCACTAATTGATTGGGAATGATCTATGGACTTGGGAGAGGATTTGATCTCTTTGGTGTGTCTTGTATTGAATGCTATAGCTCTTGTAAGGTGTGGGAAGTCAGAAAACTTGGATTCAATGAATGGTGGGTGGTTGGGGGTATTATAGCCCCAACCACCAAACTAGCCGTTTGGTGGAGGCTGCTGTCGCATGGCGCACCGGACAGTCTGGTGCGCCTGCCACGTCACCAAACCGTTGGATTCCGACCGTTGGAGCTTCTGTCTTCTAGGCCACCGGACAGTCCGGTGGTGCACCGGACAGTCACTGTTCAGTGTCCGGTGCGCCATCTGGCTCTGCTCTGACTCTGGCGCGCACTGTAGCGCATTTAATGCCTTCTGCAGACGACCATTGGAGCGAAGTAGCCGTTGCTCCGCTGACACACCAGACAGTCTGGTGAATTATAGCGGAGCGGCCTCCAGAATTCCCGAAGGTGAGCAGTTCGGAGTTGGAGTCCCTGGTGCACCGGACACTGTCTGGTGCGCCAGACCAGGGCACACTTCGGCTGACTTTAGCTCTCTATATTTGAATCCTTTTTCGGTCTTTTTATTGGTTTGTTGTGAACCTTTGGCACCTGTAGAACTCATAATCTAGAGCAAACCAGTTAGTCCAATTATTTGTGTTGGGCAATTCAACCACCAAAATCAATTTAGGAAAAGCCTATTTCCCTTTCACCTTTGTTCCGTATCCTTATTATCCGCGCTTTTCGGGAGATGTGCATTCACTACAGTACAAGAGGAAACGTCCAACGACCACGTTATGTCCGACGACCCCCTAGGCAACCGTCAGACATAAGGTTATGTCCGACGACAAAGGGCCGCCGTCGGAAATAATAATAAACAGTCGACGACTGTCAGACGGGCCGTCAGACATAACCTTATGTCCGACGGCCTCCTAGGGAGCCATCGAAATAAGGATTTTTAACCTACGCCCCGAGCCCACATCGTTTTATTCTACCGCAAGCGTCTCTCTCCCGCAGCCCATGCAGCCAAGCCGTCGCCGCCGCCACCGTAGAGCTCCCGCCGCCGTGACTCCGCCGCCGCCGCCGCAAGGTTGCTCCACCGCCACCGAAGCACAGCCCGTGCCCGGCGACCTCCCCTCCCGTACCGACGCGCAGCTAGAGCCCGACGCCACCGGAGCCGCCCCGACGTAGCCCGCGGCCGCCGGAGCCTCTGCCCCTGTTCCCCGACGCCACCGGCGCCCGCCCCGACCCCGCCGGAGCTTGCTTCACCGGCTCATCGTCCGGCAAAGTGAGCAATTTTAAAATTTTTATAATTTTGTGTATACATATATATTGTTTGCTAGTAGTCATGTTTAGTTTTGTTATGTCCGACGGCTTGATTTAATTATGCAATTAAATTAGCTTGTTTTAATTTATTTATTAGTGGCTATATAATTTAAACTTCTAATTTCTGAGGGTAATTATTAAGCCCTCGGAAATAAGGTTGTTTTATTTGATTTAGGGTCCCGTGAAATGATTTTTCTGTAGTGATATTGTATTAGTATGGTTCATTAGTAATCATAACTAATTAAGTGAACGTCTCGTATATCTAGTATGGAGGAGGATCGTCGATGGATGTATGAAGGTTGGAAGAAACGAGGTGCTCTATCAAGTGAGTGGGTTGCCAAGACTGATGCTTTTTTCGACCGTGCTTTTGCTCGGCCAGAGACTGGAACCGATGTTAGGTGCCCTTGTAGAAAGTGTCGGAACATTTATTTCCTTGACAGGAGGACTATGTTGATAGATCTTTGCAAGAACGGTTATATGCCAGGCTATGAGGTGTGGGTGCACCACGGTGAGGACCCACCTCCTCGTATTGTATCGGAAGTTCAGTCACATGAAGAGGGGGACTATGATAGGATGGAAGAGATGATTGACGATGTACGCCATGAGATTCTAACTGTCGATTTGGAGAAGCCCGGTCAACCCACCGATTATGAGGATCCAGCTACACCTGAGGTTCAGAAGTTCTTTGAGCTCCTTAAAGCTGCCGGAGAGCCGTTGCATGAGCACACGAAAGTGACCGTCCTTGTATTTGTGACTCGACTTATGGCTATTAAGCCTAAGTTTGCATTCTCAAACAACTGCTACAAGGAGCTTTTGAACTTGATCAGTGATGTACTTCCGGAGAATCACAAGATGCAAAAGGACATGTATCAGTCTAAAAAGTTGCTCTCTGGGCTCGGTATGGACTACGAAAAAATTGATGTCTGTGACAATAACTGTATGCTTTTCTGGAAGGAGACCGCAGGTGAGAAGAAGTGTACTGTATGTGATGAGCGTAGATTTGTTGAGGTTGAAAACGACGATGGTTTGATCGTGACGACGAAGATTGCACGTAAGCAGCTTCGTTACATGCCTCTTATACCTCGGTTGAAACGTTTGTTCATCTCCAAAAATACAGCCAGACACATGAGGTGGCACAAAGAAGGGGTACGTGAGAATCCAAATGTCATGGCACACCCAGCTGATACAGATGCATGGAACAATTGGAGATAGAGCTTGCAGTGTTGCATCAACAGGCAGAGTATCATCAATCAGTTTTGAGGGAACAATTGGAGTACCAGAGGCAACAATCTGAGTACCAGAGACAACAAGCTGAGTACCAGAAGAAGAAGGACGAGTATTATGCAAACCTCCAGGCCCAAAATCAAGCTCTTCTCTCGGTAAGTTGAACAAACATTTTGTACCTTATTTTGCAAAACAAATGATGTGTATCTTATTTGCTCAACAATGACTTGTATATAATTTGTAGCAACTAGCCCAACAAGCGGGCGTCCCGATGCCCACATATGGGATGCCGCCTCTGGACTTTGCACTACCGATGCCAATGCTGGCGCCTCCACCTCCGCCTCCGTCACAATTCCCTACGGTATGGACACATATGTGTGTGTGACATGTTCATAGATGTCTTATGTGTTTAAATGAAAAACTGAGTGGTTACTATTTCATGTGCGTGTGTTATAGGGATTTCAGACACCACCCCCTTCAGTTGCCGCACCAGGAGATGGGTCTGGTCAAGACGACGCATCGCAATCTCGGGTGAACAACCATTTCAGCATGCATAGTCCAGCCGGTGGAAGTGGCTATCACTCGAACCATCCAGACGATGGATATGAGTGATAGTTCATCAAATGTGTTTAAATTGGAACTATTACTGTTCATGTGAAAGACTATCCGTCGAACAATGCCAGTTTTTATTTTGGACCTATATGTTGATGTAAAACACTTGTTTGGAACAATTTGGAACTATATGTCATTATGTTAAATTTGTGATTGTGAATATTTATGTGAGTATATTTGTGATTGTGAATGTGAATACTTATGTGAATGTGTATATTTGTGACTGTGAATGTGTATATCTGTATGAAATCTGTTTTTTTGTAAATGACAGATTTTAAAAAAACAGAATTGTGTGTAATTTCTGGAAATTGTTATGTCTGACGGCTAGGCGTAAGCCGTCGGACATAAGGGCTGCTTATGTCCGACGACTAGGCGTAAGCTGTCGGACATAAGGGCTGTTTATGTTCGACGGTCTGACATCAGCCGTCGGACATAACAGCTGCGGGACCCACCAATCGACCGGTAAAACAGTTGATATCTCTTATGTCCGACGGGCGGGTTTGCCCGTCGGACATAACACTATTTCCGACCCCTTATCTCCGATGGCTAAAAACCGTCGGACATAAGCTACTGCCGTTGGACATAAGCTACGTCCGACGGCTTTGGCCGTCGGAAGTTGATTCGTTTACTGTAGTGATTGTGCACATATGCGGGCAGCGGCAAGGACTGACTCTACTTGAGACAGCCAAGAGCGGTAGTGTCGGCGTTTCGAGACCGGGGGGTCCCTAAGCCGACGAGTGAGTGTCCCGCATGCCCCAGCCTAGATGGGTCGAGAGCGTGGGCGAGCGCGAAGGGGGGAAAAGCGAGGTGGCCGGAGACGAGTCGTGAGAGAGGTGGGAATCCCGCGGCCTTCGTGTTCGACCCGCGCCCAGGTCGGGTGCGCTTGCAGTAGGGGGTTACAAGCGTCCACGCGGGTGAGGGAAGCGAGCGGCCCCAAGAGAGCGCCTGCCCCGTCCTCGTCCCCGCGCGGCCAACCTTCTCTAAGAAGGCCCTGATCCTTCCTTTTATAGGCGTAAGGAGAGGATCCAGGTGTACAATGGGGGTGTAGCAAGGTTCTACGTGTCTAGCGGGGGTGAGCTAGCGCCCTAAGTACATGCCAATGTGGCAGCCAGAGAGATCTTGGCACCCAGCTGGTGTGGTGTCGTGGCTGTCGGAGGAGCAACGGAGCCTGGCGGAGGGACAGCTGTTGGAGCAGTTGGGCCCTTGCTGACGTCCCCCTGCTTCCGTAAGGGATCTGAGAGCCGTCGTCGTCATGGGTCTGGCGGGGCGCCATCATTGCCTATCTGGTGGAGCTAGCCAGATGGGACGCCGGTCTTGTTCCCTGCGGCCCGAGTCGGCTCGGGGTAGGGTGATGATGGCGCTTCCTGTTGACGTGGCAGACTTGTGTCCTAGGTCAGGCGACGTGGAGGCTCCTCCGAAGCCGATGTTGAGTCTGTCCTGCATGGCCGAGGCCGAGCCCGAGCTCCTGGGTCGGGCGAGGCGGAGGTCGTTCGGCAGAGGCCAGGGCGGAGTCCGACCCCTGGGGTCGGGCGAAGCGGAGTTCATCGTCTTCTGGGGCCTAGCCCGAGTCCGA
This sequence comes from Zea luxurians, assembly GCA_029449295.1. Taxonomy (NCBI): domain Eukaryota; kingdom Viridiplantae; phylum Streptophyta; class Magnoliopsida; order Poales; family Poaceae; genus Zea; species Zea luxurians. Next base: position 11,357,807 of record JAOPSE010000043.1, on the reverse strand, counting down.
GCCCTGGGTCGGGCGGAGCGGAGTTCGCCGTCTTCCAGGGCCTTAGCCCGAGTCCGAGCCCTGGGTCGGGCGGAGCGGAGTTCGCCGTCTTCCGGGGCCTTAGCCCGAGTCCGAGCCCTGGGTCGGGCGGAGCGGAGTTCGCTGTCTTCCAGGGCCTTAGCCCGAGTCCGAGCCCTGGGTCGGGCGGAGCGGAGTTCGCCGTCTTCCGGGGCCTTAGCCCGAGACCGAGCCCTGGGTCGGGCGGAGCGGAGTTCGCCGTCTTCCGGGGCCTTAGCCCGAGTCCGAGCCCTGGGTCGGGCGGAGCTTCCTATGGCGCCTTTAGCAAGGCCTGACTGCCTGTCAGTCTCACTCTGTCAAGTGGCACTGCAGTCGGAATGGCGCAGGTGGCGCTGTCCTTCTGTCAGACCGGTCAGTGGAGCGGCGAAGTGACGGCGGTCACTTCGGCTCTGCCGGGGGGCGTGCGTCAGGATAAAGGTGTCAGGCTACCTTTGCGTTAAATGCCCCTGCGACTCGGTCGGTCGGCGCGGCGATTTAGTCAGGGTTGCTTCTTAGCGAAGGCAAGGCCTCGGGCGAGCCGGAGATGTGTCTGCCGTTAAAAGGGGGCCTCGGGCGAGACAGAAACATCTCGGGGTCGGCTGCCCTTGCCCGAGGCTAGGCTCGGGCGAGGCGTGATCGAGTCGCTCGTATGGACTGATCCCTGACTTAATCGCACCCATCAGGCCTCTACAGCTTTATGCTGATGGGGGTTACCAGCTGAGAATTAGGCGTCTTGAGGGTACCCCTAATTATGGTCCCCGACAGTAGCCCCCGAGCCTCGAAGGGAGTGTTAGCACTCGCTTGGAGGCTTTCGTCGCACTTTTTTGCAAGGGGACCAGCCTTTCTCGGTTGCATTTTGTTCCGGTGGGTGCGCGCGAGCGCACCCGCCGGGTGTAGCCCCCGAGGCCTCGGAGGAGTGGTTTCACTCCTTCGAGGTCTTAATGCTTTGCGTAATGCTTTGGCTGGTCTGGTGGTTCCCTCATGCGAACTGGCCGTAGCCCGGGTGCACGGTCGGGGCCCAAGTTCTCGGGCTGGTATGTTGACGCTGTCAACGGTTTGGCCGGAGTCGGGTTTGCGAGAGCAGTCCCCGAGCCTCCGTACAGGGCGAGAGGGCGATCAGAAACAGACTCGGCTTATTTACATACGCCCCTACGTCGCCTTTCTGCAAAGAGGAGGGGGGGGAGAGCGCCATGTTACCCTCGATGGGCACCGAACATGGTGTCTCCGGTGAGCTGCAAGCGGGTAATCCGAGTGGACGTCCGTGCCCCGTTCGTTGGGGGTTGGCTAGGGGCCCAGAGGCACGCCCAAAAGTACCTGCGGGTGATCTACCGGACCCGGTCCCCTGGCGACGGGGTCCGAGGGCTCGATGCCTCCCTCCGATGGGATTCCGTTACAAAATCGCTCCCGCTGGTCTCGGAAATGTCCTAGGGTACCTCGGGAGCGCAGCCCGAGCCTTGATTATGTATCGAACGTACCCCTGGTCATCCCTCGCTCGGTGTCTGAGGCGACTGTGAACCCTTCGGGGGCCAGCCTTCGAACCCCTGATCAGTAATGGGCGCGGAGCCCGAGTAGCCTGAGGCGGCCGTGGAACCCTTCGGGGGGCCGGCCTTCGAACCTCTGACCAGTAGTGGGTGTAGGGCCCACGCGATCTGAGGCGGCTGTTGAACCCTCCGGGGGGCCAGCCTTCGAACCCCTGATCAGTAAGGAGGCTCGGAGCCTAGTTCCTTCACGGGGAAGGATCCCTTTCGGGGTATCCCCCTTTCCCGGTCCCTGTCGCAAGAGATAGAGAAAGAGGAAAAAAGGAAAAGGGATACAAAACCGAACGACGCGGCGTACCTTTTTTGGCGCGGTTGTTTCGGCGAAGGCGAAGCGTCGCCCGCTGCTCCTGCCAGAAGCGCCGCCTGTCCAGCCGCAGAGTTGATGCGACGAGGTGAGTAGTTGGCGGGGCTGCCGTTGTGCGTGCGCGAGCCGTTCGAGGAACGGACCACGGGTGCGTTGTCTTCACGCCGTGAGAGGGGGTTCTCTTGCTGCCCCTGGAGGGGACGTGAGCTTGGCTGACGACGTGTCCGCTGCTCCCGCGCGCCTGCCACCGTTATTACTGCCGACTCACCTTTGGCCGCGTTGGCCGCCGTGTCAGGCCGGCGCCGCTGGGTCGCGCGCTGGGTCGCCTCGAGTCGCGGTATTGGTTCCGCAATCGAGGAAGCGCGGTGGTGGTACAGGCGGTACAGTCGCTTGCATGCAGCATCTGGCGCGCCGGTCGCGCGACGCGTGGGCCTGGGCCTCCGTGCTGGCGTGTCGGGAGTCGGAGAGGCGCGTCCACTTGGCGCGATTGCATGCCGCCTGCATGGCTGCCCGCCCCTTTCGCCCGTTGGTCTGGGCAAAAGTGGAGGGTCACTTGTAACCGCTAGGCGGTTGCGTGCACCACGCGCGGCGGTTTGGCTTCTTCTGCTCGGAGCCGGTCTGCATGACATGCGGGACCCAGCCCCCGCGCCGCAGGGGAGGGCTTTGGAGCGTGTTGGAGAAGACTCAGCCCGTGACGGTTGGGGGCGCAAGCAGGGAGAGTCGCCTTTAAAAGGAGGGCGACCCCTTCCGTAAGGCGACCATGTCTTCTTCCTCCCTGATGCACCGTGTCTTTCCACCTTCCAAGCCCCCGGATGGGGGAAACCGCCGTCTTTTCGCCTCATCGTTGGAGGAACGCAACTCCGTGGGAGTTGGTACCTTTCAGCCATCGTTCGGCTTCAAGGATTTTCATCATGCAGCCCGGTTGCACCCCTCCACCGGCGGTCACCCAAGATGGTGACCTCCGGCTTGATGGTGGGGGAAAGCGAGCCGGGCTGCGGCCTCTGCCCCTCCCTCAGCCTCAAGGATTTTCATCACCAGGGCTGGGGAGGGGAGTGTGCCGAGTTGAGGTCGGCCCCCGCGTGGGCGGCGGCCCGCTCCTTTTCTCAGTGATCGGAGGGAGGAGCGGTCGTCGTCCGTGGCGCTGGCATCTGCAGCGTGCCTGGCCTTCGGACGCGAGTGGCTTCGGAGCCGCTCGCGGCGCCGGCGGCTGCCACGGCAGCTGGAAGAGGTTCTTCCGCCGGCGTGATAGCCAGGGCTGGCCACGGACCGACCTCCAACTCTACGGCCTTCTGCCCGTCCTTGCCTCTCGAGTTCGGGCATGGGCGGGGGCCTCCCAGCAGCAGCATCCGCCCTGAGGTCATCACTGCTGCTGTTCGGCCCCCCGGGACAGAAGTCTTCATCGTCGCCGTTGTCGGGATGGGCGATGACATGTCATTCGTCGGTCTTCTGTTGCTCCGCAGGCCCACCCCTATCGAGTGGGGTTGTTCGTACCTGCGGAGGGGGAACCGGAGTTCCGTTTGTAATGGCACTTCGAATGCCAGGATTTTCTGTTCATTACGGCTTTCGGGGCCTGAACATGTATGTAACGTCGGCACAGAGCCGTATTTTTTCCTCATTCTTGAGCACTAAGACTCGTCTGTTGACTATCTGAACCGCTTCACCAAGCATGAGTCGCCCCGTGTCAAGGTGACGAGTGAGGTATCCGTATCCCGGAGGCGTAGGAGTCCCTCGGCTCGGTCGGCCCAGCTGTCCGAGGCTCCTCTAGCTTAGTTGAAGAGACCCCTCGGCCGCTCTTCGACGAGCCGAGGCCAGGGGTAGCGATATCAGTATGAACAGAGGCGGAGTTGGCTCGAAAATGACACCTGGTTGGCCGAAGCCTAGCCGGGTTGTCCGTTGGCAGGATCGACGTCGGAGTTGATCAGCCGAGGCTTCGGACCGGGCTGGCGCCCTCGGAAGATGGTTGGCCGAGGCCCCAGGGGTGACCGGCTGAGCCGCCTGCTCGGGCCGGATTCCCGGAGAAGTCCCTGACAGCGATTGCCCGGGCGTGGTGATGACGTCGTCCTTCGGAGCGGAGACCCTCGGACCACGTCGCCGTCCAAGGCTAGGTCGGGCCTCGCCGAAGGTGCCGTCGATGCCGAGGGTGTTGCTACCCTCTTCCAGCGTCAAGACCCGAGCCTGCAGGATCAGATTGTCTTGTAGCGTGTGCCTCGTGCGGCCGTCGAGGCCAGAACACACACCCTCGCTGCGTTGTAAAGCTGCGTCTTTTTTCCTTTTGTTTCGAGTATCTGGACTTTTTGTCGGTAACAGGGATGTTTGTGCGAGCGAGAGTTGCTTCTCGCGGAAGGTGATGAGTGAGGTATCCGTATCCCGGAGGCGTGGGAGTCCCTCGGCTCGGTCGGCCTTGCCGCTTACACGTACTTTCACCCGTCCATGAGGCCCTGTCACCGACTCGGTCGAGAAGGCTCGAAGGATCGCTTCGGCAGAAGGGCTTCCGAGCGTAAAGACTTGTTCGATCCACGGAGTCACTTTATCCGAACGCGAGTTACTTATCGCAGAAGGTGATGAGTGAGGTATCCGTATCCCGGAGGCGTAGGAGTCCCTCGGCTCGGTCAGCCTTGGCTGCTTACGTGTACTCCGTCGTTTCCAGGACCCACTTTTCGAAGTAGTCAAAAAGCACGAAAGATATTCTGGTAGAAGAGATTTTTTTTCGAGGAAAATTTTGACGCAGAGGGGGTTTCCCCCCCTTTTAGCCCCCGAGGGAGGGTCGGGCTTTGCCGAGGCGAGGCCGACCCTTCCTTGTTGACTAAACTTTGCGTGGGTGCGAGGTATATGAACAACTTGGAAACATCTTAAGGGTAGAAGCGACGTAGCTGTTGGATGTTCCAAGCGTTGCCGTAGACCTCGCCTTGACTGTTGGCCAGCTTGTACGTTCCGGGCTTTAGAACTTTGGTGATGACGAATGGCCCCTCCCAGGGGGGCGTGAGCTTGTGCCTCCCTCGGGCGTCTTGCCACAGTCGAAGCACCAGGTCGCCCACCTGGAGGTCTCGGGGTAGGACCCCTCGGGCGTGGTAGCGTCGCAGGGACTGCTGATACCGCGCCGAGTGTAGTAAGGCCCTGTCCCGAGCCTCTTCCAGCTGGTCCAGCGAGTCTTCTCGGCTAGCTTGGTTGCTTTCATCGTCGTAGGCCCTCGTCCTCGGGGAGCCGTATTCCAGGTCAGTGGGCAAGACGGCCTCGGCCCCGTAGACCAGGAAGAACGGCGTGAAACCCGTGGCTCGGCTCGGCGTTGTCCTCAGGCTCCAGACCACCGAGGGGAGTTCCTTCATCCATCGCTTGCCAAACTTGTTGAGGTCGTTGTAAATCCGAGGCTTGAGCCCTTGTAGAATCATGCCGTTGGCACGCTCTACTTGCCCATTCGACATGGGATGAGCTACGGCAGCCCAGTCCACCCGGATGTGGTGATCCTCGCAAAAATCCAAGAATTTTCTGCCGGTGAACTGGGTGCCGTTGTCGGTGATGATGGAGTTTGGGACCCCAAAGCGATGGATGATGTTGGTGAAGAACGCCACCGCTTGCTCGGACCTGATGCTGTTCAGGGATCGGACCTCGATCCACTTGGAGAATTTGTCGACGGCGACCAGCAGGTGCGTGTAGCCCCCGGACGCCTTCTGCAGAGGGCCGACGAGGTCCAGACCCCACACAGCGAAGGGCCAGGTGATGGGTATCGTCTGTAGAGCCTGAGCGGGCAGGTGGGTCTGCTTCGCATAGAATTGACACCCCTCGCAGGTGCGGACGATTCGAGTGGCGTCAGCCACCGCCGTCGGCCAGTAGAAGCCTTGCCGGAAAGCGTTCCCGACGAGGGCTCGGGGCGCTGCATGATGGCCGCAAGCCCCCGAGTGTATCTCTTGCAGGAGTTCCTGACCTTCGGCGATGGAGATGCATCGCTGGAGGATGCCCGAGGGGCTGCGGTGGTAAAGCTCCTTCTCATCGCCCAGCAGGACGAACGATTTGGCGCGTCGCTCTACCCGCCGAGCCTCGGCTTGGTCGAGGGGTAGCTCTCCTTGGCGGAGATAGTGCAGGTACGGGGTCTGCCAATCTCGATCAGGCGTGACCTCGCTCCGCTCCTCCTCGATGCGCAGCGCCTCGCCCTCGGGGGCCAAGGGTACCTCGGGCTGAACCGAGGACGCCTCGGGATGGGCCGAGGGTACCTCGGACTGAACCGAGGACGCCTCGGGCTGGGCCGAGGGTACCTCGGACTCGGGCGTGTCGTCGATCTTGACGGAGGGTTGGTGCAGATCCCGGGAGAAGACGTCCGGGGGAACCGTCATTCGCCCCGAGGCTATCTTTGCCAGCTCGTCCGCAGTCTCGTTGTAGCGCCGGGCGATGTGGTTAAGCTCGAGCCCGTAGAACTTGTCTTCCAGGCGCCGAACCTCATCGCAGTAGGCCTCCATCTTCGGGTCGTGGCAGTGGGAGTTCTTCATGACTTGGTCAATGACGAGCTACGAGTCGCCGTGAGCGTCGAGGCGTCGGACCCCTAGCTCGATGGCGATTCGCAATCCGTTGATCAGAGCTTCGTACTCAGCCACATTGTTGGACGCCGGGAAATGGAGACGCAGCACGTAGCGTAGGTGTTTCCCGAGGGGCGAGACGAAGAGCAGGCCCGCGCCGGCTCCCGTCTTCATCAGCGACCCGTCGAAAAACATGGTCCAGAGCTCTGGTTGGATCGGAGCCGTCGGCAGCTGGGTGTCGACCCATTCGGCTACGAAGTCCGCCAGTACCTAGGACTTGATGGCCTTCCGAGGGGCGAACGAGATTGTCTCGCCCATGATTTCCACCGCCCACTTTGCGATCCTGCCCGAGGCCTCTCGGCACTGGATGATCTCCCCCAGGGGGAAGGATGACACCACATTTACCGGATGAGACTCGAAGTAATGTCGCAACTTTCGCCTCGTCAGGATTACTGCATACAGTAGCTTCTGAACTTGTGGGTAGCGGACCTTGGTTTCGGACAGCACCTCGCTGACGAAGTAAACTGACCTCTGAACGGGCAATGCATGCCCCTCTTCTTGCCTTTCGACCACAATCGCGGCGCTAACCACCTGAGTGGTCGCGGCGACGTAGACCAAGAGGGCTTCTCCATCAGCTGGGGGTACCAAGATAGGCGCCTTGGTGAGGAGCGCCTTTAGGTTCCCGAGAGCTTCCTCGGCCTCGGGGGTCCAAGTGAAGCACTCGGCCTTCCTTAAGAGGCGGTACAGAGGCAGGCCTCTTTCGCCGAGGCGTGAGATGAAACGGCTCAAGGCCGCGAGACATCCCATGACCCTCTGTACACCTTTTAAGTCCTTGATGGGCCCCATGCTGGTGATGGCTGCGATTTTCCCCGGGTTGGCTTCGATGCCCCGCTCGGAGATGATGAACCCCAGGAGCATGCCTCGGGGCACCCCGAAGACACACTTCTCGGGATTGAGCTTGACGTCCTTTGCCTTGAGACACCGGAATGTCACTTCAAGGTTGGAGAGGAGGTCGGAGGCTTTCCTTGTCTTGACTACGATGTCATCGACGTAGGCCTCGACCGTGCGACCGATGTGTTCGCCGAACACATGGTTCATGCACCGCTGGTACGTCGCACCCGCGTTCCTCAAACCGAACGGCATGGTGACATAGCAGTACATGCCGAAGGGCGTGATGAAAGAAGTCGCGAGCTGGTCGGACTCTTTCATCTTGATTTGATGATACCCTGAGTAGGCATCGAGGAAAGACAGGGTTTCGCACCCAGCAGTGGAATCCATGATTTGATCGATGCGAGGTAGAGGGTAGGGAACATTCGAACATGCTTTGTTGAGACCAGTGTAGTCTACACACATCCGCCATTTCCCCCCTTTCTTTCTCACAAGCACAGGGTTGGCAAGCCATTCGGGATGGAATACCTCTTTGATGAACCCTGCTGCCATCAGCTTGTGGATCTCCTCACCTATCACTCTGCGCTTCTCCTCGTTGAACCGGCGCAGAGGCTGCCTGACCGGTCGGGCTCCGGCCCGAATATCCAGCGAGTGCTCGGCGACATCCCTCGGTATGCCGGGCATGTCCGAGGGACTCCACGCAAAGACGTCGGCGTTTGCGTGGAGAAAGTCGACGAGCACTGCTTCCTATTTGGGGTCGAGCCCAGAACCGATCCGGACCTGCTTGGAGGTGTCGCCACTGGGGTCGAGAGGGACGACCTTAACCGTCTCCGCTGGCTGGAAATTGCCGGCGTGTCGCTTCACGTCTGGAACCTCTCTGGAGAGGTTCTCCAGGTCGGTGATGAGGGCCTCGGACTCGGCGAGGGCCTCGGCGTACTCCACACACTCCACGTCGCATTCGAACGCGTGTTTGTACGTGGGGCCGACGGTGATGACCCCGTTGGGGCCTGACATCTTGAGCTTCAGGTAGGTGTAGTTGGGGACGGCCATGAACTTCGCGTAGCATGGCCTCCCTAATACCGCGTGGTAGGTTCCTCGGAACCCGACCACCTCGAACGTCAGAATCTCCCTTTGGAAGTTGGAGGGCGTTCCGAAGCAGACAGGAAGGTCGAGCTGTCCGAGGGGCTGGACGCGCTTCCCAGGAATGATCCCGTGGAAGGGCGCAGCTCCTGCTCAGACGGAGGACAGATCGACGCGCAGGAGCCTGAGGGTCTCGGCGTAGATGATGTTGAGGCAGCTGCCCCCATCCATCAGGACCTTGGTGAGCCTGACGTCGCCGATGATGGGATCGACGACGAGCGGGTATTTCCCCAGGCTCGGCACGTGGTCGGGGTGGTCAGCTTGGTCGAAGGTGATGGGCTTGTCGGACCAGTCTAGGTAGACTGGCACCGCCACCTTCATCGAGCAGACCTCCCGACGCTCTCGCTTGCGATGCCGAGCCGAGGCATTTGCCGCATGCCCTCCGTAGATCATGAAGCAGTCGCGGACCTCGGGGAACTCTCCTGCTTGGTGATCTTCCTTTTTGTCGTCGTCGCGGGCCCTGCCACCCTCTGCGGGTGGCCCGGCCCTGTGGAAGTGGCGCCGAAGCATGACGCACTCCTCGAGGGTGTGCTTGACGGACCCCTGATGGTAAGGGCACGGCTCCTTGAGCATCTTGTCGAAGAGGTTAGCACCTCCGGGGGGCTTCCGAGGGTTCTTGTACTCGGCGGCGGCGACAAGGTCTGCGTCGGTGGCGTCGCGTTTCGCTTGCGACTTCTTCTTGCCTTTCTTCTTGGCGCCGCGCGGAGTAGACGCCTCGGGAGCCTCTTCCGTCGGGCGACCCTGGGGGTGCTTGTCCTTTCGGAAGATGGCCTCGACCGCCTCCTGGCCAGAGGCGAACTTGGTGGCGATGTCCATCAGCTCGCTCGCCCTGGTGGGGGTCTTGCGACCCAACTTGCTCACCAGGTCGCGGCAGGTGGTGCCGGCAAGGAACGCGCCGATGACATCTGAGTCGGTGATGTTGGGCAGCTCGGTGCGCTGCTTCGAGAATCGCCGGATGTAGTCCCGAAGAGACTCTCCCGGCTGTTGCCGGCAGCTTCGGAGGTCCCAGGAATTCCCGGGGCGCACGTACGTGCCCAGGAAGTTGCCGGCGAAGGCTTGGACCAAATCCTCCCAGTTGGAGATCTGCCCCGGAGGCAGGTGCTCCAACCAGGCGCGAGTAGTGTCGGAGAGGAACAGGGGGAGGTTGCGGATGATGAGGTTGTCGTCGTCCGTTCCACCCAGTTGGCAGGCCAGGCGGTAGTCTGCGAGCCACAATTCCGGTCTCGTTTCCCCTGAGTACTTGGTGATAGTAGTTGGGGGTCGGAAACGGGCCGGAAACGGCGCCCGCCGGATGGCCCGGCTGAAGGCCTGCGGACCGGGTGGTTCGGGCGAGGGACTCCGATCCTCCTCACTGTCGTAGCGTCCCCCACGCCTGGGGTGGTAGCCTCGGCGCACCCTTTCGTCGAGGCGGGCCCGACGGTCGCGACGATGGTGCTCGTTGCCGAGGTGGCCCGGGGCCGCAGGCGCGGTGTTGCGCGTGCGCCCGGTGTAGACTGAGGCTTCCCGCATGAATCGGGAAGTCGCGGCATGAGGTTCCGAGGGGTACCCCTGCCTTCGGGAGGCAGAGCTCTCGGCCCGCCGGGCCGCGGCGCCTTCCAGGAGATTCTTGAGCTCTCCCTGGATTCGCCGACCCTCGGTGGTTGATGGCTCCGGCATCGCGCGGAGGAGCATCGCTGCGGCTGCCAGGTTCTGACCGACCCCGCTGGATGCGGGTGGCGGCCTGTCCTTGACATCGTTGGCGATGCGGTGCTGGAAACCCTGGGGCAGATGACGTGTTTCTCCGGCCGGGGGTTGGCCCGCCCATACCTGCCTGACGTCCCGGCGGATCGACTCGAGCGCTCCTGCTCCCTCGTCGAGCCTGGCCTGCGCCCCGCGGACTTGCTCGAGCTGTGGGTCGTGACCCCCCGCCGGAACGGGGACCACAGCTAGCTCCCGCGGGATGTCGGCGTGAGGCACCGGCCTAGGGAGATCACCGTCCTCCGGCATGCCGAGATGGTTGCCTTCGGAGGGATCCCCTAGCTCGACGTGGAAACATTCGCGGCTCGGGCCGCAGTCCTTGTCGTCAAGGCTGCGGCTGCCGTCAGAACAGTCGGAGAGGCAGTAGTCACATGCGGTCATAAAGTCCCGCATGGCACTGGGGTTGCCAAATCCAGAGAAATCCCAGCAGATGCTGGGATCGTCATCTTCCTCGGACCCAGAGGGCCCGTAGGTCGAGACGTCCGTCAATCGGTCCCAAGGCGACCGCACACGAAACCCCAGAGGGGTTGCACTCGCCTCAACGTGAGCGCCCGCCAAAGCGAGGTCGCTAGGCGGGTTGAGGCCGAGTCGAAATGACGTAGGATGGGAATCAGTCGGTACCTTTTGGTCGACGAGGAGCGACATAGTCACGTCGGGGACTGATTGCGCCGTCGTCTTGGGTACGAGGGCGACGTCCTGCAGGCCCTCCGCGAGCGTGCTGGCGTCGTCCACTTGCTCGGGATTGGCGTGTCGCGGGGGGACGGCGCTCGCCTTCATCTCAAACGCGAGGTTGACGCCCGACGCGCCCTCCATTGGGGCGTTGGGGACGTCGGTTCGCTCGACAGCCGACGGAGCGTGGCCTCCCGCTAGGCCCTGGTTGCCCCGCCTCCTCCTCCGATGGCGGGGGAGAGGACGGGGCGAGCTCGAATGTTGTTCTTCCACCACGCGGGGAAGACGTCGTCGATTCCGCCGCCGGTGGGCGGGCTATCGGCCGCCATTGTCGTCGTCGCGCGGCGGTGGAAGGAGTATCATGTCGTAGCTACCGTCGAGAGACATGAACTCGAGACTCCCGAAACGGAGCACCGTCCCGGGTTGGAGAGGTCGTTGGAGACTGCCCATCTGGAGCTTGACGGGAAACTGCTCGTCAACACGCAGCAGGCCCCTACCTAGCGCGCCAACTGTCGGCGTTTCGAGATCGGGGGGTCCCTAAGCCGACGAGTGAGTGTGCCGCGTGCCCCAGCCCAGATGGGTCGAGCGCGTGGGCGAGCGCGAAGGGGGGAAAAGCGAGGTGGCCGGAGACGAGTCGTGAGAGAGGTGGGAATCCCGCGGCCTTCGTGTTCGACCCGCGCCCAGGTCGGGTGCGCTTGCAGTAGGGGGTTACAAGCGTCCACGCGGGTGAGGGAAGCGAGCGGCCCCAAGAGAGCGCCTGCCCCGTCCTCGTCCCCGCGCGGCCAACCTTCTCTAAGAAGGCCCTGGTCCTTCCTTTTATAGGCGTAAGGAGAGGATCCAGGTGTACAATGGGGGTGTAGCAAGGTGCTACGTGTCCAGCGGGGGTGAGCTAGCGCCCTAAGTACATGCCAATGTGGCAGCCGGAGAGATCTTGGCACCCAGCTGGTGTGGTGTCGTGGCTGTCGGAGGAGCAACAGAGCCTGGCGGAGGGACAGCTGTCGGAGCGGTTGGGCCCTTGCTGACGTCCCCCTGCTTCCGTAAGGGAGCTGAGAGCCGCCGTCGTCATGGGTCTGGCGGGGCGCCATCATTGCCTATCTGGCGGAGCTAGCCAGATGGGACGCCGGTCTTGTTCCCTGCGGCCCGAGTCGGCTCGGGGTAGGGTGATGATGGCGCTTCCTGTTGACGTGGCAGACTTGTGTCCTAGGTCGGGCGACGTGGAGGCTCCTCCGAAGCCGAGGTCGAGTCTGTCTTGCATGGCCGAGGCCGAGCCCGAGCTCCTGGGTCGGGCGAGGCGGAGGTCGTTCGGCAGAGGCCAGGGCGGAGTCCGACCCCTGGGGTCGGGCGAAGCGGAGTTCGTCGTCTTCTGGGGCCTAGCCCGAGTCCGAGCCCTGGGTCGGGCGGAGCGGAGTTCGCCGTCTTCCGGGGCCTTAGCCCGAGTCCGAGCCCTGGGTCGGGCGGAGCGGAGTTCGCCGTCTTCCGGGGCCTTAGCCCGAGTCCGAGCCCTGGGTCGGGCGGAGCGGAGTTCGCCGTCTTCCGGGGCCTTAGCCCGAGTCCGAGCCCTGGGTCGGGCGGAGCTTCCTATGGCGCCTTTGGCAAGGCCTGACTGCCTGTCAGTCTCACTCTGTCAAGTGGCACTGCAGTCGGAATGGCGCAGGCGGCGCTGTCCTTCTGTCAGACCGGTCAGTGGAGCGGCGAAGTGACGGCGGTCACTTCGGCTCTGCCGGGGGGCGCGCGTCAGGATAAAGGTGTCAGGCTACCTTTGCGTTAAATGCCCCTGCGACTCGGTCGGTCGGCGCGGCGATTTAGTCAGGGTTGCTTCTTAGCGAAGGCAAGGCCTCGGGCGAGCTGGAGATGTGTCTGCCGTTAAAAGGGGGCCTCGGGCGAGACGGAAACATCTCGGGGTCGGCTGCCCTTGCCCGAGGCTAGGCTCGGGCGAGGCGTGATCGAGTCGCTCGTATGGACTGATCCCTGACTTAATCGCACCCATCAGGCCTCTGCAGCTTTATGCTGATGAGGGTTACCAGCTGAGAATTAGGCGTCTTGAGGGTACCCCTAATTATGGTCCCCGACAGGTAGGCTGTAGTGTAGACATGCCTGCAATGCAACTGAGTAAAGCCATGGTTAAAGACATCTATTAGAACTGCTTCACATGCAATTTGTAGAGACAAAACATTGTAAAGTAAAAGCCGATACAGATTAAAGCTAAACGAATAAGATTTCGTACTCGCAACAACAGTTGCGCCGTCTTACCGGTACAGTGCTGTGCAAAAAGGTCTACTATGCTCCCTACTCTTACATAAGCTCAGATCGGAGATGTGCTCTACGAATTAAAGTCAGCTGTTTGGACTGCTACAGCTGGAATTTATAGAGACAAAAACATTGCAGATGCAGTAGAAGTCGGTACGGATTAAAGCCAAACGAACCCTACCTACAAAAATATGTACCAATAACTTGTTAGAGCATCTCCAACAAGAAACCTTATATTTGAGCCCTCAAAATTAAAATATAATCTGATTTAAAGTGTTTAGAGCCAAAAAAACATTCACAACTCTAACAGTTGAGCTCTATACAATATTATTAGGAAATAGATCATGTCATTTAGGAAATAAAAATGTAGAAAACATGGATAGAACTCTACTATATGAGTTCCTAACTAAGAGAACGAATCCTATATTTTAAAATAGAACCAAGAGACCGAATCCTATATCTTTAATGTGATAAATATTAATATAGTTGAAAGTCGCCTAGAGGGGGTGGATAGGCGAAAACTGAAATTTATAAACTTAAAACACAACTACAAGCCGGGGTTAGCGTTAGAAATAAAATCGAGTCCAAAAGAGAGGGCAAAAACAAGTCAACCAAGAAATAAAGCGAGTGACACGGTGATTTGTTTTACCGAGGTTCGGTTCTTGCAAACCTAGTCCCCGTTGAGGTGGTCACAAAGACCGGGTCTCTTTTAACCCTTTCCCTCTCTCAAACGGTCACTTAGACCGAGTGAGCTTTCTCCTTAATCAAACAGGTCACTTAGACCCCTCACAAGGACCCCCACAACTTGGTATCTCTTGCTTTGATTACAAGTGTCTTGAGAACAAGAATGAGAAAGAAGAAAGTGATCCAAGAACACGAGCAAAAACTCTCTCTAGTCACTATTTGTTTGGAGTGGATTTGGGACTTGGAGAGGCTTTGATTCTATTGAATTGTGTCTTGTATTGATTGCACTAGCTCTTGTATTGAATGAGATGTCTGAAAAACTTGGATGCTTGAAGTGGTGGTGGTTGGGGGGTATTTATAGCCCAACCACCAAACCAACCGTTGGGGAGGCTATCTATCGAAGGGCGCACGGGACAGTCCGGTGCGCCACTGGACACTGTCCGGTGCGCCAGCCACGTCACCCAACCGTTAGGGTTCTGACGGTTTCGACAGTTGGAGCTCTGACATCTTGGGGCACCAGACGGTCCGATGCAGCACCGGACAGGTGCTGTTCACTGTCCGGTGCGCCTCTGACGCCTGCTCTGACTTCTGCGCGTGCTGTTCACACTTTTGGAAACGACCGTTGCGCTGTTAGCCGTTGCTCCGCTTGGCGTACCGGACAGTCCGGTGGCACACCGGACAGTCCGGTGAATTATAGCGGAGCGGCGTCTGAGAAACTCGAAGGTGAAGAGTTCAGACTGTACGGCACCTGGTTCACCGGACACTGTCCGGTGCACCAGACCAGGGTTCTCTTCGGTTTCTTTTGCTCCTTTCTTTTGAACCCTAACTTTGATATTTTTATTGGTTTGTGTTGAACCTTTGGCACATGTAGAATACATAGTCTAGAGCAAACTAGTTAGTTCCATTGTTTGTGTTGGGCATTTAAACCACCAAAATCTTTTAGGAAAATGTTTGACTTTATTTCTCTTTCAATAGTTCCATGTAATATGGTCATACTTTGCTCAGTTTATACGTCGGAGAAATTATGTTTATTACGTTTCAGGACGCACAACAAAGGGATCGGAGTACATTCGAGAAGGATTTGCAATTTGTTTGGATCAATCAATCCATTATATACCTATTTTTTTTTCTGTCGTGAAAGCATATGTATCATATCTAACTTTATTTTTCTTTGCGTTTCTGCCAGGTGTTTAAGTTGAACCATGATCGAGCATAATTGTAGTTAAGCGCGTCGGTAGCAGTACGATGCTTTATTAGGAAACGATGGGTCGATAGACGATGTGCAGTGGTTGCTTTAGCTTACCTAGCTACTAGCTTGTACGTACGACGATGAATCATGCATGCATGCATGGATGAAGCCTTAAAAAAACCACAAAACAAAGCAAGTGATGACCAGACCATCATCGAGATCTCAGTGTGTCTGATCATAATATTTGTTATTGTATCAGCGCATAATGAATCACATTAACTCGATCTGCATCCTCTAGTTTGTCATCTACTACTGTCCTGTAGCAGCATGCATGCATGCAGTATGCTGTGGCATGCTCATGCTGCAGCTGGATGGAGCTGGCAGGCAGGCTTTAACCCATCTGCAAGACATTATTCGCATGCATTATCTTACTCTATACCAAAGATTATAGAGTAGTTTCAAGTTAATCCTCAAAAGTTGTGTTTGAAAAAACAATAAATGATAGAAAATCCTCATAAACACTCATGCCATTAAAGCTATGTTTGGAAACAAACTAGTTTTTAAGAATTCAGTTTCTATCTCTAGTTTCTATAAACTTATTTATGAAAAAAATTGGTTTATGGTGTTTGGAACCATCTCACTTTGTATAAACTAGTTTTAGCTAAGGGAGTCTAGCTTCTTGATTTTTAAGTAACGGAGAATCTAGTTTTTCTCTATAAACTGAGACATAAACTGATATGTTTAAAAACCACCTAAGATTTTGTAAACCAATTTCTTAAAAACTGGATGCTAGTTTTAAAGCCACAAAATCAGAAGGGATTGAAGGAGCTAAAATCCTTTTCTTATTCAATTTTAAATAATTTTAAATAATAAGTTGATTTTAGGCCCTTCAATCCACACCAGTATTTTAGCTCACAAACTATCCCTGAGTCCAGTTTACGCTACTCTTGGACCATTCGGTAATTCCAATAATGGGTGTTCATACTGAGTTCCGTCCCCAAAGGAACTGTTGGGGGCCTTCGGCTTCCGAAGGTCCTCAAAAACATGATTTGACAATGTTTCTGAAGTACATTGACAGGTATCTTCGGACTCGGATCAGAGCCACGGTACGAAGAAGCACAAAGAACACGAAGGTTGGCGCAGAGCCGAAGTTGTGTGTAGAAGAGCTTCGGAATAGCGGCGGAAAAGGGAACCGACTTAAAGATGAAAAACCAGATTAGACCTCGAAGAATTATCATAGAGTTATTGATAAATGTAAGGGGCATTAATGTAATTTTGCGTGGGCTGCGACCCATGCCTATAAATAGGTGAACAGTATCTCTGTACTGGACACGCTGATTTGGCATTGGCTTTTGCGTCACACTTGTGCTTTTACCTTCTCACGAGCTGAAGGTACACTTATAATTTGATATCATTTTTATCTTTCCATCATAATAAAATGGAAATGAGTCGACAATAATACACAACTGTTTATGTTATCTTTATGTTTCATATGTTTCCTTCTTCATTATTATATTTTATACTGATGAAGGTATGTCCTTCATAACCTCCGTCCAAAAATCATTATATCTTTGGGAAAATAATGCTTCGAAGGACGAAGGATATTAATATTTAACATTTTGTGTTGCCTTGTTATTGATTCATAGCATTTGAGAACAAGTCCCCAACAGGAACCACCATTCTTTACTACTGTACTGTACTGTATCTCAGAAGTTGAGTAGGTGTCAGACAGAAAGTGCAATGGTGTACCCAGATATGGGAGTACTAACAAATAATTAAACGATTTTTAATATAAATCTTGTTCCTTTTCCTAAAGGTCAAATAGATGGAGCATTTGCCGCCGGCGGCGATAGGCTTCTCTGGCGTTACAAGCGGCAGTTGTCTTGGCCGTCTCAAGGAATCAATCTATATCTATCTACTTCAGCAGGTGATGTCCGTCCATGAATTACGGGACAACACAGTTTTGTCTAGCGCAGACCAATATACGTAATGCAATAACGCATGTATTTTGAACTGACGATGCATCCGGTTAATTTGTCTTGTCATTCATAGCACACTAACTAACGACAGGAACTTCCTTGGTTTGTTTATATGTGTAATGTAACGGCATGTACAATGGGTGTTTTAAGTTGTGCCTTAGAGTGTGTCTAGAGGGGTAAATATAAAAAATCTCAAGATATGTATCTTGACGAAGACACAGTGTCTTAGCTCTATGTTCGAGACATGATATGTCGGCGTTTTGACCCCGGGGGGTCCCTGGACCGACGAGTAAATTGTCGCTGCGTGTCCCAGCCTAAATGGGTTGGCGCGAGACGGAACACAGAGGGAGGAAAATCGTGGCTTCGTGTTGTCCTGCGCCAGAGTGGGTGCGCTTGCAGTAGGGGTTACAAGCGTTCGCGAGGGAGAGAGAGAGTCCCGCGTGACCACCCTCCCGTATGAGGGCCCTGGCCCTTCCTTTTATAGATGCAAGGAGACGGTCCAGGTGTACAATGGGGGTGTAGTGATATGCTAACGTGTCCGGTAGAGAGGAGCCGTAGCCCTATGTACATGCCAACGTGGCTGTCGGAGAGGTGCTAGGACCCTGTGTACATGGTGTCGTGGCCGTCGGAGGAGCGTTTGAGCCCTGTAGAAGCACAACTGTCGGGGCTGTCAGGACCTTGCTGACGTCTCCTTGCTTCCGTAAGGGGCTGAGAGCCACCATCGTTATGGACGCACGCGGGGAGCCATCATTACTTGTTACCGGGGCGAGCCTGGATGGGACGCCGGTCTTGTTCCCTTGTAGCCTGAGCTGGCTAGGGGTAGGGTAATGATGTACCCCCTGCGGCGTGGTCGGTCTGAGCCCAAGGTCGGGCAAGGCGGAGACTCCTCCTGATGCCGAGGCCGGGGTCGGGCGAGGACGCGATTCCTTCCGAGGTCGAGGTCGAGGCCGAGCCCTAGGGTCGGATGAGGTGGAGATCATCTTCCGAGGCCGAGGCGGGGGCCGAGCCTTGGGGTCGGGCGAGGCGGAGACTTCTCCTGAGGCCGAGGCCCAAGGTCGGGCGAGGCGGAGCTTCCTGTGGCGCCTGAGGCTGGACTCGACTGCTGTCAGCCTCACCCTAGCGGGTGGCACAGCAGTCGGAGAGGGGCGAGCGACGCTGTTTTCCTGTCAGATCAGTCAGTGGGAGGGTGAAGTGACTGCGGTCACTTCGACCCTGCCGACTGAGGCACGCGTGTCAGGATAAGGCGCCAGGCGATCCTCGCATTGAATGCGCCTGCGATACGGTCGGTTGGTGAGGTGACTTGGCCAAGGTTGCTTCACAACGAAGCCTGTCCGAGCTGGGCTTCGGGCGAGTCGAGGGTGCGCCCGTTGTTGAGGAGGCCCTCGGGCGAGGCGTGAATTCGCTTGGGACTACAGTTCCCGCCCGAGGATGGGCTCAGGCGAGGCGAGATCGCGTCCCTTGAGTAGACGAAGCCTTGACCTGAATTGCGCCCATTAGTCTCTGTAGTTTGCGCTGATGGTGATTACCAGCCGAGTTTAGGAGTGTTGGGAGTACCCCTAATTATGATACCCGACATGATACTATCTGATTGATCACTTTAATTTATTGAATGCTCCGATTGGTACAATGAATATGGTAAGACACGTGTTTTAGACATGACCACTGTATTATGTTGTGTTTTAGTTATGTCTTGGAGTACCGTGCAGCAGTGTCTAGGTTGTACATGTCCTAACTGCTGATCTAACGGCGAAGAAAGCGCGCACCTTAATTACGTACTCACACTCATCATGATTGTTTATTTGGTGCAGTACGTACGTAGTACAGATAAGTAAAGTAATTAAGGCCTGGTTGATGAGACGACGTGCACTCCCACTCTCGCTAGGTACGTACGTATTACATATGTTATCACCCACTAGCAGTCGTCACTTTTTTTTAAGAGCACTAGCAGACGTCACTAGTAGCATATATACGTGTGTACAATTAATATACAACAAGCACTGTGCATTTCCGACAATGCCACGCAATGCAAGCGACTGACTCTGTAAGTAGGGATGCCAATAGGTGGGTTCGGGCCGGATAGAATAAATACTCGCATGTGATCATATCCACGGAGATTACTTATGTCTGCTCGTGACAATATCTATATGATAATATCTAGGAGTAAAATTTTATACCCGTGCTCATTCGTCAGGTATCGGGTATCCGTCGGGTATAACAGCAATTTAGCAACATACCTTATTTTCAATTAATACACACCAGTTACTTGGACATAATTCTAGGCAACATTAAGTTTCACTTCTAATACGTTAACAGCATTAACGAACAAATATAAATGCTAACCAACCATACATGTATTTGAAGATACGTAGTAGTAATAACGGCTGAGACAATGTGTATGCATTATGCAAGAACCATCCTTGTTCATCCAAATACACATCAAACCTTCTGAAGAACAGCTGCTTTATTTGGAATGGCAAGCACAAAAGTATACAACTCTTAGAGAGAGAAAACAGTTGAAGAACATTTGGACATTGTCTCGTGTAGGACCAGGAAGATGGCTTGCTGCCTTGCTGATTGCTGTAGGGCCATGAGAGGAGCATTGTCTCTCTGTCTCTGACGCCACAAGACAGCTTGCTGCCTTGCTGTAGGCTCGGCCGGCCAATGACTTTGCTGGCGGCTGGCCTAGGGCTGATGCCCGGTAGCTTGTTGTGGCTGTGGAGTAGAGGAGATGTGGAGATGGAGCTATGGAGAGGATTGGGAATTGGGATCGGCGGCGGCCGATCGGGACTTTAGGGGCTGGTGGTTGGGGGTCGCGGGTTGCTACTGGCGGCTGGTTGAGACCGTGAGAGCATGGAACTAGAGTTGCTGTGTCAATAATGATGGACCATTGAGCCGATTTTTGGTGGGCTGAAAATATACACGTAGTGTTAATTTTGGATATCCGTGAGGACCCGCGAGTGAAAGATAAAACCCGTACCCGATCAGATTTTATCACTGGTCGGGTATGGATGAGACCCGCGGGTTAAATTTCATACTCGACCCTGAATTCGACGAGTCGGATATCCGATGGATACCTGAACCCGTGGTTAAAATTGTCATCCCTACTCGTAAGTTCCTGTCCACTTGCTCCCTAGCTACCTTTTGTCCTGAAACATAAAAGACTTTAAATTTGTTGAACACCATTTGTGAAACTGGGCACAGCCAAACGATCCGCCCTTAAGCGCGGACTATTCACGACTAGATCAGATCATGCGTAACTAATCCCTTTTCCACGCGTCTTTATCCCTCTAAACCTACGGTTGCTGATGGGAGACGCCTAGGGATGTGTCCAGATCTCCCCCTTATATATAAAGGGGTACGACCGATTGCAAAAGACCAACAATCGAACTACAATCAACATATCTTTAGTTCTTTACTTTTGCCCTAGGATTAGATAGTAACGTAGTTTCTTCCCTCTAATCTTCACCTCTCTCTGGCTCTACGTCGTATAGAGGCGTCTTGGGTGGCCTGCCGACCCCAACACAAACCCTAGGATCTCTCCTCCCTGACGGGGTCCCTCCCGGGAGCAAGATCTAGTTGTTGTTGGCGAACGTCGCCGCCCCTATGCACGCGTGGACCGTTTGTCCTCTAGGCGCGGACCGCCCGACACGTCAGCAGGGAACTATCGCCTCTACGCCATGTCATGGACCATCTGACTCATCAGCAGGGAACCCTCTCTGCGCTAGGTCGCGAACCATCCGACCCTCGGCTGTGGACCGTCCGCGCTGCCGCAGAGAACACCACTACCGGTACACATCGCAGTGATTGACGCCCAGAAAGGCGTCAACACACTTGTCGGCGTTTCGAGACCGGGGGGTCCCTAAGCCGACGAGTGAGTGTGCCGCGTGCCCCAGCCCAGATGGGTCGAGCGCGTGGGCGAGCGCGAAGGGGGGAGAGCGAGGTGGCCGGAGCCGGGTCGTGAGGGAGGCGGAGATCCCGCGGCCTTCGTGTTCGTCCCGCGCCCAGGTCGGGTGCGCTTGCAGTAGGGGGTTACAAGCGTCCACGCGGGTGAGGGGAGCGAGCGGCCCCAAGAGAGCGCCTGCCCCTGCCCTCGTCCCCGCGGGGCCAACCTTCTCTAAGAAGGCCCTGGTCCTTCCTTTTATAGGCGCAAGGAGAGGATCCAGGTGTACAATGGGGATGTAGCAGAGTGCTACGTGTCTAGCGGGGGAGAGCTAGCGCCCTGGGTACATGCCAATGTGGCAGCCGGAGAGAACTTGGCACCCAGCTGGTGTGGTGTCGTGGCTGTCGGAGGAGTAACGGAGCCTGGTGGAGGGACAGCTGTCGGAATAGTTGGGCTCTTGCTGACGTCCCCCCGCTTCCGTAAGGGAGCTGAGAGCCGCCGTCGTCATGGGTCTAGCGGGGCGCCATCATTGCCTATCTGGCGGAGCTAGCCAGATGGGACGTCGGTCTTGTTCTCTGCGGCCCAAGTCGGCTCGGGGTAGGGTGATGATGGCGCTTCCTGTTGACGTGGCGGACTTGTGCCCTAGGTCGGGCGACGTGGAGGCTCCTCCGAGGCCGAGGTCGAGTCTGTCTTCCATGGCCGAGGCCGAGCCCGAGCTCCTGGGTCAGGCGAGGCGGAGGTCGTTCGGCAGAGACCAGGGCGGAGTCCGAGCCCTGGGTCGGGCGAAGCGGGGTTTGTCGTCTTCCGGGGCCTTAGCCCGAGTCCGAGCCCTGGGTCGGGCGGAGCGGAGTTCGCCGTCTTCCGGGGCCTTAGCCCGAGTCCGAGCCCTGGGTCGGGCGGAGCGGAGTTCGCCGTCTTTCGGGGCCTTAGCCCGAGTCCGAGCCCTGGGTCGGGCGGAGCGGAGTTCGCCGTCTTCCGGGGCCTTAGCCCGAGTCCGAGCCCTGGGTCGGGCGGAGCGGAGTTCGCCGTCTTCCGGGGCCTTAGCCCGAGTCCGAGCCCTGGGTCGGGCGGAGCGGAGTTCGCCGTCTTCCGGGGCCTTAGCGCGAGTCCGAGCCCTGGGTCGGGCGGAGCGGAGTTCGCCGTCTTCCGGGGTCTTAGCCCGAGTCCGAGCCCTGGGTCGGGCGGAGCTTCCTATGGCGCCTTTGGCAAGGCCTGGCTGCCTGTCAGTCTCACTCTTTGCGTTAAATGCCCCTGCGACTCGGTCGGTCGGCGCGGTGATTTAGTCAGGGTTGCTTCTTAACGAAGGCAAGGCCTCGGGCGAGCCGGAGATGCGTCTGCCGTAAAAAAGGGGGCCTCGGGCGAGACGGAAACACCTCAGGGTCGGCTGCCCCTGCCCGAGGCTAGGCTCGGGCGAGGCGTGATCGAGTCGCTCGTATGGACTGATCCCTGACTTAATCAAACCCATCAGGCCTCTGCAGCTTTATGCTGATGGGGGTTACCAGCTGAGAATTAGGCGTCTTGAGGGTACCCCTAATTATGGTCCCCGACAGTAGCCCCCGAGCCTCGAAGGGAGTGTTGGCACTCGCTTGGAGGCTTTCGTCGCACTTTTTTGCAAGGGGACCAGCCTTTCTCGGTTGCATTTTGTTCCGGTGGGTGCGCGCGAGCGCACCCGCCGGGTGTAGCCCCCGAGGCCTCGGAGGAGTGGTTTCACTCCTTCGAGGTCTTAATGCCTTGCGTAATGCTTCGGCTGGTCTGGTGGTTCCCTCATGCGAACAGGCCGTAGCCCGGGTGCACTGTCGGGGCCCAAGTTCTCGGGCTGGTATGTTGACGCTGTCAACGGTTTGGCCGGAGCCGGGTTTGCGAGAGCAGCCCCCGAGCCTCCGCACAGGGCGAGAGGGCGATCAGGGACAGACTCGGCTTTTTTACATACGCCCCTACGTCGCCTTTCCGCCAGGAGGAGGGGGGGAGAGCGCCATGTTACCCTCGATGGGCACCGAACATGGTGTCTCCGGTGAGCTGCAAGCGGGTAATCCGAGTGGACGTCTGTGCCCCATTCGTTGGGGGTCGGCTAGGGGCCCGGAGGCACGCCCAAAAGTACCTGCGGGTGATCTGTCGGACCCGGTCCCCTGGCGACGGGGTCCGAGGGCTTGTTGCCTCCCTCCGATGGGATTCCGTTACAGGATCGTTCCCGCTGGTCTCGGAAATGTCCTAGGGTACCTCGGGAGCGCAGCCCGAGCCTTGGTTATGTATCGAACGTACCCCTGGTCATCCCTCGCTCGGTGTCTGAGGCGACTGTGAACCCTTCGGGGGGCCAGCCTTCGAACCCCTGATCAGTAATGGGCGCGGAGCCCGAGTAGCCTAAGGCGGCCGTGGAACCTTTCGGGAGGCCGACCTTCGAACCTCTGACCAGTAGTGGGTGTCGGGCCCACGCGATCTGAGGCGGCTGTTGAACCCTTCGGGGGGCCAGCCTTCGAACCCCTGATCAGTATGGAGGCTCGGAGCCTAGTTCCTTCACGGGGAAGGATCCCTTTGGGGGTATCCCCTTTCCCGGTCCCTGTTGCAAGAGATAGAGAAAGAGGAAAAAGGAAAAAAGGATACGAAATTTGAACGACGCGGCATACCTTTTTTGGCGCGGTTGTTTGTCTGAACCGCTTCACCAAGCATGAGTCGCCCCACGTCAAGGTGACGAGTGAGGTATCCGTATCCCGGAGGCGTAGGAGTCCCTCGGCTCGGTCGGCCCTGCTGTCCGAGGCTCCTCTAGCTTATTTAAAGAGACCCCTCGGCCGCTCTTCGTCGAGCCGAGGCCAGGGGTAGCGATATCAGCATGAGCAGAGGCGGAGTTGGCTCGAAAATAAAACCTGGTTGGCCGGAACCTAGCCAGGTTGTCCGTTGGCTGGATCGACGTCGGAGTTGATCAGACGAGGCTTCGGACCGGGCTGGCGCCCTCGGAAGATGGTTGGCCGAGGCCCTAGGGGTGACCGGCTGAGCCGCCTGCTCGGGCCGGGTTCTCGGAGAAGTCCCTGGCAGCGATTGCTCGGGCGTGGTGATAACGTCGTCTTTGGAGCAGAGACCCTCGGACCGCGTCGCCGTCCGAGGCTAGGTCGGGCCTCGCCGAAGGTGCCGTCGATGCCGAGGGTGTTGCTGCCCCCTTCCAGCGTCAAGACCCGAGCCTGCAGGATCAGATTGTCTTGTAGTGTGTGCTTTGTGCGGCCGTCGAGGCCAGAACACACACCCTTGTTGCGTGTTAAAGCTGCGTCTCTCTTCCTCTAGTTTCGAGTATCTGCACTTTTTGTCGGTAACAGGGATGTTTGTACGAGCGAAAGTTTCTTCTCGCGGAAGGTGAGGAGTGAGGTATCCGTATCCCGGAGGCGTGGGAGTCCCTCGGCTCGGTCGGCCTTGCCGCTTACGCGCACTTTTACTCGTCCATGAGGCCCTATCACCGACTCGGTCGAGAAGACTCGAAGAATCGCTTCGACAGAAGGGCTTCCGAACGTAGAGACTTGTTCGATCCGCGGAGTCTCCTTATCCGAACGCGAGTTACTTATCGCAGAAGGTGATGAGTGAGGTATCCGTATCCCGGAGGCGTAGGAGTCCCTCGGCTCGGTCAGCCTTGACTGCTTACGTGTACCCCGTCGTTTCCAGGACCCACTTTTCGAAGTAGTCAAAAAGCACGAAAGATATTCTGGTAAAAGAGATCTTTTTTTTTCGAGGAAAATTTTGACGCAGAGGGGGTTTCCCCCCTTTTAGCCCCCGAGGGAGGGTCGGGCTTTGCCGAGGCGAGGCCGACCCTTCCTTGTTGACTAAACTTTGCGTGGGTGCGAGGTATATGAACAACTTGGAAACATCTTAAGGGTAGAAGCGACGTAGCTGTTGGATGTTCCAAGCGTTGCCGTAGACCTCGCCTTGACTGTTAGCCAGCTTGTACATTCCGGGCTTCAGAACTTTGGCGATGACGAATGGCCCCTCCCAGGGGGGCGTGAGCTTGTGCCTCCCTCGGGCGTCTTGCCGCAGCCGAAGCACCAGGTCGCCCACCTGGAGGTCTCGGGGTCGGACCCCTCGGGCGTGGTAGCGTCGCAGGGACTGCTGATACCGCGCCGAGTGTAGTAAGGCCCTGTCCCGAGCCTCTTCCAGCTGGTCCAGCGAGTCCTCTCGGCTAGCTTGGTTGCTTTGATCGTCGTAGGCTCTTGTCCTCGGGGAGCCGTATTCCAGGTCCGTGGGCAAGACGGCCTCGGCCCCGTAGACCAGGAAGAACGGCGTGAAACCCATGGCTCGGCTCGGCGTCGTCCTCAGGCTCCAGACCACCGAGGGGAGTTCCTTCATCCATCGCTTGCCGAACTTGTTGAGGTCATTGTAAATCCGAGGCTTGAGCCCTTGTAGAATCATGCCGTTGGCACGCTCTACTTGCCCATTCGACATGGGATGAGCTACGGCAGCCCAGTCCACCCGGATGTTGTGGTCCTCGCAAAAATCCAAGAATTTTTTGCCGGTGAACTGGGTGCCATTGTCGGTGATGATGGAGTTCGGGACCCCGAAGCGATGGATGATGTTGGTGAAGAACGCCACCGCCTGCTCGGACCTGATGCTGTTCAGGGGTCAAACCTCGATCCACTTGGAGAATTTGTCGACGGCGACCAGCAGGTGTGTGTAGCCCCCGGGCGCCTTCTGCAGAGGGCCGACGAGGTCCAGACCCCACACAGCGAAGGGCCAGGTGATGGGTATCGTCTGCAGAGCCTGAGCGGGCAGGTGGGTCTGCTTCGCATAGAATTGGCACCCTTCGCAGGTGCGGACAATTCTAGTGGCGTCAGCCACCGCCGTCGGCCAGTAGAAGCCTTGCCGAAAAGCGTTCCCGACAAGGGCTCGAGGCGCTGCGTGATGGCCGCAAGCCCCCGAGTGTATCTCTTGCAGGAGTTCCTGACCTTCGGCGATGGAGATGCACCGCTGGAGGATGCCCGAGGGGCTGTGGTGGTAAAGCTCCTTCTCATCGCCCAGCAAGACGAACGACTTGGCGCGTCGCGCTACCCGCCGTGCCTCGGCCTGGTCGAGGGGTAGCTCTCCTCGGCGGAGATATTGCAGGTACGGGGCCTGCCAATCTCGATCAGGCGTGACCCCGCTCCGCTCCTCTTCGATGCGCAGCGCCTCGTCCTCGGGGGCCGAGGGTTCCTCGGGTTGAACCGAGGATGGCTCGGGCTGGGCCGAGGTCCCCTCGGACAGGGCCGAGGGTGCCTCGGGCTCGGGCGTGTCGCTGATCTTGACGGAGGGTTGGTGCAGATCCCGGGAGAAGACGTCCGGGGGAACCGTCGTTCGCCCCGAGGCTATCTTTGCCAGCTCGTCCGCAGTCTCGTTGTAGCGCCGGGCGATGTGGTTAAGCTCGAGCCCGTAGAACTTGTCTTCTAGGCGTCGAACCTCATCACAGTAGGCCTCCATCTTCGGGTCGCGGCAGTGGGAGTTCTTCATGACTTGGTCGATGACGAGCTGCGAGTCACCGCGAGCGTCGAGGCGTCGGACCCCTAGCTCGATGGCGATTCGCAATCCATTGATCAGAGCTTCGTACTCAGCCACATTGTTGGACGCCGGGAAATGGAGGCGTAACACGTAGCGCAGGTGTTTCCCGAGGGGCGAGACGAAGAGCAGGCCCGCGCCGGCTCCCGTCTTCATCAGCGACCCGTCGGAAAACATGGTCCAGAGCTCCGGTTGGATCGGAGCCGTCGGCAACTGTGTGTCGACCCATTCGGCTACGAAGTCCGCCAGTACCTGGGACTTGATGGCCTTCCGAGGGGCGAACGAGATTGTCTCGCCCATGATTTCCACCGCCCACTTCGCGATCCGTCCCGAGGCCTCTCGGCACTGGATGATCTCCCCCAGGGGGAAGGATGACACCACAGTTACCGGATGAGACTCGAAGTAATGCCGCAACTTTCGCCTCGTCAGGATCACTGCATACAGCAGCTTCTGAACTTGTGGGTAGCGGATCTTGGTTTCGGACAGCACCTCGCTGACGAAGTAAACTGGCCTCTGAATGGGCAATGCATGCCCCTCTTCTTGCCTTTCGACCACGATCGCGGTGCTAACCACCTGAGTGGTAGCGGCGACGTAGACCAAGAGGGCTTCTCCATCAGCTGGGGGTACCAAGACGGGCGCCTGGGTGAGGAGCGCCTTCAGGTTCCCGAGAGCTTCCTCGGCCTCGGGAGTCCAAGTGAAGCACTCGGCCTTCCTTAAGAGACGGTACAGGGGCAGGCCTCTTTCGCCGAGGCGCGAGATGAAACGGCTCAAAGCCGCGAGACATCCCATGACCCTCTGTACGCCTTTTAAGTCCTTGATGGGCCCCATGCTGGTGATGGCTGCGATCTTCTCCGGGTTGGCTTCGATGCCCCGCTCGGAGACGATGAATCCCAGGAGCATGCCTCGGGGCACCCCGAAGACGCACTTGTCGGGATTGAGCTTGACACCCTTCGCCTTGAGACACCGGAATGTCACTTCAAGGTCGGAGAGAAGGTCGGAGGCTTTCCTTGTCTTGACTACGATGTCATCGACGTAGGCCTCGACCGTGCGACCGATGTGTTCGCCGAACACATGGTTCATGCACCGCTGGTACGTTGCACCCGCGTTCCTCAAACCGAACGGCATGGTGACATAACAGTACATGCCGAAGGGCGTGATGAAAGAAGTCGCGAGCTGGTCGGACTCTTTCATCTTGATTTGATGATACCCTGAGTAGGCATCGAGGAATGACAGGGTTTCGCACCCAGCAGTGGAATCCACGATTTGATCGATGCGAGGTAGTGGGTAGGGAACCTTCGGACATGCTTTGTTGAGACCAGTGTAGTCTACACACATCCGCCATTTCCCCCCTTTCTTCCTCACAAGCACAGGGTTGGCAAGCCATTCGGGACGGAATACCTCTTTGATGAACCCTGCTGCCATCAGCTTGTGGATCTCCTCGCCTATCACCCTGCGCCTTTCCTCGTCGAATCGGCGCAGAGGCTGTCTGACCGGTCGGGCTCTGGCCCGGATATCCAGCGAGTGCTCGGCGACATCCCTCGGTATGCCGGGCATGTCCGAGGGACTCCACGCAAAGACGTCGGCGTTTGCGCGGAGAAAGTCGACGAGCACTGCTTCCTATTTGGGGTCGAGCCCAGAACCGATCCGGATCTGCTTGGAGGTGTCGCCACTGGGGTCAAGAGGGACGGCCTTAACCGTTTCCGCTGGCTGGAAGTTGCCGGCGTGTCGCTTCACGTCCGGCGCCTCTCGGGAGAGGTTTTCCAGGTCGGCGATGAGGGCCTCGGACTCGGCGAGGGCCTCGGCGTACTCCATGCACTCCACATCGCATTCGAACGCGTGTTTGTACGTGGGGCCGATGGTGATGACCCCGTTGGGGCCCGGCATCTTGAGCTTCAGGTAGGTGTAGTTGGGGATGGCCATGAACTTCGCGTAGCATGGCCTTCCCAATACTGCGTGGTAGGTTCCTCGGAACCCGACCACCGCGAACGTCAAAGTCTCCCTTCGGAAGTTGGAGGGTGTTCCGAAGCAGACAGGAAGGTCAAGCTGTCCGAGGGGCTGGACGCGCTTCCCGGGAATGATCCCGTGGAAGGGCGCAGCGCCTGCTCGGACGGAGGACAGATCGACGCGCAGGAGCCTGAGAGTCTCGGCGTAGATGATATTGAGGCAGCTGCCCCCATCCATCAGGACCTTGGTGAGCCTGACGTCGCCGATGATGGGATCGACGACGAGTGGGTACTTCCCCGGGCTCGGCACGTGGTCGGGGTGGTCATCTTGGTCGAAGGTGATGGGCTTGTCGGACCAGTCTAGGTAGACTGGCGCCGCCACCTTCACCGAGCAGACCTCCCGACGCTCTCGCTTGCGATGCCGAGCCGAGGCATTCGCCGCATGCCCTCCGCAGATCATGAAGCAGTCGCGGACCTCGGGGAACTCTCCTGCTTGGTGATCTTCCTTTCTGTCATCGTCGCGGGCCCTGCCACCCTCTGCGGGTGGCCCGGCCTTGTGGAAGTGGCGCCGAAGCATGACGCACTCCTCGAGGGTGTGCTTGACGGGCCCCTGATGGTAAGGGCACGTCTCCTTGAGCATCTTGTCGAAGAGGTTGGCACCTCCGGGGGGCTTCCGAGGGTTCTTGTACTCGGCGGCGGCGACAAGGTCTGCGTCGGCAGTGTCGCACTTCGCTTGCGACTTCCTCCTGCCTTTCTTCTTGGCGCCGCGCGGAGTAGACGCCTCGGGAGCATCCTCCAACGGGCGGCCCTGGGGCTGCTTGTCCTTTCGGAAGATGGCCTCGACCGCCTCCTGGCCGGAGGCGAACTTGGTGGCGATGTCCATCAGCTCGCTCGCCCTGGTGGGGGTCTTGCGACCCAACTTGCTCACCAGGTCACGGCAGGTGGTGCCGGCAAGGAACGCGCCGATGACATCGGAGTCGGTGATGTTGGGCAGTTCGGTGCGCTGCTTCGAGAACCGCCGGATGTAGTCCCGAAGAGACTCTCCCGGCTGTTGCCGGCAGCTTCGGAGATCCCAGGAATTCCCGGGGCACACGTACGTGCCCTGGAAGTTGCCGGCGAAAGCTCGGACCAAATCCTCCCAGTTGGAAATCTGCCCCGGGGGCAGGTGCTCCAACCAAGCGCGAGCAGTGTCGGAGAGGAACAGGGGGAGGTTGCGGATGATGAGGTTGTCGTCGTCCGTTCCACCCAGTTGATAGGCCAGGCGGTAGTCTGCGAGCCACAATTCCGGTCTTGTTTCCCCCGAGTACTTTGTGATAGTAGTCGGGGGTCGAAATCGGGTCGGAAACGGCGTCCGCCGAATGGCCCGGCTGAAGACCTGCGGACCGGGTGGTTCGGGCGAGGGACTCCGATCCTCCCCGCTGTCGTAGCGTCCCCCACTCCTGGGGTGATAGCCTCGGCGCACCCTTTCGTCGAGGCGGGCCCGACGGTCGCGATGAGGGTGCTCGTCGCCGAGGTGGCCCGGGGCCGCAGGCGCGGTGTTGCGCGTGCGCCCGGTGTAGACCGAGGCTTCCCGCATGAGTCGGGAAGTCGCGGCACGTGGTTCCGAGGGGTACCCCTGCCTTCGGGAGGCAGAGCTCTCGGCCCACCGGGCCGCAGCGCCTTCCAGGAGATGCTTGAGCTCTCCCTGGATTCGCCGACCCTCGGTGGTTGATGACTCCGGCATCGCGCGTAGGAGCATCGCTGCGGCTGCCAGGTCCTGACCGGTTCCGCCGGATGCGGGTGGCGGCCTGTCCCTAGCATCGTTGGCGATGCGGTGCTGGAGACCCTGGGGCAGGTGACGTATTTCTCCGGCCGGGGGCTGGCCCGCCCATACCTGCCCGACGTCCCGGCGGATCGACTCGAGCGCTCCTGCCTCCTCGTCGAGCCCGGCCTGCGCCCCGCGGACTTGCTCGAGCTGTGGGTCGTGACCCCCGCCGGAACGGGGACCACAGCTAGCTCCCGCGGGATGTCGGCGCAAGGCACTGGCCTAGGGAGATCACCATCCTCCGGCACGCCGAGACGGCTGCCTCCGGAGGGATCCCCTAGCTCGACGTGGAAACATTCGCGGCTCGGGCCGCAGTCCTTGTCGTCAAGGCTGCGGCTGCCGTCGGAACAGTCGGAGAGGCAGTAGTTGCATGCGGTCATGAAGTCCCGCATGGCACTGGGGTTGCCAGATCCAGAGAAATCCCAGCAGATGCTGGGGTCGTCATCTTCCTCGGACCCAGAGGGCCCGTAGGTCGAGACGCCCGTCAATCGGTCCCAAGGCGACCGCGCACGAAACCCAAAAGGGGTTGCACTCGCCTCAATGTGAGCGCCCGCCAGAACGAG
Organism: Zea luxurians; assembly: GCA_029449295.1. Taxonomy (NCBI): domain Eukaryota; kingdom Viridiplantae; phylum Streptophyta; class Magnoliopsida; order Poales; family Poaceae; genus Zea; species Zea luxurians. The sequence goes on along the minus strand of JAOPSE010000043.1, from coordinate 11,327,202 downwards.
GTCGCTAGGCGGGTTGAGGTCGAGTCGAAATGACGAAGGATGGGGATCAGTCGGTACCTTTTTGTCGACGAGGAGCGACGAAGTCACATCGGGGGCTGATCGCGCCGTCGTCTTGGGTACGAGGGCGACGTCCTGCAGGCCCTCCGTGAGCATGCTGGCATCGTCCACTTGCTCGGAGTCGGCGTGTTGCGGGGGGACGGCGCTCGCCTTCGCCTCAAACGCGAGGGTGACGCCCGGCGCGTCCTCCGTTGGGGCACTGGGGATGTCGATTCGCTCGACAGCCGACGGAGCGCAGCCTCCCGCTCGGCCCTGGTTGCCCCGCCTCCTCCTCCGATGGCGAGGGAGAGGTTGGGGCGAGCTCGAATGTTGTTCTTCCCCCACGCGGGAAAGACGTCGTCGATTCCGCCGCCGGCGGGCGAGCTGTCGGCCGCCATTGTCGCCGCCCCGCGGCGGTGGAAGGAGTATCATGTCGTAGCCGCCGTCGAAAGACATGAACTCGAGGCTCCCGAAACGGAGCACCGTCCCGGGTTGGAGAGGTCGTTGGAGACTGCCCATCTGGAGCTTGAAGGGAAACTGCTCGTCAACACGCAGCAGGCCCCTACCTGGCGCGCCAAATGTCGGCGTTTCGAGACCGGGGGGTCCCTAAGCCGACGAGTGAGTGTGCCGCGTGCCCCAGCCCAGATGGGTCGAGCGCGTGAGCGAGCGTGAAGGGGGGAGAGCGAGGTGGCCGGAGCCGGGTCGTGAGGGAGGCGGAGATCCCGCGGCCTTCGTGTTCGTCCCGCGCCCAGGTCGGGTGCGCTTGCAGTAGGGGGTTACAAGCGTCCACGCGGGTGAGGGGAGCGAGCGGCCCCAAGAGAGCGCCTGCCCCTGCCCTCGTCCCCGCGGGGCCAACCTTCTCTAAGAAGGCCCTGGTCCTTCCTTTTATAGGCGCAAGGAGAGGATCCAGGTGTACAATGGGGATGCAACAGAGTGCTACGTGTCTAGCGGGGGAGAGCTAGCGCCCTGGGTACATGCCAATGTGGCAGCCGGAGAGAACTTGGCACCCAGCTGGTGTGGTGTCGTGGCTGTCGGAGGAGTAACGGAGCCTGGTGGAGGGACAGCTGTCGGAATAGTTGGGCTCTTGCTGACGTCCCCCCCGCTTCCGTAAGGGAGCTGAGAGCCGCCGTCGTCATGGGTCTAGCAGGGCGCCATCATTGCCTATCTGGCGGAGCTAGCCAGATGGGACGTCGGTCTTGTTCTCTGCGGCCCAAGTCGGCTCGGGGTAGGGTGATGATGGCGCTTCCTGTTGACGTGGCGGACTTGTGCCCTAGGTCGGGCGACGTGGAGGCTCCTCCGAGGCCGAGGTCGAGTCTGTCTTCCATGGCCGAGGCCGAGCCTGAGCTCCTGGGTCGGGCGAGGCGGAGGTCGTTCGGCAGAGACCAGGGCGGAGTCCGAGCCCTGGGTCGGGCGAAGCGGGGTTTGTCGTCTTCCGGGGCCTTAGCCCGAGTCCGAGCCCTGGGTCGGGCGGAGCGGAGTTCGCCGTCTTCCGGGGCCTTAGCCCGAGTCCGAGCCCTGGGTCGGGCGGAGCGGAGTTCGCCGTCTTCCGGAGCCTTAGCCCGAGTCCGAGCCCTGGGTCGGGCGGAGCGGAGTTCGCCGTCTTCCGGGGCCTTAGCCCGAGTCCGAGCCCTGGGTCGGGCGGAGCGGAGTTCGCCGTCTTCCGGGGTCTTAGCCCGAGTCCGAGCCCTAGGTCGGGCGGAGCTTCCTATGGCGCCTTTGGCAAGGCCTGGCTGCCTGTCAGTCTCACTCTTTGCGTTAAATGCCCCTGCGACTCGGTCGGTCGGCGCGGTGATTTAGTCAGGGTTGCTTCTTAACGAAGGCAAGGCCTCGGGCGAGCCGGAGATGCGTCTGCCGTAAAAAAGGGGGCCTCGAGCGAGACGGAAACACCTCAGGGTCGGCTGCCCCTGCCCGAGGCTAGGCTCGGGCGAGGCGTGATCGAGTCGCTCGTATGGACTGATCCCTGACTTAATCAAACCCATCAGGCCTCTGCAGCTTTATGCTGATGGGGGTTACCAGCTGAGAATTAGGCGTCTTGAGGGTACCCCTAATTATGGTCCCCGACAACACTTTTTGGCAACTCTACTAGGGATATCGCGTGAAGATCTACCAGATCGGCCCTTAATGGTTGATTCAAAAGATAGTTCAGACGTCTCTCCCAGCAACATCATCAAGCCGACTATGGAGACTCTGTCAGCTGAAGATTAGTAGGAGTTCGAGGAACACAAGGAGCAACTGATCAAGGAAGCGCAGGCGAAATTCCTAGCCAACTTCAAGGTGGACAAGAATCACAAGGGGCCTATTTGGTTCGGTTTCTCAGTAGCTTCTTGCCACCAAAAGCTGCTGTTGACTGCCAAACACCTATCTTTTCAGGCAACTTTTATGAGAATCACTTTAGTGATAACCATCTAAAATTATGTGAACAAAAAATTGGACGAGTCATCACGAAAGTCGGAATCTGTCACTTTATAGATCCTAAACCCTATGAACATCTTCATCTCCCTCCATACGTAATCCTCATGATACTCAGATTCTCTCCATACCAGATTCTCTCCACAGTTAGATTCTATGAAAAGATCGATAGAAAAAAGCCGAAACAAATAGGCCCAAGGTAGTCCGATAGCGGGCGACTGATCTGGCTTCGCTCCGACCTACTACAACTACCCCAAGGTAAGAGAGACAAATGAAATTCAATCTCTTAGAGATTACATAGATGAGCAACGAGAACAAATGCACCAGATCATAGGAGTATGCAAAATGATTATAAGATGCTAGCGCGTGCATTTGATAAATCTGTTGTCGCAAATTTTCCATCGCACAAGGTTGAAACTAGGGAAAACATGTACCATTCATCGGCTGTAGATAGGCATGACCAATCCCAACCCCTTTACGGGATGACACATATCCTAGACAATCATAGCCTCCTAAGCGCACACCATCCGGGACAGCGGCGGCCGACCCTATTTTTTGAACCGAATTACCGAAATCCGTGCCTGAGTCGCCGCATCCCACACAGACCCTAAATGACTAATTCGGACCGTCCACGCACAACACCGGACAGTCTGAATACATCATCGGATAGTCCTCGTGTTTGACTGGACAGTCTGGCGTAGAGCACACAGAACCTAACGATAATTATTGTTACCCATATATACATCCCTCCGAGCCAAACCTCTCACTACATCCTACAATGCCCCAGCACTGTAATATAATATCCCAGACACGTGAGGGTGAGTACTTTTCGCCCTCTAGAAGGCTAGAAAAGGATGAACATCCATATGAGCCACATAGGGCAAGCAATAATGTGGCAAAATCTCCCAAGTTATTGGGCCCACATGCACCTGTCCTCATCTCAAAGAACTCAGACGACTATGCATGTGCACCGGATAACTTAACAGGATCTGTCCGAGTGTCCCAATGACCCTGGATAAACCACTTAAAACAGGATCACAAGATTAAGTAAACACAAATCACACACCAACATTTGCAGCGAAATTTCTTTATTACCAAAAAGGTTACACTTTACTATAAGATTAGATTATACATATCAGAGTGATTACAAAAATTGGTTCAAAGGATTACCCTTTGAAATGTTATAAAATATTTGTAAAATTGAAATACATGCTAGCTCAATGACAATCCCCAATAAGAAGTATAGAAGAGCTACTTAGACTATTAAGAAGGTCGTGCCCACCGATGCTTAGTCACCACCACAGCAACACACGGTCAACACCTGCAATAGTGGGTTCAAAGAATCCTGAGTACGAAGGTACTTTCGCAAGTCTTACCCAACTAAATAAAAGACTCTCAAGAATATGCTGGCTTTTGGTAATCAAGGTAAGACATATAAGAATCAAGGACTCTTTTGCATAAAAGCTTACTAACGTTGGTCCTTAAGCTTTCTTTTTACTTGCCAAGTTAAGTAGTTTCTTTAATCTAGATTATCCTGATCTAGATCAATCACTTAACTTATTCCAACTTTCTTTACCACATCTTGGTTTCACTTGTTAACTACGATGCAGGTCAGTGACCAAGTCTTCATGTTCGAGAAGTAACGTCGATCCAAATCGATTAATACACATCTGGGATCTCCAACCACACGACATATATAGCACTTAACCCTTGCATATGTCAACCCGCACATAGGTTTCTCAAGACCAGAATGGGTTCACGCCAACCGAGAGCACAGACACTCCACTGTCCAGCCTCTTGCCATGGAGGGTACACGCTACTCTCGCCATCTCTCTACTCCCATTGCATGGTAGCCTTTCTAGTATTGGTACATCCAAGGCAAAGCTTACCCATGACGAGGCATGTGGCCAATTAAAAGGTCCTTGATCATCTAGCTTACACCGGCTTGGTCCTTAAACAACTCAGACGGAGACACTACACCGAGACTCCCTTCTCGTGCAAGTCAGCCGCCCGATCTCGATTTTAACTTATTTCCCAAAACTTGGTACCTGATAGAAGTACTCTTTTCAGATGTTGAATCCATCATGGCCATATGGATTCACCATCCTAAGTTGTTTTTCAAAAAAGTTCCCATATCCAATGTTACACATCATTCTTTTGAAAATATCTTTTAAGTTTCTAAGCAGAGCTAAGCATCATTAGTTATTTTTATAAAACATGTGTTAAGGAATCATAAGCAAATTCCAAGGAATGGTAATGCAGCAATTGTATATCACAGAATTCGTATCACCTAATGCATCATATAAGGTAATAAAGATTTTAAAACAACAAAGAAAGAGTAAATGCACCGAGGCTTGCCTGAGATAAACACTACATAAGTGTTTGTTAGACGATGACCACTTGGCGATCAGCCTTTTGTCTTGACACTTGTTCAGTCTGTCCATCTTCAGGTTGATCCACCAACATCACCTTATGGAGGAGCCCACCCTTTACATCATCTTAGGGTCGACTTGGTTCTGGTCCTCCACATCATGTGATCAGCTAGAGTACCTAATGAGATGCATAATGCACATGTATGAACATAAGAAGGAATGGCAAGACTAAATAATGCTTCACGGAAGCGAACTAAACACTTAGTGATGATGCATCACAACTCCTATGAGCACACAATGGATAACTATGACTCTACGATAATCATAATCTTCGAGATAATCGAACTTAACTCAAACATCAAGCAACAATAATTAAACACATATTTTAAGCTAGAGCATAATATCGATAGATCACAACACTTAGACTTGCTACCCTTGGACACTCAAAACTTGGAATAAGTATAGGAGTCATTTAACTAACTTTCTAAATTACTTCTCCAGGTTAACTAGTACAATATTTCGGATTACTAACTTTGGACACCCCATAATCAGAACAAGGGTGACAACAAGTTAATTAACCTCTTAACCCAACAAGGTTTTGCGCAAGCATCAAGGAAGCAATATATCAAACACATGACACAAGACATTTTAATCAACTCTTTATTTATAACTACAAGAGCACACAAACATAGATAAAGCTACTCCCAAACCATAAGTATCATGGTCGATGGATTACTAAATCTAGGCTCATGAATCTAGAACACTAACAACTCAGAATAAGAGTAGAAGTAATTTAACGAACTCTCTAAAACACTTTCCAAATTAACTTAGACAATGCCCAGGCCACCACTATTCTTTTAGCATCTCTATGTAGGGATGAATATAACAAAGTCAATGGCTTTGTCGGTACCCTAAAATAGGGGTACCCTTACTACTGTGCAAAGACGCAGTACCCACGCGGCTATCACTTAGTCGCGTGGTAGGAGTGCTGCGTGTGGGACCAAGCCACAGCTCGGCCCAATCTCAGGCGGCTATTCTGGGTCCACGGCAGCGCTTGACTCCACCGCGTGTGCGGGTCCAGAGCCGCCACATGTCCGAAGAAGACGATATACTCCAAGATGTCAACAGTTGGTCTGGACCCCCATGGGAAAGTGCCGGACCCCTGTACGTGTAGACCGGACCACCGGGAAAGGACCAGGACCCCCACGGGCGCGACCTAGACCCCCAGGACGGGTCCCGGGACTCTGTGACAGAGAATACCCAGGCCTTGCTCAAGGTCAGGCTAGGGTCCGGTGCCGACACGTGTCCAGGCCCAGCTTGGTGCGGACCTGTTCGCATAATGCTACTGCTCCCTGCCCAGGCGGAGACCCGATGCTGTCACGTGGCCCACTGCGCGTGACGTAAGCCAGCAGGCGAGGCCTGACGTAAGGCCTCCGGGTTGCGTGGCCCCTGCATTTATTGCAGATAAGGCACGCCGCTTGACATGCGATGTGCCGCCTTGGCATTTAATGAGGCATGTCCACTCTGCTGTCAGACGGCGGCCTGTCCATTCCACTGGCAAGCAGTGTGCCACCTCAGCATTTAATAAGACATGTCCATGTCGTTGGCAGGCGACATGCCTATCTATTCCACTGGCAGGCGGCACGCCCATACGGCCGCGTGCACTGTGCTCATCATCTCTCGTATGTTGCCAGGCAAGCTTCCTCTGCATGACAATGCTGTGCAGATCACAGATATCAGGGTGCAAGGAGATTGCACAGGGTGACTAGCATTAGTTGCTCCGGGTATTTCATCCATTATGTTCCTGGGCCCACATGTTGGGGCTCAGCACCATTGTACGTGCCCCCCTTGAGCTATAAAAGGGAGGGCACGCAACGTTACAACACACGCTCACTTAGACTCTCAGACTCACAAGTTCATACAAGCTCTCAAGCTCAATACAGCACACAGTGGAGTAGGGTATTATGCTCTGGCGGCGCGAACCACTCTAAACCCTTGTGTGTTATTGTGTTCATCGTCCATCTAGCAACAGGCAAAACGCTTAGGCCCCCTCCTCATCTTAGGATTTAGTGAGAGCACCTAGAGGGGGGGGGGGTGAATAGGTGATCCTGTAAAAATCAAATACTTGTAGCCACAAAAACTAGTCAAGTGTTAGCTCAATAGAGTCAAGTGGCTAAGAACCAAGCTCTTGTGAAACACAATGATCATGAAGAAACAAGCACAAGAGACACGGTGATTTATCCCGTGGTTCGGCCAAGTATAACACTTGCCTACTCCACGTTGTGGCGTCCCACTAGACGAGGGTCGCACTCAACCCCTTTCAAGTGATCCAATGATCAACTTGAATACCACGGTGTTTTTCTTTCTTTTACTATCTCCCGTTCGTGAGGAATCTCCACAACTTGGAGCCTCTCGCCCTTACAAATGATGATCACAAAGAAGCACGGAAGTAAGGGAGGGGAGAGCAACACACACAAGACTCAAAACACGAGCACAAACACGCACACAAGCCACAACTTGAGCTCACAACACAATGCGGGGAGTTCACTACTCAACTAGAGCTCAAGTCACTTATCACAAAGAATCAAATGCGCAAGAATGGAGTCTTGGTGCTTAGAGATGATCAAAGAATGCATAGGTGTACTCCTCCATGTGCCTAGGGGTCCCTTTTATAGCCCCAAGGCAGCTAGGAGCCGTTGGAGGCAATCTGGGAAGGCAATTCTTGCCTTCTGTCGGGTGGCGCACCGGACAGTCCGGTGCACCACCAGACAGGTACTGTTCATAGTCCGGTGCAGATCTCCTTCCAAAAATAGCACAGTCGACCATTGCAGAATTGGAGCCGTTGGCGCACCGGACACTGTTCGTACACCGTCGTCAGTTCCCGAGAGTGGCCTGTTCACCGGAGGCTGGCCTGGCGCACCGGACACTGTCCGGTGCACCACCGGACAGTCCGGTGTGCCAGACTGCGCTGAGTCTTGGCTGCTCCGAGCCAAGTTCTTTTCTTCTTCTCTTTTCTCTGATTCCAGCACTTAGACAAATATATTAGTACACAAAAACCAATGTACTAAGTCTAGAATCATACCTTTGCTTTGATTATCACTTTTCTCTCGATTTAGCACAAGAGGGCTCATTTAAATGTGTTGGGCACTTAATCACCAAAACATAATGGAAATTGCCCAAAGGCACATTTTCCTTTTCAACCTCCCCCTTTTTGGTGATTTATGCCAACACATCCAAAAGCAATGCAAAACATGCAACAACGATTCAAATTGAGAACCAAATTGTCTTAAACTCTAATTTGGCATATTTGGATCATTCTTTGCTACCACTTGGATTGTTTTTGAAATCAAACTCATTTTCCTATCTCTAAGTCAAATACACTTGTTTAGGCATAAAGAGAGGTATTCCATGAGAAAAATTGATCAAAAGCTACAAACTCCCCCTTTTTCCCATAATCCTACATTCTCCCCACAAGAGGCCAAATTTTGCACATAAGAGTATTTTGACAAAACAAAAGTTCTAACTCTACTATTTTCAAAATTCTCAAGTGGTAGCTGATCCATTTGCTTTGGCCTTAATTTCTCCCCCTTTGGCATTAAGCACCAAAACGGGATCATTATTGGCCCTTAAACCCCATTGCCTCACCAAAACAGTCAATTAAGAGTAAAAAGGCAATAAGAGCATGGAGATGAACTTGGAGTAAATTACCCTCTCATCGGAGTGCAGTGGAAGTCTTGCATGGTCCAAGTTCACCTTTTCCCTTTCAATCCACCTTTGAGACTAAATTAAGAAAACTCAAGCACACGGTTAGTCTCAAAGGGTCAAGTTGTAGCATTTCTCCCCCTAAATATGTGCATCATTCACACATGGACTTGTGAGGTCCGGGGATCCCTTGCACAACTTGAGCACCATAAATAAGTAATAACATGCATAAAGGAACATGATCAAAGGCATAAAACACATGTATGCTCTAGATCAATCCAAGTTACGCGAATCTAAGACATTTAGATCACTACGCAGCCTGCAAAAGATCTTCTCATCTAAAGGTTTGGTAAAGATATTGGCTAGCTGGTTCTCGGTGCTAACATAAAACACTTCGATATCTCCCTTTTGCTGGTGGTCTCCCAAAAAGTGATGCCAGATGTCTATGTGCTTTGTGCGGCTGTGTTCAACAGGATTGTCCGCCATGCAGATAGCACTCTCATTGTCACATAGGAGTGGGACTTTGCTCAGATTGTAGCCAAAGTCCCGGAGGGTTTGCCTCATCCAAAGTAGTTGCGCGCAACACTGTCCTGCGACAACATACTCGGCCTCAGCGGTGGATAGGACAACAGAAGTTTGTTTCTTTGAACTCCAAGACACTAGGGACCTTCCTAGGAATTGGCATGTCCCTGATGTACTCTTCCTATCAACCTTGCATCTAGTATAATCGGAGTCTGAATATCCAATTAAGTCAAAGGTAGACCCCTTTGGATACCAGACCCCGAAGCAAGGCGTAGCAACTAAATATCTAAGAATTCGCTTAACGGCCACAAGGTGACACTCCCTTGGGTCGGATTGAAATCTAGCACACATGCATACGCTAAGCATAATATCCGGTCTACTAGCACATAAATAAAGTAAAGACCCTATCATAGACCGGTATGCCTTTTGATCAACGGACTTACCTCCTTTGTTGAGGTCGACATGTCCATCGGTTCCCATTGGAGTCTTTGCGGGCTTGGCGTCCTTCATCCCGAACCGCTTGAGCAAGTCTTGCGTGTACTTCGTTTGAGAGATGAAGGTGCCGTCCTTGAGTTGCTTCACTTGGAACCCAAGGAACTAATTCAACTCGCCCATCATTGACATCTCGAATTTCTGTGTCATCACCCTGCTAAACTCTTCATAAGACTTTTGGTTAGTAGAACCAAATATTATGTCATCGACATAAATTTGGCACACAAATAGGTCACCATCACAAGTCTTAGTGAAAAGAGTTAGATCGGCTTTCCCAACCTTAAAAGCATTAGCAATTAGAAAATCTCTAAGGCATTCATACCATGCTCTTGGGGCTTGCTTAAGCCCATAGAGCGCCTTAGAGAGCTTACACACGTGGTCGGGGTACCGTTCATCCTCAAAGCCAGGGGGTTGCTCCACGTACACCTCCTCCTTGATTGGCCCGTTGAGGAAAGCGCTCTTCACGTCTATTTGGAACAACCTGAAAGAATGGTGAGCGAAATAGGCTAACAAAATGCGAATCGACTCTAGCCTAGGCTACAGGAGCAAAAGTCTTATCAAAGTCCAAACCTGCGACTTGGGCATAACCTTTTGCCACAAGTCGAACCTTGTTCCTTGTCACCACCCTGTGCTCGTCCTGTTTATTACAGAACACCCATTTGGTTCCCACAACGTTTTGCTTGGGACGTGGCACCAGTGTCCAAACTTCATTTCGCTTGAAGTTGTTGAGCTCTTCCTGCATGGCCAACACCCAATCCGGATCTAGCAAGGCCTCTTCTACCCTGAAAGGCTCACTAGAAGAGACAAAAGAGTAATGCTCACAAAAATTAGCTAGACGTGAGCGAGTAGTTACTCCCTTACTTATATCACCCAAAACCTTGTCGATGGGATGATTCCTTTGAATCGTCGCTCGAACTTGAGTTGGAGGGGCCCGTGGTGCTTCTTCCTCCACAACTTGATCTTCTTGAGCTCCCCCTTGATCACACGCCTCCTCTTGAGGAACCTGTTCTTCATCTTGAGTCAGGGGATGCACCATCGTTGAGGAAGAAGGTTGATCTTGCACTTGGTGTTCCTGTGGTCGCACATCTCCAATCGCCATGGTGCGAATTGCGTCCGTTGGAACATCATCTTCATCTATATCATCAAGATAAACTTGCTCTCTTGGAGAGCCATTAGTTTCATCAAATACAACGTCGCTAGAGACTTCAACCAAACCCGATGATTTGTTGAAGACTCTATACGCCTTTGTATTTGAGTCATAACCTAGCAAAAACCCTTCTACAGCTTTGGGAGCAAATTTTGAGTTCCTACCTTTCTTCACTAGAATGTAACATTTACTCCCAAATACACGAAAATAAGACACGTTGGGTTTGTTACTGGTTAGAAGTTCATACGACGTCTTCTTGAGGAGGCGATGAAGGTAGACCCGGTTTATGGCGTGACAAGCTGTGTTCACAGCTTCTGACCAAAACCGCTCGGACATCTTGAATTCTCCAAGCATCGTCCTCGCCATGTCTATAAGCGTCCTGTTCTTCCTCTCTACCACACCGTTTTGCTGTCGTGTGTAGGGAGCAGAGAACTCGTGCTTGATGCCTTCCTCCTCAAGGAACTCCTCCACTTGAAGGTTCTTGAATTCGGACCTGTTGTCGCTTCTAATCTTTTTTATCTTGAGCTCAAATTCGTTTTGAGCTCGCCTTAGAAAGCGCTTGAGGGTCCCTTGGGTTTCTGATTTATCCTGCAAAAAGAATACCCAAGTGAAGCGGGAAAAACCATCAACAACAACAAGACCATACTTACTTCCCCCGATGCTGAGGTAGGCGACAGGTCCGAAGAGGTCCATATGAAGTAGCTCCAGAGGTCTTGATGTGGTCATCACATTCTTGTTGTGATGAGCGCTTCCCACCTGTTTGCCTGCTTGACAAGCTGGACAAGTCTATCTTTTTCGAAACACACATTTGTTAGACCTAACACATGTTCTCCCTTTAGAAGTTTGTGAAGGTTCTTCATCCCAACATGTGCTAGACGACGATGCCACAGCCAGCCCATGCTAGTCTTAGCAATTAAGCATGCATCTAGATCGGCCTCCTCTTTCGAAAAATCCACTAAATAGAGTTTGCCATCTAGTACACCCTTAAAAGCTAGTGAACCATCACTCCTTCTAAAGACAGACACATCTATATTTGTAAATAGACAATTATAACCCATGTGGCACAATTGACTAACAGACAGCAGATTATAGCCTAGCGACTCTACTATAAATACATTAGAGATAGAGTGCTCATTAGTGATGGCTATCTTGCCTAAGCCTTTGACCTTGCCTTGATTCCCATCTCCAAATATGATTGCATCTTGGGAATCCTTGTTCTTGACGTAGGAGGTGAACATCTTCTTCTCCCCCGTCATGTGATTTGTGCATCCGCTGTCGATAATCCAGCTTGAGCCCCCGGATGCATAAACCTACAAGGTAAATTAGGCTTGAGTTTTAGGTACCCAACTCTTGTTGGGTCCTACAAGGTTAGTTATAATAGTCTTTAGGACCCAAATGCAAGTCTTGTCTCCCTTGCACTTGGCTCCCAACTTCCTAGCAATCACTTTCTTATTTTTACTATAAATTGCAAAAGAAGCATTGCAAGCGTGGTAAATTGTAGAAGGTTCACTACTTACTTTCCTAGGCACATGAACAACATTTTTCCTAGGCATATTTCTACCATGCACAAAAGAAGAACCTGAAGCAATCATAGCATGTGAATCATAAGCATAACTCCTATGAGCATTTCTAGAAAATTTCCTATCACTATAGATAAAAGCATGATTCCTTTGAGCATTACTAGTCATAGGGGCCTTCCCTTTCTCCTTGGCGGAGATGGGAGCCCTTTGACTTGTTAAGTTCTTGGCTTCCCTTCGAAAGCCAAGCCCATCCTTAATAGAGGGATGTCTACCAACAGTGTAGGCATCCCTTGCAAAATTTAGTTTGTCAAAGTCATTTTTGCTAGTCTTAAGTTGGTCATTGAGACTAGCCACTTCACCATTTAATTTTGTAATAGAAGTAAGGTGCTCTACACATGCATCTACATCAAAATCCTTACACCTATTACAGATAATAACATGCTCTACACAAGAACTAGTTTATTAACTACTTCTAGCTTAGCATTCAAATCATCATTAATACTCCTTAAGCTAGACATAGTTTCATGACATGCAGATAATTCAGAAGAAAGCATTTCATTTATTTTCACTTCTAAAGCAAGAGATTTTTGTACACTAATAAACTTGTCATGTTCTTCATATAAAATATCTTCTTGCTTCTCTAACAATCTATTCTTCTTATTTAAAGCATCAATCAATTCATTGATCTTATCAATTTTATTTCTATCTAAACCTTTGAATAAACTTGTGTAGTCTACTTCATCATCACTAGATTCATCATCACTTGAAGAAGCATACTGTTGGTGGCTTATTCTCAAGTGCTATGAATTAAGAACAAGGCAACACAGTAAACGTTATACATTAAAGCCCTTCGTCCTTCGAAGCATTATTTCCCTTAGGATATAATGATTTTCGGACGAAGATAACGAAGGATTTACCTTCGTCAACATAACATATGAGGATGAAGAAAGAATCATACAAACCATAAAAAATAATATAAATAGTCATATATTATTATTATCTCATTTTTATTTCATTGCTATGGAAAAATAGAAATAATATTAGATTACAAGTGTACCTTCGACTTGAAAGAAGGAGAAAGTACCAGCGTGACGCAAGGATCAATGTCAAATCAATGTGAACAGTACGGAGTTACTGTTCATCTATTTATAGGCACGGGACGTGTAACACCCCAGGTGTTTATATTCCGCTTAACGATGAGTACGGATTTAAGCACGTAATATCAGTGGGTAAAACGGATTTTAAATTTTAATCATCCTCGCTTATCGCGATTTTAATATCGCATCTGTTCCGTTTGTCGCGAGTGCGACATCATTTTTACTTCTATTATTCGGGCTCTTCCAAAATTTTCGTGATGTTCGAAACATCGTCGTTTCGAAAATCGGTGCGTCCGGTGATTATTTAAAATTCATCGCTCGCGCGAATACAGAATTCAGAAGCTCGACCCACTCGGATGATTTTATCCCGAGCCAATTAAATAGAACTCAACGACTAAGCTTCCAATGTAAAATAATTTAATCTCCTTTTTGTCATCCGTGACATCGCGTCTATGGATTTTTAATTAAATTGTTTTCTAACCGAGCGTTCGGATAACGGACGGACTTCGTCTAAAATCAACTGAATCAGATGCTGATTGAAATAACGAAGCCGAAATCCATTTAATTCGTTCCGATTGCATCTCGCCCCGATCCAAAACTTTGAATAAATAACGGGTGCAAATTCATTTGATTTCAAAGTATTCCTTAAATCAAACCATGTCGTAAGTACTGTCGATCCTTTAGTTATCAACTAAAATCATCTCTACAACTGTTATCTCATTCGTTGATCTTTTTTGTACTTCTCAAATCCTTATCTATTTCACTCGATATTTCCTGGCATCATCACTCTTATCCCCTTCCCTGATATTTCTTCAGCCACTGCCGATTCTTGATATTTTCATCGGCTTGATTTTTTTTCCATCAACCTTACCTTTCTACCGCTTTCTCTGATCTTTTCTTCGCTTGGCTGTCTTCCTTTCTTCTCACACGCGCGTCAGGTTCCTATGCCCGAGCTCCTCCCTGCATCGCACAGCTTCTTCCAGCCATGGCGAGCGGCTCTTGCTCCCGCGGCCCTGACCTCTGCATCCTCTCAGCGCCGCGCCCAGCTCCTGCTAGCCCATGGCGCTCGGCGTCCCCAGCCATGGCGCGCGCTCCTTGCTCCAAGCTCGTCGTGGAGCTCCCTCTGCCGGCGCCCATCTATCAGCTCGGATTTCCTGTAGCCCCTTCCCATGGTCGCCGTGGCCTCTTCCCTGCGGCCCCTCCTCTCTACCCCTCAAGCTCACCTGCTCCTTCCTCTCAGCTCCGTGCTCTGCTCGGCCGGATTTCCCATGGCGTGCGTCCAGCTTCTAGCGCCCTGCTCTCTCTCTCTGTTTCCCCTGCCGTGAGCCCGGTGCCCAGCCCCAACTCCCTGCCGTGTTCTCTCTGCGCGCGCCTTGCTCCGACTAGGTCCGGCCATGGAGCTCGCCTGCACGCATCCTCCCTGCTCATGCCGCGGTGCTCCCTGCGCGCTTGGCTTGCTCCAGCTCCTGTGGACGTATGGACCTGGGCTGCGGCAAACTCTGCTGGCCGTGCAGCTCCCTCTGCCTACGCGTGTCCCCGAGCTCCCAACCATGGCGCTCCTTCTTCCAGTCGCGCCGTCGCCTTGCTGCTCGTCCGTCCGCGCGGCACTTCATCCATGGCCGTTGTCCGCATCGAGTCCCTAGGCGCGCACCAGCTCCCTGTGTCGCGTTCCATTTGCCTAAACCGGAGTTCGCCAGCCATCTCTGCTTGCCGGTGTGCTGCTGCTCTAGTTCGGATTTCGCCCAAGTCGTGCCACGGTTGTCCGCTGTTTGGCCCGCGCCGATTCGCGTTCGCTCATATCGCTATCATTGTGTTGTCGCTGGTGATAGCTTCGCGTGCGCGTCAAACTCCCGTGTCGAGTCTTTTTTTCTGTGCGCGTCGAGCTCACGCGCCGAATCTTTTTCTAGCTCGCCGCGACGCCCAGTGTCCTGCCTGCTTTGCTCACCAGCGTTGTCTGCTTGCTGGTCTTATTCTAATTTGATTTGGAATTATTGCGTCTCAGTCTTGATCTGTCGCGGCCGCCGTCAAATCGTCAGTCGTTCAACTCGCCGATTCGTATCTTAGCCGGTCGTTGATTTCCTGTTCGCCATGGTACAACACCGCTGTTAAATCCGGTCTCCAACCCGCCATGGCGTTCGTCGTCCTCTGGTCCCAGTCCGACCCATTCGTGCGCTCGCTTTTCGTCCATCAGGTTTCACGCGTGCTCGCGTTGTCGTCGAGCTGTTGAACCCGTCCTCCCTTGCTCGTGACTTCATCGTCGCTAGAATCCTCACTAGATTTGTGTCCTCGCCATCTCGCTCCATATTCAATCTCGTCGTCGCTCCGCGTGTCAGCAAGGAAATCCCAAGCATCGAGTGAAGACGAAGCCAGTAGCGTGGTGTTCACCAAGTGCGCGACAAAAAGCTCGGACATCCTGCACGACTCAAGTTCAATTCGTCAAAATTATTCAATCGAGGAAAAGATCTTCAGCAATTGATTACCGAAGAAAGAAGACCCCTGGATGACGTCAACCGGAACCGTAGTCGTGCTTGCGACTATCGCGTCGAATTAGTCAGGGTAAGCAAATTTGTTATTCGGATTAACGGATTGATGGATGGTTTGACTAGGAAAAATATTTATTAAATTGTCTGAGTCGCTTTGGTAAATTGGTCGATGCCGTAGGATAAAAGAGGTCTCAATAGGTCTCAGTATTGCGGAACTGTAGGTATTAAAAATGAAAAGTGTTATTAATATATATATTATACACAGGTTAACCGGTAAATTAGTTTAGAAAGTAATGAAAGTTCTTCTATCAAATTTTATAAGTGTTAGGTGCCCGAGAATTTTGAAGTTAAAATTATAAGCCGTTTAGTGTGTTCTCTAGACTAGGTATGGTATTTTATGTGTTGATCGAGTTCATGCTTGGAATGGATGTTGATTGCTACCTCGACTGTTTAGCTAGGTTAGAAGAGCATGATTGTCGTAGGTAACAATATATCGATAGCTAGTGTCCGCAATATCTCGTCATTAAGTAGGTTATTTCTCTTTGCGTAGCATCGTAAAGTCTGGTGTTATTGTTCCTTATATGCATTCATATGCATAATGCATTTCATTCAGGTACGTTAATTAATCGCGTGATGCGAAAGAAGAGCAAAGTCGACCCCAAGCGCGGGCTAATCCGCAGGATGAAGCTGATGGACAATGGAGCGAGTATCGGAATAAAGGCTGATCGTCAAGTGGACGTCATCTAACAACACTAACCTAGTGTTACTCAGGCAAGCCCCGGTGTATTTGCCACCTCCTTGTGTTTTAAAAATCTTTTTCACTTGCTTGATGCATTAGGTGATAGGAGTTGATTGCTAAAACAATTCCTGCATTACCTTCCTTGAATTCGATTACCTTCCTTGATCACCATTTTACAAAAGATTTTTGATGCTTAGCCTTGCTTTAGAAAACAAAATGTTTTGTTTTTACAAAATATGATGTGGCAAAAAGTGGGAAGGATGTTTTTAAAAATAAAACTTGATGGTGGATCCATCATGGCCATGATGGGTTCAACATCGGAAAAGATGTACCTCTGTCAGGTACCAATTTTTGGGTTTAAATGATTAAGCTGAGACCAGGCGGGTGACTTGCACGAGAAGAGAGTCTCGGTGTAGTGTCTCCGTCTGAGTCGATTAAGGACCGTGTCGATGTAGGCTTGATGACCGAGGACCCTTTAACTGGTCACATGCCTCGTCATGGGTAAGCCTTGCCTCAGGCAGACTAAGGCCAGAATAAGATAACACGGAATGGGCGTGGAGCGGTGGCGAGAGTAGCGTGTACCCTCCATGGCAAGAGGCTGGACGGTGGTGTATCTGTGCTCTCGGTTCACGTGAACCTAATCTGGTCTTAAGAACCCCGGTGGCGGGTTGACATATGCAAGGGTTAAATGCTACATATGTCGTGTGATCGGAGTTCCTCAGCTGAGTATAATCGATTCGGATCGTCATACCTTCGCGGTTATGAAGACTTGGTCACTGACCTATACGTAGAATTCCAGTAAAGATAAAAGGCTTGGTAAGAAATTGGCTAGTACATGTCAAGTGCTTGAACTAGGGTAGATAGAACTCTAGATGCAGGTAATTTTACTTAACCTGACATTAAAAATGGATTTTTAAGGATCCACTCATAGTAAGCTTTTCTGCAAAACAGAGTCCTTGATTCTTGATAAGCCTTTCCTTGAATCCCTAAGCCAGCATACCCTTGAGAGTCTTTTCTCTAGTCGGGTAAGTCTTGCTGAGTAATTTCATACTCAGGGTTTTATTCCCTGTTGTTTTTCAGGTTCTAACCTTGTGCTGCTGTGATGATGTTAAGTGCCGGTGGGCTCGGCCTTCTTATAAGTCTAAGTAACCCTTCTATACTTCTTATTGAGGATGGTCATTTG
Organism: Zea luxurians; assembly: GCA_029449295.1. NCBI lineage: Eukaryota > Viridiplantae > Streptophyta > Magnoliopsida > Poales > Poaceae > Zea > Zea luxurians. The sequence continues at coordinate 11,309,500 of JAOPSE010000043.1, read as the reverse complement.
AGCTAGCATATATTTCAAACTTATACTTTTGTAACCACTCCGATAAAATAATATAAATTTTTTGTAACTTGTAAAATTTGGTAATAGTATTTCCGCTGCAAAAATATTGGTGTGTGTGATTTGTATTACTTAATCCCGCGATTCTGGTTGAAAGTGGTTTATCCGATGTCCTTGGGGCAATCGGACAGATCCTGTTAAGTTATCTGGTGCACATGCATAGTCGTCTGAGGTCGTTGGGACAAGGACAGGTGCATGTGGGCCCAATAACTTGGAGGTTCTGCCACAGGACGCAGCCCATGTGAAATTACATTCATGCCCTTTATATTTGCTAACAACTCTATAGTAGTCCTTCGAGGTTTAAATAGCCTTTTCATCTTTAAGTCGGTTTCCTTTTTCTGTTATCATGCCGAAGCTCTCCTATGCACAGCTTCGGCTTTGCGCTATCCTTCGTACTACTTCTCGTGTTTCTCCATGCTGTGGTTTCAACTCAAGTCCGAAGGTACCTGTTCATGTACTGTACTTCCAGAAACATTGTTAAATCATGTTTTTGAGGACCTTCGGAAGGCGAAGGCCCCCAACAGTAGCCCCTCGTAATATTAATTTGTTAGAATGATAAATTTAGATTGCGACAAGGATGAAGGCCCTGAGCCGAAGGTCCGAAAAAACACCTTCCCTTTGCTAGAATAGCAACAGCCATTGACAAGCGGGCCCTCCAGCACGCAACGCACCAGGCGTATAAATAAGAGCGCACCACGAGCTCATTTGGCACGCTCTCTTGCCATCTGCTCTTACTTACTCAATTTTTAGCTCTTGCGCATCAACACTTGCCTAGATTTTTAAATTTTTAAGCTTCGGCTTTGAGAGCACTTTTCTCAGCACTTTCGAATATGTCTGAGGATAAGAAAGCTATCGCTGAACCGAAGCTGAGCCTTTCTGAGGAGATGAATCTTGGCTTTATTGAATCGATAGCAAGGACAAATGCAGAGAAGATTGCTAGGGAAACTTTGGAGGGTTTGTCTGAAGACACTAGTGATAGTGACAGCTATGATGTGGAGAGCGGCGGGGAAGACTCCGAAGATCGACCCTGGCGACCGAGCCATGCAGTTTTTGGAAAATCAACTATTAAACAAAGCCATCTTGACAACATGAGGGGGAAATACTTTTGGGATATGTCTGCTGTGAGGGCTGACGATGGAGAGAAAACTTGTCCTACTCTAGAGGAGAATGAAGTCGTGATCTTCCGAAGCTTTTTGAAGGCTGGGCTTCGGCTTCCTCTGAGCAGTTTCGTAGTCGAGGTTTTGAAGGTATTTCAGATTTACCTTCACCAGATTACCCCCGAAGCTATTATAAGAATGGGAATCTTCGTGTGGGCTTTAAGGAGTCAAGGCTTGGAGCCAAATGCAAAAAGTTTCTGTAGCATGCATGAATTGTTATATGAGACGAAGCCCTGGGGTAAAGAACAATATCATAATAATTTCGGCTGCTATAGCTTCGTTGCTCGTTCTGGTTCAAGCTCCCCAGTACCGACTTTTCGGAAGAGATGGCCCGGAGACTGGACAAAAGAATGGTTTTATGTAAAGAATGATTTAAAGGCACGAGAAGACATTAAAGATATAATCATGCGCCCTATCTGGCAACGCTTCGGGCTCCGAAAACCAAAGGTAGAAATTGACGAAGCGGCCGAAGAATGTCGCAAGGCTTTCGGCTTAGTCTGCTCTTTCATCGGGACAAGGGACTTAGTTCAAGAGCACGTGGCCTACAGGATATGGCCATTGTTAGCCGACTGGGAGGTGCCAAAAGAATCCATCACCCACGAAGGTGGTCTGGTTCGACTAAAATATACCTTCAGATTTAGAGACCAGTTTATCGAGCCAGACGACGACTGGCTGAAAAGCGTCGAAGCTACAAGCGATGATCTGCTTGGGCTGTACTCTAGAGCAGAAGATAACGCATTATCTGCGGCCTTCGGGAACCGGAAGAAGAGACTAAACAGAGTTTTTGATGCCATTGGGTTCATGTATCCTGACTACCGTTACCCGCCCCGGGGGCAAAAAAGAAAAAGTGGAGATTCCGGGAGAGATGATGCTTCAGCTGCTCCGAGCGAGCCCGTGCCGAAGAGGAAGAGGATGAAGGTCCTTACTCATCTACCACGCTATATTGAACCGGCCATAGTGCCTGAATTTGGCGGTGAGACCTCTTCGGTGTCCGAAGGCAAAAAACCTGCGATTACGCAGAAAATTGAACCGGCTGTATCGCCGAAGGCATCATCAGCCAAATCAGATGAGTCGAAGGCCATTAACATTGAAGAGATGAAGGTTGAGAAATCGAGAATATTGGAAGTAATAAGTCCTTCGGCGGAGGTGACAATGCCGAAGGCACAAAAGGATCTCTCGACAACCCCCAAGAGAAAGAGAATGGTCAACGTATTAGATGTGCTAGAAACAATAAAAACTTCAAGCTCTACTCCGAAGAAAGCTGTCGAAACTTCGGAAACACACATTGAGGCCGAAGCTTCCAAGGTCCAAGTCGAGACCGAAGCTGCAGAAGCAATTCTGACTAGGAAAACCTCCATTCCTATTCCCAAAACATTATTTGAAGCTACTGATTATATTATACGACATGCTTCAGGAAAAAGATTATCTAAAAAAGAAAAGCGAGAGGCTCAATTTTATGCTCAAAGATTGAAATATCCAAAGGGGGCCCTGATATTCAACGGCAGCGGGGAAGAAGACTTCTTGTATTGTCGCCTAGACAGTAAAGAGATTTCTGTCTGCCGAGAGATGAGCAAGAGCTTCGGTTTCCCTACACTAGAAGATGGGCTCTCAGTGTTATCAAAAGATGAGTTGGCCAACAGCTTAGCATACAATAGCTTAAAAGTGAGAAAGTTAGATTTTTGTATTTAAAGACAAAATCTTCTATTTACTTACACTTAATACCGCATTTTTTGCAGGGCCTTATTCTTAGCAACGCCCTCAGGGCGCAAAAAAGTGCCGAAGATGAAGGGTATACCATAGCCTTGAACAACCTTCGTTCTGAAGTGATTGAACTAAGGAACGAAGGTATTGAAAAGGACAAAATATTACACTCATTGTTGAAAAAAATACGGGAAGACGAAGCTGCTTCCAAAACCCAAGCTGAAGCTCAAAAATACGAAATCGAAGATCTTCGGAAACAGCTATTTGAAGCTAAAGAAAAATGCGGTGTTGCAGAGGCTGAACGAGATATTAGTATATATTAGAGGAACGACTTACAAAAAACAGTTGATGAACTTCGTGCATCCAAGGAGAGGTGCTATGAAAAATCTATAGAGTGTGTTAAGAAAATAAAAACTAGCTTCGCCGATGTTGGCGCATTTTCTAACGAAGACAACTTCGTAAGGGGTGATCCTAAAGGACCAATTGATTGGATCAACAACGAAGCTGAAGCTTTTGAAGAAGTTTTGAATGGTCGCGGGGATATCTGCGCTTTCTCGGGTGCCAGAGGAATCGCATCTATTTTAGAGAAATCAGGCTGCGACCATGTGAAAACTTTGGCTCAAGCCGAGGCCGCTTTAACTATTGAAGATTCAAAAGATCCCTCGGCCGAAGCAAGCTTAATTGGCGGAAAATTCTTTACTGACATCTAGGAGAATGGCGGCCGGGGGATGGCACATGAAATGATAAAAAAGAGTGAAAAAGATTCCCATGATTCAAAAGAAGCGACGAAGGCAGCTGAGAAAGCAGCGGAACTCGAGAGGCGAATAGGTATTACCTAATAACTTTTTAACTTTACTAATTTCATGACTTCGGACTTATTTACGTTTTATATCGCAGCTGAACTATCTCCTCCTCCAGAGCCCCTCGAGTTGACGGCCAACCCCGAAGCAGAAAAAGAAGATGAAGTTTCTAAAGTGGCGGAAGCTATTCTGGACGAAGCTGTTAATCGACTGCTGAACGAAGCTGCAGAAGCAGTTTTAAAAGAAGAATAGCTTCTATTGTAAAAACATTTGTAATATAATATTTGCTGAACAAAGTGCGTAATATTTTTATAATTTTGAATGCAATATTTAAGCTGCTTGTAATTGTATTCTTTACGACGCATGAAACCTTACATACATACCGTTTTTTAGCCTTCGGCGAAAAAAAACCTTCCCTTCTTTTCATGCGTGGTGAAGAACATCCATATTTCGTAAAAAACATCCGATCTTCGTAAAATCATTATGCTTCGTAAACAATAGATCACCTTTTCATCTTAGAGTTTGACGAAGCTATACTTCCTCAATACTTATGTTGTGCCTTGGCACTACTTTTTCAAATCATTCCACGAAGATCAACATTGAATCCCCTTCTCGCGCCATTGATGCAAGATGATGTATGATGTTATGCTATGCAAAATGATGTAATGATGTTATGCTATGCAAAATGTTATTTGTGCCGAAAATACACACCCATTCTCTTCAATAAAGCACACAATCTTTTTGTCGTTTACTTTTGGGTTTCACCGCTTATTTTTCGGTGTATCAGCGCTGACTTTTCTCTGTAAGCCTCCCTTAGGAGCTTCTTCGCCTTTTATTTCAGCGGAATCAGCGTTTATTTTTCGCTGTAAGCCTCCCTTAGGAGCTTCTTCGCCTTTTACTTCAGCGGTATTCGCGTTGACTTTTCGCGCTTCGCCTTTTACTTCGGCGGAATCAGCGTTTATTTTTCGCTGTAAGCTCTGCATTCCCTTTGGAACGACTTTTGAGCATAAAACTTACATTGCGCTCCTTAGGAACGACTTTTTGTTGCTTCGGGAGTCGTACACTGCGTTCCTTAGAACGACTTTTTATTGCCTCGGCAAAACTTGTAATGTGATTATGAACCCCGCTCCCTCTTGAGAGCAACTTTCGTGCTTCGCCAATTTTTTGGATTTCGTGAGTCTGTATATATCCACTATGACCACGACGAAGCTATTACAAGGAATTGAATTCTCTATTAAAAAAGAAAAATGATAACGAATGCCAGAACTATTTCAGAAGTAGGATATCTTCTAGTAGATGTGCTTCGATTCTGGCATAGTGCTGTTGACTGTGCGAGCTTCGGACTCCTCTCTGAAGTCCTGTTGCTAATGAATGTGCTGGCTCCCTTCTGGCTGCTAGCCTCGTTGCAATGGTGGTGGGGGTGGAGGCTGCTACCAAGATGCCTGAGATTGGCTTGCCGAAGCAACAGAGGCTGCAGGATGGTTACCCACGTACTCTGGAATGTACGGCGAGTGATACGAAGCAGTATGCATAACCTGCTTCGGCTGACTCTGTTGGGCTGCAGCTTCTGCTATCTCTTTCTGTTTCTAGATGGTGACGTGGCACATCCTGGTAGTGTGGCCCTTGTCCTCACCGCAGAATAGACAATAAATCTTCCTAGGCTGATCCCCAAACCTTCCTCTGAAGCCCCTGGCGCCTCTGCCCCTTGGAGCTGGGGGCCGAGGATAGCTCTGTTGTTGCCCCGAAGCCTAGGAAGAATATTGCGGCCTCTATTGTTGACTTCCCCTGTCGTCATTCTGAGTGGAATGGATTGATCTGACGAGCCTAGGGTGGATCCTCCCTCCGAAGCCCCTGGCCATTTCGGAGAACCTATAAGCTTCATCCCTTCTTTGTCGAAAATCATTGTCAGCACGGATGTATTCATCCATTTTCTGAAGCAGTTTCTCCAGGGTTTGAGGGGGTTTCCTGGCGAAGTACTGGGCTGAAGGTCCTGGCCGAAGCCCCTTAATCATGGCCTCAATGACAATTTCATTGGGCACCGTTGGCGCTTGTGCCCTCAGACGCAAGAACCTTCGGACATATGCCTGGAGGTATTCCTCTTGGTCTTGCGTGCACTGGAACAAGGCTTGAGCTGTAACCGGCTTCGTCTGAAACCCTTGAAAACTGGTGATCAGCATGTCCTTCAGCTTCTACCATGATGTGATTGTTCCTGGCTGAAGAGAGGAATACCAAGTTTGTGCAACATTTTTGACTGCCATGACAAAGGATTTTGCCATGACAGCAGTGTTGCCGCCATACGAAGATATAGTTGCTTCATAGCTCATCAGAAACTGCTTCGGATCTGAGTGTCCGTCATACATGGGGAGCTGGGGTGGCTTGTAAGACGGGGGCCAGGGCGTAGCCTGCAGTTCTGCTGACAGAGGAGAAGCATCATCAAAAGCAAAATTTCCATGATGGAAATCCTCATACCAGTCATCCTCATTGAAGAAGCCCTCTTGGTGCAATTCCCTGTGGTATGGCCTTCGATTCTGCTCATCTTGAGCGAGATGACGCACTTCTTCGATAGCTTCGTCAATCTGCCTTTGCAGGTCAGCTAACCGAGCCATCTTCTCCTTCTTCTTCTGGACCTGCTGATGAAGCATCTCCATATTCTTGATTTCCTGGTCCAACTCATCCTCTTGTGGTGTTGGACTAGTAGCCTTCCTCTTCTGGTTTCGGGCTTCCCGAAGAGAAAGGGTCTCCTGGTTCGGATCTAGCGGCTGCAGGACGGCAACCCCTGTTGCTGAAGCTTTCTTTGGTGGCATGACGAAGGTCGATGCTTGCTGAAGGTGGTCAAGAAAGGGTTCACCGGAGGTGGGCGCCAAAGTTGGTGGCTTGTTCTCAAGTGCTATGAATTAAGAACAAGGCAACATAGTAAACGTTATACATTAAAGCCCTTCGTCCTTCGAAGCATTATTTCCCTTAGGATATAATGATTTTCGGACGAAGATAACGAAGGATTTACCTTCGTCAACATAACATATGAGGATGAAGAAAGAATCATACAAACCATAAAAAATAATATAAATAGTCATATATTATTATTATCTCATTTTTATTTCATTGCTATGGAAAAATAGAAACAATATTAGATTACAAGTGTACCTTCGACTTGAAAGATGGTGAAAGTACCAGCGTGACGCATGGATCAATGTCAAGTCAACGTGAACAGTACGGAGTTACTGTTCATCTATTTATAGGCACGGGACGCAGCCCATGTGAAATTACATTCATGCCCTTTATATTTGCTAACAACTCTATAGTAGTCCATCGAGGTTTAAATAGCCTTTTCATCTTTAAGTCGGTTTCCTTTGTCTGTTATCATGCCGAAGCTCTCCTGCGCACAGCTTCGGCTTTGCGCTATCCTTCGTACTCCTTCTCGTGTTTCTCCATGCTGTGGTTTCAACTCAAGTCCGAAGGTACCTGTTCATGTACTATACTTCCAGAAACATTGTTAAATCATGTTTTTGAGGACCTTTGGAAGCCGAAGGCCCCTGAAAGGGAATTAGGCTTACACCTATTTCCTATACTAATTTTGGTGGTTGAATTGCCCAGCACAAATAATTGGACTAACTAGTTTGCCCAAGTTTATAAGTTCTACAGGTACAAAGGTTCACCATAAGCCAATAAAAAGACCAAGAAAAAGGGTTCAAACAAAGGAGCAAAGGGACAACCGAAGGCACCCTGGTCGGGCGCACCGGACTGTCCGGTGTGCCACCGGACAGTGTCCGGTGCACCAGGGAAGACCGACTTCAAACTCTTCACCTTCGGGAATTCTCAGAGCCGGCGCGCTATAATTCACCGGACTGTCCGGTGTACACCGGACAGTGTCCGGTGCTTCAAGAGGACGCGGCTCTGAACTCGCCAGTCTCGGGAATTCGCTTCAGCTGCTCCGCTATAATTCACCGGACATGTCCGGTGTACACCGGACTGTCCGGTGTACACCGGACTGTCCGGTGTAACTGCGGGGCAACGGCTACTTCTGGCGCCAACGGCTACCTGCAGCGCATTAAATGCGCGCCAGCGCGTGCAGAGGTCAGGCACGCCCATGCTGACGCACCGGACACCCTACAGTTCATGTCCGGTGCGCCACCGGTCATCCAGGCGGGCCCAGCGTCAGAGCTCCAATGGTCGGAACCCTAACGTTCGGGTGACGTGGCTGGGGCACCGGACATGTCCGGTGTGCACCGGACATGTCCGGTGTGCACCGGACATGTCCGGTGTGCACCGGACTGTCCGGTGCACCATACGATAGTCAACCTCCACCCAAACGGCTAGTTTGGTGGTTGGGGCTATAAATACCCCCAACCACCCCACATTCAAGTCATCCAAGTTTTCCCAGTTCAACTACTTACAAGAGCTCTAGCATTCAATTCTAGACACACCAAAGTGATCAAATCCTCTCCAAACTCCACACAACGCCCTAGTGATTAGTGAGAGAGATTTGCTTGTGTTCTTTCGAGCTCTTGCGCTTGGATTGCTTTCTTCCCTCTTTGATTCTTCATTGCGATCAAACTCACTTGTAATTGAGGCAAGAGACACCAATCTTGTGGTGGTCCTTGTGGGAACTTTGTGTTCCAAACATTTGAGAAGAGAAAGCTCACTCGGTCCGAGGGACCGTTTGAGAGAGGGAAAGGGTTGAAAGAGACCCGGTCTTTGTGACCACCTCAACGGGAAGTAGGTTTGCGAGAACCGAACCTCGGTAAAACAAATCCACGTGTCACACTCCTTATTCGCTTGCGATTTGTTTTGCACCCTCTCTCACGGACTCGATTATATTTCTAACTCTAACCCGGCTTGTAGTTGTGATTATTTTTGAGAATTTCAGTTTCGCCCTATTCACCCCCTCCCCTCTAGGCGACTTTCAATTGGTATCAGAGTCCGGTGCTTCATTAGAGCCTAACCACTCGAAGTGATGTTGGGAGATCACACCAAGAGGGAGATGGAGACCGGCGACAAGCCCACTACGAGTCACGGGAGCACTTCATCGGAAGAGTCCCGCACCAAGAGGAAGGAGAAGAAGAAGGACTCCTCCAAACGGAAGGAGAAAAGATCTTCTTCTTCACACCACAAAGAAAAGAAGGAAAAATCCTCTTCCCACAAGCCGCATCGGAGTGGGGACAAGAAAAAGAGGATGAGGAAGGTGGTCTACTACGAGACCGATTCTTCGTCGACATCCACCTCCAGCTCCGACGCAGCGTCCGTCACTTCTAAGCGCCAAGAGCGTAAGAAGTATAGTAAGATCCCCTTACGTTACCCTCGCATTCCTAAACACACACCTTTGCTTTCCGTCCCATTAGGCAAACCACCAACATTTGATGGTGAAGACTATGCTAGGTGGAGTGATTTAATGCGATTTCATCTAACCTCACTCCACAAAAGTATATGGGATGTTGTTGAGTTTGGTGTACAGGTACCATCCGTAGGGGATGAAGACTATGATGTGGATGAAGTGGCCCAAATCGAGCACTTCAATTCCCAAGCCACAACCATTCTCCTCGCCTCTCTAAGTATAGAGGAATATAACAAGGTACAAGGATTGAAGAATGCTAAGGAGATTTGGGACTTGCTCAAGACCGCGCACGAAGGTGATGAACTCACCAAGATCACCAAGTGGGAAACGATCGAGGGGGAGCTCGGTCGCTTCCGTCTTCGCCAAGGAGAGGAGCCACAAGATATGTACAACCGGCTCAAAACCTTGGTGAACCAAGTGCGCAACCTCGGGAGCAAGAAATGGGATGACCACGAGGTGGTTAAGGTTATTTTAAGATCACTTATTTTCCTTAACCCTACTCAAGTACAATTAATTCGTGGCAACCCAAGATATACACTAATGACTCCCGAGGAAGTAATCGGGAATTTTGTGAGCTTTGAATGTATGATTAAAGGCTCAAAGAAGATCAACGAGCTTGATGAACCCTCCACGTCCGAAGCACAACCGGTGGCATTTAAGGCGACGGAGGAGAAGAAGGAGGAGTCTACACCAAATAGACAACCAATTGATGCCTCCAAGCTCGACAATGAGGAGATGGCTTTAATCATCAAAAGCTTTCGCCAAATCCTCAAGCAACGGAAGGGGAAGGATTACAAATCCTGTTCCAAGAAGGTTTGCTATAAGTGTGGTAAGCCCGGTCACTTTATTGCTAAATGTCCATTATCAAGTGACAGTGACAGGGATAACGACAAGAAGGGCAAGAGGAGAGAAAAGAAGAGGTACCACAAGACGGGCGGCGATGCCCACGTGTGCCGCGAGTGGAACTCCGACGAGAGCTCCACCGACTCCTCCTCCTCCGACGAGGACGCCGCCAACATCGCCGTCACCAAGGGACTCCTCTTCCCCAACGTCGGCCACAAGTGCCTCATGGCAAAGGACAGCAAAAGGAAGAAGGTTAAATCTAAATCCTCCACTAAATATGAATCCTCTAGTGATGATAATGCTAGTGATGAGGAGAATAATTTGCGTACCCTTTTTGCCGACCTAAACATGCAACAAAAGGAAAAACTAAATGAGCTAATTAGTGCCATCCATGAAAAGGATGATCTCTTGGACTCCCAAGAGGACTTTCTAATCAAGGAAAACAAAAAGCATGTTAAGGTTAAGAATGCTTATGCTCTAGAGGTAGAAAAATGTGAGAAATTATCTAGTGAGCTAAGCACATGCCATGACACTATTGCCAACCTTAGAAATGAAAATGCTTAATTAATTGCTAAGGTTGATTCTCATGTTTGTATTGATTCAATTTCCAATCCTAGAGATGATAATGTTGATTTACTTTCTAGGATTGATGAGTTAAATATTTCTCTTGCTAGCCTTAGAAATGAGAATGAGAAATTGATTGATAAGACTAAAGATTTTGATATTTGCAATGTCAAAGTTTCCGATCTTAGAGATAAAAATGATATATTACGTGCTAAGATTGTTGAACTTAATTCTTGCAAACCTTCTACATCTACCGATGAGCATGTGTCTATTTGTGATAGATGTAGAGATGTTGATATCAATGCTATTCATGATCACATGGCTTTAATTAAACAACAAAATGATCATATAGCGATATTAGATGCTAAAATTGCCGAGCATAACTTAGAAAATGAAAATTTTAAATTTGCTAGAAGTATGCTCTATAATGGGAGACGCCCTGGCATCAAGGATGACATTGGCTTCCAAAGGGGAGACAATGTCAAACTTAATGCCCCTCCTAAAAATTTGTCTAACTTTGTTAAGGGCAAGACTCCCATGCCTCACGATAACGAGGGTTACATTTTGTACCCTGCCGGTTATCCCGAGAGCAAAATTAGGAGAATTCATTCTAGGAAGTCTCACTTTGGCCCTAATTACGCTTTTATGTATAAGAGTGAGACATCTAGTTCTAGGCAACCAACCCGTGCTAAGTTGCCTAAGAAGAAAACTCCTAATGCATCAAATGATCATGACATCTCATTCAAAACTTTTGATGCATCATATGTGCTTACTAACAAATCCGGCAAGGTAGTTGCCAAGTTTGTTGGGGGCAAACACAAGGGCTCCAAGACTTGTGTTTGGGTACCCAAAGTTCTTGTTTCTAATGCCAAAGGACCCAAAACCGTTTGGGTACCTAAAGTCAAGAACTAAACTTGTTTTGTAGGTTTATGCATCCGGGGGCTCAAGTTGGATCATCGACAGCGGGTGCACAAACCACATGACAGGGGAGAAGAAAATGTTCTCCTCCTACGAGAAAAACCAAGATCCCCAACGAGCTATCACATTCGGGGATGGAAACCAAGGTTTGGTCAAAGGTTTGGGTAAAATAGCTATATCTCCTGACCATTCCATTTCCAATGTTTTTCTTGTAGATTCTTTAGATTACAATTTGCTTTCCGTATCTCAATTATATCAAATGGGCTACAACTGTCTATTTACTGATGTAGGTGTTACTGTCTTTAGAAGAAGTGATGATTCAATAGCATTTAAGGGAGTGTTAGAGGGTCAGCTATACTTGGTAGATTTTGACAGAGCTGAACTCGACACTTGCTTAATAGCTAAGACTAACTTGGGTTGGCTCTGGCACCGCCGACTAGCCCATGTTAGAATGAAGAATCTTCATAAGCTTCTAAAGGGAGAGCACATTTTAGGATTAACAAATGTTCATTTTGAGAAAGACAGGATTTGTCGCGCATGCCAAGCCGGGAAGCAAGTTGGCACTCATCATCCACATAAGAACATCATGACAAGTGACAGGCCACTGGAGCTCCTACACATGGATTTATTCGGCCCGATGGCTTACATAAGCATCGGCGGGAGTAAGTACTGTCTAGTTATTGTGGATGATTATTCTCGCTTCACTTGGGTGTTCTTTTTGCAGGAAAAATCTCATACCCAAGAAACCTTAAAGGGATTCTTGAGACGGGCTCAAAATGAGTTTGGCTTAAGGATCAAGAAAATTAGAAGCGATAACGGGACGGAGTTCAAGAACTCTCAAATTGAAGGCTTCCTTGAGGAGGAGGGCATCAAGCATGAGTTCTCTTCTCCCTACACCCCCACAACAAAATGGTGTTGTGGAGAGGAAGAATCGAACTCTATTGGACATGGCAAGAACCATGCTTGATGAGTACAAGACGCCGGATCGGTTTTGGGCCGAAGCGGTTAACACCGCTTGCTACGCCATCAACCGGTTATATCTACACCGAATCCTCAAGAAGACATCCTATGAACTCCTAACCGGTAAAAAGCCCAATATTTCATATTTTAGAGTTTTTGGTAGCAAATGCTTTATTCTTGTTAAGAGAGGTAGAAAATCTAAATTTGCTCCTAAAACTGTAGAAGGCTTTTTACTAGGATATGATTCAAACACAAGGGCATATAGAGTCTTTAACAAGTCCTCAGGACTAGTTGAAGTTTCTTGTGACGTTGTGTTTGATGAGACTAACGGCTCTCAAGTAGAGCAAGTTGATCTTGATGAGATAGGTGAAGAACAGGCTCCGTGCATCGTGCTAAGGAACATGTCCATTGGGGATGTGTGCCCTAAGGAATCCGAAGAGCCTCCACATGCACAAGATCAACCATCCTCCTCCACACAAGCATCTCCACCAACCCAAAATGAGGACGAGGCTCAAGTTGATGAAGTAGAAGATCAAAGAGACGAGCCACCTCAAGATGACGGCAATGATTAAGGGGGAGATGCAAACGATCAAGACAAGGAGGATGAAGAACCAAGGCCGCCACACCCAAGAGTCCACCAAGCAATCCAACGAGATCACCCCGTCGACACCATCCTCGGCGATATTCATAAGGGGGAACCAAATGGGTCTTCCGCAATAAGCAAGACGAGCATGGTGTGGTGACAAGGAACAAAGCTCGACTTGTGGCCAAGGGATACTCCCAAGTCGAAGGTTTGGATTTTGGTGAAACCTATGCACCTGTAGCTAGGCTTGAGTCAATTCACATATTATTAGCCTATGCTACTTACCATGGCTTCAAGCTTTATCAAATGGACGTGAAGAGTGCCTTCCTCAATGGACCAATCAAGGAAGAGGTCTATGTTGAGCAACCTCCCGGCTTTGAAGACAGTGAGTACCCTAACCATGTTTATAGGCTCTCTAAGGCGCTTTATGGGCTCAAGCAAGCCCCAAGAGCATGGTATGAATGCCTAAGAGATTTCCTTATAGCTAATGGCTTCAAAGTCGGCAAGGCCGATCCTACTTTATTCACTAAAACTCTTGACAATGATTTGTTTGTATGCCAAATTTATGTTGATGATATTATATTTGGGTTTACTAACGAATCTACATGTGAAGAATTTAGTAGGATCATGACACAAAAATTCGAGATGTCTATGATGGGGGAGTTGAAGTATTTTCTAGGATTCCAGGTCAAGCAACTCCAAGAGGGCACCTTCATTAGCCAAACGAAGTATACTCAAGACATTCTAACCAAGTTTGGAATGAAGGATGCCAAGCCCATCAAGACACCCATGGGAACCAATGGGCATCTCGACCTCGACAAGGGAGGTAAGTCCGTGGATCAAAAGGTATACCGGTCGATGATTGGTTCAATGCTTTATTTATGTGCATCTCGACCAGACATTATGCTTTCCGTATGCATGTGTGCAAGATTCCAAGCCGACCCTAAGGAATCTAACCTTACGGTCGTAAAACGAATCTTGAGATATTTGGCTTATACTCCTAAGTTTGGGCTTTAGTACCCTCGGGGATCCACATTTGATTTGATTGGTTATTCGGATGCCGATTGGGCGGGGTGCAAAATCAATAGGAAGAGCACATCGGGGACTTGCCAGTTCTTGGGAAGATCCTTGGTGTCTTGGGCTTCAAAGAAGCAAAATTCGGTCGCTCTTTCTACCGCCGAAGCCGAGTACATTGCCGCAGGCCATTGTTGCGCGCAATTGCTTTGGATGAGGCAAACCCTGCGGGACTATGGTTACAAATTAACCAAAGTTCCCCTTCTATGTGATAATGAGAGTGCAATCCGCATGGCGGATAATCCCGTTGAACATAGCCGCACTAAACACATAGCCATTCGGTATCATTTTCTTAGGGATCACCAACAAAAGGGGGATATCGAGATTTCATACATTAACACTAAAGATCAATTAGCTGATATCTTTACCAAGCCACTTGATGAACAAACTTTTACCAAACTTAGGCATGAGCTCAATATTCTTGATTCTAGGAATTTCTTTTGCTAATTTGCACACATAGCTCACAAGTATACCTTTGATCATATCTCTTTTATATATGCTATGACTAATGTGTTTTCAAGTGTATTTCAAACCAAGTCATAGGTATATTGAAAGGGAATTGGAGTCTTCGGCGAAGACAAGGCTTCCACTCCACTCTATTACTCATCCTTCGCCATCGCTCCGCTTCACTCTCCGTCTTTGGTATAATCTTCACTCATATGTTTTAATTGCCAAAGGGGAGATAGTAGTTAGCAAAAGGGCCTATATTTCATTCCAAGTATCTGTTTTTGGCGATTCATGCCAAAGGGGGAGAAAGTATTGGCCCAAAGCAAAAGGACCGCACCACCAAACTAATTTTAAAATTAATGATTTTCAATTGGTAAATTTCAAATTGGTATCTCTTTGTGTTCTAAAGGGGGAGAAAGTAGTATTTTCAAAATTGATATCTTAAAACCCTCTTGACCACTAAGAGGAGAATTTATTTGAGGGGGAGTTTTGTTTAGTCAAAGGAAAAGCATTTGAAACAAGGGGACAAAATGTCAAATCTTAAAAATGCTTCGCAAAATCTTATTCACTTGCCTTTGACTATTTGCAAAAACAAAAGTTGTGGTGCAAGTGTGGTCCAAAATGTTAAAAATAAAGAAACAATCCATGCACATCTAGAAAGTAATATTTATTGGCTCAAATTCTAGGCAATCTTTGCACTTACATTTTGCAAACTAGTTCAATTCTGCACTTCTATATTTGCTTTGGTTTGTGTTGGCATCAATCACCAAAAAGGGGGAGATTGAAAGGGAATTAGGCTTACACCTATTTCCTATACTAATTTTGGTGGTTGAATTGCCCAGCACAAATAATTGGACTAACTAGTTTGCCCAAGTTTATAAGTTCTACAGGTACAAAGGTTCACCATAAGCCAATAAAAAGACCAAGAAAAAGGGTTCAAACAAAGGAGCAAAGGGACAACCGAAGGCACCCTGGTCGGGCGCACCGGACTGTCCGATGTGCCACCGGACAGTGTCCGGTGCACCAGGGAAGACCGACTTCAAACTCTTCACCTTCGGGAATTCTCAGAGCCGGCGCGCTATAATTCACCGGACTGTCCGGTGTACATCGGACAGTGTCCGGTGTACACCGGACAGTGTCCGGTGCTTCAAGAGGACGCGGCTCTAAACTCGCCAGTCTCGGGAATTCGCTTCGGCTGCTCCGCTATAATTCACCGGACATGTCCGGTGTACACCGGACTGTCCGGTGTACACCGGACTGTCCGGTGTAACTGCGGGGCAACGGCTACTTCTGGCGCCAACGGCTACCTGCAGCGCATTAAATGCGCGCCAGCGCGTGCAGAGGTCAGGCACGCCCATGCTGACGCACCGGACACCCTACAGTTCATGTCCGGTGCGCCACCGGTCATCCAGGCGGGCCCAGCGTCAGAGCTCCAATGGTCGGAACCCTAACGTTCGGGTGACGTGGCTGGGGCACCGGACATGTCCGGTGTGCACCGGACTGTCCGGTGCACCATACGATAGTCAACCTCCACCCAAACGGCTAGTTTGGTGGTTGGGGCTATAAATACCCCCAACCACCCCACATTCAAGTCATCCAAGTTTTCCCAGTTCAACTACTTACAAGAGCTCTAGCATTCAATTCTAGACACACCAAAGTGATCAAATCCTCTCCAAACTCCACACAACGCCCTAGTGATTAGTGAGAGAGATTTGCTTGTGTTCTTTCGAGCTCTTGCGCTTGGATTGCTTTCTTCCCTCTTTGATTCTTCATTGCGATCAAACTCACTTGTAATTGAGGCAAGAGACACCAATCTTGTGGTGGTCCTTGTGGGAACTTTGTGTTCCAAACATTTGAGAAGAGAAAGCTCACTCGGTCCGAGGGACCGTTTGAGAGAGGGAAAGGGTTGAAAGAGACCCGGTCTTTGTGACCACCTCAACGGGAAGTAGGTTTGCGAGAACCGAACCTCGGTAAAACAAATCCACGTGTCACACTCCTTATTCGCTTGCGATTTGTTTTGCACCCTCTCTCATGGACTCGATTATATTTCTAACTCTAACTCGGCTTGTAGTTGTGATTATTTTTGAGAATTTCAGTTTCGCCCTATTCACCCCCCCCTCTAGGCGACTTTCAGCCCCCAACACATACGTAGGGGTATCTCGAGCGTTTACCTTTTTCTCCTTTGCCATGAGGCAGGTGTGGCGCTCGTTGGGGAAGAGGGACGACTTGTTGAAAGCCGAGGCGGTGAGTCCTTCGTCGTCGGAGTCGGATGAAGAGCAATCTGAATCCCACTCCTTGCCAAGGTGCGCCTCGCCCTTCACCTTCTTGTAGGATTTCTTTTTCTCCCTCTTCCCGCTCTTTTCTTGTCCCTGGTCACTATCATTATCGGGATAGTTAGCAATAAAGTGACTAGTCTTACCACACTTGAAGCAGGAGCGCTTTCCCTTCGTCTTGCTCTTGTTGGGATGCTCCTTGCGACCTTTTAGCGCCGTCTTGAAGCACTTGATGATGAGGGCCATTTCATCCTCATTTAGCCCGGCCGCCTCTACTTGTGCCACCTTGCTAGGTAGCGCCTCTCTGCTGCTTGTTGCTTTGAGAGCAACGGTTTGAGGCTCGTAGATAGGCATTAAGCCATTCAATGCCTCATCAACATATCTTGCCTCCTTGATCATCATACGCCCGCTTACAAACTTTCCGAGTATTTCCTCGGGCGTCATCCTTGTGTACCTAGGATTCTCATGGATTGAATTCACAAGATGAGGATCAAGAACAGTGAAGGACCTGAGCATAAGCCGGACGACATCGTGATCGGTCCACCTCGTGCTTCCATAGCTCCTGATTTTGTTGACCAGGGTCTTGAGCCGATTGTACGTTTGCGTTGGCTCCTCTCCCCTGATCATTGCGAACCTCCCTAATTCGCCTTCCACCAACTCCATCTTGGTGATCATGGTGGCGTCGTTCCCCTCATGAGAGATCTTGAGGGTGTCCTAGATTTGCTTCGCGTTGTCCAAGCCGCTCACCTTATTGTACTCATCCCTGCACAAGGATGCTAACAAAACAGTGGTAGCTTGTGCATTTTTATGGATTTGCTCATTAATGAAAATGGGGTTGTCAGTACTATCAAAAAGCATTCCATTTTCAACAATCTCCCAAATGCTTGGATGGAGAGAGAATAGGTGACTACGCATTTTGTGACTCCAAAATGGGTAGTCTTCTCCATCAAAGTGTGGAGGTTTCCCGAGTGGAATTGAAAGTAAATGAGCATTGGAATTGAATGGAATAGGAGAATAATCAAAAGAAAAGTTTGAGTTGACCGTTTTCTTTTTCTCTTCGTATTCGTCGTCTCTTGGAGAAGAAGAAGACTCGTCGCTGTCATAGTAGACGATCTTATTGATGCACCTCTTCTTCTTCCCGTCCTTCTTCTTATGACTCGAGCCAGAGTCCGAGGGCTTATCATCTCTTGGCTCATTGACGATGGACTCCTTTGTCTTGTCGTTGACCACCATCCCCTTTCCCTTAGGATCCATCTCTTCGGGCGATTAGTCCCTTGCGTGAAGAGAACGGCTCCGATACCAATTGAGAGCACCTAGAGGGGGGGGGGTGAATAGGTGATCCTATAAAAATCAAATACTTGTAGCCACAAAAACTTAGTCAAGTGTTAGCTCAATAGAGTCAAGTGGCTAAGAACCAAGCTCTTGTGAAACACAATGATCATGAAGAAACAAGCACAAGAGACACGGTGATTTATCCCATGGTTCGGCCAAGTATAACACTTGCCTACTCCACGTTGTGGCGTCCCACTAGACGAGGGTCGCACTCAACCCCTTTCAAGTGATCCAATGATCAACTTGAATACCACGGTGTTTTTCTTTCTTTTACTATCTCCCGTTCGTGAGGAATCTCCACAACTTGGAGTCTCTCGCCCTTACAAATGATGATCACAAAGAAGCACGGAAGTAAGGGAGGGGAGAGCAACACACACAAGACTCAAAACACGAGCACAAACACGCACACAAGCCACAACTTGAGCTCACAACACAATACGGGGAGTTCACTACTCAACTAGAGCTCAAGTCACTTATCACAAAGAATCAAATGCGCGAGAATGGAGTCTTGGTGCTTAGAGATGATCAAAGAATGCATGGGTGTACTCCTCCATGTGCCTAGGGGTCCCTTTTATAGCCCCAAGGCAGCTAGGAGCCGTTGGAGGCAATCTGGGAAGGCAATTCTTGCCTTCTGTCAGGTGGCGCACCGGACAGTCCGGTGCACCACCGGACAGGTACTGTTCATAGTCCGGTGCAGATCTCCTTCCAAAAATAGCACAGTCAACCATTGCAGAATTGGAGCTGTTCGCGCACCAGACACTGTTCGGTGCACACCGGATAGTCCGGTGCCCCCTGCCGACCGTTGGCGCGCCCACACGTCGCGCGCGGATTGTGCGGCCGACCGTTGGCGCAGTCGACCTTTGGCTCACCGGACCGTCCGGTGCCTCACCGGACCGTCCAGTGAATTTTAGCCGTACACCGTTGAACGATTCCCGAGAGCGACGACTTCGCCGCAGACGGCTCACCGGACAGTCCGGTGCACCACCGGACAGTCCGGTGAATTATAGCCATACACCGTCGTCAGTTCCCGAGAGTGGCCTGTTCACTGGAGGCTGGCCTGGCGCACCGGACACTGTCCGGAGCACCACCGGACAGTCCAGTGTGCCAGACTGCGCTGAGTCTTGGCTGCTCCGAGCCAAGTCCTTTCCTTCTTCTCTTTTCTCTGATTCCAGCACTTAGACAAATATATTAGTACACAAAAACCAATGTACTAAGTCTAGAATCATACCTTTGCTTTGATTATCACTTTTCTCTCGATTTAGCACAAGAGGGCTCATTTAAATGTGTTGGGCACTTAATCACCAAAACATAATGGAAATTGTCCAAAGGCACATTTTCCCTTTCATTTAGGGCGGGTGCATTCCGCCACCCGGCCAGAGAATTTCCTCTCCGACATTTGGCGCGCCAGGTAGGGGGTCTTGGCTTTAAGTTTTTGCTTGTTTTTCTGCTCGACACCATGGTCCACATCGTCGAGCACCAAGATTTCGTGCCCGAGGACTTCATGCTGGAGGAGGAGGCTTCCTCTTCCACTCCGCGGGCCACCAACCTCCCTGCGCCAGGTGCAACGGCTGCTGTGCACTCTGCACGGCAGCACACTCCCGTGCAAACATCCAGGGCGTCTAGGGCTATGCCTGGCACCTTGTCTGCAGCCAAGGAGTTGTTGTGCCACCCTCCTAGCTCCACAGCCTCACTAGGGGCCATGAAGTAGTGGCGTGACGACGTCGACCGGCTGCTCGGCATGGCGCACTCTGGCTTAGCCAGGCCCAGGCCTCACTCGTCCTGGCGTCAACATAAGGCGTCGGCGTCGGTGCGCTCGCCCTCTGTCAGGGCTGCGCCGACCGAGGACTTGCGGGCAGAGCTCAACCGCCGGCGTGCGGGAGAGGACGCTCCAGTCTCTCTAGAGGGGCCAGACGACCTGTGGGCGGAACTCAACCACAGGCGTGCGGGCGAGGATGCCCGTGTCTCTCTAGAGAGGGCGCGTGAGCGTCGACAAAACATCGAGGGTCGCAACCTCGACTATGACTTTGCTACGGTTGCATCGTAGACCCCGATGGGCGCCCGGATCCTGACGGGTGTCCCGTTGGCCGGCGTGGGCTACGCCGCACTCGCGGATCACCTCCACGCGGCGACGTGGCCATCCAAGTTCCGGCCACACCTGCCGGAAAAGTACGATGGTACGTCAAACCCGTCGGAATTCCTGCAGGTATACGTTACCGCCATCACGGTAGCAGGTGGAGACACTGCTGTGATGGCAACATACTTCCATGTAGCCTTGTCTGGGCCAGCCCGAACTTGGCTCGTGAACCTTGCCCCAGGATCGATCTACTCCTGGGAAGAGCTCTACGCGTGGTTCACCACGAACTTCACCAGCGCTTACCAACAGCATGGCATGGAGGCACACCTCCATGTAGTGAGGCAGGAACCCGAGGAAACTCTCCGGGCATTCATCTCCCGCTTCACCAAGGTACGGGGCACTATTCCTCGTATCTCAGATGCTTCCATCATCACCGCTTTCCGCCAGGGGGTGCGTGATGAAAAGATGTTGGAGAAGTTGGCCACACACGACGTGGAAACTATCACCACACTCTTTGCTCTGGCTGACAAGTGTGCCAGGGCCGCTGAGGGTCGTGCATGGCACTCGGCACCATAGACCGGGGTCGCCCAGACGGGCGGATCGGGTGCCGTCGCCCAGGACAACAAGAAGAAGAAGAAAAAGAACCACGGTCACGAGAAGCCGTCGTCTGTCGCTCTGGTCGTAGCAGCTGCGGCCGGGGGCCGGAACGAGCACAACAAGCGCCCACAGCCGCAGAGGGGTAACAGTGGCTCATGCCCTGTACACCCCAATAGCCGCCACAGCGCCACGGAGTGTAGCAAAATCATCAAGCTCGCGAAGCGCGTCAGCGAGCGACGCGAGTAGACCTCTAGGGATGGCTCCCCTCCTCGTCGTCGGCCTGGCAAGGAAAGGGTCGACAGCAGCAAGGTGGCCGCGGGAGAACCGGACCTCGGGTATCAGTCACCCGAGGGGGTCCTGAAGGATGTCTTCACCGAAGGCTCCGACTCCGGTGACGACAGCTAGCCAGGCTACCGGGGCGACCTCGCCCTTCTCGGTCTACGGGTCCGAAGCCTGTCTTCCCCTGGAAACCCTTATGGGCTCCCCACAGGCCTAGTCTTTTGGTGAGTCTATGCAGGAACGGCTGTGACGTAAGGACATGGGCTTCATCAACGAACGCAGATGGCAAGCGGCGATCCAGAATGCATGATACAAACAAGCACTCAGGCGCCACCGCCAGCAGATTGTGCATAATAGGGAGCTCGGGGTCTGGGACCTGATCCTAAGGCGAATCCTAAACCAAGAAGGGCTCCTCAAACTCTCCCCCAGCTGGGAAGGACCCCTCAAGGTGATAGAAATACGCTGACCCGGGTGTGTCCGCCTTGCCACAACTGAAGGAGTGCCTCTTCCCAACCTCCGGAACATAGAGCATCTCCGTAAGTTCTATCCATAGGAGCAGGTCTGAGGGATTGGGGTCCCTTCTTTTTTGTAACTAGGTTGTGCATACGTGTATGCCAGCCCGGTGAGGTCTTCCCTCATAAGCCTGGCCTGTTGGTCTGCACTCATGCATATTGAGTTATAAACAAAGGATTTACCCCCTCAGATGTGCTCTTGCGATGGTTTTATTCTGCTACAGATTCCAGATATTATTATTTTTTATCTAACCCACCCATACGGTCTCCCACCCTTGCTGGTATAATGACATCCGAATTGAGTAGCTAGGCTTGCAGTTTAGGACCCCTCTACGAAAGCAGGGGGGTCCGGTAGCCTGGGGGCCAGTTCTAGAGAATGGGTACTCATCTCCTAGGGGGGTCCGGAGCTGTGTAGCTGCTTAGCTTGGTTCCGCACCCTAAGCCTGCATGCTCCACCACTCTGCGATGGGTATCCTAGTATTTGGAACTATAGCCCTGTGGGTCCGGAAACCTGGGGTCCGGTTCTAGAAAATGGACGCACATCCCCTGGGGTGGTCCGGAGCCGTATAGCCGCTTAGCCTGGTCCCGTACCATAAGCATACATTCTCCACCACTCTGCGATGGGTGTCCTAGTATCTGGAACTGTGATTCAGGAGGTCCGGGCACATGGCTTGGCTTCCTAGGCCAAATCCTGTAGGTCCTGTTGCATGAATCAAAGGATGGCTGATACTAGACGATGGGTCCTAATGGGTGTGCTACTAACACTTCCTAGCCGAAGCTGTGTGCAGGTCTAGGTCCCAGTCGAGGCTACTTCCTGGGGGTCGGACACCAACTCTTTCTTAGATATGCTGGTATCCAACCTCGACGCGTCGAGCCTACATCCTAGGGGGCCCAAGTACCAGGAGATAAGTTGGTAAAACCACACACAGCAAGGACAAATACTGCACAGATAAGAGCTGTTTTATTGATAGTTCCCAAAAATATCTTACAAAAATGAAAGTTATTACATCCACCCTCAAGCGGAGCCCTAGCCTCATTTCTACAGGTGTGAACTACTCGACATCCCGGGCGGCGTCTTCAGTATCGGCCACCGGTCCAGCGGTCACCGTTGGAGGCGACATCTAGGCCATTAAAGCCAAAGAGATGGAGCCGCAACTCAGCTCGCTTCCCACCTCATGGAGTTGGAGCTAGACCAGTTCATGGAGGCGTGCCATGGGATGCTGGTGAAGCTCACGCGAAAGATGGAGCCGCAGCTCAGCTCGCTTTCCACCTACAGAAGGTCGCTGCATAACACCCTTTCGTCCGAGCGCTGGCGGAAGAAGCATCGCCCCCACGGACATCTCGCAGAGGTAGGCAAAAATGGCCGCTTGGAGGATGAAGTGGGGCGTGAAGTGCTGAGGTTGGAGGCCGATGTAAGGAAAATGGACCCCGGGCCATTTGGCTAATTGAGTTTTAGTGTTTGATGAACAACACAATCTATGAACTAATAAGTTTTCTAGTGTTTGTGTTTGTAGTTCACAGGATGCAAGATTTACTTGGACTAAGGAATTGAGGAAAGCAACACCTCAAAAGAAGACATTAAGAAGATCCAAGAAAAGTCTAAGTGTGCTGCTGCGGACTGTCTGTGCGAAGGCGCACCGGACTGTCCAATGCCCACACGTCGGACTTTCCGGTGCACCAGGGAACTCTAGCCCAACGGCTAGTTCCAGGTGGCACCCAGAGAGAAGACCACCGGACTGTCCGGTGTGAGCACCAGACTGTCCGGTGTGGATGTGATACCCAGTTTGCAAAGAAGAGAAGTTGGAGGTCATTTTTTTGCTTTGTTTTCTTTTGTTGTTTCTCTTTCGGGTAGTGTGTTTTTGGGACTTGAAATTTTTGGGAAGCATTCACCAGTAAAATAGTAGAATGAGGTTTAGTCTCATGCGCTGGGGTCGGGAGTTGGCGTGGGAACGAGTTGGGCCGTGGTTCTTGATCCGGCCCACTAATTTCCCCTAACCCTAGCCGCCCCTTCCCTAATCCCTTCGGATTTTTTCAGCCGCCCCCCCCCCCCCCCTCTCTAGCCTTGGATGCCACCCCCTCTCACTCCTTCACCCATTTGCAGCCGCCACCCCACCTCCCCCATCAAACCCTAGCCGCCCCTCCTCAAGCCCTTCTATCCAAGGTGCCATTCTTTTCCCGCTCGGATCTACGTCGCGTTGGTGCAAGTCTCCCATTGGTTTTTGGTGGAGGGAAGAAGAAGAAGAGAGGAAAGGAGAAGGATTCAAGGTGATTTTTGAGATTGTATCTTGTTTATTTGTGCTGCAATCCAATTGATTATATGTTTACCTATGCGAATCGGTAATGGTGCTGTCCTGAAATTTTGTGGGTGGGCGAACAGCAGTAGTTATAGGGATTTCTGGGGATTTTTCGTGGGAAATTAGTGATAATACATATGAGAATCATATAGAGCTTTGTCATACCTTTCCAACGGGTACTTATGCGCTCGATTCGGAGTTATATTTTAAAAGATATCGTTGTTTGAATCCGGGTATGTTGCTGTCCAAAAAAACAGATTTTTCAGGTGGACGAACAGCAGCAGTGTTAGCAGTTTCTGGGGATTTTTCGTGGGTAATTAGTGATAATCAGTATAATAATCATGTAGAGCTTTGTCATACCTTTCCAACGAGTACTTATACGCTCGATTCAGAATTATATTTTAAAAGATATCGCTGTTTGAATCTGGTTATGTTGCTGCCCAACAAAAAAACAGATTGCAGGGTTTATCTTGTGGACTGTTTTGGGCTAACTAGATGTTGGGATTTAATTATAAATTGTATACAAAACTTATGGGGAATTTTATGTAGATGCCTCGGGAGTTTTTGCTTGTTACCACTGCTGTCATAATTTTAAAGTTATGAAATTGTTAAGCAGCGCCGCTGCAGTTTGGTGGGTGTGGGGAGAATTGTCACCCGCGGCGGGGTTTGAAATTGTGCGTAGGTACGGCGTCGTTTATGAGCGTTGTTATGTGAAATTGGTGCACTAAGTTGTGTGTCAAAAACAGGTGGTGGACTTCCTGATCGTACTTAGGGAGTTGTCCAAACTCCCCGGTGAAGGCAAGTAAAATTGTGGTGTTATTCCGTCAGTCGATTAATGAGTCTTATACTTGATTATATTTATGCTATTTGTATTCATACTCATATTCCTTGTGGGGTACCATCGTTTGAGGATACCCATGTTCCGTTGATTACATATGTTGAGGGTGTGGTTTAATCATGTTATTCATGTTGTTTATTATATGGGAATGGATGGAAGTATATGTTTCACACAATATATTTGAGGAGGACTCATGTGTTGACATGCATAGTGCATTCATCATCCTTTGCATGGAAGTTTCGCCATGATCTTATGGTCCAACCGTACCGGTACAATGAGCATCATATGTTGCCCGAGAAGGGGTATGATGCAGATTCATATCCTTAGAGGTATGAAGGCAGAAGTCATTACTGCATCTGTAGCCATGTGCATTCATGGGTGAAGTGTGGAACCTATTATGGTGACGTGGATAGTGTAGATCTTTACCTTGTGATTCATCTTGGAACTAAGTAATTGGTTACTTGTTTACTTGCTGCAAATTACTATCCAAGAAGGAAGTTGTGAACTACGTGGTTGTTTAAGCACGGTTTGTTTACATTGTCCAGTTGTTGTTTGCTCTTTTTACTTGCTAAGATGTGTCATCTCACTCTTGCATTGTCTGATGCAGGCACATGATCTTTGCTTTGGGGAAAGAAGGGATGTAGAAGCACGGTCACTACACCTTTAAATAAAGGAACCACTGCTTAATAATGATGTTAAACAGGAAGGGTCAAGTCTAGGGGATTAATATGTTCTAGCCTTTCATGGTAGTTGAACTGATTTTTGGGTGGGCTGAGTTACCTATCTTTTATTTGGTTATGAATGTTCATTACTACCTTTGCATTTTGATTATACTATGTAAATTTTCTTTCTTTTATATTCTTTTTAAACACTATGTTCCCCTTGTTAGGCTTCTTTCAAGGGAGGTGCTGCCGGATTTTGCAATATTTTCTCTCTATTTCTTTTCTTATGTTGTATAAGTTTTATGGGATGAGTGTTTGGTAACATTCATTGTGTGGGAGCAGTGGGGTGTTACAGTTGGTATCAGAGGGATAGGCTGTAGGTCCTAGCAAGTGGAATAATAATAAATTGACACACTGCACATGTAGGATGGGTTTCCTGCTTTACTATTGATATATTATGTTATTGTCTGTGCTGGTTTGTCATTATCTGATGAGGTGCTATGCCAATCTTAGTTCCTAGTGGGGACTCGATGAGTCCGGCGGCAATGTTAGTCATGATGCAGGCCATGCAGTAGGAGTTGGCCATTCTGAGGCAAGCAATTTCTGTTGCCCCTACGGGTGCTACTCAGGGTGCTGGTGATGGAGGAGTGCCCGGGGGCGCTGTCCCCGCGGGTGCTGCTCCAGGTGGCAGGGCTGAGGTGCCTCTTCCCGTCAGTGGTCTTTCTCTGATGCAGTGGATGGGCATGAAGTTGGACACTTTTGATCGCAGTGGTACTCCGGTCGAGGCGGTAGATTGGCTAACTTACGTGGAGGATAAGATGAATGTCTTTGAGATTGTGTATGGTGATCGTGTTCACTTTGGCACACAACTGCTGAAGGGAGAGGCTCAAATTTGGTGGAGAGGCATGCAGGCAGCGCACTCCTCACCAGGAGTCCTGTCTTGGGATGTCTTCATCAGGCAGTTTGAAAAGAGGTTCTACCCGGTCACCTTCCTGGAGAAAATGAAGATTGATTTGTAATCCTACAAGAAAGAGAAGAAGTCTATCACAGAGTATGAAGTGGGCTTCAACAAGATGGTCCGCTTTGTCCCTCATGTGGCTTATAATGAGTTGGAGAAGGCGAGCCAGTTCCGTCAGGGCCTGAAACCTTCTATCAGGCATGCCCATGGAGCCTTTCCGTTGGTGGATTTCCGTACTACAGTGGAGCAGGCACTGGGTGTGGAGATGCAACACCAGTATACCATGGAGTCACATAAGTCCTCGGGTGTTGATCAGCCTCATGGCCAGGACGAGAGGTGGGGCAACTCTGGAGGTCCAGCCCACAAGAGGGGCAAGTCTCAGCACCAGCGCCACCACCCCTTCCATGGCAAATCCTCTGAATAGGGTGCTTCGGGAGGAAGTACTCAGAGGTATCGGGCTGTTCCTAAGCCCGGGCTGGGGCTAGTGTGTTTTTGTTGTGGTGATGTGCATCACCGTGCTGAGTGTCAGTGGAGTGGTAGGTGTTCTATCTGCAGTCAGGATCACAAGGATGTGGTGTGTAGGAGGAATCCCAATGGGAAGCTCAGATGGGAGCCGGTTACATCCTCCTCTTCTCAGGGCACTGTCAACATGATGTCAAGCGTTGAGCAGCAGTTTGCAGTTCCACTCCCTCCGCAGCAGTTCTATGTGCATGGGACTTCTCAGTTCGTGGCGATGCAGGGTTTTCCTCAGTATCTGGCTGCGCCAACTCCTGCACCGACTACTCCTATGCCGTCTCAGTTGGGAGCTCCACGTCTGCCTCACCCGATGGCTTAGTGGGGTTCTTCTGTTAACTTCACTCTGGGAGCTTCCTCTTCTGCGGGTATTTCCGGAGCTTATGTGCTACCTCGGCGGATGGTAGGGAGCAAGGAGACATGGTGACAGGTACGATCTCAGTTGATTCGTTTGTGACCCATGCTCTTTTTGACTCTGGCGCTAGCTATTCGTTTGTTTCGGAGATTTTTGTGTCACGGGCTGGTCTTTCGGTGCAGAGGTTGGGTCAACCAATTTTGGTTAGTTCTGCTAATGGCTCCATTAGTAGTTGTTCAGTTTGTTAGGGGTGTTCCGTCATTCTTGCTGATGAGGTCTTCTTGGCCAATCTTGTTGTGATTTCCTTGGGGGCATTCAATGTTATCTTGGGTATGGATTGGTTATCCCAGTATCGCACAGTTATATCCTATTTTTGGAAGACAGTGTTATTGTAGGCGCCGTCGGGTAGGGAGGTGATATTTTTGGGAAGTTCTCCAAAGTTCACGTTATCCTTGATGTCGCAATTGCTTCCGGATCGTCAGTCAAGGAAGTCAGGAATTCTTTACTCCATGGTGGTCGAGGATGAGGCTGCCTTGCGGGTGCATGACATCTGTGTGGTGTGTGACTATGCCGACGTGTTTCCAGCAGAGCTTCCAGGCATTCCTCCATAGCGCAATGCAGCTTTTCAGGTCAAGCTGATTCCGGGTACGCAGCCTATTCATAAGGCCCTGTACCAGATGGCTCCAAAGGAGCAGGTTGAATTGAAGCGGCAATTGGATGTTCTGCTGGCTAAGGGTTTCATTAGGCCTAGCAGGTCTCCATGGGCTTCCCCAGTAATGTTTGTTGAGAAGAAGGATAAAAGCAAGAGGCTATGTGTGGATTATCGCGCTTTGAATAAAGTGACAATCAAGAATAAATATCCGCTACCCCGTATTG
This sequence comes from Zea luxurians, assembly GCA_029449295.1. Lineage (NCBI taxonomy): Eukaryota > Viridiplantae > Streptophyta > Magnoliopsida > Poales > Poaceae > Zea > Zea luxurians. The sequence continues at coordinate 11,281,501 of JAOPSE010000043.1, read as the reverse complement.
AGGTTCTCTTTGAACAGTTGAGGGGTGCCCAGGTGTTCTCCAAAATTGATTTGAACTCTGGTTATCATCAATTGAGGATTCATGAGGAGGATATTGAGAAGACCGCTTTTTGCACTAGGTATGGGCATTATGAGTTCATAGTCATGTCTTTTGGCTTAACTAATGCCCCTGCTACTTTTATGGAAGCAATTAATAGGATGTTGCATGAGTTCTTGGATGACTTTGTGGTCGTGTTCCTCGATGATATTCTGATTTATTCAAAGACCAAGGCTGAGCATGAGCAACATCTCCGTCTCGTTCTGGGTGCCCTTAGGAAGAATCAGTTCTATGGCAAGTTGATGAAGTGTGTGCCTTTTGGCTGTCCGAAGTGGCTTTCCTGGGGCATGTGATTAATTAGCAGGGCATTGCGGTTGATCCCAAGAATGTTGCAGCTGTGGTGGAGTGGAAGAGACCCTCTAGTGTCTCTGAAATCCGAAGTTTCTTGGGGCTCGCTGGATATTATCGACGCTTCGTACCAAATTTTTCCAGCATTGCTAAGCCTTTGACTAGACTCTTGGAGAAGGGTGTTCTCTTCGTCTGGTCCAGCGATTGCGAGGTCAGTTATTAGATATTGAAGAACAAGTTGGTGGACGCCCCTATCCTAGCTTTGCCTGAGAGCGGTAAGCGTTTCACAGTTTATACGGATGCTTCTCGAATTGGTCTTGGCTGTGTGTTGATGCAGGAAGGCAGAGTGATTGCTTATGGCTCAACGCAATTGAGGAAGCATGAGGGGAATTATCCAACTCATGATCTTGAATTGGCCGCAGTGGTTTTTGCTCTAAAGTCGTGGAGGCATTATCTTTATGGCGAGTCTTGTGACATTTACACCGATCATAAAAGTCTCAAGTATATTTTCACTCAGAAGGAGCTGAATTTGAGGCAGCGTCGGTGGCTCGAATTGATTAAAGATTATGATTTGTCCATTCATTATCACCCAGGGAAGGCAAATGTGGTGGCTGATGCCCTTAGCAGGTCCGGGGTTCATAAAGTGGCCTTGCCGTTGATCGCTGATCTGGACCATTTGGGGATCGCTTTGTGCTATGTCGGCACCGCTAGTGAGGAGACTCGTATGCTTATTCAATCTTCCCTCATGGAGAGAGTGCGTGCGGCTCAGCAGCAGGATCATTTATTGCAGGAAGCTCGAAAGAGGGTTGGCGATGGTAAACCCCGGGAGTTCACCATTGATGAGAATGATTTGGTTCGTTTCAGGGGCCGCCTTTGTGTGCCTCAGAAATCAGAGGTGAAGATGGATATCTTGAGAGAAGCTCATAAAACGCCTTACACCGTTCACCCTGGCGAAACCAAAATGTACCGAGATCTGAAGCAAAACTTCTGATGGAAGCGGATGAAGGTTGACGTTTCTAAGTACGTGGTCGCCTGTGAAGTATGTCAGTGCGTGAAGGCCGAGCATAAGAGGCTTGCAGGTTTGCTGAAGCCATTGGAAATTCCAGAGTGGAAGTGGGAGCATATCACCATGGATTTTGTGGTGGGCTTACCTCGTTCTCCTCAGGGCAGGGATGCTATTTGGGTGGTAGTGGATCGCATGACTAAGTCTACGCACTTTATTCCCATGAAGACCACCAATTCAGCTTCAAAATTGGTTCCCTTGTATATGAAGGAAGTAATCAGGCTCCACGGGGTGCCTAAGTCCATTGTTTCTGATCGAGACTCCAAATTTGTATCCAAATTCTGGGAGAGTCTTCACAGTGCATTGGGTACCAAGCTTTCACTTAGTGTCGCTTTCCATCCTCAGACTGATGGTCAGTCGGAGCGAATGACCCAAACCTTGGAAGATATGTTACGTGCTTGTGTTTTGTCATGGAAGGGTAGCTGGGAGGATCATCTTGCATTGGTAGAGTTTGCTTATAATAACAGCTACCAGGCTAGCATCAAGATGGCACCATTTGAGGCTTTATATGGCAGGCGGTGTATCTCCCCTCTGTTCTGGGAGACTTTGGGAGAGAGATCATATTCCCTGGTTGGTCCTGATTGGGTTCAGCAGACTTCTGAGAAGGTTCGGGAAATTCGTCAGAATATTTTGGCCGCTCAGAGCCGTCAGAAGAGTTATGCTGATGTGAGGAGGCGAGACTTGGAATTTGCAGTGGGTGACCAAGTCCTCATCAGGGTATCACATACTAAAGGAGTTGTTCGGTTCGGTGTCTCCGGAAAACTCAGCCCGAGATACATTGGACCGTTCACTATCTTTGCCCGAGTGGGCAGCCTGGCTTATCGCTTGCAATTGCCGGATTCCATGGCAGGGGTACACCCGATGTTTCATGTCTCTATGTTGAGAAAGTTCTTGCGAGATCCGGACCATCAGATCATGATGGAACCAATTGCGGTCCAGCAGGATCTGACTTTGGAGTGTCATTCGGTGCGTATCTTGGAGACCTCGGAGCGTGTTTTGAGGAAGAGATCAATCAAGTATGTTAAGGTCTTGTGGACTAATCAGTCTGAGCGCGAGACTACTTGGGACGTCGAGGAGCTGATGCAGCAGAAGTATCCGGAACTTTTCGTTGTGGGTGAGTATTGTTGATTCATTAATCTTTTCTTTTGCCGTTCCGATAGAAGCATCAGAATTCGAGGTTGAATTCTTTTTTAGGGGGGTAGAGTGTGATACCCAGTTTGCAAAGAAGAGAAGTTGGAGGTCATTTTTTTGCTTTGTTTTCTTTTGTTGTTTCTCTTTCGGGTAGTGTGTTTTTGGGACTTGAAATTTTTGGGAAGCATTCACCAGTAAAATAGTAGAATGAGGTTTAGTCTCATGCGCTGGGGTCGGGAGTTGGCGTGGGAACGAGTTGGGTCGTGGTTCTTGATCCGGCCCACTAATTTCCCCTAACCCTAGCCGCCCCTTCCCTAATCCCTTCGGATTTTTTCGGCCCCCCCTCTCTAGCCTTGGACGCCACCCCTCTCACTCATCCACCCATTTGCAGCCGCCACCCCACCTCCCCCCAACAAACCCTAGCCGCCCCTCCTCAAGCCCTTCTATCCAAGGTGCCATTCTTTTCCCGCTCGGATCTACGTCGTGTTGGTGCAAGTCTCCCATTGGTTTTTGGTGGATGGAAGAAGAAGAGAGGAAAGGAGAAGGATTCAAGGTGATTTTTGAGATTGTATCTTGTTTATTTGTGCTGCAATCCAATTGATTATATGTTTACCTATGCGAATCGGTAATGGTGCTGTCCTGAAATTTTGTGGGTGGGCGAACAGCAGTAGTTATAGGGCTTTCTGGGGATTTTTCGTGGGAAATTAGTGATAATACATATGAGAATCATATAGAGCTTTGTCATACCTTTTCAACGGGTACTTATGCGCTCGATTCGGAGTTATATTTTAAAAGATATCGTTGTTTGAATCCGGGTATGTTGCTGTCCAAAAAAACAGATTTTTCAGGTGGACGAACAGCAGCAGTGTTAGCAGTTTCTGGGGATTTTTCGTGGGTAATTAGTGATAATCAGTATAATAATCATGTAGAGCTTTGTCACACCTTTCCAACTAGTACTTATACGCTCGATTTGGAATTATATTTTAAAAGATATCGCTGTTTGAATCTGGTTATATTGCTGCCCAACAAAAAAACAGATTGCAGGGTTTATCTTGTGGACTGTTTTGGGCTAACTAGATGTTGGGATTTAATTATAAATTGTATACAAAACTTATGGGGAATTTTATGTAGATGCCTCGGGAGTTTTTGCTTGTTACCACTGCTGTCATAATTTTAAAGTTATGAAATTGTTAAGCAGCGCCGCTGCAGTTTGGTGGGTGTGGGGAGAGTTGTCACCCGCGGCGGGGTTTGAAATTGTGCGTAGGTGCGGCGTCGTTTATGAGCGTTGTTATGTGAAATTGGTGCACTAAGTTGTGTGTCAAAAACAGGTGGTGGACTTCCTGATCGTACTTAGGGAGTTGTCCAAACTCCCCGGTGAAGGCAAGTAAAATTGTGGTGTTATTCCGTCAGTCGATTAATGAGTCTTATACTTGATTATATTTATGCTATTTGTATTCATACTCATATTCCTTGTGGGGTACCATCATTTGAGGATACCCATGTTCCGTTGATTACATATGTTGAGGGTGTGGTTTAATCATGTTATTCATGTTGTTTATTATATGGGAATGGATGGAAGTGTATGTTTCATACAATATATTTGAGGAGGACTCATGTGTTGACATGCATAGTGCATTCATCATCCTTTGCATGGAAGTTTCGCCATGATCTTATGGTCCAACCGTACCGGTACAATGAGCATCATATGTTGCCCGAGAAGGGGTATGATGCAGATTCATATCCTTAGAGGTATGCAGGCAGAAGTCATTACTGCATCTGTAGCCATGTGCATTCATGGGTGAAGTGTGGAACCTATTATGGTGACGTGGATAGTGTAGATCTTTACCTTGTGATTCATCTTGGAACTAAGTAATTGGTTACTTGTTTACTTGCTGCAAATTACTATCCAAGAAGGAAGTTGTGAACTACGTGGTTGTTTAAGCACGGTTTGTTTACATTGTCCAGTTGTTGTTTGCTCTTTTTACTTGCTGAGATGTGTCATCTCACTCTTGCATTGTCTGATGCAGGCACATGATCTTTGCTTTGGGGAAAGAAGGGATATAGAAGCACGGTCACTACACCTTTAAATAAAGGAACCACTGCTTAATAATGATGTTAAACAGGAAGGGTCAAGTCTAGGGGATTAATATGTTCTAGCCTTTCATGGTAGTTGAACTGATTTTTGGGTGGGCTGAGTTACCTATCTTTTATTTGGTTATGAATGTTCATTACTACCTTTGCATTTTGATTATACTATGTAAATTTTCTTTCTTTTATATTCTTTTTAAACACTATGTTCCCCTTGTTAGGCTTCTTTCAAGGGAGGTGCTGCCGAATTTTGCAATATTTTCTTTCTCTATTTCTTTTCTTATGTTGTATAAGTTTTGTGGGATGAGTGTTTGGTAACATTCATTGTGTGGGAGCAGTGGGGTGTTACAGTGGAAAAGCCTGCAGGGCCAACGGTCACCTGCTCTGATAGGGCAACGGCTAGGCGCACCAGACATGCTACAGTGCGCTGTTCGGTGCACCACCGGACTGTCCGATGTGCCGCAGAGAACTGCAGCTTTTCTCCAACGACTATTTTGGAGTTGGGGCCTATATATACTTTACCCAACCAGCCATTTGAAGGTGTGGAAGCCCAAGCAACATACCAAGGCACATAGTGCACATTTCCAAGAGCTCAAACACCCAAGTGCTTAATAGAATCACTCGGTGATTAGCGTAGGTGCTTTGCGAAGTGCTTAGGTTAGTTAGACCGCTTTAGCGCTTGCTCTAGGTGAACCCTAGTTAGTTGAGTGAGTTTTGTAAAACCACACAACCCCTCGGCTCTTGTGTGAGTCGTTGTAATTGTACCGAGTGGGGCGAGAGTCTTGCGAGACCGTGACATCCGCGTTTGTGTCACGGCCGCCACCGTGTACCGGAGGGAACGAGGCCCGCGGCGTTTCGGCCGGAAGCTCGATAGTGGAGACGGCGGGGAGCGTCCGAGAGGAGCCAGAAGCGGAGCACCACTTGCGCGTGGAGAAGGCCCGCGGCTCTCTACAGAGTTACTCGACCGTGGTGCTTGGCCCTCGCGTGGGCTTCCCTTTGCGTAGGGGCACCAACGAGGATTAGTCAGGACCTTGCGTGGTTCCGGAAACCTCGGTAAAAATACCGACGTCATCCACGAGAGTTTGCTTCTCTACTTTGCTCTTTAAGTTTCTGCATTTATATTAGGCATTTAAGTTTCAATCTTGTATTCATACTTATTTAGTGTAGATTGAAACTTAGCCTTTGCAGTAGAGATAGCAACACTTAGACAAAACCTAGATTGCACTTTCTAGTTTGATTATTTGCATAGGTTTTGCTCTAGGGATTTATTTGTGGCCTAGTTTAGTAAAAGTTTTAAAAGTCCTAATTCACCCCCCCCCCCCTCTTAGGTGTCACCCGTTTCCTACAATTGGTATCAAAGCCGGTTTGGCTCATGAGCCGACGCTTTTTAGAGGAAGGGATGGATACCCATAGGCCACCACACTTTGACGGCACTAACTTCCCATATTATAGTGCTAGAATGGCTTGTTACCTAGAGGCCGTTGATCTAGGTGTTTGGAGAGTCACTCGTGACGGGATGAAACCCCTCAAGAATCCCGAGGAACCCACCACAAGTGAGGAAAAAGAAATTCATTTAAATGCTAGAGCCAAAAATTGCTTGTATGGATCTCTTAGCATGGATATTTTTAATCAAGTATTTATCTTGAAAACTGCAAATGAGATTTGGCTAAAATTGCATGAGCTCCATGACGGCACATCCAATGTCCGTGAGCAAAAACATCGCCTAGTCTTAAATGAGTATAATTCCTTTGCTATGAAAGATGATGAGCTTGTTAGAGACATGTATTCTTGTTTGAATCTAATTATCAATGAGCTCAATTCTATTGGCATTAATAAGCTAGGTGATGCGGACATTGTGAGGAAGATTATCTCCCTACTACCACAACAAAGATATGGGAGCATCATCACCATCCTTCACAACATGGAGGACTTGAGCAACATGACCCCGACCATTGTGATTGGGAAAATCGTGGCTTTTGAGATGTCGCGAAAAATGTGTCGGGGAGAGGAGCCAACTTCCTCAAGACCATATGCTTTTGCATGTGATGAAAGGAAGGGCAAAAAGAAGGCTCCCACTCCAAGTTCCTCAAGTGAAGAAGAGGAAGAAGAAGAAAGTGATGATGATGAAGATAATCAACCATGCACATCATCCTCCGAGGACGAAGAAACAATCCGACGTGTCGGAAAGGTAATGAGGATGATCCGCAAGATTAATCTAATGGGTGTGCTCCTGCAGGTCGAAGATCTTCTCTTTAACATTTACAGGAAAAAGCAAAGGAAGAGAGGATGCTTCGCATGTGGGGAGAAGGGCCACTTCAGGGACAACTATCCAAATATGGCCAAACCCAAAAAGGAGAGGAGCAAAGGCATGGCGCTAACAAGTGTTAGAACTTGGGATGACTCTTCAAGTGAAGATGAACCTCCAAGGACGTGCAGCCACCGGTCCTCATCACGCTCATCATGGTCATCACACAAATGCCTTATGGCAAGAGGTAACAAAAGCATTCCATCCTCTAGTGATGATAGCAGTAGTGATGATGAAGGTGAGGGAAAGCCCTCCATAGATGAGCTTGCCGTTGAATTTTTTCAGGATGTTTGCACTAAACAAAAAGCTCAACTTAAAACCTTGAAAAATAAGTTGGTTAGCTCTCAAAATGATTACAAAGGTTTGCTAGAAAAATTTGAAACTTTTGCAAACTTAAATAGTGATCTATCAACTAAAATTGAGCTATTAGAATCTAGTGCTCCATCCACTGCTACCGATGATAGCCTTATTAAAAAGAATGAAAAACTTAAGGCTAAGTTAGTTAGCTCTCAAGAAGCTATTGAAAATTTGCTAGAGAAAATGGAAATTCTTAGCATACACAATAATGAGCTAACTACTAAGCTAGAAAACATTGGTAGCACCCCAGCAGCATCTTTAGTTGAAATACCTGAAATTGATGATTCTAACCCCTGCAACCAAGTCGTTGTTGAGAATATTATTGTAGAGACATGTTCGGATGAGGTTGCAAAGGAAAATGAACAATTAAAGCAAGAAGTGGCTCGCCTTGGCAAGGCTTTGTATGACAAGAAAGGCAAAGCCAAACAAATCCGACCTCCACAGGATAACACCACTGCGGGAGTGAACAAGCCTATGGAGGGAGAAACTGTTATTTGTAGGCTATGCCACAAGGAAGGCCATAAGTCTTTCCAATGCAAGGCGATGACCGGGGATAAGCAAAGCCAAAAGCTCAAGTAAAAGCCATCAAGCAAAATCTCCAACACCTACATCAAAAAGGTAGACAAAAAGACTGCTACATCATACTTGATCAAGAAGAAAAAGAATGGGAAGGTGATAGCAATCAAGGCCAACAAGAAAGTCAACAAAGGAAAAGGGGCCAAACGCATCTGGGTGCCAAAGGAAATAATTTCAACCATGAAAAGCACCAAGAAGGTTTGGATCCCGAAAGGGAAGTGAGTGGACCGAAGTTCATCGGGAAATTTGGAGACTTGGCAAAATTGGGATGTATATCATGGGATACATCATATTGGATCAAGTTTACTTGCCAAGTGGGTTAGTGAAAATTTTGGACCCAAATTTCCCACCCATGACTAAGGTAACTAGATTTATTGTATATCTTGTTTTTAGATATGCGTATCTATTTACCTTGTATCTAGTTTACCTTTCTTGCCTAGTATTACACTTGTTATTTACTTTTGAATTATGCATACTAGGTAAATCTCATGGTAGGATTGCTTGCTTTCAATTCATATATTTAAGCAAACCTACATGGTTTAAAATGTTTAATTAAGCACGTCACATAGCTTCTATATCACTCCATAGTAAATGATGCATCAATTGAAAAGTTTGATTTCTACAAAGTTGTATCATTTAACTTATATGTGCCAAAGTTCGGATTATAGATAATTTGCCCCTCTTGATATCAAATCAAAGTGCACGTCTCCTACAAGTATTCAAAACTTGTATGCACACCTTTAGGGGGAGGTTACTCTATAATCTAATACTTTGAGACTAACACCTTTTCAAGTCTATTTCATGTGATAGTCTCATTGTAAGGAAAATGAGGTCCCCAGAGAAAGACAACAATCTTCCACTGCAAAAACTCCAAGAACTCTCATGTCTCTCAAGCTCGCCATTGAATTTCAATCGGTATCTTTTGAGACTACATCTAGTATCATTTACATGTCTTCTCCAATATTTGGTTAGACTATATTTCATACCATATACTTCCATGTTGCTAAAAATGCATAAGTACTTAACTCATATTCTGTTACCTATGCATAAGGGAAGTTAGTCTTTTCAAATCATGTCTTGCACCTCTAATTTTCACAAGCTTTTTCCTAAGATCTCTGTTAGGGGGAGCTTTTCTTCATCTCTAAAGGGGGAGAAAACTTTTTTTAAAAGAGAACACTCACTTAGGGGGAGTAATCTTTTGAGGACAAGCTTTTATTTACTTCCTACATGCTTTTAATGTCTTCCTTTTCGGTGGTTGATGCCAAAGGGGGAGAAGTTTAGGGGCCAAAGCAATGAAAACTGTATCAAACACCAAACACCACCAATTTAAAATTTTATATCTACAAATGGTTTTTCAAGTGGTTTTGGTTATTTGGTCCTAAAATAGGAAGTAAGTGAATTATGGAGTTAGGGGGAGGCTTAAGTCCATAATATCACATTGTGGGGACAAACATGCATCCTAGCAAGTAGATTGCATATTTTCATTCAAATACTTGTATTATTTGCTTGCTTTGGTTGTGTTGTCATCAATCACCAAAAAGGGGGAGATTGTAAGGAAAATGGACCTCGGGCCATTTGGCTAATTGAGTTTTGGTGTTTGATGAACAACACAATCCGTGAACTAATAAGTTTTCTAGTGTTTGTGTTTGTAGTTCACAGGATACAAGATTTACTTGGACTAAGGAATTGAGGAAAGCAACACCTCAAAAGAAGACATTAAGAAGATCCAAGAAAAGTCCAAGTGTGCTGCTGCGGACTGTCTGTGCGAAGGCGCACCGGACTGTCCGGTGCCCACACGCCGGACTGTCCGGTGCACCAGGGAACTCCAGCCCAACGGCTAGTTCCAGGTGGCACCCTGAGAGAAGACCACCAGACTGTCCGGTGTGAGCACCAGACTGTCCGGTGTGGAAAAGCCTGCGGCGCCAATGGTCACCTGCTCTGACAGGGCAACGGCTAGGCGCACCGGACATGCTACAGTGCGCTGTCTGGTGCACCACCGGACTGTCCGGTGTGCCGCAGAGAACTTCAACTTTTCTCCAATGGCTATTTTGGAGTTGGGGCCTATATATACTTCACCCAACCGGCCATTTGAAGGTGTGGAAGCCCAAGCAACATACCAAGGCATATAGTGCACATTTCCAAGAGCTCAAACACCCAAGTGCTTAATAGAATCACTCGGTGATTAGCGTAGGTGCTTTGCGAAGTGCTTAGGTTAGTTAGACCGCTTTAGCGCTTGCTCTAGGTGAACCCTAGTTAGTTGAGTGAGTTTTGTAAAACCACACAACCCCTCGGCTCTTGCGTGAGTCGTTGTAATTGTACCGAGTGGGGCGAGAGTCTTGCGAGACCGTGACAACCGCATTTGTGTCACGGCCGCCACCGTGTACCGGAGGGAACGAGGCCCGCGGCGTTTCGGCCGGAAGCTCGATAGTGGAGACGGCGGGGAGCGTCCGAGAGGAGTCGGAAGCGGAGCACCACTTGTGCATGGAGAAGGCCCGTGGCTCTCTACAGAGTTACTCGACCGTGGTGCTTGGCCCTCGCGTGGGCTTCCCTTTGCGTAGGGGCACCAACGAGGATTAGTCAGGACCTTGCGTGGTTCCGGAAACCTCGGTAAAAATACCGGCGTCATCCACGAGAGTTTGCTTCTCTACTTTGCTCTTTAAGTTTCCGCATTTATATTAAGCATTTAAGTTTCAATCTTGTATTCATACTTATTTAGTGTAGATTGAAACTTAGCCTTTGTGGTAGAGATAGCAACACTTAGACAAAACCTAGATTGCACTTTCTAGTTTGATTATTTACATAGGTTTTGCTCTAGGTATTTATTTGTGGCCTAGTTTAGTAAAAGTTTTAGAAGTCCTAATTCACCCCCCCCCTCTTAGGCGTCACCCGTTTCCTACAGCCGAGTTCCTCCAGCAACAGCACGAAGAAAGACGAGATCGGCAATGCCTACCCGTAGGGGAGGTTGGGGACAAGGAACACGAACTCCCCAGTGGCGAGATCGCCGAGGGGAGAGGCGCTGACATGGATCCTTCCGGTGAACGCCGGCGCACCCCATCTGAGCAGATTGCGCACCAAGATGAGTGCCACCTCGGACTGGAGTCACTCGGGAGGGTCTAGCAAGGTCGTGGCGGCTGTGGCAGCAGAAGAAGTGCAAGTCCAGAGGGGCACGGAGAGCTCGAAGGTGAAAAGGCGCAGCAGTTGGGAGAAAATGCGGAAGCTTAAACCGCTGCACACGGGGTGAACCCCTTTTAAAGGAAGACTCCCTTGCTCGTGCCCTGAGACACCGCGAAAAATGTCGCCCGACGCGCACCGAAGCAACCTGGCCTACGACATGAGGGCCCGGGCCCACAAGTCATGCTCCATGGACGTCGGTCTCCGAGTGCGAAGAAGGCGAACTGCCACGTGAGGAACATGCCATCACTCGTGATGGTGCGCCTCCTCATCTCCGTCAAAACCAACTGCCCAGTCTCTGGCACGAGGGCCTAGGCCCACGAGTCATCCTCCTTGGGCGCCGGTTCCTGGGTGCAGAGAAGTCAAACCGCTGCTCGCGCCAGTACTATGCCTCCTCGAGGCCGCCATAGAAGATAGAGAAGGTGAATTTTTAAACCAACACAGCGGTATCGAGGCGCCTCACGCGTGGCCCGGCGAAACCATAAAGTGTGGGGGGCACGGGTCAAGTCAGCCGTGAGGACAGACATGACAGTTGACGTGACCGAAGGCGGACGAGCAGTGATTACGTTAGCAGGCGCACGGAAGCGGCGCGCTAATCGCCAATCAAGCTTTGGCCCCACCTGCAGGCTCGTATCCTCCCCTGAGGTGGGCCTGGGGGCCACTGTCGGTACCCTGAAACAGGGGTACCCCTTACTACTGTGCAAAGACGCAGTACCCACGCGGCTATCACTTAGTCGCGTGGTAGGAGTGCTGCGTGTGGGACCAAGCCACGGCTCGGCCCAATCTCAGGCGGCTATTCTGGGTCCACGGCAGCGCTCGACTCCACTGCGTGTGCGGGTCCGGAGCCGCCACGTGTCCAGAGAAGACGATATACTCCAAGATGTCAACAGTGGGTCCGGACTCCCATGGGAAAGTGCCGGACCCCTGTACGTGTAGACCGGACCACCGGGAAAGGACCAGGACCCCCACGGGCGTGACCTGGACCCCCGGGACAGGTCCCGGACCCCTCTGTGTGGGGTCCAGGCCGCCCGCAACCGGGTCCCGTGACTCTGTGATAGAGAATACCTAGGCCTTGCTCAAGGTCAGGCTAGGGTCCGGTGCCGACACGTGTCCAGGCCCAGCCTGGTGCGGACCTGTCCGCATAATGCTACTGCTCCCCGCCCAGGCGGAGACCCGATGTTGTCACGTGGCCCACTGCGCGTGACATAAGCCAGCAGGCGGGGCCTGATGTAAGGCCTCCGGGTTGCACGGCCCCTGCATTTATTGCGGATAAGGCGCGCCGCCTGACATGCGATGTGCCGCCTCGGCATTTAATGAGGCCTGTCCACTCTGCTGTCAGACGATGGCCTATCCATTCCACTAGCAAGTAGTGTGCCACCTCAACATTTAATGAGACCTGTCCATGTCGCTGGCAGGTGGCATGCCTGTCTATTCCACTGGCAGGCGGCACGCCCATACGGCCGCGTGCACTGTGCTTATCATCTCTTGTACGTTGCCAGGCAAGCTTCCTCTGCACGACAATGCTGCGCAGATCACGGATATCATGGCGCAAGAAGATTGCACAGGGCAACTAGCATTAGTTGCTCTGGGTATTCCATCCATTATGTTCCTGGGCCCACATGTCGGGGCTCAGCACCCTTGTATGTGCCCCCCTTGAGCTATAAAAGGGGGCATGCAACATTACAACACACGCTCACTTAGACTCTCAGACTCACAAGTTCATACAAGCTCTCAAGCTCAATACAGCACACAGTGGAGTAGGGTATTACGCTCCGGCGGCCCGAACCACTCTAAACCCTTGCGTGTTCTTGTGTTCATCGTCCATCTAGCAACAGGCAAAACGCTTAGGCCTCCTCCTCATCTTAGGATTTAGGGCGGGTGCATTCCGCCACCATGCCGGAGAATTTCCTCTCTGACAGGCTTAGACAATGCCAAGAAGATATGGGACATCCTCAAAATACCTCATGAGAGAAATGATGCCACAATGATCACTAAGATGGAGTTGGTGGAAGGTGAGCTGGGGAGGTTTGATATGAAGAGGGGTGAAGAGCCAACTAGCACGTACAATAGGCTCAATACCCTGGTGAACAAGATCCGAAGCCTCGAGTCCGGACCCTCCGCACCTTGCCAGGTAGCCCTTAATGACACGCCAACACCTATGGAGGAGGATAACACCGAGGAGGACGACCTACTAGGAGAGGATTTGGTCGACTATGGAGCCTCGCCTGAGCACCCAGGTATGGATGTAAATGTGATTACATTTTCAACCGATTACACTATTATCGGTGATGATGAACCTGTCGTTGCTCAATTTGATTTTGGTCCTAAAGAGACCACCTCCACTAAGCCAAAAGAATCGGTCAACCATTTAAAGCCACTATTTGTGTGTGGTCATATTGATGGAATACTGATAGCTAAGATGTTGGTAGATGGTGGGACGACCGTGAATTTAATGCCTTACTCATTATACAGAAAATTAGAGAATCATGATGACAAACTAGTCAAGACTAATATGACGCACAGTGGAATTGGTACCGACAGTTCGATTAAAGTCAAGGGAGTCGCGTCCGTTGAATCAACCATCGGGACCAAGACCCTTGCTGCTGCTTTCTTCATCGCGGATGTAGAAGGAAATTATAGTTTAATCTTAGGTATAGATTGGATTCATGCAACTCAATATATACCTTCTACTTTACATCAAATGTTGTTGCAATGCGTAGGCGATGATGTAGAACAGGTACATGCTGATGCATCAGCTTGCATTGTCGTGGCCTCTTCACAATCTCCGTTGAAGAGCTCATGGGTAACCACCATGAAGCCGTCTAGGAGGTTGCAACCTTCAAGAGTAACAAGCCAACAAGCCTTGATTGATTATCTCCCTAGTGCCTCAAAGATCAACATGCAATACACTAGATGGCTCTTAATCTCATTAGAATGCAATCCCAACCAATATGAGTGAGAGAGCGAGAGGAAAGGCTCCAATATGCTCACAAGTGTTCCAAATGGCCTCCCTAATCTTTTCAAACCGAGCAACACAAGTATATATAGCCACCTCTCCAAAACTAGTCGTTATGGGCCAACTGTCCCTTTTCTGCGCACTCACGGACGGTCTGCAATTCAAGCCCGGACCGTCCGCACAAAAACCCCAATGGCTATAAATGACTATAAAAATGTTAGAGCATTCAAAAAAGACTTGCGGACGGTCTGCCCCATGACCCTAGACGGTTCGCGATACCAAAAACCGAAGTTCTGCTGACTCTGTGCGTATGATCAAATTTGTACTGCGGACGGTCCGCACCTGGACCCCAGACGGTCTACAATACAAAATATTTGTACTGAGGAGGATCCGCAGTTCAAAAATGAAAACCAAAACAGAACTTCCCGAGTTCTGTCCAAACATTAGTCCTTCAAAAGCGGACAATGTGCCACCTGGGACCAGACGGTCCATAGTACAAAACTTTGCGAAACACAGAAACTCCAAGTTTCTGTCCATCACCTCAAGTTAGACCTATGGACGGTCCTCCATGCTGGCCCGAACGGTCCGTGATACCTCATTCAGCCCACATTCGAAAAGCGCTTTTGAATAAGTTTTTCTTTTACAAACCAACGCGTCGTTAGCCCTCATGCATATGCATCAACTATATGTTTTATGAGACACTAAGAATCTCATCAAGAAGACATTATTGACCTCTCGTGATAGTATGACTATCTAGCCTACTAATTCGGTTAATATTTTTCTCTAAACATCTTTTGACCGACAAAACCAAAAACCTATCTTTCGCCTTTGTCTTGAGTATTCAATTCCATCTCTTTAAATGATGAACAATGGTCATCCATAAGTATAGCCAACCATGCTACCTTTTTGCATTTGTCCATAGCATGAAGTCCCTCCATCATCATCATCAAGCTATGTCTCTTGTACTATGTTAAGTAATTAAGCAACGTCTTTTGGTATCACCCTTACATGTGGCCATATGTGTGATTTGACTTCTTGATCTCATATTTGCCGTGCATTTGATTTTATCGTTAAAATAAAGTGCTACAGAGTAGTATTATCAAGAACAATAATACCTTTGCGACAAACAAAAACTAAAAAGTATTTGATAATGGATCAAAGCCGAAGACGGGTTTATTTCAAGGGAGAGAGGATGGTGAGCTCATAGCTCCTCCAAGGGAGAGAGGATCATAGCTCAATAGCTCATAGCTCTTTGACGGGTACTTCAGACTATGGCTAGATTAGGGAACCAGCGTAATCGCCATATACGCGTGAGGTAACTTGGTCATACACGTGATGACGTGAGTTTTAGATAAGACACAGTCTGTCCGACTGTTTAACCAGCGTAATAGTCCAACTTTTTTCACCTAGATATGGTCGAATCAAAGCCTAAAAATAGGGTGGCTGACCTAGTGCTTTGGGAATATGGGCCATAATTTCTAGGCCATCATAGGCATGATCTGAAATCAGGAGCATAAAACACAGCACAGCACAAAATTCTATGGACTAAGCTAGCACGGTTCAAAGAAAGGGTTAGACTGGGCCTTAATTTTTAGCCTACCATGGCCCCGATAACACTAGTCATCACGCGCCAGTGAAAAAAAGCTCTGGTGCCCCGATTCAAGAAATCGGACAATGGAAACACATTCTGTTACTGTTATATAATGTAAAGATGCTATATTTTTAAGTAAAGTTTCTATAAAAATTCACTTGTAGTCGTGAATCTATAATACCACACGAGGCTTTTAATCTGATAGAACATAGTGAGGAAACAAAATCATGAGGAACCTCATAAGCAAATCCTAAGGAGCATAACAATGTAGTAACTTAAAAGAGTAATCGCAGTCTTCTCATGATAAATATATTATGTATCTTATGGTAACACTAAGAACCATTTAAGAGATCTACTACTATTAAGGGTACTAGATTTGCACAGTTATATATATCGTCACATTTTTACTGAAAATTTTCTGGATTAAACTAAACATGGAATTGCCTGAATTCCTAAAAAAAAATGTAAACAAAAGCTGGTCGAGAGATCTCTAGATATCCGACGCTGAGATTTCATGAACGAAAAGAATGATCCTCTTCCTGAATCTTTAATCATTCTAAGTTGTGAATACAAAGGAAGGCCCCATGCTAATAAAAGAGAATCACTTAGCACGCTTGGCCCGGCTCATCCACTTCTTGATAGGAAAGACAGATAGCTTGGGCCTGGACTCTTTTTGGGGCAACTCTGATGTTTCTTTCTCCATAGAGTAGTTTTCCTTCTCCGAGTACGGTAGCAGTTCAAAAGCGCCACGGGAGAAACCTCTGGCAATCTGAATGTAATGCATTTAAAGATGTTAGTGAACCCTGCTAAGAACAAATACGACGGACCAGCAGAAGATTGTACCTTCAACAAAATCCACACTTTAAGGGAGCTACTCAGGAGTCCTAGTTTTGTCTTCTTTCCGGACGTCAAATACGTGCACATCTCATGATCCACTCTAAGCACAAATCTTGGCCATGATTTTGGTTTCTCAGGGTCTGATTTTCGTCGAGAGGCAGCCTGGTTGAATGAACAAGATTAACAGAAACATCGAATTCTGGCTCACTTATTATTAGTAACTATAACTTGAAGCGAGCCTAGCTCAACTAATTAGGACGGGAGGTGTGGTTATGCATCACATAATTCCTCCTAAATTTGGTATTAATCGTTAGAGTAGACGTACTAACCAATTCAACCTAAAAGCTTAAGCTGGTGGAGAGAAAAACGCAAATGTGAAAATAAATGGGTGCAGGCACAAATAAAGGATCTGCCAGGATTCTAACTCGAGACCTCTGACTCTGATATCATGTTAAAGTGGAACCAATTCAACCCAAAAATTTAAGCTAAATTATTGTTACCTCAAAATAAGTTAGATTATATAATCCGGACATATTATAATCACAAACAAACAGGCCCTAAATCTGTAAGTGATACATTTGCTAACACAAAATAAAAGTAAAAATGTAATTAGCCTTTAGAACTTACGAGACGTCGACATATTTCACGTTCGATCTTTGAAAACGATGTGTCAAGAGCTTCCACACGACCAGTACCATGGCAGCATGTACATGGCTCACTGATCATGAAAGTAACGCTTGGTCGGACCTGCAAACAACAATAATCCATATTATCGTGGGATGATCCAATATTAATAAATCAGAGTCCCCCAAAACATCTGAGTCCTTTAACTTGTTAGTACCATATACATTTAATGAATGCCTCGTAGGGATGAAAACGGGACGACTATTTTCCTATATCCATCCGTCCCGAAAGGGTCAAAACACTATATGAATAGTTTGCAGGGACGGAGCCCAGTAAAGGCAAAAGTAGGCACTGGCCCTCCTGCCCAAAACGAAATTCCCAAGTATTCTTCAGCCCATGCAAAAAAGCCCAACCACACTGTGCAGTAATGAGAAAAGGTGAGTGGAGGCAGCCCACGCCTCACCACCTATGGGCATGTACAACCCCATTTAGGGGTGTTTGGTTTTAGAAATCATTTCATCCAAAATTAGGTGGTGTATCATGAGTCCATTCCCCAAATTTAGTGGGATGACCTCATTCATCATATTAATACTAACTAACTAACTATGAGAAATAAGGTGATGATGGATCAACTCATTCCATTCCACAAACCAAACAAAAAAAAGTGAAAAATAAGAAGATGGACTAGCTAATTCCTTAAACCAAACACTATATTAATATGGGATCTCTTGAAATCTCTAAAAGGTTAACTGAAAAAAGAAACAAGAGTCCGTCTCTACACGATTCTACATACATATTGTCTTTTAAATGCATTTGTAATTCATGGGCTCATAGTTGTACCATGCAGTCTTTTAGTTATCTCGTGCCCAAGAGGAGAGTGCGCAACGCACCAAGGAGGACACCAACCTGGTCGCCAAAGCCACCACAGAGGATGTTGCGATACACATGTCCGTGTCCTAGCTGCAACCGAAGCCCTGGATAAGGAACAAGCAGCTGCCACTGCCCTGGAGTGTGCGGTCACTACCGCTCTGAAGCTAGCGCAGCACCTCATCACCTTCTCTGATGCCGAGGTCACTGAGGCCTCCGTCATCGCCAACCTCCACGAGCAGACTACCGGCATCTAGAACATCTGATAGCTCGTTTCGGTCACCCTGGAGGCCTGGACCCCCTATCCACCAACTACCCCAATGGCACGATCTCGTCCTCCTCACCCTCAAGTGCTACGCCATTGATAGCCACGTCCTCTCCTACATTGTCTACGCCTCCACCCCTATATGGCAGCGCATAGACATCGTTGTACTGTCTTGGCTCTTCGACACCATCACCGTCTAGCTACAAGACATGGTTTGCATCCGTGGTGGCACAGCCCGAGATGCCTAGCTCGCCATCGAGGACCACTTTCTGGGCAATCACAAGATTATCGTCCTTCATCTCGATGTCGTTTTCTGCACCTTCATCCAAGGCAATCTCTCAATTAGCGACCACTACCGCAAGATGAGTGACATGGCCGATGTCCTATGGGACCTTGGTGAAGTCGTGCCCGATCGTACGCTCGTCCTCAACCTCCTTCGCGGTCTCAACAATTAGTTCGAGCATATGAAGACCATCAGGCACACTACGATGTTCCTGGCATTTTAGTCCATCCACAACGACCTTCTACTTGAAGAGCTCACCATAGTTGAGGAGGCCTCTACCTCGGCTTCTACTACCTTCCTTGCCACCTCGATGCCAGCGCAGCAGCAGCCCGAGGCCACCTATGCCCCCACTGCGCTAGTGCCTCGCTGCCCCTTGAGCTCTAGTTCTCAGTCCCAACTGCTCCTTTGTTCTCCCCTAGGCACTCAAGACTGCCCACGACGTATCAGGTGGTCGTCTCCTCCTCGCCCTCCGAAATCCCCACGAGTCCACCATGCCAACATAGGCCAGAATACCACAATAATGCTAGATGAATTGGATCACCAAATGGAAGGAGAACAAGAAGATGCAGTCGCAAGTGAGTTAGATGATCTGGATCCACAAAGACAAGAAGACTAGGAAGAAGCAACAGGAATAGCATAAGAAGATGCAGAAGTAAGAGCAGGAAGAAGAAAACTTTTTTCTCTTATTTCCTTTCAGGATTAGCTCATCAGCAGGATATCAAAGATGCAGAGTAGAGTTGAGGCTAATTGTTAGGACGGATCAATGTATTATACTGGTAGCATATAGAAACTTAAAGGTCGAATGGCTTCACAATAATCATCCATTGTTTGAATGAACATACTTCCTTTCAGGATTAGCAAGAGTATGAGGTGAGTTAGATGTTCTACCAAGTTGCACCCCCCCCCCATCCCCACCACACACGCACACATTTTTCTTCATCCTCCGCCACTGATGGTTCGTATCAGAATTTAAACATTTAACATATGTACCGTATCTGAATCCGAATACTCAAAATCGGATTTCTAATATGTATAGGAGATAGATATCAATATCCGATGTATGAGACAGATATTAATATCTAACATATGCGACATGATCTGTATCGAGTTCTATGCATGAGACTTGGTTGTTCCAAAGCTTTCCTTAAACTTGGTTGCGATTTAAGCCTTCTTGACATCTCACCCAAAGAGAATTTTGCAGGGCTTAGTTATCCCAACAATGGCCACTATTTCGCTGAGCAAAATTAATGCACATATCGCATCTGATACAAAATGAAATCCATGAACATGGCATTGTGTAACTTATAAAGTTGGTGAACATACCCGTTTTCTAGTTATTTCCATCAAACCTAGCTTTGATAGTTCTGAAACACCAACTGTTGATCGATCCTTTTCTACTGCTTTCTTCATTTCTTCATATACTAGCTTTTTGTTCGCTGGAAGAAAATGTGGCATCAGTGACACTGAGAAAGGAGAAGCAATAAAGAAAGTTTGCATCATTATCACTTTCTATTAGTGGTGCAAACTAAGACATGTTGCCTTTTGGAGTTCACGATTTATTAAAAAAAAGCACCAGTCTTAATTGTTAGGACGGAAATATACCGGGAGGGCGGTCTTTCCCTCCCCGGCCGAGTTTTTTTTAATATCCCAATTAAATATGCACAGCATTCATGCCAGATTGTCCCATAATTGCTGCAAAGAAAAATTATGAAAGGTACCAGATATTCCAATAGGGAAGATACTGAATGAAAAGTGATCATAATTCACTCAAAGCTCAATCAAATATTATAGGAAAGTAACACCTAAACAATTTTAACCCATAAGTAGTTCATTCCCTTCATAAAGACCATAGCTACTACTACAGCACCTAGGGTGCTACAGTGTCACCCCTTTTTGAAACTAAGTGAAGAGTTACGTCAATGTGGTCAATTTTTGTACCCTTACATGACCATTATATATGCTCTCTCATATGAAATCTTCATGTTTTTTTCTTGAATACAAGGAGAGCTACGTATCATTAGCTTAAGAAGAAAAAAAGAGAACAAAAAACTCTTATACAATGAACGACTGAACGAAGCAAGGTTTAAACAAATAAAGAATACTATAGTGTATACGGCCGAAGCCCATGAAAACCACAAACACACATGTCAATAAAAATTCACATGAAGCATAAAACTTCACCTTCCATCCTAAAATAAATCAATTCCTAGAATCATCCTAGGACAGGGTAACGGCATATATGACACAAATAAGTACATTATAAAAATATATTTCATTATGTATCTAGTAACAATATTTTGTTCTTTTCTATAAATTTGTCAAAATACAATAGTGACTTAGGACAACTATAGAAGTTGATTTAATTTGGGACAGAGGTAAGTAAATTGTAGCAAAGAGGCCTATAGTGTATAGGTACCAGAATCCTTTATACTTCTAAGAGATATTATTAGGAGATTAGCACAAAAGGCACACATGGAAGAAATTGAACATTCAGTTTTGTGACATCAGTTATCTTATCAGATAGTATCTGAAATCATACTCACAATCATCTGACATATCGATAAAATCCACAATGATAATGCCACCAATATCCCTCAAGCGCAACTCACGGGCAATCTGCACTCAGAATTTTTTCATGGTTATTCATTTTTTTAATAAATTTCAAAATTACAGTATATTTCCTGCTTCAACTATAGTGTCACCCTGTGCAAAAGATGTAACGAATCCCTTACAAATATGACATAAGGGATTACAAATGTTCTACCATACAACTCTTATATTGCCCGGTACAATCTAGATCGATAACGAGCACTATTTGGCACCCCTGTCTGTCACCTATGTACTTCCTTCGCTGTCTAGTGTTTAGTTTAGCTCCTATGTAAACCCCAGTAATCAGATTTTTTAATGCATCAATGAATACAAAAGCTTGTTCATCCTCAATCACTAGTCATGACAGGCAAGGATAACTGACGGTGGTGATACTTCTACATCTACAAACCAACCTTAGATTTTCCATGCCTATATATGTACATGTACTCCATGGCTCCATCCATAATCAATCTACAGTTTTACCGTGCAAATCCATTGCTTTCACTGTGGATGCCAGCTTAATTTAAAGTACTTTAGTAAACATAAAGTTGCATAGACAAGGGAAAACACATCCTTTATGTGATTGAAATGTTACAAAACTGCAGGGAACAGATGAACTTCCTATGAGATAAATGAACTTAAAGAAAAAGTGACAAAAAATGAAAACCAAGTGTCAAAATGGTTAAGGTGAATTATCCTTTAAAAGGCAAAGCGAAACAAGCTACTTCCCACTAAATTTCAAGAAAAATCACGTACTTGCTTTGCAGCTTCAAGATTAACTTCTAAAATAGCCTTCTCCTGTGAAGTTCCCTGACCAAACATACTGTGACCACCATTCACATCAACTGATACCAGAGCTTCAGTCTGTTCTATGACCAGAGAACCCCCATTGTTTAGTGGTACCCTGCCACCAGGGAAAAAAATATTACACAAACTAGACTATCTTAAAATAACATAGAGATCAAGACAGTTAACAGTTATACAAACTTAAATTAAAAGTGAATTTGAACTTTAAGCAGCTTTGCAGTATCAGTACAATCAGATATCTTGTTTCAGAGCAACAAAACAGAACTCTGTTCCGTAGTGGCAAACATCTGGCTCACACTGATTTTACAAAGATGATATCGGATTTGCATGGTCTCGTAAACTAGACATGAATGTCGAATTTGCAAGATGGGGCAGAGTGTGCAGACCTCGAGAGCTTGGTGGATTGGGTATTTTCAGCATCACTGAACTGAGTTGGGCCCTTAAAATGCGTTGGGCTTGGCTGCAAAAAACTGAGCCAGGTCGGCCCTGGGCATCCCTGCCTTTGCATACCCCGAAAAAAATTCGAGAGTTTCTACAAGTGGCCTTGTATTCTGAGATTGGAAGTGGAGCTTCTACCCTTTTCTGGAGTGATCGATGGTTGGGTGGGCAGCGGATTGTGGATATCGCTCCCCGGCTATTTGAGACCATTCCTAAGAAGCTGATTAACAAAAGGACAGTTCAGGAGGCGATCGAGGATAATGGCTGGATTAATGATATTCCTGGGAGTTTATCTGTCGGTGCACTTGCAGACTTCCTGCGTATTTGGGATTTGGTGGCCCAAGTTGATCTATACCCCGAAAAGGAGGACAAGCATATTTTTCGGCTGGCTGCTAATGGCAAATATTCGACTAAAGCTGCTTATGAGGGGCTCTTCATTGGATCTGTGGAATTTGAACCTTTTGAGCGGATTTGGAAAACTTGGGCTCTGCCCAAATGTCGATTCTTCTTGTGGCTGGTGGCTCACAAGAAATGTTGGACAGCAGATAGACTTGAGAAGCGGGGGCTAGATCATCCGGAAAAATGTCCTTTATGTGATCAAGAGAGGGAGACAATTGACCATCTGCTTGTGAATTGCGTTTTCTCAAGAGAATGTTGGTTCCTCCTTCAAAGGCAATTCGGGCTGCAGGGTTTGGCCCCCCAACCAACGAATATTAATTTTATGGAGTGGTGGCATCAAGCAAAACTATTCAGGGGTCCTTCAGAGATGGCCTAAACTCCCTCATTATTCTGGGCGCTTGGATTTTGTGGAATCACCGGAACAGATGCATCTTTGATGGCCTTTCTCCTAATATTGCTAATTTCCTAATCCATGTTGGGGATGAGCGCCGTCTGTGGGAGACTGCCGGGGCCAAGGGGTTAACCTCCCTTGTTGCTTCCCTCTCTCATGTAGCCTAGAGTTATATAGATGAGTCAGTCTATGTTAGTTTCGTTCAGGCCGCCGTAAGGCGTCAGTTGTACCCCGGTCTATTTTAGACCTTGTTTATTTCTGCTTTTAATATAATGATACGCAGCTCTCCTGCGTGTTCGAGAAAAAAAAGTACACGACAAAGTCAGCTGATAGAGGTTCTTTCAGGGATCAATAAGATTGTTTTCTTTGAGGGGGCCGGGGGGGGTCTGGAAGACTTGGGCACCGCACAAGTGTTGCTTCTTCTTGTGCCTCGTTGCACACAACAGGTGCTGGACAGCAGATAGGCTACCAAGGCGGGGTCTTGATCATCCCTCTCGTTGCCTTCATTGTGACAAAGACACTGCCACTGGGACTATAAATCGTCTTTTGGTGGACTGTGTTTTTGCACGAGATTTTTTGTTTGGTGTGCTGCAGAAAGTTGGCCTGCAAAACCTCTCATCCCAGCTTGGAGAAACATCCTTTGAGGGCTGAAGGGACAGGGCTAGCAAAGGCTGTTGACGGATTGTAAGGCCTAAACCCCATCATCATTTTAAGAGCTTGGACGATGGACACTGACCAAAGAAATTGTTGTGTTCCATGGAGTTTCACCAAATCTAAATAGAGTTTTATCCCTTGCCTGCCATGAGTTGAGGTTGTGAGGGACCGCAGGTGCCAGGGGTATGTGTTACCTAACGCTGGCATAACAAAAGTTAGGATTAAGAATAACACAACAGTCATGATCAATAATTTGGCTAGCAGACATGAGCTGTATGGTCGGATCAGGAACAAAAGGAACATCTAGAACATGAAAAGAGTCAGAAAGAAGGGTACCCTAACCAACAATAGAAAGGGGAGATCCACCAGTGGTATGGACAACGAGAGAACAAGATGGACTCATAAATATGTGCAATGAAGAATCATATGAAAGGAAGCACCAGGGTCTACAATCCATGGACAAGTACCTGAAATGGAAATGGAAGGTGGTCCCTTAGTGGACGATAGAGAACCAACATCAAAACCTTTAGATGCAGAGGACTGAGTCACAGAACTAGCAGCTCCTGTAGGTGTAGAGGCTGCAAGGCGACGAAGCGACATGAGCAATTGGGCCTCCATAGTCGTAACCAAATTCCCCTGAGATCCTCCAGTATCAGCACCACCAATACCCTATGAAGAACGGCGAGCCTAAGTCGTCTTCTTCTTAATATAATGATGTTTTGGACCCCTCTTCTTAATATAATGATGTGCAGCTCTCCTGCGCGTTCGAGAAAAAAAGTCTTCTTCATGAAACGATAGACTTCCACATGGTCGCCATGATCACATTAAGCACAATGAAGACCGCCACACACCCCATGCCCAGAAGGAGGCAGAACTGAAGACAACATCATCAGTGGAGTAGCAGACGATCGAGAAGACATGAACGAGCAGCCAAGACTAACAAAGATTACAACAGGCCAGTAGCATGCAGACGAGTCTCCTCATTACAGATCAAAGAGACGCGGGGATGACGAGAAAGCAGCTAAGCACAAAGGGGCTCAAACTCTTCACAAAACAGGGTCAAAAAGTTGTAGGTACGTCGAAGCTCAAGTTCAGCCATCTAATCCTGGCAAGATTGACAAATGTTCGGTGCCAATTGGGGACCAAGAGTATCAAGCGACGTTAAATAGCAGACATCTGAGCGAAGAACTCATCAAATGTAGAATTTAGCTCGTAAGAGCTGCTCCTGACAAATAGCAGCAAGATAGGTAGACTCACCAGTAGGGTCATAATGATCACGCACAAAAGCCCAAATCTGATGTGCTAACTCAAACTCAAGAATATCACCACCAAGCTGCTCCTAAGAGGGTGTGAAGGAAGATTCTGCCAGCTTTCAGGGACAATGATCACCAACCAGCGCAGCCTTTTGTCACAAGTGCCTCCGTGACTGAGGGTCGGAATTCTATCGCTGACTCTCCGCGGGGTCGGACTCGCCACTGTCACTCTCGTAAGAGATATGCCCCTCCTTTGGACATGGACGTCCTGATCCCCATCGTCTGGTGCTAACCAACCAGGCTTCAACCTCCCCGAAAGTTGTTCATATGGTTTCACCTTGTATCATGGACTGGAGCCATGACATGTCGTCAACTGAGGAGGAACTTCAGAAGGCTGTGGTGATCTCGGTGATCAGCGATCGTTCCTCTGTCCCGGGTGAGGAGGTGGCAGCCCTGCTCTCACCTTGGCTAGAGGTGGAAGAAGGATAGGTGAGTCTTTGTCGCCTGCCTGTGTCCAGTTTTCTACTGTTCCTTCCTTCTAGGAGGCTGATGCTGATCCAGCTCTTGGAAGAGAAAAGGTCGTTTTTGAAGGCGACATCTTTTTCAGTGATTTGCAAACAATGGTCAAGGTTTACAAATTCCTCAGGAGGGACCTTCCATGCTTCGTGAATTTTCATTTGGATGGCATTCCAGTGCATGTCTGGGAGACGGCCATGGTGG
Organism: Zea luxurians; assembly: GCA_029449295.1. Taxonomy (NCBI): domain Eukaryota; kingdom Viridiplantae; phylum Streptophyta; class Magnoliopsida; order Poales; family Poaceae; genus Zea; species Zea luxurians. The sequence continues at coordinate 11,255,752 of JAOPSE010000043.1, read as the reverse complement.
AGCGGCTGCTCAATCCCTTTGCTTCAGTTATCATTGTCCAGTCGGAAAATTTTGTCTTTAATGACCTCACCTCTTTCCGTTGTTCTACCTAGTGTGTTAATCCCTCTTTGATTTCGGATTCGAGGGAGTTATGGATTACAGAGCCTCTGTAGTCTCCAGAGAATGAAGAATTAGAACACTAGTTTATCAAGTCAGGATTCGTTGGTCTTTTCCTTTGTCATCTGCAGCCCCAGATCATGGGCCTCCACCGTCATTGGGTGGCTTGGCGAGGGAGATAGGGCTCGCTAAAGTTGTAGATCGCGTTCACCTCCAGACAAAGGTCACAGATAGAGTAGCCAGTTCCGGTGTTCAGTCAAGGAGAGGTTGGGCCCACAGCTTAATGATGGAAAGAGAAAGGTTGAAGGCCGGCGCTCCAATCCTGGCAGCACGCACTGTGCGGGCGTCGAGGCATCTCCTTTGGGTGTTTCGGCTCCAGTGCAAATGGCTGCTGTTAGCAGTTCCTGCCGTGTACTAGGCCAGGATAGCAATCTGTGCTATTATGGATAGAAACCAGGCTAGTTATGGTAGGAGAGATCCTGATTGGTGTAGGGGATCAATCTGTATCAGCCCACACTACGAAGGCCTGATACTGATTGATAGAGGGTATCAGCCCACACTAGGAAGGTCTGATACTGATTGATAGAGGAGATCAATCTGGCACTATTTCTATAAGCCACACATGATCTCCTCTCCCTATAAATACTGTAACCGACTGGCTCTTCATTCATCAATACACAATAGCCTACACAGCATATCTCTCTCACAGCTGCGACAGCACCAATTGATGAAGGCTCCAGCTGGTAGGGCTACACTTGTCAAATCTGTCCTCTCGGCTATTCCAATTTATCATCTTATTGCTCTTCAATGCCCTAAGTGGGTCATCAAAGCCATTGACAAGATAAGGATGGGTTTCCTTTGGAAAGGCCGCAAAGATGTCAAAAGAGGGCACTGTTTTGTGGGTTGGCAGAAGGTCTGTTTGCCGTTCAGTTTGGGTGGTTTAGGTATTTCAAATCTTGAAGTTATGGGCTGGTCCTTCAATCTGAGATGGTTGTGGCTGAAGAAAACGCAAATAGAGCGGTTGTGGGCTGTCTTGGATGTCCAAGTTCATCCCAATGTCACTGCCCTTTTTGCTGCATCGGTTCAGTCAGTGGTGGCCAACGGAACCGGCACCAGATTTTGGACAGATTGCTGGTTACATGGCAGGAGAATTGCAGATTGGGCTCCTACTCTGTTGTTGTTAACAAGAAGGTTGTGAGATCAAGAACTGTCCAGGAAGCAATTAATGGAAGCAGTTGGGTTCTTGACATTAGGGGAAAATTTTCCCCTATCGCTTTCTCAGAATTCTTCTTGATTTGGGACCTTGTTACCAGAATTTCCAGATCAACACATTTGGACGCCTTCCTCATCAGGCTCTTATTCATCCAAGTTGGCTTACGATTGTTTTATGATGGGCACTGCAGGTTTTGCGCCGACTAATCATATTTAGAGAAGTTGGGCCCACCAAGATGCAAGTTCTTCCTTTTGCTTGCAGCTCGGGATAGGTGCTGGACTGCAGATCGTTTGGCGAAGAGGGGTATGGATCATCCGGTTCAATGCCCATTTGAAATCAAGAGGATGATACAGTGCATCATCTTCTGATTTCTTGTGCCTTCTCCAGGGAAGTGTGGTTTAGGATTTTCTCCCTGGTTAATCTACAGCAGTTCTCCCCCACAAGTTCTGATTTAATTTTCCAAGATTGGTGGGCTTATCTGGAGGGCAAGGTCCCTCCTGTGCTGCACAAAGGGATTAACTCCCTTGTGGTGCTGGTGGCATGGTGGCTTTGGAAGCAGCGAAAACAACAAAGACAACACTCTTTTGTGTATTTTTATTTCTAAGGTCTGCGCGCCGCCTGACCTTTAGTTTAGGGGCTGTTGGTTGTGTCCTTTAGGCTGACTTCTAGATGGATTCTTTTGTGTATTTTTGTTTCTAAAAAAAGGTGGTTGTTCTTGTATTTTGGTCTATTTTTAGACCATTTTTCTTCTATCTTCTTAATATAATTGATGTGCAGTTCTCCTGCGCGCTTTAGAAAAAAACTAATGAAAAAATCCACCAACAGGAACTATGAAATAATATAGAAACAATGAAGTAGCACCTTTTACAAAGGATGTTGTCTATCTCCTTCTCGATGTTGTATTCATCAAATATAGGTTTTCTTTTCTCATAAAGCTCAACTCGGCTGTAGAGCTCAGGTGCGACTTCTTCAAGATAGCTTGTAACCTAAACACAAACAGGAAAATTCTATGCTTCACAAGCTTTAAAAAAAATAAATCTGCATAAGGATGAAGGATGAATAGTGCAAAGAAACCAACAGGGTAAATGCTCTGTATAGTCAAGCAAACAATGCAGCCAAGATATTCTACAATTCGTAACACCTTTATACTAACTGCTATGTTTCAAAAATGTCGCCTAGGCATCCGGGCAAAGACCCTGCTCGCCTTGAGGTCTAGTTACATGCCTTATTACCCAGGGTTGGAGGTACATGTATGTTGTGGGTGCGCCCACACCTATACAAAAAATAAATAACAGTATTTAAAGGCCAAACCCTCACTGAACAAATTCTTGCACCCACAAAGTAAGGTCACCACGCTCGCATTTGCTCTAGCTCAGCTCGTGCTAGGCATCACCTAGGTGGTAAGGCATGTTAGACAGACTGATTTGCACCCCTGCTAAAGAGAGATACGATGCTGCAAGTGATTGGAGGACTGCGGCTCCAACAGGCCTTCGTCCGAGGCCCGCTGAACTTTTTTTCTCGAACGCGCAGGAGAACTGCACCCCATTATATATTAAGCAGATATAGAAAAGCTCTATAGAAGACCCAAAAACAAAAAACCAAAAATCTCCTTACGGAGGCCAGAAACAAGAATACATAAAGAGATCCATCAGGAAACCAAAACAGACTACTCGATCCCTCCTAAAGTTCTACCAAGGGTGCAGCCAAATGAGCGGGTCAAGGTATCATAATCTAGACCCTCCAGTCTGGAGGGTCTAGGTATCACGTGCCGCCACATGGTCCCGGACCTGCTCCCCGCCCAGGCGGAGGTGCGGTATCGACGTGTGGCTAGATACGCCTGACGTAAGCCGCCGAGAAGAGCTCAATGTAAGGCCTTGACATGGGGCCCACCGATATAGAGAGCGGATGGGACGCTTACTTACCCATGTCATTGGCAGGCGGCGCACTTCCCCCGCATTAAATACACGCGGCGCACACAGTCTGCAGCGCATGGCGTTCATTATTCCCCACATGTTCCCAAGGCGGGGGCATTGACTCAGTACGCCGCTTGGGCGCGCTTCATAATAACCTCCACTGCTCCTTGTGCCTTACCGAGGAACGATAAGACAAGTACAGAAGACCGGACGACTGCCCGTTGCACCCCTACGCACGGCAGTGTATCAGACTACGCCGCAACCTACATCGAGGCTTGTGTTTTGATTAGAGGGCGCGACATCAGGATAAGGACGCCAAGAGATCACGCAGCAGCAAAGGGAGATACGCACCCGAGAAGATCCAGCATCGCCAGTTCTATCCAAACACCTCAATATTGTAATAGCTCATGGGCCCACCTGTCAGGGCCCAGCTCCTTTGTAGCATGCCCCCCTTGGACTATAAAAGGGAGGGAACTTGCATCATAGCGGAGGGGGACACATGCATACTCCCATTCCTCATGCAATACAACTCAGTGGATGTAGTGTATTACGCTCCAGCGGCCCGAACCACTCTAACCCTTGTGTTCTCGAGTTCATCCAATCGGTCAGGCAAATCCCTAAGCCCCCTCCTCATCTTAGGATCAAGGCGGGTGCACTCCGTCACCCGGCCAGAGGTTTTCCCCTCCGACAAAGAGTATTCTCAAGCGATGAGATATTTGTTGAATCTGCAACAAAGAGGTGGCATGGAGGAGTGCATCAAGAAGTTCGAAGAGGCACGATATGCCATTGGGGTCCATAATATCGAATTGGATTAAACTTTCTTTGTGGCACAATTCATCAAAGGATTGAGACCTAGCAAGGGGTTGCCGCACCCTCTAACTAACACGCCCTCGTAGTCAAAGTAGCAGCTCTGCGAATGTTGAGATTGGACCTAAACTTAGTGAAGACAGAACTAGAAAGCCCTTTCGCGAAGATGTCTATGAATTGCGACGTTGTGGGAACATGCAGAATCTTGGTGTCACCTAGAGCAACATGCTCATGGACGAAGTGTAGATCAATCTCAATGTGCTTGGTGCGCTGGTATTGAACGAGATTGGTGGACATGTAGACCGCGTTGATGTTGTCACAGTAGGCAAGTGTTGCACAGCACAGAGGCGTCTAGAGCTTAAGAAAGTAGCTAGCGCAGCCAGGTAGCTTCGACTACAGCATTGGACACAACACAGTACTTTGCTTCAACATTGGAACGAGACACAACAGCGCTTGAAGGACCACGAGACAAAGGTTGTCACCGAGGAATCAGTTTAGATGAAACGGTATGGCATTTTAATATTAAATTGCAGAACAAAATTAATCTCAGATATAGGCCCGTTCCAGTGCAAAAAAACATCAAATAGACCTGTTTCTAGAGTTATACTGTTTAGGATTCCTAAAACCCAATCAGGCATGCATGTCAAGAGAAATTATGCAAATAAATATTTCTTCATGAGTTTAGACAACCTAAGTGTTTGCTGTTATGAAGTTACTTACCTCATGATATGTTCGAGGAGAATCCACAACCAGCCTCTTGACCTAAATGAAGAGTTAAAAGAAGAAAAAGATATTGGTTAAATTAAATATCAAACTAATGTGAGTAGATTGTAACATGAAGTAATTCACCTTTTCATTAAAATCGTCTTGAACAACAGATAAAGTTTGACCCTTCGCTCTGTGCAACATTACAGGAACAGCACCTTCCACACCCTCATCAGCAGCCAAGGCAGCAGATTGAGCATGCTCAGTTATTCCTTTCCATGTAGATAGCAAGCCATCAAGGTCCTTCTGCAGTTCCTCCCAGGAATGACCAGCTGCGACTGTGCGAGCCGTCAAAGTAAATCCAGGAGGTCGCAGTAATTTTGTGATGCCCTTTAACCTGGTGCGTTCTATTCCAGTAATCTTTTTGGATACCCCAACTTTGTTGCCACGGGAAACCAATATCTGAAAACTCAGAAGGTATACCGCTGAAGTTAATCCAAAATTTCTTGCAAATAGTGTGGATTATTTTAATTTGAGGAGCATGATGAAATGTAAAAAAAGAACAACACTCGATCTATCGATAGTTACTTGAAGAAAATTATGTACATTATAATATTATTTTAGCATGTCATTCATAGTGATGTGCATAGTTCTAAAAACCTAATTAAACTTGTGTTTACTCTCGATTGTACTTGGAATGGACCCCTAGCACCTCGATTAGGGCCTGGGCGTCAAATAAGAATCTGGACATGTCTAGGTGGTGCGCGTAAGCGTGAGGTAGTGCTTAAGTGGCACAGAAGCGTAAAAATGGTAGCCTGGCTGCCTTGTTGGGCTATGTGTGGCCATTTAGGCTGACGAATAGGAAAAAACGGCAGAAGAGCCAGGGAAAAGGGAAAATGGAAACGGGGCATGTGGATATTAGCAAGATATTGCAGAATATTCATGATGAAGCTATTATGTGGGGTATGGCTGGGGCAGGGGTCTGTAAGTCTAGTGACCTATCCCCACACCTTCCTTATCTTTTCCTTTACCTCTTTCCTTTTGTTTTTGTTTTCTTTTGCCTTTGGCTGCCTTTAGACGGCTTGTATTGGGTCTAATTTAGACCCTTCTTTTTTCCTTCTTAATATAATGATACGCAGTTCTCCTGCGTGTTCGAGAAAAAAAATCGCAAGTCCCTTCACCACTTCTTTCAGTTCTTTGCAAGTTTGTAAGAACTAGAATCAAAATTGCTGCACATATTACAGTTTCCTCTGAAATTGAAGTAATCTGATCCATATGTGTTGCCAGAAAATATATATAAACTAAAACAAATAAAACGGCACAAAGCCACAAACGCTTAATCGCGTTTAATCTACGTATAATCCATCTAAGCGCTAGGAAGTGGCCAAGCGTCGTCTTTTGGGACCTTGGTGATGTATAATTAATTAATGTATAAACAATAAATCAATGAATCACATATCTGTTTTGTTGGAAATAGTGGATTTTAAAAAAACGAAGAAGTTCCTCATCATCATTCAAGACACGTGCTCAAAAGTAAAAAAAACTCGGCCGGGGAGGGAAAGACCTCCCTCCCGGTATTATATTAAAAAGAGACCGAAACATGGTCCTGGCCGAGAAAACCTCCGAACCCTAGCCCCCCATCACTAACGGGCCGATTAACTACCCACTCTATAACGGCCCAGCCGGAGGGTGGCGCGCAGTATATTGATCCTCGAGAGCGGGTGGGGCACAACGAGGGGATTTTTTTAACCAAGCCCAAAATTCGCACCCGAGGGGGATCGAACCCAGGACCAGAAGATGCTACTCGAAAGCCTTAACCAAAAGTTAAGACACCTAACAAAGCATTGTTGTTTTCTAGAGGCCTTTAACAGCTTATTATTAGTTTAGTTGTTTTGTAATTTTTCTATTGCCCAAGTTGTAGGGATAATGGTCCCTATTACCCATAGTCACAACAAGGCATACATGGTTTGAAATGTTGCTTTAGTCATAACCATCATGCAAAACCTGCTCTGAACTCTCTATGATAGATCAGGCAGAGCTCTTGTTATTTCCTTAAAAAGGAAGATTCTGCTGCAATACTAATCAATTAGCACAAGCACTATGTTATTTGACATCATGTCAAGATCACAATAAAAAAAAGTGTATACGGTACGGCCCATGTGAGAATCAGCTACATTAGTCAATATATAAATCATTATTGTTAGAGATATGTATACTTATAGGCATGCATAGCTCTGTACTCAGCTTACTATTAGACCAAGCCATATAGCCAATATAATGAAGGTCACCACCGATGCACACACATACAATGGGTCTGTGGTGTTTCCCTAATTCTCTTTGTGGTATCACGAGTCCAGGCCTAACCCTGGCTCCTCCCCTCCACTTCCCCACCACACTCCCTAGCCACCGCTCCTTTCATGCACCACCAGCTCCCCTCCCTTCTCTGTTTGCCGGCCACAAACCCTAGGGCATCAGCAGCCTCTCCCTCCCTCCATGCTACATCTCTGGTCAAAGCCACCGCTGCTCCTCCTAGTCACCCTTGTTGTTGTTTTGATGGCGCCACCACACTCCAGCGACTCCCCCATAGTCGGCCTCCTCAGGGCAGGTCCTCTAGCCAACACCAGTCTTCACTCCACTCCATGTGTCCCAACCATCCCAGGCATGGGATCAGACAGGGCTGATTGCTGCCCTCAATTAATCTCTACTACCAAAACCCTGGGCCATGGGTGATGAAATCTAGCACCTCCAGCCATATGACATCTGATCACGGTATACTCCTCTCTTGCCATCTCTCTCATCCTTTTCATCACAGTCGGCAACGGTGCCACACTTCCTATCACCTGTCATGGACAGTTCATCCTCCACACTCCTCTTTCCATTTTCCGCCTAAATAATGTTTTATTTGTCCCCACCATAATCCATAATCTTCCTTACATTGTCCACACTCCTCTTTCCACTTTCCTCTTTCCACTTTACGCCTAAATAATCTTCCATCACAATAGGCGCTAATGGCATCGTGTCAGCAAGATTAGACAACTCATTACATTGTCGCGAGAAACGCCGGATGTAGTCCCGGAGTCTGTCGGCAATTCTTGAGGTCCCATGGGTTGTCAAGGCGCACGTACGTGCCTTGAAAGTTCCGGACAAAGATGCCTACGAGGTCGGCCCGGCTCTGGACGCAGCCAGGCCTCAAATTCTCCAACCACGCTCGAGCCAAGTCGGCTAGGTACAAGGGGAGATTGCGGATAATGAAGTAGTCGTGATCCCCCCCCGAGTTGACATGCCAACCGGTAGTCCTCAAGCCATAGGCTGGGGTTCGATTCTCCTAAATATTTCGCGATGTTTGTGCTACTGGTACCTGATTGCTCGTAGTAGGGGTTACAGGCGAGCGAAAGAGAGAAGGATCCCAAGTCTTTGTGTGTTGTTCATCTGAGGGCTACCCCCTTTCGTGAGGCCGACCCCCCTGTTTTATAGATCAAGGGGGGAGGGCGTCTTGCTGTCAAGCGTAGTAAATGAGGCGTGTGCGGAGCTGACGGTGAGAGCAGTCCGAAATCCACGCATAATCCACTCGAGTGGGTTCCGATCGATCTGTCTGACCCCTCCTACCTGCCTCTGCCTCGCCCGACCCCTTGGCTCGATGCAGGGGCCAGGGGGTCATCTTGTGAACGTGATGGGGTCTTAATTGACCTATAACGGGTGAACTGGTTGCTATTCGTTCGCTGACTCGTGGCCCATGGGGATCCGAACCCCGGCAATACTACAGTTTCAGTTTTGTCACTACCATTCCTTCTTAGCCAACTTCTTATCGTGATTTTATTCTTCATCCTTAATGGCAGCATGTGATGGCTGAGGAGATTGCTGCTCTTGAGCACACTAGCACGTGGAAACTTGTTCCCTGTCCACCACGTGTTAATCATATCACCACTAAGTGGGTCTATAGGTCGAGGCCCGCTCTGATGGTTCTCTTCATCGGGCTTCTATTAGTGATCACCGGACTGTTGAGACTCCCATGGAGCTCAATCTTCATCTTAGTGCCAATGATGGTGAGTCTCTTGATGGCCTACTCGTTATTGCCATATTGTAGGGAGTCTTGTTTACCCGTCACTCATCCTGATACTTCATATGTTGTGCATATCCTGAGTCAATTTGTTTCGATTCCCACCCAGGTCCACTATAGTCACTTGCGTCGTGTCCTACGCTTGTTCTTTCCGCGCTCTAGCTCGTTGTAACTACAAGCTTATTGTGATGCTACTTGGGCTAGTCATTCCCACGTCGATCTCTTTCTTTCTATTGTGTTTTTCTTGGTGGTTTTTCTCATTGCTTGGAAGACTAAGAAGCCTGTAGTAATTTCTCGTTCGAGTACAAAGACTGAATTGTGTGCTATGGCTCTTGTGACTACAAAGGTTACGATGGTTGCTTGAGGATTATGGTGTTCTTGTTTGTTGTTTCTATGTTGACTCCTCTTTTATCGGACAGTAGAAGTGCTATTAGTATTGCTCGTGATACGATGAAACATGAGCTCACTAAGCATATTGGAATTGATGTTTCTTAAACACTTCAGGACTTCAGGTCCATGATGTTGTTATCTCGCTTCAATATGTGCCCTTAGAGCTTCAACTAGCTGATTTTTTCAGAAGGCGCAGACTCAAGCTCAACATAGATTTTTCCTCTCCAAACTTAGTGTTCTCGATCCACCTTGAGTTTGAGGGAGGTGTTAGATATATAGGGGACTTATTTGTTGTTTCACCCTTTATAAGGGTTTTTCTATATATTTGTACTCCTGTATCTGTATATATATTTGGGGCAGCGAACCCATAATGAACAGGTGCTATTCATAGTACTCGTCTTACTTAAACACCAAGCCATACAGCCTATATAATGGTCGACCCCCCTCCAAACGCACACATAGATAATGGGGGTGTGGTATTTCCCTAATTCTCTACAATTATTCTCAGAAATATTTCTTTGTACCACATGCATATTTTAATGGTGTATTATAAAAGGTTGCAAAGTGCACTAACATTAGTTATGGAAGAGCACCAAGGCTAGTCCCATGATCATACATACCCAAAATCGGCTTCGCAGGCATGGAAATGGACTAAGTGTTGGACCTTTCGTACCCAATCCTTCTTTGACAACTTGAACCATTACTTTTGTGCCCTTGCGAACTTGAGACCATCTGCTTCCATTTGTGTCATCATTAGATTCTCTTAAAGCATGCTGAATTGAAGATAAAGTCTTGAGATCATTGGAAATTTCTGATTGATATCCTTGCAGTATGCCCTCACTATATTCATCTTCCATGTGATCATTTTCTTCATCTTTGTCTACGTCATAAACAGAAATGCTGTCAACTTCATCATCATCGACATTGTTATCTGTAACATTCTCAACTGGAAATGATGAACCATCATGAGTTTCTTCATCTGCAAACTCGTCGTCACTCATATCATCATCGTTTTCATAAGCTGGAAGGTTCTCTTCATTACAATAATCACCAACATGATCTGTTCCTCGGTTCTTAAAAACTTGAGGATACACAAAAGGATCTCGGTTTTGCTTTATGCTCATAAGTGAAGGCCTTGAAATTCCAATATCTACAAATGCTCCTCCCATATGAGGAACGAGCTTTGTTACTACACCTAGATAAATACTATCACACTGTACATTGTTCTTGATGGGTTCCAGCAAGAGTTCAACTAGTTTTCCATCTTCTAATACTGCAATTCTCTGCATAGTGCAGACAGAGGAATTCATAAGTATAACTCTTGATGACGGTTCACCACCAGTCGGTTTACTCTCATCCAAAGGCGTTAAAGGTTTTTCTATTTTCCTTAATTTTCTGATAATGTCCCTTGCTTCTACTTTTCCATCAGCAAGAACTATAGTTTCATTTAGTTCCAATATAGATTGAAATAACCATGGCTCTTCAACAGGCTGATACTGTTCATGCATGTTTTTACTAACTCCACTCGAAGTGTGCTTATAATTTACAAGCTTCTTTTGCCCTTTCTTATCTTTGACTTTTGCAACTGGTTTCTTTGCAGACACAATTGATTCAAGAATCCATGGCTCCTCTACGACTTGAGGCCTTCCATATTGGCTTATATAACTGGCATTTGGTATTTCAGTTACACAGTTGTGCATGATGGTAGATTGATTATCCGACAACAGTTTTGCATGTAATGGTGTGCCATTCCCAAGCTTCAATATAATATGATCACCTGCAAATCCACTGGAAAGATTTAAGTGTTCAGAACAGCTAAAGAAGAGTTAATATCCTGATACTCGTTATTGCCATATTCTAGAAGATGTGGTAATGCAACATTACCTGCAGATAAGCCTTGATTCCGTGTATCCCTGACAGAGTGATCTTTCACAATGTTCTGGTTATTTCCACCATCAAAAAGTCCACCTTCAAGAGAATCAGCTTCCATCAGCCATGATCCCCATGTAGGAGTAGGAAGACCTGGTAGACTGGTTTTCATCCATAGGTCTTTCACAATAATAACCTGATTTTTCTGGCCATCTGAAGGTATTGATAAGGAGTATACTGGACCTGGCCTCCATATAATATCAGAAGAGGAACTCATTTCTTCTCGAACAAAATAACTATATTTGAAATGCACTCCATATGGTACCTGAAAAGAATAAAGAATGTGATGCTCCAAAACTAAAAAGAAAGTATAAGAGCTCCAAAAACAGTTAAATCAACATGGCATTCATCAAACTAAAAAAATTTGTAGAACTTACATCATCTGTCCTTGATAAATGAATTTTCCTTATTGAACTATTTTGTTTCGACAAGTAGTGAGTGAATTGTTTCCATGAGTAGCTAGTGAACATGTCATTAGTTAAAAGAAGAAGAATACAGTAACATGGTTTGTCTTATGAGCTAACCAGCACCGTTTGAATATTAAAAAATTGAGGATCAAATTGCCTCGGACACTAGAGTCAAACTCAATGAAGACCTCCCATCGACCGATCATGTGTGGGTGGCGTTTGTGTCGAGGAACCATCCTTCAATCATGACGTTGTCGGAGCCGTCGCCGAGGAAAGCACGTGCTTTCAACTCATCGAATGGAGGAAAGTCGTTGCGGCCGATGCTGCTGGAGATGGCTCAACGCTCGCGTGTGATAGGAGCAAAGCCTCCTCCTCTGCCTGTGCAACGTGGGCCTGGCCACGTCGTGGCTGTCGACAATCCCTGGTCCAATGGCCAAGCTTGCTACAGTTGTGGTAGGTATCGTCTCGTGGCGGCTTCTGGTTGCCAGCGACGCCGCCCTAGACGTCTCCGCGGGCACTGCCCACAGCATGTCCTCTCATCCCGGCGTGGGCGCCTCCGCGCACCTTGCGCGGCTTGCCGCGTTTGTGGCGGCCGTCAAGGAAGAGGACTCCCCCTTGTCACCCTGGCAGGCCTCCCATTGCTCCCAAGTGAGATGTAGCTTCCCGCCAATGGATATAGGCCCCGAAAGAGGTTGTCGTTCGTCACCGTCGACAACTTTGAGGCGACCTATCGCCTCTTCGATCGACATCATGGAGAGGTCCAGCAAAGACTTGATCGAGCGAACAATCTGCTTGTACTTCTTGGGGATGCAACGGAAGAGCTTCTCGATGGCACTCTCCTCATCACAGGTGTCGTCGCCGAACTGCACCATCTTCTGCAGCAGTGTTGAGGCGGAGAGCGAAATCATCAACATCCTCACCTGTCTTGAAGGACAAGCTTTCCCGCTCCTTGCGAAGTGCCTGCATGTGGTCTTGCGGGCACGGTTGCTGTCGATGTGAGCCCCAGCGATGGCGTCCCAGGCCTCCTTGGCAGTCCGCTTCTGAGAAAGCGAGAACTGCATTACAAGCAGGACTGCAGCAATGAGGGTATCCAGCGCGCGTCGATCCTCGTAGTAGTCGACGTCGCCATACCGAACTGCTTCCCACATGTGGCAAACCTGTAGTCGTACCCTCATCATTGCGACCCACTCGACGTAGTTGGTCTTGGTAGGGTAGGCCACCCACCGTCGGGGCCAATGTCCCTAAGAACGGCCTAGACCCCGTGGTGACCATGGTACTGATCCGAGGAGGGAGAGTCATGCCACCTGTAAAGGCCACGATCTTCATCAACCAGTCGCCGATGCATCCGCACCCGTCTAGGCTGCTGCCGCGTGCACCCCCACCCGAAGCGTCGTCAACGCGTCTGCACTTGTCTGGGCTGCCGCCACACGCCCCATGGGGATGCGCGACTGCCCACTGTCCCGCCTGCTCGCGCGCTGCCTCCCTCGCCAACCTGAGCTCGTTATCGGTGTTGCCGGCGATAGAAGCAAAGCTGCAGGCGCTATTGCCGCACAGAGCCTCGAGCTCTGCTACCGCCGCACGTGCAGCATCCTCCACCATTGTTGCTTCTACTTCCACCCTCGTTGCTGCCAGTTCCGTCGTTGTCAGCCTTGCTGCCCTCGGCGTTGTCGCTGCTGCTCGCTCGCGTTCCTCTCCTGTGGCGACCTCGGCCTCCTGCCGACGTCGCGCACTCAAAGCGACCGAGTGCTAGGACTATCCTTCAGACATGGTGCGCTAGTGAGGGGTTGCTGCATGGCGAAGAGGCTGTCTCAGACGAAAGGCTGCTCGTCTGAGCAGGAATGAGTAGGAACAGTCGGTGCTCTTGCTGTTGACTGAGTACAGGGAGAGACGCGGGAAGGAGATGAGCAAGAGATGTTTAGACTGCAGGATAACTTGGATTTGATACCAATTGTTGTAAGTAACGAGACTCTAACTATCATCGAGAGGATGAGACTACGAGTTGAGGCAATTTTTTCTTGTTTATTCCTCACACACTACACAATGTCATACTCATCTAAAGGTTGGGGTTACATATTTATAGCCCAAGGGACTGCCGAGCATATGCTAAGATGCTCCTAAAGATGTTGTCCTATACATGCAAATATGTTGTCTTCTACTGCAGTCAATACAAAACTGCAGCAAGAACCGAGATGTTGTCCTCTCTAAAGAGATGTTGTCATCTACTGCAGCACACAAAACTGCAGCAAGGACTAAGATGTCCTCTCTAAAGGGACATCTACTGCAGTCAACACAAAACTGTAGCAAGGACTGAGATGATGTCCTCTACTGTCCTCCACAAAGACTGCAGTCCTCCACAAGAGGCCACAAGACTTAGTCAGGGAGGGGGAGGTGACCGGCGGCGTGGCTCCAGGAAAGGTAGAGGCGAGCGACGGCGACGCGGCTCTAGGAGCAGTAGAGGCGGACAGCAACACAGTGCCGGAGGAGGAGGAGGAGAGGGTCGGGGACGTGGTGCCAGCCAAAAAGGCCGACCACCGGCGAGGGGAGAAGTCATCAGCCATGGGAGGGTGATCGCGGCGCTCAAGTGAGAGGGAGGGAGGGAGAGGGAGGACAGAATTTTTGGTTGGATACCATGTTAGGAGAGAGAAAACCCTAACTCTAACCCTAGTTGGGTAACTGGACCAAGGCCCATTATAGTGATAAGACACAATAACACAACACGCTAACATCATCTACTAGTGGCTAAAGGTGGCCATAGTTATCTGTTTAGAGGACTTCGGCTAAAAGATAGGATTTGCAGAGTAAGGATAGGAGTTTGATTATTGAGTTTGTTAGGTGATAGCCAGCCATCAGGTTGAACATCTGCTTGTGGCTTCTGTCTTCTCTAGGGAATGTTGGTTCCTCTTGCTCAGGCAATTCGGACTGCAAGTTTTGGCACCGCAACCATCTAATACAAATTTCATGGAGTGGTCTATTTTGGACCTTATTTCTTTCTCCTTTTAATATAATGATACGCAGCTCTCCCGCGTGTTCGAGAAAAAAAGAGTTTGTTAGGTGATAGCCAGCCATTAGGTGTTATAACTAAGGGGCAGCTAAGAAAAGAAAGGTAAGCGGAAGTAGAGTTTTTATGATCAGAGCCTCTTAGGGAGGGCAATCGGGCTCTACTGCTGCCATTGTTCTAGGATTTTTAGCCAGATTAATAAAGCCAAGTTCTCAACCTTATCTAGGGGTGGTAATGGATCACGATCCAAATGCTTCTTCACAAAATGGTAGGGCCCTAAATAAATTTTAGTTCAAAAATGAATAGAAATAGGGCACAAAATGTGTTTCTTGTTATATGTCTGGGCTCTAGCCCTTTTTTCTTCTCCTATTAATATAATGATACGCAGCTCTCCTGTGTATTCGAGAAAAAAAGATATGGCATTCCTCTGCCAATATGTGGCCCATGGTCTCGTTATAACAACTATATAACCATTCATCTTCGGACCACTACAACATGCTTTACAAATTAAACTACCTAAAAGATTGTCAGTAAAATGTCACATCAACTAAAGATGAAAACATTTCTAAAATAATTGACTTCAAATGCTTCTCGAATATTGAAATACGATTTATCATCCACACAATGTTATGATTAATTAATAAATGGTATTCCCAAAAAATGATACTCCCTCTGTCCACAAATGTTGGTCGTTCTCACTTTTCGAGGAGTCAGTCATTTTTAACTTTGACCACATTTCTATAAGAAAATATTAATATTTATAATACATAATTAGTATCATTAGATATCGAATCTATTTTTATAGTAAAAATATTTGAAGATACAAATGTTGCTAACATATTCTATAAATCTAGTCAAATTTAAGTAAGTTTGACCGGCACGAATACCATAGCGACAAACATTTGTGGATGGAGGGAGTACTGTTAAAAGAAGATTTACCTTTATTTCAGCTGTCCATATATTATTGCTTTCAACAGAAGGAGCCAACTGAACAGCCATGTTGGATTCCCAACAGCCCAGGGTAAGCGGGTCTCCTGTTATGAATATTAAGCACCCATCTTGTAAATCTGCTTTCAGGTTCCATAATATTGTACAGAATCCTTTACAGGTTATGGCTGAATCATCTGTTAGAAAATGAACATGAAACACTGTAAATGTCCAACCATTAACTTGTATACTTTTTTTTCTGGAACCCGCAAGAGAATTATGTGTTATATTAATAAGAAAGGAGAGGAAGTACACAAGGGGATACACCCCCTGACCCACCAATTAATTTGTATACTGATAGTGCAAAAAAATTACTTGTACATTTCATTGAACTTAATAAATCAACATATACATTTTTCCTTTTTTCTCGAATGATAGTGTGTCATTTCATTAAGAAGTGAATAAAAACAATGGAGGAGAGGCAGAGCCTGCTCCCCAAAAAACAAATACAGAACTCTTAGTGCCACACTAGGAAAAGAATATAGACCCCAGCCCAAAAAACGCCAAAGTAGCCATCGGTAGCAACCTACCAAGAGGTTGTTGCAGAGCCTTAGCTCCAGCCCAACACCACAACATACATTCTTCAGAAACTATAGCTAAAACTCTTGGGACACAAGGACTAGCACCGTGTAAGACACAGGCATCCTATGTTTCCACACCTCCCAAACAACCAGAATGATGAATTCAGTCCTTTTCTTTGCTCTTTTGGAACAGCCTTGATTATTTTGTACTATTAAGTTGCATGCACCAACTAGTTCAACCCAAAAGCTTAGGAATAGGTGGGCAATGCACTTATATTATATTCCAACATGCACCACCAGCTAGAAAAACGAGAATCTTCATGCTGAGGTGCAAGGGGACGTTAGACCAACACATGAAAGGTAGCTGTCCAAACCTGCCTTGTGAAAACACAAGCAACACGATTATGCTTTATTGTTTCGTCATCTTGATCGCATAGTAGACAATAGGTGGATGAGAAAGTGCTTTTTTTGCAAGGCAGACATATATTTTTTCTCAAAACGTAGGAATTATGTATCTTTATATTAAGACGAACAAAAAGGGAGGATCTTTTAAGATACCACTCTCGAACGCGCAAGAGATGTGTGCATCATTATATTAAGAAGAAGAATAAAAGGTCCAGAAAATGACCAAGAACGAAAGGCACTTTACGGTGGCCAAAAACAAAAATACAAGAAAGGATCCATAAATATAGGATATTGGATAGAGAGGGCTGCTGGAGGGCGATTTTGTTGCATAAATTTTAATTTTGACTCTAAGAGATTGGATAGGATAACTCTTGGAGATGCTCTTAGATTATACATACGCCCTCGTTTACATAATACATGAACCCTGACAAAAAACTAAACAAGATCCACCGTTGGGGCATATACATATAGGTAGAGGATAACTCTAGCTGTTGCCAAGCCCCACAACTTCATTGCCTCACTAGCCAGCAGCAAAGCACCAGCCAAATTTGACAGGGGTCCATAAGTCAAAGTAATCTCACAAAAAAATAAATTTGCAACATTTCAACTTGATTTGATTTATTAGAGCAACTCCCGCAGGCCCCCTACTTGAGCACCCATATCGTGTGCCTAGCAAGAGCCATACTTTGCCCCAAAATTTGGGTGGTCACCCAAATCCTCCCTAGGGACCCCATTCCCCGGCGCAAGGGGCTACCGGCGCGACAGCCATATCGAAGGCAAGAGCCCCTCCCTATAGCTGGTCCCGGCGAGAAAGGTCACGAAAGTTGATCCCCGTGCAACATGAGGGTCCGCACCCTATAGGTCGGATCTTTACTCATGCTTTGAGCCCTCCCAGCCCCTACATGAGGATCCGCCCTCCATAGGTCAGTCAATCTCGTGTGCACACGACTAGGGAACCAGCGAGTGACCTTTTTTTAACCTCAGCCTGAAATTCGCTTCCACTGGGATTTTTTTATAATACTAGCAACACTAGTTCATGTTGAGAGCAACTATGTGTTGGCTTGGCATTTTGATTCTCGAGGTTTGCATGTTATTAAGTCTTCTTACAAAGTATTTTTGCGGTGATTCTCAACAAAATAGAAGCACGGTGGTAACGCTAGTTCCAGTTCAGGTGCAGAATCTTAAGACTAGTGGAATAGGATATGGCAGATTAAGTTTCAAGGTAAATACAAACGCTTTAGCCCTTGTTCGATTTGATGAGGATTGGAGAGAGTTTACGGGCATTAAATCCACTACAAGTCAAAATCCCCCTCGTCCCCTCCAATCCCCTTGTGGAGGGGATTAAGTGAACAAGCCCTTGTATGTGGAAGTTCATAACAATCTGTCTTTGTGTGCCAACTTCACAAGAAGAGGTACAGAGCTCGGTTGGACCAGGACTAAGGACATCTTAGTTTCAAATGCAAATTTGTGGAGAGAATGTGGAAGACCTTGAGATGGAGGCGTAACAATTGATCTAACATTCATGCAGTGTGTGCCTGAGGTTATTCTAAAGAGTCTTGCACTATAGACAGATATGCAGATCAATCTAGCGATTGAGCCTTGGCACTGGTGATTAGAACGAAACAGACTTAGAGGGCCAGAGAAAAGGAGAACAAGTTTTAAATGAATGCCCAGACATTGGAATTCATGAAGTTAATCAGAGAAAAGGGAAGATGAAGGAGTGCGAGATCAACGAACAGAAAAAAGGGAAAGGGGACGGGTGCAGCATCCCCTTTTGAAAGGGGATCGATGGCTGATTTTTCTCAATTGTGGAAAATTTTAGGAAAAGGGTTGGAGACTGTCTTTTACCCCTTTATCCCCTATATGAAAGGCCTTAGGTAAAGGGAACCCTTTTCTCAATTTGGTGGAGATGCTCTATAAGTGTCATAGTGGTACTAAAGTAGTTTGTTTGGGATTATAATCGGCCCAGATTATATAATCCAACTTATTAGTTCAAAATAAGTTGGATTATATAATCTTATAAGTTGGATTATATAATCTGGACAGATTATAATCCCAAACAAACACCTCCTAAGGTGTTAGCTCATGTGGCATCCAAATGTATCCGGGGCCTGGTTACCAGTGATTTAGCTGATCCCACGAGTTAATGGAATGGATGGTTCCAGATTAAAAGAAATAAATGAAAATTTCCTCAGTTGCTGTGGGGGAAAACCCATAAGAAGTATCTCCAGCATTCTAAGACATCAAACGAATATCTATTGTTGCTAAGCACAAATGGACCTTGACGAATATCTATTGTGTTAAGCATTCTAAGACACCATCTTGACGAGTATCTATTGTTGATTACTCTAAAAAATATCTATCGTTGCTTAGCACAAACTAAAATTAGAAATTACCACTACGAGACATTGGTGACTTTGGGGAAAGTGTCAGGTTCTTTTCCACTTGAAGATTGCTTCTAAGACCATCCATGAATTGCGCCGAAGATAAGGAGTGCCTACGAAGATTAATTAAGAGGCTGTCACCATATAAACAATAATAAGACCATTTCTCTAAGGCCCCGTCTGTTTCCTTGGAATTGGATTTCATTCTAATAATCATAATTTAGACACAAAAAATTAAGTTAATATAATTGTATATGTAATATATTTGTATATTATCATAAATCGTATGAGAGATATAGTTATATAGTACACTTATGTTATAGAGAAGCAAGTAGAACAGTGTGTTATAAGTTGTACATTAGAAAAGTAATATATAAATCTATAGAATCAATTTTCATCTCTCATCCTATGAATTTGAGATAGTCTTATATATAAACTTTAGAAAGTTTTGTCACATTCTTAAAAAAATAGCCTACTTCATTAGTTAGATTCCAATTCCTCAAAATGAAGTGAAACAAACTGGGCCTAAGCAAACAAAGTTCAAGACTGTTTGTGCCGGTGACTCATAGCAAAGAGGGCACATCTACAAGCTGTTCCTGAATGCCTTACAGGCAAAGGAAAACTCAGGAATTCCACTAGTTTGATCAGCAGCTCAAATCTTAAGGTAGAGAAAACAAAGTTTGCATTATTGGAACTTGTGGGGAAAGGAAGAAAATAATAGAGCACTTCATAGCAAGAAATGTACGATACCTTCCCCGAAGACCGGACAGAGCCGAGCTGACCGCGCCCACGCCGCGACGCGACGCATGAGCGGCCGTGGTGGAGGCCTCTGTAGCGGCGGAGCAAGCGGTAGCGCACCGGAGGGGCCACATGCTAACGAGAGTAGGTGCTAGGCCCAGCACGCAGGCGGCCATGGGAGCGCATAGTAGGGCTTCTCCCTTCGGCACGGGCTGGAGGCTCCACCGCTTCTGCGTCTCCGTTCTCTTGTTTCGGGACTGGTGAATGGCTGGGATGGCGTTCGGGTTTACCCGAAATTTCGGGTCGGACACGAGCGGCACGCAGGTCGGTAGGCGAGGCTGCGAGAGGCGACGAGCTGGACTGCTGGAGCTGGCAGGCGAGGGTCGGTGGCCGTGTGGCGGTGGTCCGATGGCGATGGACGTGGACCAGTGGTCGGGCTCGGGTTCACACGGGACTGAAGGAGACGATGAGTGGAGCTGTGGACTTGTGGAGGTGGCCCCTGGCGGCGTGGCCCGTGCCGGTGGGCTTCTGGGCGGTGCCGCGGTTGCCGTCTCCGCCTGGCCGGTGGTGGTGTGACGGGCTGGCGGCGGCCGGCTGCCGTTGGAGTGGATTTTGTGAATGGTGGATGAGCCGGAGAGGGGTATATTGGCTACCGATATGGATGTTCGGATATAGAAGGCTTTACAAAAAAACCGGTAGAAACCGCAGGTTTACCGGCCGGACCGAAACCGCCGTCACGTTAACTACCGGTTTTTTTCAAAATCACTTTAAATTTAAAATTTTTGTAAAAATTATAAAAATAAAGAAAAATTATGATAAAAAAAACTACATGTTCTAATAAGTAATCTGATATACATGATATCTAAATTTAATTTACTTTAGCTTGTTAAAAAGGAAAATGTATGGACCGGCTAGTAAACTCGTTAATCTGTCATTTCTCGTTAAATTTTCTTTTATAATATCCACCAAATTCATGTGTTACCTCTCTTCTCATTTTTTTTTCTCTTTCCTATAGAAAAAGGGTGGTTATTTTATTTGAAAATGTAATTATACTCTAGTAGGCAAAACTCCAAGGAAGTATGAAATGTTGCATCATGTTGAACCTTAAACTTTATTTTTTATGCATATGCTTGAGGTGTTCTAATTTGAGTTTGTGGCATATTTGGATTTGAGTACAAAGGAGAAAATAAAAAGAAAAGGAAAACAGAATTCAGAAATAAAAGTAAAAGGAAAGAAGCCCAAGAACCCCTTCCCCTCGGCCTTTCGGCCCAACCGACCCACCCGCGCGTGCCCGCGCCTGCTCCTCCCCTCTCTCTACGTGGTGGGTCCCGCCTGTTGGCGCCGCCCCACTCGTTTGTGCACCCGCTTCCCCTTCTCTCTCTGCCAACTAGGCCTGCGTTGTCAGCGTCGTCGCCCTCAGCCCGTGCGTGCCCTCTCCCGCTAACCCACGAACCCTGCGTAACCTCCTCCCTCGCTCGAGCCATGCGCACGCCGAGGCCCCGCGCCCATGTCATGTGTCGAGCTCGGAACCACCCCGCCCATGGCCACTTGAAACCCCCAGAGCCCACCTCCTTCTCTCCCTCCCTCATTTGCACGTCTACAGAACCCCCGCCCCAGCCCTGCGTCATGCGCACGTAAGGGAGGAGCCGTCGTTCACCGCCATCTTGAGCTTGTTCCTATAACACCATAAAAGCCATTAACTAAAAATAATGAATTTAGTTATTATGGAAATTAGGGTAATAAATTTTATTCAAAGTGATGGTTATTTATTTGCATTTTGAATCATTTTTCTTTATGTGCGCATGATTGATTATCGAATGTTTTATAGCAATTCTTCTTAAAAGAAAATCCTAGTAATTAATATAATAATTAAATAATATAATAATTATTAGTCTAAAAATAAATATTTTATTTATAAATAGTTTTGGTGAATTTTTTATGAATTTTTGAGCTCTTTAAAAATTCATTTCGAAATTAAAAAAACAAAACCCTAACCTAACCCTAAGGCCCAACTAGGGGCCCATTTACACCCTAGCCACGACCCCGCGCCCGAGGCACCATACGAGCCAAGCGCCCCAGCCCCTGTAACGCCCTGAATTTGGGGGTAGAATTTTTTTCTCCTTTTTACTCACCAAATTCAGGCGTTACTCTCTTTTCTCTTCTCGTTTCGCCCCTTCTTCCTAATTTCAAACCAGTATAGCAGCGGGTGTCCGTGTCATGTATAAACAAAACCTAAGTGTCATGGGTGTTGCATCATGCCGAAGCATTTCTTTGTCTGATGTCTCGTGTTCGTCTCGTCCCGTTTCAGATTTTGGTTCGTGATCGGATTCCGTTTAGTGGTCGTGCGTGTCGTGGGTTTCGATTCGCGATGTGGCCCAGCCTAGCCCGGCCCGGCCCGGTCCGGCCCGCGCGCCCCTGGCGCCCCCTGCCCTCCCCATGCGCGCGCCCCTCCCTCCCCCTGATCCATTTGTCTCATTTGATTTTCTCCCGCATAACCTCCCTCTCCCTATTCCACCTCTCTCTCTCTCCCC
Organism: Zea luxurians; assembly: GCA_029449295.1. Lineage (NCBI taxonomy): Eukaryota > Viridiplantae > Streptophyta > Magnoliopsida > Poales > Poaceae > Zea > Zea luxurians. Next base: position 11,233,671 of record JAOPSE010000043.1, on the reverse strand, counting down.
GTGGTGCCCTAGGGTTTTGGAGACGTGATCGCTGGAGTTTGGATCCCCAGAGGTGAGTTTTCCCCTTCCCTTCCCTCTCTCTCTCCTCCCCTCCCCTTCTTCTTCCCCGCGCGGCATCTCTGCCCGCGCCCCGCGCGCTCGCGCCCCCCGGCGAGCCCCTCCCCGCGCGCCCTCCCCGCCGGCCCGCGCCCTCCCCTCCGCGCCCGGCCCCGCATCCCCGCATCCTCCTCGTGCCCGGCTCGGCCGCGCCACGCCCGGCCCCGCGCCCTCCCGCGCCCCCCCACGCCCGGCCGCGTCCCCACGCCCGACCTCGCGCCCTCTCGGCTCGGCCGCGCCGTGCCCCTCCACGCCCGGTCCCGCGCCCGCGACCCCCTGCGCGTCCGCGCCCGGCGCCGGCGGCTCGGCCCCGCGCCGTGCCTCGCGTCCCGGCCTCGCGCCCTCGGCCGCGCCCCGCCGCGCCCTCGCGTGCCCGTGCTTGCGTGCCCTCGGCACGCGCAGCGTGCTTTCGCGCGTGCGACCGTAGTCGCGCGGCATTCAGCCCCCGTCTTAATTCATTTTAATTTTAGTTTAGTCGATGTGCTGCGTTGCGCGCTTTGTCACGCGATGATTCTTTTAAATTTATATTCATTAATGTGTTGTGTCGCGCGCTTCGTCGCGCGACGATTCTTTTAAAATCTATATTTATTAATGTGTTGTGTCGCGCGCTTTGTCGCGCGACGATTCTTTTAATTTATATTTATTAATGTGTTGTATCGCGCGCTTCGCCGCGCGACGATTCGTTTTTAAATGTAGTTCTGTTGACGTAAGCCGTCGTGCGTTTCGTCGCGTAACGCTTAACGTTTATCTATAATTAATACAAGAATCTCGTTGCACGCTCTATCGCGCGGCGAGTCGTTTAGTTCTTAATTCAATTTAAATGTTGTGTCGGGCGTCTCGCCGTGCGACCACTCCCTTTCATTCATCTTTATTTATTTATAATGATTAAATGTGGAACATGACTTTACTTTATGCTAAACGCAGTGTTTAAATTGATACCCTTCTATTTAAACGAGTGGTTTAATTTATAATTATGTAACATAATCGCTTCTCGACCGTAGACCCGACTGCCATTTCCTCTTTCTCTCTTAACCGTAATTGCGAGCCCCGCATGGAACGTCTGTTTATTTATTGTATTCTATTGTATGGTGTACTGTTCTTTTGTATTAAATGTGTGGATATATGTATGTTTGCGCTCGTATAGAGAACGATCTGGTTGAAGAGTCCGAGGAACTCGCAGGAGAAGCCCCTGAGCAGCAGCTGGTTGGTGGAGGCAAGTGTCCCTTGACCTATCTATGTCCTATACAGTTCTATAATTCACTTCCCGCATTTACACAATTATACCCAAGGATTGACTAGTTTTTTTTATCCATATCCTTGTTTACCTATTTGGGTCGGATTATTATTGTTTATCTTATTGCTATTGCTCAACACTAATCAATGAACATGATGAGATTTATCAATGATACATTGTTTCCCCTCTTTATTATGATGTTATATTTTTGGCATTCAAGGGGGCTCGAGCGGTTTCTCGAGCGCCTCTACATAAGGACCTGTTCGTTGGATGACCGCCCGGGAAAACAGTGCAACCACGAGAGTGGAGTGGGACGCCCTTAGCTGAATAATTAGAGGAACCGGGGTGTAGTTCGCTTAGCCGTCGTGCCGTCAATAGGGCTCGGTGTATGCGGCTCGCTCTGCCAAGGTTGATTTGTCCCTTGGGGAGGAGTGCGGTACATTTAGGAAACCTAACGGGCGGCTACAGCCTCGGGGAATCTTTGTAAAGGCTACGTAGTGATATCCTGCTGGGTCACCTTGGTAGTGATCAATAGAGAGTCACGACCTCCGGGCAGAAAGGGAAATTACAGCTTGTGGGTAAAGTGCGCAACCTCTGCAGAGTGTATGAAAACTGATATATCAGTCGTGCTCGCGGTTATGAGCGGCCAAGGGAGCTCCAGTGATTAGTGGTACTTGATCAGAGATGTTCGGATTACAGGTGGCAATGAGATTGATGGTTTTGGTATTGATTATGGTAATGGTAAGTGGTATTCTTTCCATTTGGAAATGGTACATTTGGGTTAATTCTAAAACTTGGCTTTTTCTACTAGTAATAATAACCTGACCAACTAAAAGCAACTGCTTGACTTACCCCCATATAAAGCTAGTCCACTACAGCCAAACAGGACACTTGCTGAGTATGTTGATGTGTACTCACCCTTGCTCTACACACCAAACCCCCCAGGTTGTCCGCATTGCAACCACTGCTCAGGAGAGGATGAAGCCGTGGAAGGAGACCACCAAGAGTTCCAAGATTACGACGAGTTCTAGGCGTGGGTTAGCGGCAACCCCCAGTCGGCTGTCTGTGAAGGCCGCGTGTATCTACGTTTCGTTTCCGCACTTTGATTATTGTAAAGACTATGTGGATGTCTCAGACATATGATGTAATCGACTATTATGCCCCTTTTATGTTATTATTTGAGCACTGTGTGATGATGTCCAGTTATGTAACTGTTGTGTACGTGAATTGCTGATCCTGGCACGTACATGGTTCGCATTCGGTTTGCCTTCTAAAACCGGGTGTGACAGCCCCGACCCGACACACCAGGAAGCCGTGACCTCGAGCAGACCGCGACACCGAGCAGCGCCAAGCCGAGCCCAAGCGTCGTGTAGCCCACACGTCCGTTAGTCTCGCCCATTGATGGAGCATGAACTTTCTGTTTCTTCCTCCTCCCATTATTCCCTCCGGTAACCGACGCTATTGATGATACTTGAAGACCCGCCGGCGTCCATGAAGTCCCTCGGCGCCCCTCGCTCTCCCTGTTCGCCCTATAAAATGCAGCCGCACCTCACCTCGCCTCTCTGCTCACTCGCTCAAGCTCTTCTTCTCGCCGCACCACCGTTCGCGCCTGCCGTGCAGCGAAGCCACAACCCGCAACCCCGCCGTGCTCTGCACCCAAGCACCGAACGCCCAGGGATGTGAATCGACCCCGCCAGGAGCTTCCGCGACGACCCCGCGCGACCAGACGGACCGACCGAGCACGCGCCCAGGAAGCCGAGCGCTGCCCGTACGAACGCCGCCCATGCGCCCTCTACGCCAGTACAACGAGGTAGAACATGAATACGATTATTCTAGCCAACCCCTGTTTCTATGTAAAAGTTATTTAGACATTTTTTCTAGTTCCAAAAGAAAGTGAAAATAAGCCCCTGTGAATTTTATGTGCTATCACGATCTAATTTCTGTATCGTTACATAATTTTAGTCGTATATTTTCTTTTAGTGTGAAAATCAGGTGTATACCTGTCGGGGACCGTAATTAGGGGTACCCCCAATGCTCCTTAACCTGGCCGAAAAACATCTTCAGAACAAACCATCAACGACTGATAAGCACGGTTCAAGTTAGGGCCTCGTTTCCCAAGGGACACGACCTCGCCTCATCCGAGCCTAGCCTCGGGTGAAGACAATAGTCCCAGACGAATTCACGCCTCGCCCGAGGGTCCCCTCAGTCAATAGACGCACCCCCATCTCACCCAAGGCTAAGCTCGGGCGAACTTTGTCGTGCAGCGACCTCGACCAAATCGCCTTACCAACCGACCGTATCGCATGCGCATTTAATGCAGGGATCGCCTGACACCTTGTCCTGACACGCGTGCCTCAGTCGGCAAGGTCGAAGTGACCGCAGTCACTTCGCCCCTTTACTGACCGTTCTGACAAGGAAACAACGCTATTCACCCCGTTCCGACTACTGTGCCAACCACCAGGGTAAAACTGACAACAGTAAGTCGCGACCTCCCCCGAGTTCAGCCTCGGGCGCAACAGGGAGCTCCGCCTCGCCCGACCTCAGGCCTCGGCCTCGGGAAAAGGTCTCCGCCTCGCCCGACCCTGGGCCTCGACCCCAGCCTCGGCCTCGGGAGGAGTCACAACCTCTCCCGACCTCAGCCTCGGCCTCAGGGGAAGTCTCCGCCTCGCCCGACCTCGGCCTCGGACCGACTACGCTACAAGGGATACATCATTACCCTACCCCTAGCTAGCTGTCTCAGGCTATGAAGGAACAAGACCGGTGTCCCATCTAGGTTACTCCGGTAACAGGTAATGATGGTTCCCCGCGTGCGCCCATGACGTCGGTTGCTCTCAACCCCCAACGGAAGCAAGGAAACGTCAGCAGGATCCATGCCGCACCGTCAGCTATGCTTCTACAGGGCTTAAGGCACTTCTCCGACGGCCACGTTAGTACATGTACAGGGCTCAAGGCACTTCCCCGCCAGCCACGTTAGCTCATAGCTACACCCCCATTGTACAGCTGGGCATCTCCTTGTATCTATAAAAGGGGATGTCCAGGGCCTTCCTAAGGGGAAGGGGGAGACGGACGAAGACACGGGCAAAAGAAGGACGGAGGGCGAAGGCGGGCGAGCAGAGGCAGGCAGAGTAGGAGAGACGCGGTAGAGGCAGACTCAGACAGCTCACCTCAAGGCCAAACCCTCTCTCTCTCTCTCTCTCGCTCGCTCTCGCTCTCTCGCAACGCTTGTAACCCCTACTACGAGCACCCAGTGCAAGATAATATAAGCCTCATCCCCCCGCTTGTGTTCCATCTTGCATCAACTCATCTGGGCAGGGACACGCAGCGACAAATTCACTGGTCGGTTGACGGTCCTCACGGGTCCGAAACGCCGACAGTTGGCGCGCCAGGTAGGGGTCAGCTGCGTGTTGACAAACACTTTCCCGTTGAAGTTCCAGATGGGTAGCCTTCAGCAGCCTCTTCAGCCCGGGACGGTGCTCCGCTTTGGGAGTCTCGAGTTCATGTCCCACGATGGCAGCTACACATGGTACTCCTCCCCTCGCAGCACGGCAACAACGACGGTCGTCGGCTCGCCTGGCGAAGGCGAACTCGACGACGAGTTCCTCCCGCGGCGGAAGAGGAACACCCGAGTTTGCCGCACTACCCTCCTCGCCGGAGGAGGAGGAGACGGGGCAACCGTGGCCAAGCAAGAGGTGGCACCTCGTCGGCTGTCGGACTAGAGCGAGTTGACGACGCCGACACCTCTAAGGAGATATGTCGGGTGTTGTCCTCGCACCTGAGACAACGGCGGGTGTCGCTTCCCAGCAACGTGCCAACCCCAAGCGGACTGATGACGCCAGCACCCTCACGAAGGACTTGTTGGGCGTTAGCCTTGTACCTGAGATAACGGTGCATTCTGTCCCCGACGCGACTTCACCGCCGTCTGCCAATCAGCAGGTACCTTTAGTTTTCCATCCCGTTCCCGTTAGATTCAGCTTCGACCCACCAAGCGACCCCGCTTCGGTGAGCGCGTTCGTGAGGGCATATCCTGACCTTCCGGGGTACCATATGTGGTCAACTTGGGACCGACTGACGGCCGTCTCAACCTCTAGACCCGCGGGTTCTGAGGAAGAGGATGACCCCGATGTCAATTGGGATTTCTTCGGACTCCGTGATCCCGGTGCCATGCGTGACTTCATATCCGCATGTGACCACTGCCTCTCCGGCTGCTATGATGATGGCCACAGCCTTGACGACGAGGGTTGCGACCCAACTCGCGAGTGCTACCACATCGATCAGGAAGATCACGATGGAGAAACCCACCTTGGCATGCCAGGAAGTGACGGCGCCCTTGCACCTGCGTCTCGCGTTGAGATCCCGCGGGAGCTAGCTGTGGTCCAAGTCCTTGCGAGGGGTCAAGACACACAGCTTGAGCAACTCCGCGAGATGCAGGCCAAGCTTGACGAAGAAGCAGGGCGGCTTATGCAGCTCCGACAAAACATCGAGCAGGAGTGGGCAGGCCGGGCACTCGCCGGAGGAGCGCGTCATCGGGCCCAGGACGTCCAGCGCCGTATCGTTGACGATGCCAGGGCAGGGCTGCCCCCGGCCTTCAGTAGGGCCGACCAAAACCTAGCTGCAGCGGTGATGCTACTTCGAACAATGTTGGAGCCATCCACCACCGAGGGGCGACGTATCTAGGGCGAGCTCAAGGGCCCCCTGGAAGACGCCGCTGTCCAACAAGCCGAGAGCTCTACCTCCCGGAGGTGAGGAGACCCCTCGGAGCATCGCGCAACGCCCTCCTGACGCATGCGGGAGGCCTCGGTCCACACTGAACGCACACGGGACGGGACGCCTGCAGCCCCGGATGGCCTCGGCGCCGAGCAACACCGCCGCGACCGTCGAGCCCGAGTCGAGGAAAGGGTGCACCGAGGCTACCACCCTAGGCACGGGGGACGCTACGACAGTGAGGAGGATCGGAGTCCCTCGCCCGAGCCACCAGGTCCGTGAGTCTTCAGCCGGGCCATACGACGAGCGCCGTTCCCGGCCCGGTTCAAGCCCCGACCACCATCACCAAGTACTCAGAAGAGACAAGGCCGGAGTTGTGGCTTGTGGATTACCGGCTGGCATGCCAGTTGGGAGGGACGGACAATGACAACCTCATCATCTGTAACCTCCCCCTTTTCCTCTCCGACGCTGATCAGGCCTGGTTGGAGCATCTGCCTCCTGCGCAGATCTCTGACTGGGATGACCTGGTCAAGGCTTTCGCTGGAAATTTCCAAGGTATGTACGTACGCCCTAGGAACTCATGGGATCTCCAAAGCTGCCGCCAGCAGCTAGGGGAATCCCTGCGAGAGTACATCCGGTGGTTTTCAAAGCAGCGCACTGAGCTGCCCAACATCACTGACTCAGACATCATCGGGGCATTCCTCGCCGGCACCACTTGCCGAGACGTGGTGAGCAAACTAGGACGCAAGACTCCCACCAAGGCGAGCGAATTGATGGACATCGCCACCAAGTTCGCCTCTGGTCAGGAGGCGGTCGAAGCCATCTTTCGGAAGGACAAGCAGCCTCAGGGAGGGCAGAAGGAAGACGCCCCCGAGGCGTCCGTCCAGCGTGGCGCGAAGAAGAAGGCCAAGAAGAAGGCACAAGCAAAACGTGACGTCGTTGACGCGAATCTCGTCGCTGCTGCCGAGCACAGGAACCCTCGGAAGCCTCCCGGAGGGGCCAACGCATTCGACAAGATGCTCAAGGAGTCGTGCCCTTATCACAGGGGTCCCGTCAAGCACACCCTTGAGGAGTGCGACATGCTCCGGCGTTACTTCAACAAGGCTAGACCCTCAGCAGAAGGTGGCAAAAACCAAGGCAACAACAAGAAGGGGGCAACAAGGAAGAGGAGTTCCCGGAGGTCCCCAACTGCTTCATGATCTACGACGGACAGGTGGCGAATGCCTCGGCTCGGCACCGCAAGCAGGAGCGCTGGGAGATCTGCTCGGTGAAGGTCGGCGCCAGTCTACCTAGACTGGTCCGACAAGCCCATTACCTTCGACCAAAGTGACCACCTCGACTGCGTACCGAGCCCAGGAAGGTACCTGCTCGCCGTCGACCCTGTCATCGGCAATGCTAGGCTGACTAAGGTCCTCATGGACGGAGACAGCAGCGTCAACATCATCTACGCCGAGACCCTAGGGCTCTTGGGGGTCGATCTGTCCATGATCCGGGCCGGTGCAGCACCTTTCCATGGGATCGTTCCCGGTAAGCGCGTCCTGCCCATTGGGCAACTTGACTTGCCCATCTGCTTCGGAACTCCCTCCAATTTCCGAAAGGAAACCCTCACTTTCGAGGTGGTTGGGTTCCGAGGGACCTACCATGCGGTGTTGGGAAGACCGTGCTACGCCAAGTTCATGACCGTCCCCAACTACACGTACCTCAAGCTCAAGATGCCAGGCCCCAACGGAACCATCACCGTCGGATCCACATACCGCCACGCTTACGACTGCGACGTGGAATGCGCGGAGCATCACGCAACGCCCTCGCCGAGTCCGAAGCCCTCATCGCCGACATGGATTGCCTCTCCAAGGAGGCACCCGACGCAAAGCGGCGCGCTCGCAACTTCGAACTAGCCGAGGCGGTTAAGTCTGTCTCCCTCGACCCCAGCAACGACGCCGGCAAGAAAGTCAGGATCGGCTCCGAGCTCGACCCCAAATAGGAAGCAGTGCTCGTCGACTTTCTCTGTGCAAACACTGAAGTTTTTGCATGGAGTCCCTTGGACATGCCCGGCATACCGAGGGATGTCGCCAAGCACTCACTGGACATCCGAGCCGGTGCCCGACCCATGAAGCAGTCCCTGCGCCGCTTTGATGAAGAAAAGCACAGGGCCATAGGCGAGGAGGTCCATAAGCTAATGGCTGCAGGGTTCATCAAAGAGGTATTCCATCCAGAATGGTTAGCTAACCTTGTGCTTGTAAAGAAAAAAGGTGGGAAATGGAGGATGTGCGTAGACTACACTGGTTTAAACAAAGCATGTCCAAAGGTTCCCTACCCTCTGCCTCGCATCGATCAAATTGTGGACTCCACTGCTGAGTGCGAAACCCTGTCTTTCCTCGACACCTATTCAGGCTATCACCAAATCAAGATGAAAGAATCCGACCAGCTCACGATTTCTTTCAGCACACCCTTTGGCATGTATTGTTATACTACTATGCCATTTGGCTTGAGGAATGCAGGTGCAACCTACCAAAGGTGCATGAACCATGTGTTTGGGAAAGGCTTACGTCGATGACATCGTTGTCAAGACAAGGAAAGCCTCCGACCTCCTCTCCGACCTCGAAGTAACTTTTGGGTGCCTGCGTGCAAAGGGCGTAAAACTCAATCCCGAGAAGTGTGTCTTCGGAGTCCCCCGAGGCATGCTCCTAGGGTTCATCGTCTCCGAACGAGGCATCGAGGCCAACCCACAGAAAATTGCGGCCATCACCAACATGGGGCCCATCAAAGATTTGAAAGGAGTACAAAGGGTCATGGGATGCCTTGCGGCTCTGAGCCGCTTCATCTCGCGCCTCGGCAAGAAAGGATTGCCCTTGTACCGCCTCTTAAGGAAGGTCGAGCGCTTCACTTGGACCCTCGAGGCCGAAGAAGCCATCGGAAACTTAAAGGCACTCCTTACTAATGCACCCATCTTGGTGCCCCCCGCTGTGGGAGAAGCCCTCTTGATTTACGTAGCCGCAACCACTCAGGTGGTCAGCGCCGCGATCGTAGTCGAGAGACGAGAAGAGGGGCATGCACTGCTTATCCAGAGGCCGGTCTACTTCATCAGCGAGGTGCTATCCGAGACCAAGATCCGCTACCCACAAATCCAGAAGCTATTGTACGTAGTAATTCTGACACGGCGAAAGTTGCGACACTACTTCGAGTCTCATCCGGTGACTATGGTGTCATCCTTCCCCCTGGGAGAGACCATTCAGTGCCGAGAGGCCTCAGGCAGGATAGCAAAATGGGCAGTGGAACTCATGGGCGAAACACTTTCATTCGCTCCTCGAAAGGCCATAAAATCTCAAGTCTTGGCAGACTTCCTAGCTGAATGGGTCGACAGCTCCAATACAGCCCGAACTTTGGACCATGTACTTCGATGGGTCGCTTATGAAAACAGGAGCAGGTGCTGGCTTGCTCTTCATCTCACCCCTCGAGAAACATGTGCGCTACGTACTGCGCCTCCATTTTCTGGCGTCAAACAACGTGGCCGAGTACGAGGCCTTGGTTAATGGACTGCGCATCGCCGTCGAGCTAGGGGTTCGGCGCCTCAATGCTCGTGGCGACTCGCAGCTCGTTATTGACCAGGTCATGAAGAACTCCCATTGCTGCGATCAGAAAATGGAGGCCTACTGCGATGAAGTTCGGCGCTTGGAAGACAAGTTCTATGGGCTGGAGCTCAACCATGTTGCTCGATGGTACAACGAGACCGCGGATGAGCTGGCGAAAATAGCCTCGGGGCGAACGACGGTTCCCCCGGACGTCTTCTCCAGGGACATATATCAACCATCCGTCAAACTCGACGATGCGCCCGAACCCGAGGAGACCTCGGCCTAGCCCGAGGAACCCTCGGCCGCCGAGGGTGAGGCCCTGCGCGTTGAGGGAGAACAGGACAAGGTTGCGCCAAACCAAGACTGGCAGACCCCGTACCTGGAATATCTCCTCCGAGGAGAGCTGCCCCTCGACAAGGCCGAAGCTCGGCGACTGGCTCGGCGTGCCAAGTCGTTCGTTTTACTGGGTGATGAAAAAGAGTTATACCACCGTAGCCCCTCGGGCATCCTCCAACGATGCATATCCATTGCCCAAGGACAAGAGCTGTTACAAGAAATACACTCGGGGGCTTGCGGTCACCATGCAGCGCCTCGGGCCCTCGTGGGAAACGCTTTCCGACAAGGTTTCTACTGGCCAACCGCGGTGGCCGACGCCACTAGGATTGTACGCTCCTGCCGAGGGTGTCAATTCTACGCGAGACAGACGCACCTGCCCGCTCAAGCCCTGCAGACAATACCTATCACTTGGCCGTTTGCCGTGTGGGGTCTGGACCTCGTCGGTCCCTTGCAGAAGGCACCCGGGGGCTTCACGCACCTGCTGGTCGCCATCGACAAATTCTCCAAGTGGATCGAAGTCCGACCCTTAACCAGCATCGGGTTCGAGCAAGCGGTGGCATTCTTCACAAATATCATCCATCGCTTTGGGGTCCCAAACTCAATCATCACCGACAATGGCACGCAGTTCACTGGGAAAAAGTTCCTGGACTTCTGCGAGGACCACCACATCCGTGTGGACTAGGCCGCCGTAGCTCACCCAATGACAAATGGGCAGGTGGAGCGCGCCAACAGTATGATTTTGCAGGGACTAAAACCGAGGATCTACAACGACCTCAACAAGTTTGGCAAGCGGTGGATAAAAGAACTACCCTCGGTGGTTTGGAGTCTGAGGACGACGCCGAGCCGGGCCATGGGCTTCTCGCCGTTTTTCCTAGTCTACGGGGCCGAGACCATCTTACCCACGGACTTGGAATACGGTTCCCCGAGGACAAAGGCTTACGACGACCAAAGCAACCAGACCAGCCGAGAGGATTCATTGGACCAGCTAGAAGAGGCTCGGGACGTGGCCTTTCTACACTCGGCGCGGTATCAGCAGTCTCTGCGACGCTACCACGCCCGAAGGGTTCGGCCCCGAGACTTCCAAGTGGGAGACTTGGTACTTCGGCTGCGACAAGACGCCCGAGGGCACCACAAGCTTACTCCTCCCTGGGAAGGGCCGTTCATCATCGCCAAGATTTTGAAGCCCGGGACATACAAGTTGGCCAACGATCAAGGCGAGGTCTACAGCAACGCTTGGAACATCGAACAGCTACGTCGCTTTTATCCTTAAAATGTTTCAAGTCGTTCATGTATCTCGCTTTCTTTACATGCATAAATAAATTCTAACCATCAAGGAAGGATCAGCCTTGCCTCGGCAAAGCCCGACCCTCCCTCAGGGGCTAGAAGGGGGGAACCCCCTCTGCGTCAAAATTTTCCTCGGAAAAGTTTTCTACCAAAACGACTTTCGTGCTTTTCGACTCATATCAATAACAGAATCCTATAAACGACGAGAGGAATCTTAAACGGCAAGGTCGACCGAGCCGAGGGACTCCTATGCCTCCGGGATACAGATACCTCACTCATCACCTTCCACGAAAAGTAACTCACGCTCGAATAAGCGATTCTGCTACCGACGAACAAGTCCTAACACACGAAACGAGAGGAAAGAAAATGACTTTTGTGCTTTTCGACTACATCGATAATGGAATCCTAAAAACGACGAGAGGACACTTAAACGGCAAGGCCGACTGAGTCGAGGGACTCCTACGCCTCTGGGATACGGATACCTCACTCATCGCCTTCCACGAAAAGTAACTCGCGCTCGAATGAGTGATTCTGCTACCAAACAAGTCCTAACGCACGAAACAAGAGGAAAGAAAACGCAACTTTATAATCCAACAATAAAAATGTTTAGGCCTCGACGGCCGCAAAAGACATATGCATACTTAAAACAAACTGTTCCTATGGGCTCAGACATCGGCAGGGGGAGGAGCAGCACCCTCGGCATCGTTCCCACCCTCGGCAGAATCTGGCCCGGCCTCGGACGGTGACTCGGGCGGAAGGATCTCCACCTCAAAGGAGGAAGCCAGCGCCGTGCTTGGGCCCTCGACAGCCACGTCAAGCCTCCGGACCTCGGCTAAGGCAGCCTCCTCTTCGTCGGGTAAGCAGTACCCCTCGCTGACCCGCTCCAGATCCACGTCGTAGTGGGAAGCGAGCACGGCGAAGGCCCACCTAACGCCGTGGTGCAGCGCCCCGAGGAGTCTGGTGCGCACATGGCCGCCTAAGGCCCACAGGTGACTCTGGGGGGAGCTACCCGAGGGGACGTCGTCGAGACCAAAGGCCCGACAGAAAGCCGAGATAGCCTCGGATATGGCCACACGCTCGGCCTCCTTTTGCTCAGCCACCTTGGCAAGCGCCTTGCAATTCTTGACGGACTCGTTGAGAGCCGTCTCGAACCCTGCAGACAGCCGGACAATGTTCTTCAGACACAAGGAGAAGAATGGAGACAAAAACAAAGTCACGAAGTGGGCAAAACATACCTTCGGCCCGGGCACGCTGTTGCGAGGCCTTGGCTTGGGTGGACTGAGCAGACCCGACGGCCATGGCCAGGTCCTCCGCAAGGGTCCCGGCCCGAGCAGACGCCTCGGCTAGCCGCTCTGTAGCCTCAGCCAGCTGACCCCTAAGGGCCTCAGCCTGGCTTACGGCCTCGGCAGCTTGGCTTCGAGATTGGTCCCGCTCGCCGATGACCTGGCCAAGCTCCAGCTGCCGCTGCTGCATCTCCTCTGCCTGGGAAGCCAACTGCTCCTGGGCCGACGAAGCCTCCGTCCGTGCCAACACCGCCTCTGCCCGCGCTGCCGCTGCCTCCGACTTCAGCTCATCGCAGAGCAGCCGAAGGTCCGCCACCTCGGCGCTCCGTTGGGCGAGGCGCTCCGTTGGGCGAGGCGCTCATTGGCCTCGGTAAACACGGCCCTCTGGGACCGCAACGAATCCCAAACGTCGCTCTCGCGGCAGATGAACAATGACTTGGTGGTGCTCACGCAAGTTCCTGAGGAAGCAAAACAAGATGTCACAAAGAATGCCCTGGTCACACAAGGTGTATGTCTTAATCCTTACCTAGAAAACCCTGGGAACGTCCCTGGAAAAGATTTCCATGGTCGACCGAAGCGACCTCATCGCCGCCTTAGTATACTCACGGAAACTATCCCGAGACTTCTCCAACTCATCGTTGAGGGAGAGGAGGGGCTCCGAGGTGCCATGGCTCCAGAACCGGAGCGGCTGCCCACACCACTCATTGGGATTGAGCTGCGCAGGGGTAAGGCCGCTGCTCCAATGCACCAAGGTGTCGGGTCCACCTGCAGTCGATGCATCGGGTACCACCGCCGTCGACGTACTGGACCTCTCCTCGGCTAAGGCGGCGGGCCTCCGATCACCAACCTCGGCAACGACGGCCGCCCTCTCCTCATGGCCGAGAATGGGGAGGTCGAGGACGACCACGGGCGGCGGCGCCTCAACTATCTCGACGTCGTTGGCAACGGGCGGCTCCGCAGGCGAATCAGCGACGGCCCCGGCAGGAGTCGATGCCGGCGCCGGCAACAAGTCAGGAGGGCTCGGGACCGCGACCGTGTCAGCGACCTCCACCGGCATGATGGCCGCTCCAACAGGGAGGTCAGCCTGGGAAGCTTGCCCCATGGCAACTCGTGCCCCTTGGGCCCCCCGCCGGAGGGCGCCTTGTGTGGAGGCTAGCCAACCGGCATGGCGCGCCGTAGCACCAACTGCAGAGGCTGACCCCGTCTTAAGGGCCTTCGTGGGGGCCAGACCGGCCTAGCCCTGTCTCCGCTTGCTAAAAGAGAGAGAGAGAGAGCAAGTTCAAGACACACCATGAAAAAACCAAGACAGTGGTATCCTCAGACACTTACCCGCTCCAGGGCAAGGCCAATCGTGCCTGTGGAGAGGCCCCTCGGGCCCCGGTCTCCGCACGCGCTGCCGAGGGTTGCCCCGCTGCCGGCTTTGGCGCCGTTTCCACCTCAGACGCTCGAGGCGCCGAGGGAGCGGCCTGCCCAGGCATCATCACGACGGCCGAGGGACCGGCCTCCTGTACGACCGGCGTGGGCACCTGCTCTTGGGGGGCATACGGTTCGGCCTGACCCCCCGGAGTCACCCCGATCATCTCGGCCAAGGGGTCAAGTACCCCCTCGGCCTGCCTCCGCTCCTCGGACCAGGACCTTGGTGTCCTGGCCCCAGGCACTGATGGCGCCAGCCCACTTGGAGGCTGGCTCGGCGACCCCTGGCCCAGCCTCGGGTCCAGGCTGAGGCCAAGTTGGGCCGCCATGTCATCATCTTCGTCATCATCATCATCATCATCGTCGTCGTCGTCAGGCGTCTCCGGCGACGACTCCCTCGGGAGCCCGTCCCTCGCCTGCCTCCGACGACGCTTTTCCAAGGCTTACCGAGCTCGCATCCTCTCACGAGCTCGGGCCTTTTTTGCGTCCTTCTTCTCCTTTTCCTTCTCTGCGGCGAGCCTACGCATGGCTCGGTCCGCCGCGTCCTCCGGGACTGGTGGCCGGGCGACTTTAAAACTCCTCAACCCCTGAGGACGAACAAAAATCCCAACAGTAAGAGTCAAAGGCGTAGAAAACTCAGCGCAAAACAGGAGAAGGACCGGGCGCTTACCAAGGACACATACCCACGGTCGGGGCACATCGCGGGCTGGTTAAGGGCGCCAGCATCCAGCCTCCCTACCGTACCCGCTACCCGCTTGAGGAGGTCGTCGGCGGAGAGGGAGGTCGAGGACATCCGCGAGCCCTCCGAATCAACCCCTGACTTCATCTCCGAAAGCCGCAACCGTTGCTCTGCCAAAGGGAGCACCCTCCGGCGATGGATAGTGGCGACAACCCCCGCAGCGGTAAGGCCCTCATCTCGTAACTTCTGCAAGGCCTGCAGAATAGGCTAGAGCTTCTCCTAGTTCTCGCGCATGGCCCCCCAGCGCCAGTTATTGCCGGCGGCGGTCACCACCCGTTGAGAAAACGGCGGAAGCATTCCGCCGTCATTCCGGAGATAAAACCACCGGTTCTACCACCCCTTATTCGAAGACACAAGGGAGGCAGGGATGTACTGTTGCGCGCGCTCCGGCCTCAGCTGGAGGGTGCAGCCACCGGTCCGCACTGCCGTACGGACCTTCTTCGCGTCCGTCGTCGTGGCGAAGAACTCCACGGAGAAGAGATGGGTCCACAGGTCCTAGTGAGGGTCAATCCCCAAAAAAACCCTCGCAAATCATCGCGAAGATGGCCGCTTGCGCGATAGAGTTGGGGTTGAAGTTATGCAGCTCCACCCCGTAGTGGTGCAGGAGCGCCCGCATGAAGCGGCTCGCTGGCACTCCAAACCCCCTCTCATGGAAGGGGATGAAACTGACCACATACCCCACGGCGGAGTCAGGTTGGCCTCGCTCGCAGGGGCCATCCACTCCTGCTGCGGCCCACCGGAGAGAGGACAAAGCAAAAATCGGCAACAAGGGCCTCCAGATCCTCCATAGCAACGGTAGAAAAAGGCCACAGGTCGCGCGGTGGGATGAAGTCACCTTGTCAGCCATTGCCGAACGGAGGTGGTGGAGGCGGAGGGGATGAGGTGTGCGGTTTACTCTTCTCAGGCTATTCTCTTAGGTTGCTGTCGGCGTTCCGAGACCGGGGGGTCCCCGAGCCGACGAGTGAGAGTGCCGCGTGCCCCAGCCCAGATGGGTCGAGCGCGTGGGCGAGCGCGAAGGGGGGAACAGAGAGAGAGAGGTCGGTGGCCGGAGCCGGGTCGTGAGGGAGTCGGAGAATTCCCGCGGCCTTCGTGTTCGTCCCGCGCCCAGGTCGGGTGCGCTTGCAGTAGGGGGTTACAAGCGTCCGCGCGAGGTGAGGGGAGTGAGCGGCCCCGAGAGAGCGCCTGCCCCTGCCCTTCGTCCCCGCGAGGCCAACCTTCTCTAAGAAGGCCCTGGTCCTTCCTTTTATAGTCGCAAGGAGAGGATCCAGGTGTACAAGATGGGGGTGTAGCAAGGTGCTACGTGTCTAGCGAGAGAGAGCTAGCGCCCTATGTACATGCCAAGGTGGCAGCCGGAGAGATCTTGGCACCCTGTTGGTGTGGCGTCGTGGCTGTTGGAGGAGCAACGGAGCCGGACGGGGAGACAGCTGTCGGAGTGGCTGGGCCCTTGCTGACGTCCTCCCGCTTTCGTAAGGGAGCTGAGAGTTGCCGTCGTCATGGTCTAGCGGGGCGCCATCATTTGCCTATCTGGCGTGGCTGGCCAGATGGGACGCCGGTCTTGTTCTCTGCGACCCAAGTCGGCTCAGGGTAGGGTGATGATGACGCTCCCTGTTGACGTGGCGGTCTCGTGTCCTAGGTCGGGTGTCGTGGAAGCTCCTCCGAAGCCGAGGTCGAGTCCGTCCTGCAAGACAGAGGCAGAGTCCGAGCCCTGGGTCGGGCGAGGCGGAGATCATTCGGCAGAGGCCGAGGCGGAGTCCGAGCCCTGGGTCGGGCGAGGCGGAGTTCGTCGTCTTCCGGGGCCTTAGCCCGAGTCCGAGCCCTGGGTCGGGCGGAGCGGAGTTCGCCGTCTTCCGGGGCCTTAGCCCGAGTCCGAGCCCTGGGGTCGGGCGGAGCGGAGTTCGCCGTCTTCCGGGGCCTTAGCCCGAGTCCGAGCCCTGGGGTCGGGCGGAGCGGAGTTCGCCGTCTTCCGGGGCCTTAGCCCGAGTCCGAGCCCTGGGGTCGGGCGGAGCGGAGTTCGCCGTCTTCCGGGGCCTTAGCCCGAGTCCGAGCCCTGGGGTCGGGCGAAGTCTCCTATGGTGCCTTTGGCGAAGTCTGGTCGCCCGTTGGTCTTACCTTTTGCGTTAAACGCCCCGGTGACTCGGTCGGTTGGCGCGGTGATTTAGTCAGGGTTTCTTCTTATCGAAGGCGGGGCCTAGGGCGAGCCGGAGATGCGTCTGCCGTGAAAGAGGAGGCCTCAGGCGAGACGGAGTCATCTTAGGGTCGGCTGCCCTCGCCCGAGGCTAGGCTCGGGCGTGGCGTGGTCAAGTCACTCGTATGGACTGATCCCTGACTTAATCAAACCCATCAGGCCTCTGCAGCTTTATGCTGATGGGGGTTACCAGCTGAGAATTAGGCGTCTTGAGGGTACCCCTAATTATGGTCCCCGACAGTAGCCCCCGAGCCTCGAAGGGAGTGTTAACACTCGCTTGGAGGCTTGCGTCGCACTTTTTTGCAAGGGGACCAGCCTTTCTCGGTGGTACTTTGTTCCGGTGGGTGCGCGCGAGCGCACCCGCCGGGTGTAGCCCCCGAGGCCTCGGAGGAGTGGTTTCACTCCTTCGAGGTCTTAATGCCTTGCGTAATGCTTCGGCTGGACTAGCGGTTCCCTCATGCGAGCAGGGCGTAACCCAGGTGCACTGTCGGGGCCCAAGTTCTCGGGCTGGTATGTTGACGCTGTCAACGGTTTGGCCGGAGCCGGGTTTGCGAGAGCAGCCCCCGAGCCTTCGCACGGAGCGAAAGGACGATCAGGGACAGACTCGACTTTTTATATACGCCCCTACGTCGCCTTTCCGCAAGGAGGAGGGGGGGAGTGCGCCATGTTACCCTCGATGGGCACCGAACATGGTGTCTCCGGTGAGCTGCAATCGGGTAATCCGAGTGGACGTCCGTGCCCCGTTCGTTGGGGGTCGGCTAGGGGCCCGGAGGCACGCCCAAAAGTACCTGCGGGTGATCTGCCGGACCCGGTCCCCTAGCGACGGGGTCCGAGGGCTCGTTGCCTCCCTCCGATGGGATTCCGTTACAGAGTCGTTCCCGCTGGTCTCGGAAATGTCCTAGGGTACCTCGGGAGCGCAGCCCGAGCCTTGGTTATGTATCGAACGTACCCCTGGTCATCCCTCGCTCGGCGTCTGAGGCGGCTGTGAACCCTTCGACAGGCCAGCCTTCGAACCCCTGATCAGTAGGGGGCACGGAGCCCGAGTAGCCTGAGGCGGTCATGGAACCTTTCGGGAGGCCGACCTTCGAACCCCTGACCAGTAGTGGGTGTCGGGCCCACGCGATCTGAGGCGGCTGTTGAACCCCTCGGGGGGCCAGCCTTCGAACCCCTGATCAGTAGGGAGGCTCGGAGCCTAGTTCCTTCACGGGGAAGGATCCCTTTGGGGTTATCCCCCTTCTCGGTCCCTGTTGCAAGAGATAGAGAAAGAAGGAAAAGGGAAAAAGGATTCGAAATTGAATGTCGTGGCGTACCTTTTTCCGGCGTGGTCGTTTTGGCGAAGGCGAAACGTCACCAGCCGCTCCCGCCCGTAGCGCCGTCCGCCGAGCCACGGAGTTAATGCGCCGGGGTGAGTAGTTGGCGAGGTTACCGTTGCGCGTGCGTGAGCCGTTCGAGGTACGGGTCACGGGCGCGTCGTCTTCACGCCGTGAGAGGGGGCTCTCTTGCTGCCTCCGAATGGGACATGAGCTTGGCAGATGGCGTGACCGCTGCTCTCGCGCGCCTGCCACTGTCATCACTGCCGGCCCATTTTTGACCGCTTTTGACCGCTGCGCCAGGCTGGCGCTGCCGGGTCGCGGGCTGGGTCGCCTCGAATCGCGGTATCGGTTCCGCAATCGAGGAGGTGCGGTGGTGGAGCGAGTGGCATAGCGGTTCGCATGCAGCGCCCGGCGTGCCAGTTGCACGACGCGTGGGCTTGAGCTGTCGCGCTGGCCTGTCAGGAGTCGGAGAGGCGCGTCCACTTGGCGCGGTTGCATGCCGCCTGCATGGCCGCCTGCCCCTTTCACCCGCTGGTCCGAGCAAAAGTGGAGGGTTACTTGTAACCGCTGGGTGGTTGCGTGCGTCGTGCGCGGCGGTTCGGCTTCTTCTGCTTAGAGCCGGTCTGCATGACAGGCGGGCCCCAGCCCCCGCGCCGCAGGGAAGGGCTTTGGAGGCGTGTTGGAGAAGACTCAGCCCGTGACGGTTGAGGGCGCAAGCAGGGGGAGTTGCCTTTAAAAGGAGGGCGACCCCCTGCGTGAGGTAACCATGTCTCCTTCCTCCCCAATGCATTGTGTCTCTCCGTCTTCCGAGCCCCCGGATGGGGGGAAACCGCCGTCTTTTTGCTCCATCGCCGGAGGAATGCAACTCCGTGGGAGTTGGTACCTTTCAGCCATCGTTCGGCTTCAAGGATTTTCATCATGCAGCCCGGTTGCCCCCCTCGGCCGGGGGTCACCCAAGAGGGCGACCTCTGGCTTGATGATGGGGAGGAGCAAACCGGACTGCGATCTGGGTCCCACCCTCAGCTTCAAGGATGTTCATCATCCTCGCTGGGGTGGGTGCCGGACTGAGCCGGCGCTCCGCCTCCCGCACGGGTTCGTGGGTCATCCTTTCCCACGATATTCGAGGGAGAAGGCGCTCACTGGCCCTGCGGGCGGCGCGGACTTCGACAACGCGGGATGGATCGGCGACGAACGCCGTCACCTCCAGCGTGTCGGGTCCGCTAGCTCGGCTCCGGCGGGCCCTTTCGTCGGGGGGCGGCTGCCGCGCCGTGTACACGGGAGGTCCACCCTAGATACCGCACGCCGCAAGGGCGGCGTTCGTGTTCTGGGGTGGCCCTGCTTTTGCACCAGGGCGGCGCCTTTGCGCGGAGGCCGGTGCCCCACTCATCGGGGAGGATTTGAGTGGGGATCTGGCGGTAGGCTGGTGGCCCCTGGCGTCAGTGCCGAGGTGGAGGCGGCTCGAGAAGTCCCCGTCAGCGACGGGATCACCGCCACCATCGGCGCTTCGGGCCTTCGGCTCTTTGTACTTGTCCTCGCCCCTCGGGTGGCGTCACGGGCGAGGGCAAGACAGCAGCTGTGCCTTCTCCTGAGGCCTGCGCCGCCGCAGAGGGAGGAACCGGAGTTCCGCTTGTAATGGCACTTCGAGTGCCGGGTTTTTTGTTCATTTTGGCTTTCAAGGCCTGAACATATATGTAACTTACGGCACAGAGCCGTGTTTTCTCCTCATTCCCGAGCGCTAAGACTCGTCCGCTGATTGTCTGAACCGCTTCACCAAGCGTGAGTTGCCTCGTGTCAAGGTGACGAGTGAGGTATCCGTATCCCGGAGGCGTAGGAATCCCTCGGCTCGGTCGGACCTGTTGTCCGAGGCCCCTCTAGCTTAGTTAAAGAGACCCCTCGGCCGCTCTTCGACGAGCCAAGGCCAGGGGTAGCGATATCAGCATGAGCAGAGGCGTTGTCGGCTCGGAAATGAAACCTGGTTGGCCGGAGCCTAGCCGGGTTGTTTGTTGGCAGGATCGACGTCGGAGCTGTTCAGCCGAGGCTTCGAACCGAGCTGGCGCCCTCGGAAGGTGGTCGGCCGAGGCCCCGGAGGTGGCCGGCCGAGCCGTCCGCTCGGGCCGGGTTCTCGGAGAAGTCCCTGGCAGAGATTGCTCGGGCGTGGTGATGACGTCGTCCTTCGGAGCGGAGGCCCTCGGACCGTGTCGCCGTCCGAGGCTAGGTCGGGCCTTGCCGAAGGTGCTGTCGATGCCGAGGGTGTCGTCGCCCTCTCCCAGCGTCAAGATCCGAGCCTGCAGGGTCAAATCGTCTTGTAGCGTGGGCCTTGCGCGGCCGTTGAGGCCAGAACACGTACCCTTGTTGCGTTGTAAAGCTGCGTCTCCTTTCCTCTCGTTTCGAGTATCTGGACTTTCTGTCGGTAGCAGGGATGTTAGTGCGAGCAAGAGTTGCTTCTCGCGGAAGGTGATGAGTGAGGTATCCGTATCCCGGAGGCGTGGGAGTCCCTCGGCTCGGTCGGCCTTGCCGCTTACGCGTACTTTTACCCGCCCATGAAGCCCTGTCACCGACTCGGTCGAGAAGGCTCGAAGAATCACTTCGACAGAAGAGCTCCCGTACGTAAAGTCTCGTTCGATCCGCGGATTCGCCTTATCCGAGCGCGAGTTACTTATCGCAGAAGGTGATGAGTGAGGTATCCGTATCCCGGAGGCGTAGGAGTCCCTCGGCTCGGTCAGCCTTGACTGCTTACGTGTACCCCGTCGTTTCCAGGACCCGCTTTTCGAAGTAGTCAAAAAGCACGAAAGATGTTCTGGTAAAAGAGATTTTTTGTTCGAGGAAAATTTTGACGCAGAGGGGGTTTCCCCCCTTTTAGCCCCCGAGGGAGGGTCGGGCTCTGCCGAGGCGAGGCTGACCCTTCCTTGTTGACTAAACTTTGCGTGGGTGCGAGGTATATAAACAACTTGGAAACATCTTAAGGGTAGAAGCGACGTAGCTGTTGGATGTTCCAAGCGTTGCCGTAGACCTCGCCTTGACTGTTGGCCAGCTTGTACGTTCCGGGCTTCAGTACTTTGGCGATGATGAACGGCCCCTCCCAGGGGGGCGTGAGCTTGCGCCTCCCTCGAGCGTCTTGCCGCAGCCGAAGCACCAGATCGCCCACCTGGAGATCTCGGGGTCGGACCCCTCGGGCGTGGTAGCGTCGCAGGGACTGCTGATACCGCGCTGAGTGTAGCAAGGCCCTGTCCCGAGCCTCGTCCAGCTGGTCCAGCGAGTCTTCTCGGCTAGCTTGGTTGCTTTCTTCGTTGTAGGCCCTCGTCCTCGGGGAGCCGTATTCCAGGTCCGTGGGCAGGATGGCCTCGGCCCCGTAGACCAGGAAGAACGACGTGAAACCCGTGGCCCGGCTTGGCGTCGTCCTCAGGCTCCAGACCACCGAGGGGAGTTCCTTCATCCATCGCTTGCCGAACTTGTTGAGACTGTTGTAAATCCGAGGCTTGAGCCCTTGTAGAATCATGCCGTTGGCACGTTCCACTTGCCCATTCGTCATGGGGTGAGCTACGGCGGCCCAGTCCACCCGGATGTTGTGATCCTCGCAAAAATCCAAGAATTTTTTGCCGGTGAACTGGGTGCCATTGTCGGTGATGATGGAGTTCGGGACCCCGAAGCGATGGATGATATTGGTGAAGAACGCCACCGCCTGCTCGGACCTGATGCTGTTTAGGGGTCGGACCTCGATCCACTGGGAGAATTTGTCGATGGCGACCAGCAGGTGCGTGTAGCCCCCGGGCGCCTTCTGCAGAGGGCCGACGAGGTCCAGACCCCATACAGCGAAGGGCCAGGTGATGGGTATCGTCTGCAGAGCCTGAGCGGGCAGGTGGGTCTGCTTCGCATAGAATTGGCACCCTTCGCAGGCGCGGACAATTCTAGTGGCGTCAGCCACCGCCGTTGGCCAGTAGAAGCCTTGGCGGAAAGCATTCCCGACGAGGGTTCGGGGTGCTGCATGATGACCGCAAGCCCCCGAGTGTATTTCCTGCAGGAGTTCCTGGCCCTCGGCGATGGAGATGCATCGCTGGAGGATGCCCGAGGGGCTTCGGTGGTAGAGTTCCTTCTCATCGCCCAGCAAGACGAACGATTTGGCACGTCGCGCTACCCGCCGAGCTTCGGCGCGGTCGAGGGGCAGTTCTCCTTGGCGGAGATATTGCAGGTACGGGGTTTGCCAATCTTGATCTGGCACGACCCCGTTCTGCTCCTCCTCGATGCGCAGTGCTTCGCCCTCGGGCTCCGAGGGTTCCTCGGGGTGAGCCGAGGATGGCTCGGGCTGGGCCGAGGCCACCTCGGACGAGGCCGAGGGTGCTTCGGGCTCGGGCACGTCGCCTATCTTGACGGAGGGTTGGTGCAGATCTCGGGAGAAGACGTCCGGGGGGACCGTCGTTCGCGCCGAGGCTATCTTCGCCAGCTCGTCCGCAGTCTCGTTGTAGCGCCGGGCGATGTGGTTAAGCCCGAGCCCGTAGAACTTGTCTTCCAGGCGTCGAACCTCCTCACAGTAGGCCTCCATCTTCGGGTCGCGGCAGAGGGAGTTCTTCATGACTTGGTCGATGACGAGCTGCGAGTCGCCGCGCGCATCGAGGCGTCGGACCCCTAGCTCGATGGCGATTCGCAATCCGTTGATCAGAGCCTCGTACTCAGCCACATTGTTGGACGCTGGGAAATGGAGGCGTAGCACGTAGCGCAGGTGTTTTCCGAGGGGCGAGACGAAAAGCAGGCCCGCGCCAGCTCCCGTCTTCATCAGCGACCCGTCGAAAAACATGGTCCAGAGCTCTGGTTGGATCGGAGCCGTTGGTAACTGGGTATCGACCCATTCGGCTACAAAATCCGCCAGTACCTGGGACTTGATGGCCTTCCGAGGGGCAAACGAGATTGCCTCGCCCATGATTTCCACCGCCCACTTCGCGATCCGTCCGGAGGCTTCTCGGCATTGGATGATCTCCCCCAGGGGGAAGGATGACACCACAGTCACCGGATGGGACTCGAAGTAATGTCGCAGCTTTCGCCTCGTCAGGATCACTGCATATAGCAGCTTCTGGACTTGTGGGTAGCGGATCTTGGTTTTGGACAGCACTTCGCTGACGAAGTAGACTGGCCTCTGAATGGGCAAAGCATGCCCCTCTTCCTGCCTTTCGACTACGATCGCGGCGCTGACCACCTGAGTGGTTGCGGCGACGTAGACCAGGAGGGTTTCTCCATCAGCTGGGGGTATCAAGATGGGCGCCTGGGTGAGGAGCGCCTTCAGGTTCCCGAGGGCTTCCTCGGCCTCGGGAGTCCAAGTGAAGCACTCGGCCTTCCTTAAGAGGCGGTACAGGGGCAGGCCTCTTTCGCCGAGGCGCGAGATGAAACGGCTCAAGGCCGCGAGGCATCCCATGACCCTCTGTACGCCTTTTAAGTCCTTGATGGGCCCCATGTTTGTGATCGCTGCGATCTTCTCCGGGTTGGCTTCGATGCCCCGCTCGGAGACGATGAACCCCAAGAGCATGCCTCGGGGCACCCCGAAGACGCACTTCTCGGGATTGAGCTTGACGCCCTTCGCCTTGAGACACCGGAATGTCAGTTCGAGGTCGGAGAGAAGGTCGGAGGCTTTCCTCGTCTTGACTACGATGTCATCGACATAGGCCTCGACCGTGCGACCAATGTGTTCGCCGAACACATGGTTCATGCACCGCTGGTACGTTGCACCCGCGTTTCTCAACCCGAACGGCATTGTGACATAACAGTACATGCCGAAGGGCGTGATGAAAGAAGTCGCGAGCTGGTCGGACTCTTTCATCTTGATTTGATGATACCCTGAGTAGGCATCGAGGAAAGACAGGGTTTCGCACCCTGCAGTGGAGTCCACAATTTGGTCGATGCGAGGTAGAGGGTAGGGGACCTTCGGACATGCTTTGTTGAGACCAGTGTAGTCTACACACATCCGCCACTTCCCCCCTTTTTTCCTCACAAGTACAGGGTTGGCAAGCCATTCGGGATGGAATACCTCTTTAATGAACCCTGCTGCCATCAGCTTGTGGACCTCCTCGCCTATCACCCTGCGCCTTTCCTCGTCGAATCGGCGCAGAGGCTGTCTGACCGGCCGGGCTCTGGCCCGAATATCCAGCGAGTGCTCGGCGACATCCCTCGGTACGCCGGGCATGTCCGAGGGACTCCACGCAAAAACGTCGGCGTTTGCGCGGAGAAAGTCGACGAGCACTGCTTCCTATTTGGGGTCGAGCCCCGAACCGATCCGGATCTGCTTGGAGGTGTCACCACTAGGGTCGAGAGGGACGGCCTTAACCGTCTCCGCTGGCTCGAAGTTGCCGGCATGCCGCTTCACATCCGGCACCTCTCGGGAGAGGCTTTCCAGGTCGGCTATGAGGGCCTCGGAATCGGCGAGGGCCTCGGCATACTCCACGCACTCCACATCGCATTCGAATGCGTGTTTGTACGTGGGGCCGACGGTGATGACCCCGTTGGGGCCCGGCATCTTGAGCTTCAGGTAAGTGTAGTTGGGGACGGCCATGAACTTCGCGTAGCATGGCCTCCCCAACACTGCGTGGTAGGTTCCTCGGAACCCGACCACCTCGAACGTCAAAGTCTCCCTTCGGAAGTTGGAGGGTGTTCCGAAGCAGACAGGGAGGTCGAGCTGTCCGAGGGGCTGGACGCGCTTCCCGGGAATGATCCCGTGGAAGGGTGCAGCGCCTGCTCGGACGGATGACAGGTCGACGCGCAGGAGCCTGAGGGTCTCGGCGTAGATGATGTTGAGGCAGCTGCCTCCATCCATCAGGACCTTGGTGAGCCTGACGTCGCCGATGACCGGGTCGACGACGAGCGGGTACTTCCCCGGGCTCGGCACGTGGTCGGGGTGGTCGTCCCGGTCGAAGGTGATGGGCTTGTCGGACCAGTCTAGGTAGACTGGTGCCGCCACCTTGACCGAGCAGACCTCCCGACGCTCTTGCTTACGATGCCGAGCCGAGGCGTTTGCCGCGTGCCCTCCGTAGATCATGAAGCAATCGCGGACCTCCGGGAACTCTCCTGCTTGGCGATCCTCCCTTTTGTCGTCGTCGTGAGCCCTGCCACCCTCTGCGGGCGGCCCGGCCCTGTGGAAGTGGCGCCGAAGCATAACGCACTCTTCGAGGGTGTGCTTGGCGGGCCCCTGATGGTAGGGGCACGTCTCCTTGAGTGCCTTGTCGAAGAGGTTAGCACCTCCGGGGGGCTTCCGAGGGTTCTTGCGCTCGGCGGCGGCGACAAGGTCTGCATCGGGAACGTCGCGTTTCGCTTGCGACTTCCTCCTGCCTTTCTTCTTGGCGCCGCGCGGAGCAGACGCCTCGGGAGCATCTTCCGACGGGCGGCCCTGAGGCTGCTTGTCCTTTCGGAAGATGGCCTCAACCGCCTCCTGGCCGGAGGCGAACTTGGTGGCGATGTCCATCAGCTCGCTCGCCCTGGTGGGGGTCTTGCGACCCAACTTACTCACCAGGTCGCGGCAGGTAGTGCCGGCGAGGAACGCGCCGATGACATCGGAGTCGGTGATGTTGGGCAGCTCGGTACGCTGCTTCGAGAACCGCCGGATGTAGTCCCGGAGAGACTCTCCCGGCAGTTGTCGACAGCTCCGGAGGTCCCAGGAATTCCCGGGGCGCACGTACGTGCCCTGGAAGTTCCCGGCGAAAGCCTGGACCAAATCTTCCCAGTTGGAAATCTGCCCCGGAGGCAGGTGCTCCAACCAGGCACGAGCGGTGTCGGAGAGAAACAGGGGGAGGTTTCGGATGATGAGGTTGTCATCGTCCGTCCCACCCAGTTGACAGGCCAGGCGGTAGTCCGCAAGCCATAATTCCGGTCTCGTCTCCCCCGAGTACTTCGTGATAGTAGTCGGGGGTCGGAATCGGGGCGGAAACGGCGCCCGCCGAATGGCTCGGCTAAAGACCTGCGGACCGGGTGGTTCGGGCGAGAGACTCCGATCCTCCCCGCTGTCGTAGCGTCCCCCACGCCTGGGGTGGTAGCCTCGGCGCACCCTTTCGTCGAGGCGCGCCCGACGGTCACGATGAGGGTGCTCGTCGCCGAGGTGGCCCGGGGCCGCAGGCGCGGTGTTGCGCGTGCGCCCGGTGAAGACCGAGGCTTCCCGCGTGAGTCGGGAAGTCGCGGCACAAGGTTCCGAGGGGTATCCCTGCCTTCGGGAGGCAGAGCTCTCGGCCCGCCGGGCCGCAGCGCCTTCCAGGAGATGCTTGAGTTCTCCCTGGATTCGCCGACCCTCGGTGGTTGATGACTCCGGCATCGCGCGGAGGAGCATCGCTGCAGCGGCCAGGTCCTGACCGGTTCCGCCGGATGCGGGAGGCGGTCTGTCCCTGGCATCGTTGGCGATGCGGTGCTGGAGACCTTGGGGCAGGTGACATATTCCTCCGGCCGGGGGCTGGCTCGCCCATACCTGCCCGATGTTCTGGCGGATTGCCTCGAGCGCTCCTGCTCCCTCATCGAGCCCGGCCTGCGCCCCGCGGACTTGCTCGAGCTGTGGGTCGTGACCCCCCGCCGGAACGGGGACCACGGCTAGCTCCCGCGGGATGTCGGCGCGAGGCGCTGGCCTAGGGGGATCACCATCCTCCGGCAGGCCGAGACAGCCGCCTCCGGAGGGATCCCCTAGCTCGATGTGGAAACATTCGCGACTCGGGCCGCAGTCCTTGTCGCCAAGGCTGCGGCTGCCGTCGGAACAGTCGGAGAGGCAGTAGTCACATGCGGTCATGAAGTCCCGCATGGCACTAGGGTTGCCAGATCCGGAGAAATCCCAGCAGATGCTGGGGTCGTCATCTTCCTCGGACCCAGAGGGTCCGTAGGTCGAGACACCCGTCAATCGGTCCCAAGGCGACCGCACATGAAACCCCAGAGAGGTTGCACTCGCCTCAATGTGAGCGCCCGCCAAAGCGAGATCGCCAGGCGGGCTGAGGCCGAGTCGAAATGACGAAAGATGGGTAGCAGTCGGTACCTTTTTGTCGACGAGGAGCGATGAAGTCACGTCGGGGGCTGACCGCGCCGTCGTCTTGGGTACGAGGGCGACGTCCTGCAGGCCCTCCGTGAGCGTGCTGGCGTCGTCCACTTGCTCGGAGTCGACGTGTTGCGGGGGGATGGCGCTCGCGTTTGCCTTGAACGCGAGGGCGACGCTTGGCGTGTCCTCCGTCGAGGCGCCGGGGATGTCGATTTGCTCGACAGCCGTCGGAGCGCGATCTCCCGCTCGGCCCCGGTTGCCTCGCCTCCTCCTCCTCCGATGGCGAGGGAGAGGATGGGGCGAGCTCGAAAGTTGTCCTTCCCCCACGCGGGAGAGACGTCGTCGATTCCGCCGCCGGCGGGCGGGCTGTCCGCCACCATTGTCGCTGTCGCGCGGCGGTGGAAGGAGTATCATGTCGTAGTTGCCGTCGAGAGACATGAACTCGAGGTTCCCGAAACGGAGCACCATCCCGGGTTGAAGAGGTCGTTGGAGACTGCCCATCTGGAGCTTGACGGGAAATCGAACGTCAACACGCAGCAGGCCCCTTCCTGGCGCGCCAACTGTCGGCGTTCCGAGACCGGGGGGTCCCCGAGCCGACGAGTGAGAGTGCCGCGTGCCCCAGCCCAGATGGGTCGAGCGCGTGGGCGAGCGCGAAGGGGGGAACAGAGAGAGAGAGGTCGGTGGCCGGAGCCGGGTCGTGAGGGAGTCGGAGAATTCCCGCGGCCTTCGTGTTCGTCCCGCGCCCAGGTCGGGTGCGCTTGCAGTAGGGGGTTACAAGCGTCCGCGCGAGGTGAGGGGAGTGAGCGGCCCCGAGAGAGCGCCTGCCCCTGCCCTTCGTCCCCGCGAGGCCAACCTTCTCTAAGAAGGCCCTGGTCCTTCCTTTTATAGTCGCAAGGAGAGGATCCAGGTGTACAAGATGGGGGTGTAGCAAGGTGCTACGTGTCTAGCGAGAGAGAGCTAGCGCCCTATGTACATGCCAAGGTGGCAGCCGGAGAGATCTTGGCACCCTGTTGGTGTGGCGTCGTGGCTGTTGGAGGAGCAACGGAGCCGGACGGGGAGACAGCTGTCGGAGTGGCTGGGCCCTTGCTGACGTCCTCCCGCTTTCGTAAGGGAGCTGAGAGTTGCCGTCGTCATGGTCTAGCGGGGCGCCATCATTTGCCTATCTGGCGTGGCTGGCCAG
Source organism: Zea luxurians (assembly GCA_029449295.1). NCBI lineage: Eukaryota > Viridiplantae > Streptophyta > Magnoliopsida > Poales > Poaceae > Zea > Zea luxurians. The sequence continues at coordinate 11,205,358 of JAOPSE010000043.1, read as the reverse complement.
ATGGGACGCCGGTCTTGTTCTCTGCGACCCAAGTCGGCTCAGGGTAGGGTGATGATGACGCTCCCTGTTGACGTGGCGGTCTCGTGTCCTAGGTCGGGTGTCGTGGAAGCTCCTCCGAAGCCGAGGTCGAGTCCGTCCTGCAAGACAGAGGCAGAGTCCGAGCCCTGGGTCGGGCGAGGCGGAGATCATTCGGCAGAGGCCGAGGCGGAGTCCGAGCCCTGGGTCGGGCGAGGCGGAGTTCGTCGTCTTCCGGGGCCTTAGCCCGAGTCCGAGCCCTGGGTCGGGCGGAGCGGAGTTCGCCGTCTTCCGGGGCCTTAGCCCGAGTCCGAGCCCTGGGGTCGGGCGGAGCGGAGTTCGCCGTCTTCCGGGGCCTTAGCCCGAGTCCGAGCCCTGGGGTCGGGCGGAGCGGAGTTCGCCGTCTTCCGGGGCCTTAGCCCGAGTCCGAGCCCTGGGGTCGGGCGGAGCGGAGTTCGCCGTCTTCCGGGGCCTTAGCCCGAGTCCGAGCCCTGGGGTCGGGCGGAGCGGAGTTCGCCGTCTTCCGGGGCCTTAGCCCGAGTCCGAGCCCTGGGGTCGGGCGAAGTCTCCTATGGTGCCTTTGGCGAAGTCTGGTCGCCCGTTGGTCTTACCTTTTGCGTTAAACGCCCCGGTGACTCGGTCGGTTGGCGCGGTGATTTAGTCAGGGTTTCTTCTTATCGAAGGCGGGGCCTAGGGCGAGCCGGAGATGCGTCTGCCGTGAAAGAGGAGGCCTCAGGCGAGACGGAGTCATCTTAGGGTTGGCTGCCCTCGCCCGAGGCTAGGCTCGGGCGTGGCGTGGTCAAGTCACTCGTATGGACTGATCCCTGACTTAATCAAACCCATCAGGCCTCTGCAGCTTTATGCTGATGGGGGTTACCAGCTGAGAATTAGGCGTCTTGAGGGTACCCCTAATTATGGTCCCCGACAGTTGCGGAAACCAAAGCAGAAGGCAAGCACAAATGGCAGGGTAAAGAACTGCCGCCAGCCCCTCTTCCGGGTATATAAAGGCCCGGGCGAGCTCCACCCAAAACTTCGCCCGAACCCGTCGCAAAATTCAAACTCGGAGGTGAAACGGTCTTTTTGTTCCTCGAACGACTCGCGCACGCGCAACAGACGACCCACGAATCGCCCGTCCCGTCGCATTAACTCCTTGGCAGGACAAGCGACACCTCCGACAGACGAAGCGGGCGCCGTTTCGTCTCCGTCATGATGACCGCATCAAAAAAAGTGCGCCACATTATTTAAATTTATATCCTTTTCCTTTTCCTCTCTCTCTCTCTCTTGCCACAGGGACCGAGAAAGGGGATATTTCGAAAAGGATCCTTCTCAGCGAAGGAAACGGGCCCCTAGCCCTCCTACTGATCAGGGGTTCGAAGGTTGCGCCCTCCGGGGTTCGGCAACCGCCCCAGAGCACTAGGGCTCCGAGCCCTTTACTGATCAGGGGTTCGAAGGCTGGCCCCTCGGAAGGGTTCGACAGCCGCCCAGAGCACGCAGAGTCAGGGATGACCTTGGGTACGTCTGTTACATGGCCGAGGCTCGGGCTACGCTCCTAAGATACCCTAGGACATTTCCGAGACCAGCGGGAACGATTTGTAATGGAATCCCACTGGAGGGAGGCATCGAGCCCTCGGACCCTATCGAATGGGTCCGGGTCCAGCAAATCACCTGCAGGTACTTTTGGAGCGCGCCTCTGGGCCACTAGCCGACCCTTATCGAACAGGGCTCGGGAGTCCACTCGGATCACCCGCTAGCAACTCACTGGAAACACCATGTTCGGTGCCCTCCGAGGGTAACATGGCGCTTTCCCCCCTTCCTCCTCGCGGAGAGGCGACGAAGGGGCGTACAATAAAAGTCGAGACGGTCCTTGATCGTCCTCTCGCTCCATGCAGAGGCTCAGGGGCTGCTCTCGCGCTAGGCTACGGCCAAACTGTTGACCACGTCAACAAACTAGCTCAAAAACTCGAAGCCTGACCGTGCGCCCGGGCTGTGGCCAGGCCGCATGAGGGAACAACATGGCTGACCGAGGCGTCACAAAAAGGATTAAGACCTCAGAGGAGTCAAACCACTCCTCCGAGGCCTCGGGGGCTACACCCGACGGGTGCGCTCGCGCGCACCCATCGGAACAAAATACAACCGAGAAGGGCCGGTCCCCTTGCAAAAAATCCGACAGAACCTCCAAGCGAGTACCTACACTCCCTTCGAGGCTCAGGGGCTACTGTCGGGGACCGTAATTAGGGGTACCCCCAATGCTCCTTAACCTGGCCGAAAAACATCTTCAGAACAAACCATCAACGACTGATAAGCACGGTTCAAGTCAGGGCCTCGTTTCCCAAGGGACACGACCTCGCCTCGTCTGAGCCCAGCCTCGGGTGAAGACAATAGTCCCAGACAAATTCACGCCTCGCCCGAGGGTCCCCTCATTCAACAGACGCACCCCCATCTCACCCAAGGCTAAGCTCGGGCGAACTTTGTCGTGCAGCGACCTCGACTGAATCGCCTTACCAACCGACCGTATCGCATGCGCATTTAATGCGGGGATCGCCTGACACCTTGTCCTAACACGCGTGCCTCAGTCGGCAAGGTCGAAGTGACCGCAGTCACTTCGCCCCTTTACTGACCGTTCTGACAAGGAAACAGTGCTATTCACCCCGTTCCGACTACTGTGCCAACCACCAGGGTAAAACTGACAATAGTAAGTCGCGACCTCCCCCGAGTTCAGCCTCGGGCGCAACAGGGAGCTCCGCCTCGCCCGACCTCAAGCCTCGACCTCGGCCTCGGGAAAAGGTCTCCGCCTTGCCCAACCCTAGGCCTCAGCCCCAGCCTCGGCCTCGGGAGGAGTCACAACCTCGCCCGACCTCAGCCTCGGCCTCAAGGGAAGTCTCTGCCTCGCCCGACCTCGGCCTTGGACCGACTATGCTACAGGGGATACATCATTACCCTACCCCTAGCTAGCTGTCTCAGGCTATGAAGGAACAAGACCAGTGTCCCATCTAGGTTACTCCAGTAATAGGTAATGATGGTTCCTCGCGTGCGCCCATGACGTCGGTTGCTCTCAACCCCCTACAGAAGCAAGGAAACGTCAACAGGATCCATGCCGCACCGTTAGCTATGCTTCTACAGGGCTTAAGGCACATCTCCGATGGCCACATTAGTACATGTACAGGGCTCAAGGCACTTCCCCGCCAGCCATGTTAGCTCATAGCTACACCCCCATTGTACAGCTGGGCATCTCCTTGTATCTATAAAAGGGGATGTCCAGGGCCTTCCTAAGGGGAAGGGGGAGACGGATGAAGACACGGGAAAAAGAAGGACAGATGGCAAAGGCGGGCGAGTAGAGGCAGGCAGAGTAGGAGAGACGCGGTAGAGGCAGACTCAGACAGCTCACCTCAAGGCCGAACCCTCTCTTTCTCTCTCTCTCTCACTCTCGCTCTCTCGCAACGCTTGTAACCCCTACTACGAGCACCCCGGTGCAAGATAATATAAGCCTCACCCCCCCCGCTTGTGTTCCATCTTGCATCAACCCATCTGGGCAGGGACACGTAGCGACAAATTCACTGGTCGGTTGGCGGTCCTCGCGGGTCCGAAACGCTGACAATACCAAACGATTAACTTCATATGTATGTGATGGTCTATTTTAATTAGTGTATGCTGTCTTTCGCCTTTGTGTATTTTAATTTGACTAAGAATGTTGACATTAATTTAAATATAGTTTGTTAGAGTAAAAGATTAAGGGATAGGTAAACCATATATTTGTAATAATAATACTAGATGAATAATTCTACGGTTGTCTTTGTGGGGGACAGATATCCCCTGGGTCCACCAGAAGGATAAAAGACCTCATGAAAGGCCCAAGGGCCCCATAATTCATAAGGTCATCCCCTCGTGGGCCTGGGGAGGAACGACCAGTGAAGCGGATTGATGCAAGGCCAGATTGGCGCAAGCCCAGAACGACCCAATAAATTTGAGCGGTAACCACTATAGTGACCCGACCTTCCCGCGCAGGAGCCCCGTACGATGGAACCAAGCGAGGATGGGTCGGCTAAATTATAGGATGACAAACTCAGTTGGTTCACTATTTCTTAGGCATGCGTTGTAATCATATCTGCATATAACGCCCCACGGTCGAGTATATAAGGCATAGGGGGCACCCCTTCAGAGCGGGGACCCATTACTTAGCTACCAACACCGGCTCTCTACGTTTCCAACACTAGATAACCTCCTTGTAACCCACTGCATAGATTACTCATGCCAGGACGTAGGGTATTACGCATCTCAAAGCGGCCCAAACCTGTACACAACTGTCCACTATCTCTCGTGCATTTAGCACGAACCATCGAGCTACAGTCGATAACACCGTCCTACTCCAAAAAGCACCTTGAGGGGCAACCCCGGGTGCGCGGTTGGACTCGAAACACCGACAGCTAGCGCGCCAGGTAGGGGGTGTGTCATCGATCCAAGCTAGCTCAATGGTCGTCACCTTCCAGCACAAGATCATCCTCCGCCCCGGATCCATGTTCTACTTCGGAACTATCTCATTTGTAGCAGATGAGGAGGGAACCCTACATCGCATCGTGGATACGCCGTAGAGAAAGTCTCCCCCAAAGATCTCTGAGAAAATCGGAGCAAAGCAGGGAAAAGTGCAACCTCCGGTGCTCTGAGAAAAGATCATCTTCAACAAGCTAGGAGCTGAGGGTCCGTCAGCCTGGAGGACTCCACTGTCCACCTCTCCAATAAAAGAATGGACACGAATTACAAGGAAAAAGGAAGCAAATGAGACAAAGGATCGTCAATCTGGTCTCTCTGTGCCTTCATCCTCAAAGGAGGGCAGAAAGAAGATTGCCATGACAACTGTTCCATTCTACCCCGACGTCCTCTTCATTGGAAGGGTAGAATCGCCCCATCTCCGACGACGAACCGACCGCACCTGAAGAGGAACCTCCTCAGCGGGAATCCCACCGACGAAGGAACCGACGCCGAAATATCCGGCGACATCACGAGGCCAGAGAACGGGACCCGGCGCAACCCGTATCGCGAGACGAGGTCTTGGAGATGGGAGAAACTCTGGAAGAACGTGTCTTCAGGGAAAGAAGGAATTCCCGACGACGCGATCGTCGACGGGCTCAAGAACAGACCGAGCAGGAAACAAGGCAACGCCGGGAAAATCCACTCTTCGGACGCAACCTTAACCCCGATTTCACCCGAGCTATGAACACGCCGAGTGAAGTCGATGGAGTATTGGCTCGGATAGCTGATGGCCTCCCCCAGACTCCCGACACCGCGGGCTACCGGCGGTTGTTCACTCAAGCAGCCAATCATCTTCTACCCCTCGCTCACCTACCGAACGATCTACGACACGCAATCAACAGTCGGTGAGACGCGCGAAGCTCCATCAACGCCTCGCACGAACAACGACACGAGAACGAAATCCGTCGCTGGGAAGAGTACAACCGGGATCACGACATCCCAGCATGGAGTCAGGCTACCAGGACCGAGTCGGCCACGACTTCAACTGGTGGCACCACCCGGGGACGGTCGAGGCACCACGACAACCGCTCCCCTCCCTAGGACAAACAACATCATCGACGACAGGAGGACAAGTGTGGAGTATCGGCACTAACACCGCACCTCAGGGCCATTCAATGGCCCCCTAACTTCAAGGTATCCAACGTCGACAAATATGAACCTAAGCAGGATCCGGGAGGCTAGCTGCCGTCTACACCACCGCTGCCCGAGCTGCTGGGGTGACTGAGGACGTAATGACTGCGTACTTGCCTATCGTCCTCGGACAAGATGCGCTGCAATGGCTGCGACACCTACCCCAACACTGCATCGATGACTGGAGCGACTTCAGTCGGCGCTTCACCACCAACTTTCAGTCTCTCTCCGACAAACCGACGCAGCCATGGGACCTCAAATCCATCAAGCGCCGGGGGGACGAAACTCTTCGGTCATACCTCAAAAGGTTCCAGACCATGAGAAATCGTATCCCCGAGGTCGCGGAGACAGCAGTGGTCGAGGATTTCTACAGGGGATCCAACGACTTGGCCTTCGTCCGAACCATACTACAGAAGGCGCCGACTACCTCCGAGCAGCTGTTCTGGGAGGCCGACCTCTACATCACCGCTGAGGAACGAGCTCAGGACCTCATCGGAGGAGCGAAGCCTGCGCCAGCGGCGCCGCGACGCGACACGAACCAGCAACCCAACAAGCGTTGGGAGAAGAGGCCTCGTGAAGAGGTCCACGCCGCCGGACCGCCCGCCTCTCGCGCCCGAGGAGGACCTCGTGGAGGCGAACGCATGCTGGACGACATCCTTGACGCCCAGTGCCCATACCACAAGGACATGCGCCACACCCTCCGGAACTGCAGGGATTTCAAGCACTCCGTCGGGCACGGCCGACCCTTCGAACCTCTACCTCCTCCCCCACCGCGAGGAGGACCAGGAGAACCGCAACAACCCCAGCAGCAGGAGGAGGGAAGAGGAGGAGCCTTCCCGCACGTCGATAGAGAAGTCAACGTCATCTTTGGCGGACACGGGTCACAAGAAAGCAAGAGACAACAAAAGCTCAACGATCGTCAGATACTGGTGGCGGCCACCAGTCCTCCCGACCTGTACCGATGGTCTGAGCACCCGATCACCTTCACCTGGGCAGATCAATGGCTCAACTTCGATCACCCAGGCAAATACCCGCTCCTCGTCGATCCGGTGATCTGAGAGAGCAGGGTAAAGAAGGTACTATGGACGGGGGAAGCAACATTAACGTCACCTTCCCCCGGACGCTCCAAGGCTTGGGAGTTCCCTTCAAAGAGCTCCACGAGTCGGACACACCCTTCTTCGGCATCGTGCCGACTGAAGGAGAGTACCCGTTGGGCCACATCTACATGCCGATCACCTTCGGAACTCCAAAAAACTACAGAACCGAGTTCTTGAGGTTCGAGGTGGCAAACTTCGACTGCGGATACAACGCCATCATCGGGAGGCCCGGATTGGCAAAGTTCATGGCTATTCCACATTATACATACATGATATTGAAGATGTCAGGACCACAAGGGATCATAACTGTGCGCGCTGACTTCCAAGGCGCCGCAGAATGTTTCCGAGTGGCCATTCAAGCGGCCCTCACCACCAAACCATCGGTGATTTCTTCTGCACAGGCGAACTCAAAGCCTGAGGAAGACCTCGCGGTACCTGCGAACGAAGCTCAAGCCGTGACCTCTATGCGGCCGACTGAAGAAACCAAAAGGATCAACCTTGGGTTCGCTGATGAACGCAAAACCGCCATCATCAGCTCCAGCCTGGATGACAAATAGGAAGGCGCGCTCGTCCAGTTTCTGCAAGATAACCGAGACGTATTCGCCTGGCAACCTGCGGATATGCCGGGAGTCCCAAGAGAGCTGGCCGAGCACAAATTGAAGGTCTACCCCCAGGCGAGGCCAATACGACAAAAATTACGTCGCTTTATGCCCGACAAGAGAGAAGCCATCCGTGCTGAGCTGGCTCGCTTGGTCGCGACCGGATTCATTAGAGAGGTGTTACATCCTGAGTGGTTAGCCAACCCTGTTCTTGTACTCAAAAAGAATAAAGTGGATTGGCGCATGTGCGTTGACTATACGGATCTCAACTAACACTGTCCGAAGGATCCCTTTGGACTTCCTAGAATCGACCAGGTGGTGGACTCGACCGCCAGATGCTCTATGCTGTCTTTCTTGGATTGCTACTCTGGGTATCATCAGATTAGCTTGGCAAAGGAAGACGAGAAAAAACAGCATTTATCACCCCGTTTGGAGCCTTCTGCTATACCTCCATGCCGTTCGGCCTCAAAAACGCTGGAGCAACTTATCAGAGGGCTATTTAGACATGCTTAGCCGATCACTGGGGCAAGCGTGTAGAAGCTTATGTGGATGACGTGGTGATCAAGACAGAGGATTCAGAAAATTTCATCGAAGATTTATAGCTGGTCTTCAACAGTTTACGACGATACAGATGGAAGCTTAATCCCGAAAAGTGTGTTTTCGGAGTGCCAGCAGGAAAGTTGCTAGGGTTTATTGTCAGCCACCAAGGAATTGAAGCCAATCTAGAAAAGATCGAAGCTATCATGAGGATGGAAGCACCACGATCACAGAAGAAAGTTCAAAGACTCACCGGGTGTATGGCAGCCCTAAGCAGGTTCATATCAAGGCTGCGAGAAAAAGGCTTACCATTCTATAAGTTACTCAAGAAGGTGGACAAATTTCAGTGGACTTTAGAAGCACAAGAAGCTCTAGACGCGCTGAAAAAATTCTTGACAACACCATCAGCGCTAAAACCACCACACCGAGCCACGCCGACTCAACCGGCTGAAGATCTGCTATTATACATCTCTTGCACGACTCATGTGGTGAGCACCGCATTGGTAGTCGAGCGAGCGGAAGAAGGACATGCATACCCAGTACAACACCCTGTCTATTTCATCAGTGAAGTTCTGGGCTCTTCAAAGAAGAAATATCCTCAGGTTCAAAAGCTATTATATGCAGTACTTCTAACTGCACGCAACCTCCGTCACTACTTCGACGACCACAAAGTCATAGTAGTCACTGGATTTCCAATAGGGGATATTCTCCACAACAAAGAAGCCATTAGAAGAATAGCCAAGTGGGCCTGTGAGTTGGGATCTCATGACATCGAGTTTCGACCTCGCACCGCTATCAAAACTCAAGCACTGGTTGACTTCGTATCAGAGTGGACTGAGCAGCAGGTACCGGATAACCCAGAAACCACATAAGTGTGGCGAATGTATTTTGATGGCTCATTGAAGCTGCAGGGAGCAAGTGTAGGGATCCTCTTTATTGCACCTAGAGGTGAACAACTCAAGTATGCTCTTCAATTGTTATTCCCGGCATCTAACAATGCAATCGAATACGAAGCTCTGATTCATGGACTGAACATTGCCATATCACTGGGCATCAAGAGACTGATGGTGTATGGAGATTCTCTGGTGGTCATAAGTCAGATAAACAAAGAATGGGACTGCTCGAATGACTCCATGGGAAAATACTGCACTGCTGTCCAGAAACTAGAAGACAAATTTGAAGGTTTGGAATTTCATCATGTGGAAAGAGACCGCAATGCAGCAGCTGATGCATTGTCTAAACTAGGATCCAGTCGGACTCAGGTCCCGCCTGGAGTTTTTGTCCAAGAAGTATCGCGCCCGAGCATTTCAATGGATCAGGTGGAAGAATGCAACGCTCTGAGCCAACCAGAGTCAGATTCTGATGACTGGAGGGAACCGATCATCAAGTACATAAGAAATGAGGAGGAACCAGACGACAAAAATACAGCAGAACGGATTGCAAGATAGTCAGCTCATTATACTCTCATCGGAGAAACGCTATACAGAAGGGGCGCATCGGGAGTTTTCATGAAATGCATTCTCTCGGCCACCGGAAAGCAACTGCTAGAAGAGGTTCATGCTGGGCAATGTGGGGTACATGCAGCCTCCAGGACCCTGGTTGGGAAGGTTTTCAGATCAGGTTTCTACTGGCCAACAGCAAAGAGTGATGCGGCTGAGTTAGTTCAGAGGTGCGAAGCCTACCAGTACTTGTCAAAACAGCAACATCTACCGGCACAGCAACTACAAACCATACCTATAACTTGGCCGTTCGCATGCTAGAGATTGGATATGATTGAACCTTTGAAAAAAGCTCAAGGAGGATACACTCATGTACTGGTTGCTATCGACAAATTCACTAAGTGGATAGAATTCAAACCCATTGCTTCTCTAACTTCAGCTAAGGCAGTGGAATTCATACAAGATACAATATTCAGGTTTGGAATACCAAATAACATCATAACCGACCTAGGATCCAACTTCACAAGCTCAGAGTTCTTCGATTTCTGCGAGCAAAAGAGCATTCAGATCAAATATGCCTCGGTGGCGCACCCAAGAGCCAATGGGCAGGTAGAAAGAGCCAACGGGATGATATTGGAGGCGCTCAGAAAGAAAGTCTTCGACAAGAATGAAAAGTTCGCAGGAAAGTGGATCAGAGAGCTGTCGTACGTCGTTTGGAGCCTGAGAACTCAACCTAGTCGAGCCCTGCATGGAAACACTCTTTTCTTCATGGTCTACGGTTCGGTGGCGGTGCTACATGCTGATCTCAAGTTTGGGGCACCAAGGTTGATTTTTGAAAACATAGCAGAAGCTGAAGCCACTAGACTGGAGGATGTTGACGTACTCGAGGAAGAGCGACTGAACACAGTGATTCAATCAACACAGTATCAGCAGACTCTGAGGCGCTATCACGATAAGGCCATACGGTATCGATCCTTCACAGTAGGAGATCTTGTCCTCCGTCGATTTCTAACGGGGGAGGGACGACACAAGCTGTCGCCTCTATGGGAAGGACCATTCATGGTAGCGGAAGTTACTCGGCCTGGATCATATCGTCTCACACAGATGGATGGCACAGAAGTTGGGAACTCATGGAACATAGAACATCTCAGGAAGTTTTACCCCTAGCTATATCCCAAAAGCTATCGGGACGGCAATGTATTCTGTACACTGGGAAATATATCATCAATAAAAAGACTTCAAGAGCACTCAAGTTGTTCACTATCAACCTACATTCTTACTTAACTCGGGGTGGCCACTATACCCTGCTAACGGAGCAATCGGCTTAAGTCGGCGATGACTTAAGACGGTGCGACATGCTCACACTTACTTAACTCGGGGTGACCACTATACCCTGCTAATGGAGCAATCGGCTTAAGTCGGCGATGACTTAAGACAGTGCGACATGCTCACACTTATTTAACTCGGGGTGACCACTATACCCTGCTAACGGAGCAATTGGCTTAAGTCGGCGATGACTTAAGACGGTGCGACATGCTCACGCTTACTTAACTCGGGGTGACCACTATACCCTGCTAACGGAGCAATCGACTTAAGTCGGCAATGACTTAAGGCGATGCGACATGCTCACGTCTACTTGACTCAGGGTGATCACTATACCCCTAATAACGGAGCGATCGATTTAAGTTGGCAATGACTTAAATCGGCGCGGCACATTCAGCGCGTTCGCGATCATTCATCCCAGGGCGATCTCTATGCCCCACGAAAAAATTTCAAAACCATCATAATGCACTTACTTTTACAATTGTAGATACCGTTGAATTCTAACAACGGGAAAACAGTAACAATATTCAGTACCGAAAAGTGTTTTCTAACGAAACATCCGAGCACACTAACCATATACTCAAGGCATTCAGCGTTTTCTATTTGGAAATATTCTCAGGGGCGACCGACGAAGAGGGACGACTCGAGGAATCAGGAGCTGCATTCACGTCCGCAACTATGTTGCCAGGAACAACCACGCCGGGTCTTCTCATCAGGATCCGCCCCGCGCGGATGGCTTTGTCCATAGCTCTGTCGCGCTGAGCCCTCAGAGTAGCAGAAGCGTCTTTAGCAGCCTTGACAGCCAACCGAGCAGCCTCTAGCTCCTGGGCGACCGACTTCTTGGAAGCACGCAGATCCTTGATGAAAGTATCCTTGCTCGACACCAATTGCCTGAGGCGAATCATATCATCCAGGGACTCTTGCAACTTGTAACGATGGTTATCCAAGTCTTCCTTGGTGAAACGATGGCTCCTCTCCAAGACGGTCAACGAGTTGCTGGCGTCGCGATATAACTTGTCCAGGTTGTCGCGAGAAGTGGCAAGAGCACACTTTTCCTCCTACAGACAAGGGCCAATTTCTCCAACGTCAAGCAAGCACTAAAAACATGACAGATGAGGGCAAGTGAAAGTTCAAATCTATGGCCACATTTTCAGAATCAAGCTGAGCATGGAGAGTGGAGTTCAGCGTGTTAGCATCATTCAGAGATGCAGAAACCTGGGCCAGTTCAGCCTGACTAAGAGAATACTTTTCTTCCAGATCCGAATATTGACGGGCCAGTTCAGCCTGACCTTGGGAATACTTTTCCTCGAGATCAGAATATCGTCGGGCCATATCTGTCAGGAAATAGTCAAGCAAGGATGTCCAGACATAAAGCAGAATAGTCAGATAGCCAAAGAAGAAATGACGGGCACTAACCAGCGTTTGCCATCTCCAAATCAGATACACGCCGCTGAAGCAGCACCGGATTCCAATGCATCAGAGACAAAGCTCCTTCCGGGACAGAGGCACCCCGCAATCTCAGCTGGCCAGCCACCCCATCCACTAATGCCTAACATTAAGAACAGATGAGTATAATAATAGCAGTCTACCTGAAATAAAAGTCAGACCAGAAGAAACCAAATTACCTGGAGGTTGGAGAAGAACGAGGGAACTCCCAAGTCATGGGAAATCAACTGATGGCTCGTTGGAGGGTCACCAACTGGAACAACCCGCAATGCATCATTGGGAACCAAGTCAGTGTCATCAGCAGAAGTCAGAACTCTGTCATCAGGTACCCTGGCCTCTAAAGCGACCTCCTGACATGAAACTCGTGCTGCTGTCATGCAATTAGAGTGCGGGGGAGAAGATCCTACATGAACATCCATGGAAGTGTGAGAAGGAGAACCAACCCGGACACCCTCGGGGGCTGGGTCATAGCTCGCGCTACCCATCCGAGCCGGATCATCTCCGGTAACACCCTCGGGGGCTGGGTAAGCGCTAGCGCCATCCTTAAGGGCCAAGCCTTCCGTAATAGCCACCTCCAAGGCTGAAGGACCTTCAACCACTTCCATGGGAGCGGTACAATCCAGATCAGTCTCCCAACCCTTAAGACTGCGCTCTAAGGTCGATGAGGTACGGGACGCTGCTCGGGATAACCCCAACCCAGCATTAGGCGTATCAGCACAAGCATCCATCATGCCACCATCTGCCGGCTCTGACAACAGATCTTCTGGGACCATATCTTCAAGAGTCTGATCAAAGTTGGCCAGAGACAGTTCTTGCAGACCAACAAGAGCAAACAGGGCTGGAGAAGGAACACCACTACTTTCACCACTGGCAATATAGCGTCGGCTGTTCTTCCTAGTTAGAGAGATTTCATCCTCCTCTTCCTCATCTTCATCAACAACGCGGACAGTACACCCATTGGGATCAGCTTTGGCTAGATCACACCCATTGGGGTCAACATCATCCAGATCACACCCATTGGGTTCCACAGCGGTCGGGTCACACCCATCGGGGTCAGCTTCAGCAAGTGCAGGCACCGGCATTTCCTCAGCAGCAGGAACAGAAGGACCAACATCCTGATCCAAGCTAGACACTCGACGAAGACGTCTTTTCTTCTGTTTCTTCCCCTCAGCAGGAGAAGCAGGCTGATTGGCTCGGCGAGAACGCTTTGGGCAAACACTGTCAAACTTCTGAATATCCAAAGCTTTGCTAGCCTCTGGGATGGGCGCTACCACTAGTGTTTCAGTAGGGACTGCATCAGAAGAATCTTCAGCTAACATATCCAACATGGCACTTATCTCTGCATCACTCGGATTCAAAGGCACCTCAAAATGAACCTACCTCTCGTCGTCAGGAATTTCCTCAAGTGAGGCAACCAAAACACTAACTTCTTCGAGAGAGGGTCGCACTCTAAGGCCCAAACCGCTATCACCAGCAGGAGGATTTGACACAAAACTGGTAAAGGCCTTGGAAGGAGGCAGATTCCAGGCCGAATATGCGACAGGAGCGCCGATGTTCAACACCTTACCCCTGAGTATCATCTCGAGCCGGCTCACTAAGTCCGCAGCAGGAATTCTTCTGTTGATTACCTGGGTTGAATCAGCCAGGCCTCGATACAGATATGCGGGGTATGCTCTATCTTTCAGTGGCTAAATGTTCTTGAAAATAAAGTCGGCAACCACAGCCTCTGCAGTCAAACCCCTCTCTTTCAGCAGCCCAACCTCAGCAAGCAGAACCCCTGCCTCAGCCACCTCCTGGTCCGTAGGGGATTCGGTCCAGCTCAAGGTGCGAACATCTGGCTGCCTCCCTGACCGTGGGGGGAGAGAATTCCCATGATTCTCCACGATGAACCATTCTAGGCGCCATCCCTTGATGCTATCCTTGAGTGGGATGTCGAGGTAGTCAGATTTTCTCCCGTGACGCATCTCCAAGCTCGCACCCCCCACCAGCTGGTGCTACCCTCCGGCCATCCCAGGCCGACAGTGGTACAAATACTTCCAAAGGCCAAAGTGAGGCAAAACACCAAGGAAGGCTTCACATAAATGAACAAAAACAGAGACTTGTAGAATGGAATTAGGATTCAGATGGGTCAGATTCAAGTGATAGAAATCAAGGAGACCGCGGAAGAAATGAGAAATGGGAAGAGCAAGACCGCGGATAAGAAAAGGAACGTAAATGACGGATTCGTGGGTGTCTTCTGTCGGAACGACAACCCCACGGCAGATCCGCCAGGAACAGAGCTCCTTTGGAGGAAGAACTCCGATGGATACGAGATGAAGAAGGTCGGATTCAGAGACAACAGACATATGGTTACCTGCGAAGGGCAACTGACTGTTGGGATCGATGGGAGGAATGACTGCGACGGACGAACTCGAAGCTTTCCGCTTGGGCACCATCTCAACCTTACAGACGAGCGGAGCGGAAGCAGTATTGCAGGAAAACAGAGAAGGTCTGGATGCGGAAAAGCAAAAACTAGGGCACGGAATGCGGAGACATGCGACAATGCAGTACATATGGGGTTTTCCGAAGCCAGATGCCAAATCTAAAAAGAGTCCAGTCATCACCCGACTGTTATTTCTAAAACACTGGCGTGCCACGTCATCACCCGACCGTTATTTCTAAAGCGCGGGCATGCCACATCATCACTCGGTCGTTATTTCCAAAGCGACCGACGCGGTCCATTTTAACTCAGCGGTTATTTCTGAAAACGCTGACGTTACCAGACTCCACTCGGCCATTGTCTCCAAAGCGACCGGCGTGGCCCATTATCACTCGGCTGTTACCTCTAAAACGCCGACGTTGCCATCGATCACTCGACTGTTACCTCTAAAACACCGATGTCGCCATCAGTCACCCGATTGTTATTCCTAAAGCGGTGACGTGGTTCCAAGGGATTCAG
Organism: Zea luxurians; assembly: GCA_029449295.1. NCBI lineage: Eukaryota > Viridiplantae > Streptophyta > Magnoliopsida > Poales > Poaceae > Zea > Zea luxurians. The sequence continues at coordinate 11,190,309 of JAOPSE010000043.1, read as the reverse complement.
CTGTTACCTCTAAAACGCCGACATCACCAGTAACCGCTCGGTCGTTATTTCTAAAACACCGACGTGGCCGCTATCGCTCAGCCATTACTTCAAAAAGCGCCAACGTCGCCAATAGGAACTCGGCTGCTACCACCAAAGCACTGACGTCGCAAATAAAACAGTTTGAAGCATGACCCAATGACTCCAAGTTGCTATTCAAGCGTTGCAGACAGAAAACATCATTGGCGGTAATTATAAAAACGATTGATGACTGACCAGAAGGCAAAATAATGCACACAGAAGTGGAGCGAAATCATTCTTCATAAGGGAAGTACTACTGAACTTGCAAATCAACTCATTATGAGCTGATGCCTTCCCTACTACTACATTACATTTCACTAACTATACTACTACCTACTACTACATTATATTTCACTAACTATACTACTACCTACTACTACATTACATTTCATTAACTATACTACTACCTACTACTACATTATTCCGCTAATACTACTACTACTAATCTATACTAATAATTAGAACCAGTGGCATCTAGCCACTGGCCTTGTTGATGCCCCTGCCGCTGCCACCCTTGCTGCCGTCGCCACCGTCGCCGCTGCCACCCTTGCCGCCGCCGTCACCGTCGCTTTTGCCGCCGTCACCGCTGCTGTCACCGTCGCCTCCGTCGCCGTCGTCGTCACTGCCATCGCCGTCGCCGCCGCCCTCCTCGGACGAGTCCGAGGAGTACTCCGACTCATCCGAGCCCTCGAGCCCGGCGCGCTCGACGGTCCGGATGTAGGTCCATACCTCCGTGGCGAGTCCCTGGGAGTCGTCTGAATCATCAGAGGACGCCGGAGGAGAGGCAGGAGCTGGAGAGCCCTCGAACTCGGAGGAGAACATCTCCTCCGAGTACTCCGAGTCGCCGAAGTCCTCCGAGGGAGGAGTCGGCTCGCGCTTGCGTTTGTCGCCAGAGCGATGCGAAGAACTACCACCTTTCTTACTCTTGCCCATGGTGGAGGAAAAAGGAAAGAGAAGAGAGCGAACAACAAGCAGCAGTAAGAGATGTGAAAATGCCAGAGAAGCAAGAACACTATTTATAGAAGAAGAAGGCAACCGCTCACCTCCTACCACGACCACTGAACAGTCACAAAAATTCAATATGCAATTCAAACCGTCTGGAGACACGTCAGGCGGCTGACGCCGCTTCACGTAACACGACACCCATTGGGACTCCAGTCAACTGCGCGGGCGATATGATTACGCCCGCGGTCACATCAAGTTACTACTCAGAAGCAGTTTGCTATATGCTCAGCGTACCAAGCCGTCCCTTGCCTACACCCATTGGGGGGGGGACGCCCAGGAATTATCAGTATATTTTCAAAACTGTCACATCTGAACAGTATATGCAATGAATACTTCAAGACAGAAGAAAGATATCGGCAAGGATCGAAGGAAAGCCAAATGTAGCCGATGAGGTACAAGTCTAATCGACAGAAGCATCAAAGCGCGAAGTGACATGAAGACTAGTCAGAGGCCATCTATCGAACGTCCAATCAGTAGCAGATCAAATAAATTGCAAGATCCAGCAAAATACGGGCAGATCGCATACTCGGCCTCAAAGACAAGAACATATGCTGACCTCTAAAGCATAGTGCTAATAACATGCTGACCTCTAAAGCATAGTGTTAATAACATGCTGATCTCTAAAGACATTCGACAGAAGGAAAGGATGATTCCCGGAAAGGCATGAAATGAAGACCTTCGAGTGGATTATTTTCAAAAATCCACTCGAAGCTCGGGGGCTACACCCATTGGGTACACCTTCGGTGCACCCAATAAACCATCATCCCCGAAAAAACAAAATGCTGACCTCTAAAGCATAAGGTAAGATCAAGGCAAGGCTGACCTCTAAAAAAGCACAAGCGGAAGATAACAATGATCTCTGATAATACTTGAAATGAAGACCTTCGAGTGAATTATTTTCAAAAATCCACTCGAAGCTTGGGGGCTACACCCATTGGGTGCACTTTCGGCGCACCCAATGAAGTTTGAAGTCCTACAGTGCAAAATGCTGACCTCCAATGCATAAACCTGAGACGGAACACCAAAACTCGAGGAATAATATCAGAAGGAGACAATAAAAAAAATGTTTTTACCAGATCACTCAGAGTTCAGAAGTAGTGGCCTGGCAGGCTTATTTCCAAAGCATTCCTTGTTAAAATTAAGGACAACAAGCTGGACCTAGGATCTTTGGGCCGTTTAGCTCAAAAATCAGCCCAAAGATTGGGGGCTTGTGGGGGACAGATATCCCCCGGGTCCACCAGAAGGATAAAAGACCTCATGAAAGGCCCAAGGGCCCCATAATTCATAAGGTCATCCCCTCGTGGGCCTGGGGATGAACGACCAGTGAAGCGGATTGATGCAAGGCCAGATTGGCGCAAGCCCAGAACGGCCCAACAAATTTGAGCGGTAACCACTATAGTGACCCGACCTTCCCGCGCAGGAGCCCCGTACGATGGAACCAAGCGAGGATGGGTCGGCTGAATTATAGGATGATAAACTCAGTTGGTTCACTATTTCTTAGGCATGCGTTGTAATCATATCTGCATGTAACGCCCCACGGTCGAGTATATAAGGCCTAGGGGGCACCCCTTCAGAGCGGGGACCCATTACTTAGCTACCAACACCGGCTCTCTACGTTTCCAACACTAGAGAACCTCCTGGTAACCCACTGCATAGATTACTCACGCCAGGACATAGGGTATTACGCATCTCAAAGCGGCCCGAACCTGTACACAACTGTCCACTATCTCTCGTGCATTTAGCACGAACCATCAAGCTACAGTCGATAACACCGTCCTACTCCAAAAAGCACCTTTAGGGGCAACCCCGGGTGCGCGGTCGGACCCGAAACATCGACAGTCTTTGCTCACGATGAACTATAGATTTTTAGTCACACCGTATGTGTTTGTATGTGCGATTATACACAAATTGCTAGTCATGCTAGAGTCTCAATTAATAAAATAACATAGCGACTATGTCCACTATAAACTAAATAGTAGAATTAAATTGGTAGGTTAATTTAGTTCTCTTAAATATCAAGGTTATGTGACTTTTTAAATAATATTGTAACATCTACTATAATATTCTTTTAGAAAGAAATAATAAAATATACCTCACATACTATCCGGTAGAAATAATTGATTAGCTAATTAAACTAACTCCATAGAGTTTGGTTTAGCGCTATATCGATATTAATGAATTTATATAGTACACACTTCCATAGTCAAATTTACCACATAGATCTCTCTAGTGAAATATGCAAACAAAATAAATAGTATGTTATGTCGTAGCAAATGAGATGATCGTTGATGTGTTTTATTATAGTTATAAATTAAGTTTTCTTTTTGGAATGTTTTTCTTTTACAAGTATAATTTATAAAGCATATGTTTTATTGTTTGTTGAGTGGTGTATGTTTATTTATTGGAGTATGTTTTCTCTATATATGGCAACGTACGACGTTATTAGAAGCTGATTGTGCAGTAGAGGATTCAAATTTGGTTGAGGACGAATCACATGACACTTTTGAGCAAGGCAAGTGGATTCTCCCTCTGCATACTCTTTTTGTACCCAATCAATGCATATAATAATGTTTACTTTTTGATATACTGCATAATTTGATGGGTTTCACCTAATTAAGGATTTCCTAGATTTACCAACTGTATTCCTTGTTTACCCTGGGAAATTATTAAGCTTTACAAATTTGTGCTACCGCTCAACTTAATAATTTTGATGTCACTCATTAATTGATATTAATGTTCCAAAATTGAAATGGGCAATTATGGCATTAACCCGATGGTTAAAACAACATTATTTCAAATTAATTGGAACATGGAGTGACCACCCAGGATAACAGTACAACCACGAGTGCTATCATGGCTCTGGCTTTGGTAATTAGCTTTATATGCTTAGTGCCTGGCAACCTTACCTGAAATATGGGCAAGAGGGGGAGCAGTAGTGGTGGCAGCTCACGTTAACATGTGGACATATTCTTGGCTAAGGTACCTCACCCAGAGGGCCTCCATACCGACTTTAGAAATCTTAGCGGGTTGCTTCGTATTAAGTGTATTTTGTGAAAGCCTTATAATAGATCCCTAGCCATTCACCTTGGTATTGTTTACGGGTCCGATCAACCCAGGCTAGATGGGATACATGGCTTGTGGGTAAAGTTGTACCACCTCTGCAGAGTGTAAAACTGATATATCAGCCGTGCTCCCGGTTATGAGCGGCCTGGACTTCTCACATGATAATTGAACTTAAAGATGGACAATAAATCGAGATCCGATGATCTGCCAATGGTTTGCATAAGTGGTTTCACTTAAGTGTTTTTGATATACTCATATTCCTTTGTTTAAATGGGGTACTTAGGATTCACACTTATTAGTAAGACATGTGTTGTTAATAAAATGTTGACCAACTAAAATGCTTACTGCTCAACCTTAGCCTCACCTTGTTATACCTGCATTAATTTCCCCCCACTTGCTGAGCCCCAACCATAAGTGAGCTCACCCTTGCTAATATTTTGATCAGAGGGTGATGCTGGAGACTTTGATGGAGATTTTGACGACGATGAATTCTAAGTCTAACGATGCGCCGGTCATCTTCCTGTGGGAGATTGCCCATGTTATTTAATTCCGCCTTACTTTGATGTGATACTTGTTAAAGATACAATGACTCAGATGATGTAATAAAGTATTCTACTCTCTTTACGCCTTTATTCCATTGTCTTTTGATATATTACACTTGTGACGTTAACATATGTGTGGAAATGGATCTTGGCACACATATGCTATGCGTTCGGTTCTGCCCCCTGGAACCGGGTGTGACAGTTCCCCCGCTGACGTTGAGGCCCCCGCCATCCCTTTGCCATGGTAAGCTCCGCCTCGACGTTCGCAACTCGAGACACGCCCCAATTTATCCTCTCCCCCTCTGATTTCCCCTGCAGTGCTCACCCACCCTCCTCCGTGTAGCCCTGGTGCCACCGTCGTCGACCCGAGCCGCCGTCACGCCACTACTGCCGTCAAGAGGTCTCTGAGGTTCCCCTTGAGGTAACAAACCTCCCCTGCCCTCTCTTTTCCCTCCCTTTCTCTCTGTTGTGCACGATTTCTCGCCGGAGATAGGCGACGGTGCCGCCGAGCCGTCTCGCCGTGGGCTGCCACCCTTCGGTGCCCCTGCCCCGATTTAATCCCTGCCTTCATGTTCCCCGCACTACCCCTAACCTTCCTGAGACATCTCTGTCGCCCTAGGACCCCCGGAGCCCCTGTGCCCCTCGTCTCCGGCGAACTCCCTGCCGCGGACACGGGCGACGCCGCCTCTTGCGGTCAGTGAAAACGGGCTTCAACACTTTGATTACTGTTTAAGTTAATGACTATGTGGATGTCTCTAACATCGTGATGTAGTAAAGTACTACTTCTTTATGCTATTATTCGAGCATTGTGCGATGATGTTCAGTTATGTAATCGTTGTGTACGTGAATTTTTGATCCTGTCACGTACATGGTTCGCATTCAGTTTGCCTTCCAAAACCGGGTGTGACACCTTCCCATATGACTGAGTAATATGACTTGAGGTGAATGCGTGAGTATTGTGAAATATGTTGTATTGTTGTGTTGTGGGAGAACTCTAAAAGAACTTGTAGTTGAGTATCATGAAGTTCGATGATTGTTTATTTCATGAGAATTAAAGTTTGTGGTTGCATATGTATGTTGTATATCATTTTAGTGAACATAAGTTGTGTGGATCAATTAGTATTTACTATGCAACGTGAATTGAGCAAATTACAAGTGAATCCTATCAAATCTTTTTAATTTTTTATGTAAAAACAAAAAAAAACGGTTCAAATGGACGATTTATCAGCGGTTTAGCAACAATTTTTTTAGCAAAAAACCGTTTTGAATTTGTTTAAATTTGGTTTGACCAAGCTGATTGGTTTTACCAGTAGAGGCGATAAACCGTTATCGATGGGTAGCGGTTTTTCGAACCAAAACGGTTTAGTAATCCTTGGTATAGATATAGTTGCTACTTTCGGTACATGTCATCTTGACCCGAATTTGCTTTGAAAATTCCAGGTACCGTAATTATTATCTGGGTTTTTGGATATGGTTGTTCAGGTTTGAGTTCGGATTTTGGGGTATGAGATTTTCTGCCCAGTCATGGGCTGGGATAGGAGATGCCAAGTCGCCCAGATAGCGACCATGGCGGAAGAGGTGAAATGGTGCGTTTCTATGAGATTTCCCATAGAAACGAAGTATGAAATCTCGAGGTCCGAGAGCCATTAAATAAATATACATACCAGGATATTAAAAGGAAATTCCTTATTCTTTTGGTGTATAAGATTCAGACGTGACCTGACCCCTTTTCCCACCAAAATGGAAGGTAAAAAAGTGCAAATAATCAACACATTCTCTCTTTTTCTAACTAACGTGGGGCTCCCAAGAAAAAACAACACATCAAGCCCAATCTACCACGATTCACAAAACCAACCACGCGTATATAGTATAAAGAAAGATTATTTTCTTTACCATTCTTATAGGGTGAGTGACATAAAATGTTATGTTAGTAACTCAACTATCAGTGACGATTTACTTGTTTTCATAAAGATGACAAAAAATTAAAGAAAACTTTTCTAATCGTCTAGATGTTTTGATTTAGTGCATGTTTAATTGTATTCTTATGGTGACATAGATTGACATATATTTTATCATAATTGTCTAAGGTTAGACGTTCAAATTATTTCCCACAACTCGACATGTCTAAGTAAATCTTGCCACACTTTTTTTAAGTCATTGACGAGTAGAACCAACATAGTAAGAGAAAATTTTTGCACAATTGTAGCTACAAATCAAACACACGCCTAAATCAGTCAAACCTGTCTGAACTTAGACGTGGCAATATGTGGCAAGTTAGGCAGCGAACCAAACAGACATTTCTTCGTATCGAATTTTTTATGTTTCGGTATTTCTAAATTTGGGCCAGTAATTATTCAAGAAGCAGAAAAGCAAGTGCAGATTATTAGAGAGAAACTCAAAACAACACAATCAAGGCTATTACCTTGCCTCCTTGCATCAACACACATCCAAGTACTAGATGTGATGTATCACAATAAACATCAAACCCTTTAGCAAGTGGTCCATAAAAAAGGGGCATATCGAGGTAATGGAAGACAAATATTTTCGTGATATTTCTATTGTGATACCTGGTGGGAAGGACAATGTCCCGCACCAAGAGAAAGATGAGGTGGTAGTTTTTCGAAGCTTCATGAGGGCTGGCCTTCGGTTTCCCCTTCATAAGAAGCTAGTGGAAGTTTTGAAGAAGTTCGATATTTACCTTCATCACTTGACTCCAAATGCTTTGATGAGGGTATGGATTTTTATTTAGGCTATTAGGTGCCGAGGCATGGAGCCAAATTGTAACACCTCGAATTTGGAGGTATAAAATTTCTTTTCTAATGTCCACCAAATTCAGGTTTTACCCTCTCCTTTACCTGCTTTTTTTCTCTTTTTCTAAATAATGGAGAATTATTTTATTATATATATAAGTTTTTAGTGTAGTAAAATAAAATCCTAGAGAAGCTTCGATTGTCGCATTCATGCCATTGCATAGTGTTTATGAGTGCAAAAAGTTTTCGAAATATGTAAAATTATCTCAAGGATGTTTTGGGATTTTCTAATCATTCAGAACATTTTTCGAGTATTAAATGTCAAATTCAGATTCTCTGATATTATTTTTATCTCTAAAATTTAGTATTTGTGAAAGCTAAAATATTCCAAAAACTTGATAATATATACATTTTATTCTTTCTTCCTCTTATCGAGCCTGTTCTAGATCTCGTGCTCTTTTTCGCGAGATCACCGAACTGCTTCTCCTCGCGAACATGTCTCTTGCATCTGCTACCCCATCTACACTGTTTACCCTGCGTCTATCCCCCGTCTACCCATCCATCAATCTCACCTCGTGTCATCTCGTCACGCAACGCTGTGCGTGCAACCTCCTCCCCGCCCTCGTTGTATCTCGTAGACACAACCACCTCACATGCTCCTCTCGCTGACACCTCAGGCCCATGGGTCAATTCTGTTTTTTCTAAATTGTTGTCTATTTCACACGCACGCATCGACTCAGAATCGGTCACGGTCACCTCGTTTTGCCTCGCCCCATCGCGCAACGCCCTATGCGTCGTGCGCGCAACCGCCTCACCACACCCCATCTATATTTATATACGTTGACTTTCCTCCTATTTCCCTATCATTAAAACTCCTTCCCTCTACACAGACACGAAACCCCCTCTCCAGATCCGGATCACGGGCAGCGGTTACCAGTACGGATCCCTCTTCCTCTCCCTCTGCTCCCTCCCCACGCGTTCTTCCCCTCCCCTCTGTTCTCGGCCAGCGCGGCGGCCAACTTGCGCGGTGGCGCCCCCATGCCCCTACCCCTGCTAGCCTCGTGCCCCTCGCCTAGCAAACCTCCATGGCCAGGGCCACGGCTAGCTGAGCGCCTGCGCGACCGCGCCCATGGCTGGCTTGCCCCCTAGCCATGGCTCCTGACGCGCCCTACAACTAGCAAGCAGGGACTGCTGAGGAGCGCCCCTTGTGGCCGACCCCTTGACCCCCGGTGTGATCATGTTCCTGCTCGGCTGCCTAGGGTCGTCCGAGTCAACCCCCCCACGTGGCGGCCGAGCTCCCCCCATGGCGGTTCCTACGTGAGAGAAGGAGAGGTGGAGGGAGGAAGAAGATGAATATTTTACGAAAATGCCCCTGGCCGATTTCGAAACTGTGTGCATGGAATTAATCCAATTTAAAACCGTGATAACGTTTATGTTTTAAATCCGATTCAACCCGTTCAAGTTGCGTTAGATTCGTATTAAAATTGTCTACATGTAAGAAGTATTTTCCCCTGTTGTTGCACATTTTATTTAATTTATTCAAACGTTTATTTGGCCGATGGTTATTAGAACGACGTTTCAATTTAAAATCTAATTTAGGAATTCGATTTGCGCATTTATAATTAGACACCAACATAATTAACCTTAACTGAAATATTCTTTATCAATAGTTGGTTAGTTTAATCATGCTATTTATTTATTTGTTTTCGCGTATCGTGTCGGCCCGCGCGCCGTGCGTGTGCGGCCGTGCTGTCTCACGCGTTACGTTTTTCTTCTCGCTTAGAGTCGCTAATGTTATTTAAATTACTTATTTAACTAAGGATTGTTAGCATAGTTAGCTAATTAAAACTAGGTGATAGCTCTATTTACATTTAATAAATGCATATTATATGACTATATTGAACTAAATGTTGTCTAATTAATATCAGTTAGCATAAAAGTTATAACTTCTTAACCGTAGCTTCGATTTCCGCATTTCTTTTCCTAAAATGACCGTAGAAGCGAGCTCTATTTCGTATTGCATGTTTCTATATGGTTTTCCTTTTGTATGTTGTAATGTTCTTATGCATGTATATGTTTATTTGCTTGTAGCTCTTTGTCTTTGTAAGGAAAATGGACCCCGGGTCATTTGGCTTAATGAGTTTTGGTGTTTGATGATTAACACAATCCGTGAACTAATGTGTTTGCTAGTGTTTGTGTTTGTAGTTCACAGGATGCTAGAATTACTTGGACTAAGGAATTGCTTGGACTAAGGAATTGAGGAAAGCAACACCTCAAAAGAAGACATTAAGAAGATCAAAGAAAAGTCCAAGAAAAGAAGATGTGTTGCCTGCGGATTGTTTGTGCGTGGAGCACCGCACTGTCCGGTGCCACACGCCGGACTGTCCGGTGCACCAGGGAACCGCAACCCAACGACTAGTTCCAGGTGGCACTGTGTAGACAGGACCACCGGACTGTCTGGTGTGAAGTCTGGACTGTCTGGTGTGAAAAGCCTATAGCGCCAACGGTCACCTGCTGTGGCAGGGCAACGGCTAGGCGCACCGGACACTGAACAGTGCGCTTCCGGTGCATCACCGGACTGTCCGGTGCACCACCGGACTGTCCGGTGTGCCGCAGAGAGCAGCAACTTTTCTCCAACGGCTACAATTATGTTGGGGGCTATAAATACACCCCAACCGACCATTTCCAAGTTCTGGAGCCCAAGCAACATACCAAGGCATATAGTGCACATTTCCAAGAGCTCAAACACCCAAGTGCTTAATAGAATCACTCGGTGATTAGCGTAGGTGCTTTGCGAAGTGCTTAGGTTAGTTAGACCGCTTTAGCGCTTGCTCTAGGTGAACCCTAGTTAGTTGAGTAAGTTTTGTAAAACCACACAACCCCTCGACTCTTGCGCAAGCCGTTATATTTGTATCGAGTGGGGCAAGAGTCTTGCGAGACCGTGATAACCGCGTTTGTGTCACGACCGCCATCGTGTACCGGAGGGAACGAGGCCTGCAGCGTTTTTGGCCGGAAGCTCGATAGTGGAGACGACGGGGAGCATCCGAGAGGAGCTGGAAGCGGAGCACCACTTGCGTGTGGAGAAGGCCCGCGGCTCTCCACGGAGTTACTCGACCGAGGTGCTTGGCCCTCGCGTGGGCTTCCCTTTGCGTAGGGGCACCAACGAGGATTAGTCGGGACCTTGCGCGGTTCCGAATACCTCGGTAAAAATACCGGCGTCATCCACGAGAGTTTGCATTCTCTACCTTCCTCTTTAAGCTTCCGCATTTGTATTAAGGATTTAAGTTTCAATCTTATATTCATACTTATATAGTGTAGATTGAAACTTAGCCATTGCGGTAGAGATAGCAACACTTAGACAAAACCTAGTTTGCACTCTCTAGTTTGATTATTTGCATAGGTTTTGCTCTAGGGATTTATTTGTGGCCTAATTTAGTGAAAGTTTTAGAAGTCCTAATTCACCCCCTCTTAGGCGTCACCCGTTTCCTACAAGTGGTATCTGAACATGGTTTGGCTCATTTGAAACACTTTAGCTTCATCGCTAAAAGAGCCGACGCTTTTTAGAAGAAGGGATGGATACCCATAGGCCACCACACTTTGACAGCACTAACTTCCCATATTATAGTGCTAGAATGGCTTGTTACCTAGAGACCATTGATCTAGGTGTTTGGAGAGTCACTCATGACGGGATGAAACCCTCCAAGAATCCCGAAAACCCACCACGAGTGAGGAAAAAGAAATCCATTTAAATGCTAGAGCCAAAAATTGCTTGTATGAATATCTTAGCATGGATATTTTTAATCAAGTATTTACATTGAAAACTGCTAATGAGATCTGGCTAAAATTGCATGAGCTCCATGACGGCACATCCAATGTCCGTGAGCAAAAACATTGCCTAGTCTTAAATGAGTATAATTCTTTTGCTATGAATGATAATGAGCTCGTTAGAGATATGTATTCTCATTTGAATCTATTGGCATTAATAAGCTAGGTGATACGGATATTGTGAGGAAGATTATCTCCCTACTACCACAACGAAGATATGGGAGCATCATCACCATTCTTCACAACATGGAGGACTTGAGTACAATGACGCCGACCATTGTGATTGGAAAAATTGCGGCCTTCGAGATGTCATGAAAAATGTGTCGAGGAGAGGAGCCAACTTCCTCAAGGCCATATGCTTTTGCATGTGATGAAAGGAAGGGTAAAAAGAAGGCTTCCACTCCAAGTTCCTCGAGTGAAGAAGAGGAAGAAGAAGAAAGTGATGATGAAGAAGATAATCAACCATCAACATCATCCTCCAAGGACGAAGAAACAATCTGACACGTCGGAAAGGTAATGGGGATGATTCGCAAGATTAATCTAATGGGTGTGCCCCTGCAGGTAGAGGATCTTCTCTTTAACATTGACATGAAAAAGCAAAGAAAGAGAGGATGCTTCGCATGTGGGGAGAAGGGCCACTTCAGGGACAGCTATCCAACTATGTCCGAACCCAAAAAGGAGAGGAGCAAAGGCAAGGCGCTAACAAGTGTCAAGACTTGGGACGATTCTTCAAGCGAAGATGAACCTCCAAGGACACGCAACCACCGATCCTCATCACGCTCATCACGGTCAACACGCAAGTGCCTTATGGCAAGAGGTAAAATAAGTATCCCATCCTCTAGTGATGAAAGTAGTAGTGATGATGAAGGTGAGGGAAAGCCCTCCGTAGATGAGCTTGCGGAAGCCGTTAAATTTTTTCAGGATGTTTGCACTAAGCAAAAGGCTCAACTTAAAACTTTGAAAAATAAGTTGATTAGCTCTCAAATGACTATGAAGGCTTGCTAGAAAAATTTGAAACATTTGTAAATTTGAATTGTGAGCTATCAACTAAAATTGAGCAATTCGAGTCTAGTGCTCCATCCACTGCTACCGATGATGGCCTTATTAAAAAGAATGAAAAACTTAAGGCTAAGTTAGCTAGCTCCCAAGAATCTATTGACAATTTGCTAGGGAAAATGGAAATTCTTAGCATACACAACAATGAGCTAACTACTAAGCTAGAAAACATTGGTAGCACCCCAGAAGTATCTTTGGTTGAAATACCTGAAATTATTAAGAAAGATGCTTCTACTTCTTGCTTTGATTTAATTGATAATTCTAACCCCTGCAACCTAGTTTGTGTTAAGAATATTGTTGTAGAAACATGTTCAGATGAGGTTGCAAAGTAAAATGAGCAATTAAGGCAAGAAGTGGCTCGCCTTGGCAAGGCTTTGTATGAAAAGAAAGGCAAAGCCAAACAAATGCAACCTTCACAGGATAACACCACTACGGGAGTGAACAAGCTTGTGAAGGGTGAAACCGTGATTTGTAGGCTATGCCACAAGGAAGGCCATAAGTCTTTCCAATGCAAGGCGATGACCGGGGATAAGCAAAAGCAAAAGCCAACAAGCAAAGTCTCCAACACCTACATCAAAAAGGTGGATAAAAAGGATGCTACACCATACTTGATCAAGAAGAAAAAGAATGGAAAGGTGATAGCAATCAAGGCCAACAAGAAAGCCAACAAAGGAAAGGGAGCCAAACGCATCTGGGTGCCAAAGCACTAGTGGAGATCTTATCATCGATGACGTTCGTATTGCGTCACTGCATGTGTATATATCGTCACAGATAAAGGTTTGTGACGAGTTCGATTTGGTCATAGGGGTCGCGTCACATTTGTTGTGTTGTGACGGACTACCCAGTTTCATCATCGATGTGTATACATTCTGTGACGAAAGCCGCGTTGTCATGGAAGTGAATTCATTCTATGACGATCAGTTGTGGTCATAGAGGAAGGCACTTTTCCGTCATAATTCGTCGTCTGCCCGAGCAAACTAACGACGTTGTTAACGCCGTTTGGTTTCTGTGACGGTACGGTATCGTCACAGATAGAGCCGTTGTTTGGTCATTAACAGCCGTTTGGAAGGTGCTGATGCGTATGACGTTAGCGCTGACGTGGCAGCTGACGTCAGCGCTGACGTGGTAGCTGACGTCAGCGCTAACGTCAACGCTGACGTGGCTAGTACAGTGGCAGCTGACGTGGCATATGTTTTATTATATGCCACCAGTTTGGTCACAGATGTGCAGAGAATAATTTAATTGGAAATTGCAAAATATACTCGAACAGAGGAATGAGCACACAATTCCATATTCCATAGATGAATACAACTAGTATTCCAGTGCGCATACAAACTAAGTGGACAACACTAAACTCAGTTCACAGCATCACCACTTGACTTCACATTTCAGTTGAGTTTGCACAAACATAACAGCATATAATCAAAAGTTGACACCCACGAGCAACTAGAGTTTTTGGGTACCCTCATGTCAAAGAACAGGCCAAAAACAGCAGCTCTGACTAGCAGCCCTCATGTCGAAGAAGAGTTACCATGCAAGGACAAGAGCTTCTTGATGAGCACATTGGTCTCCTCCATCTCCTTGCTGTTCTTCTCTGTTATCTTCTTGTACTCCTCCAACTCCCTTTGTGTCCTCGCCTGCTGTTCCTCAGCTTCTTCACATTTCTTCCTGAGCTGGTCGAGTTCACCTTGAACAGCAGCCATCGCTTCAGCTGCAAGTTGTTCCCGAAGCTCACTATGATTTGATGATGATGCCTTGGAGGTTGCCGATGTTTTGATGCCGACGCTTTTCAGGAATTGGTGTGAGCTGCTCTGGGACAGCACCTTCGACACAAGGTGCACACTGGATGCTGGCATCTCACCTTCAGCAACAGGTTTAGCCCTCAAAGCCTCCATATGAGACTGAAATATCATGGACAGAAACAGTAACATGTTAATGCTAATGAGCAACAGCAAGATGCTGACAATAATGTGAAAACAGTGACTTTCATTTCTAGTGCACATTATAGCAGATTATAGCAGTTACAAATTATAGCCTACAAGACATTAACAAAGACTATGAAAAATAGACTGACAGACTCTAAAAGCTATACATTTGATGGCAAATTATAGCAGATTATAACAGTTACAAATTATAGCAGATTTGCTTAAAAGCTATACATTTGATGGCAAATTAAAAGCTATACATTTGAAAGACTCTATAAATAGACTATGAAAAATAATGTGAAAACAGTTACAAATTATAGCAGATTTGCTTAACAAAGACTCTAAAACCTATACATTTCTAGTGCACGGGTCCTACAAAAAATAGACTATGATATTTATTTTCATTTCAGAAATTTGATGGCAGACAAATGGCAGACAAAATAGACTATGATCTGAACTCCCCTGGGATGGGACAGGCGATCTCACTCATCGATCTCACTCCCCTTCGTTCCATCGACCCACAGCCAGCCTCCCTCATATGATCTCATAAAAATTACACTAAATAAAGCAAACAAATGAACTTACAAGTGCTTCTCTTGCCGGTTCACTCAGGCCACGTTTGGAGCTGGTATGACAGGTCTTAAAGGCGTCCACCGCATCTAGTTCTTCAGTCTGATCTAAGCTGGGTTCTTCTCGGTTTCTCTTCTGCTTCTGTTTCGTGGATAAACAATCACAGCGAAGTTTGCTCAGATCAAATGCAATAGAAGTTGAGTGCAAAAGTGCAGGTAGTAGTACAAGGTAATAGTTACTTACATATGCATGTAAGTGTGCCACATAGCAGCGAGAACCCGTAGCCTGATGAAACTTGACTTGACTGCGGTTCTGCTTGTTTTTTTCACTTATTTCCTACAAGAGAATGAACATGTCAGATTAGATCATAGGTTCAATATGCGAAGATCCTTTGCAAACGTATAGTGAAAGAACAATATATGACAAGATACCCATACCATGTTCTTTGGATCAGACCACTTTGCAACTAATGCCCTCCACTGTTCATCAGTCATGTAAGATACAGGAGAAGTTGTGCTAATCTCATTTGCAGGTACACCATTGAAGTATTTCTGCTTGAGCCGATAACGCTGGTTTTTTACCGCAGAGCGTAGCATATCGGTGCAAGCTTCCTTTGTTGCCTTGTCCTCAGTGTTAACGGACAAGCGCCCCTATGCATATGACAATTCCATAGTTAGTCAATTCAGGTTAAGCAGTATACAAGTGAACCATAGAATCAGTAATGCACTTACATTTAGCTGTGACACAAAGCTGTTGTAGTATTTCTGGTCGTCCTTGTAATCTTTCCAACGAGTTAGGATAGGCATGGTTTCCCGAATAATGATGCCAGCCTCTGATGCAAACTTGGCAGCTTGAACAGGTTCATGTGGCCTTTTTTTGCCTTCCTCAACAGCTATGGGCAGTCTCCTTTGCATAACTTTAGTCATCCTATCCAGTTGTTTTCCCTTGGTTGCTGCCCTGGGTCTCCTTGGTGCTCGCTGTGTAGGAGCTACAAAATATAATTCGCTTTTATTGAATAATGAAATTGTTTTGTTTCATGCAAATCAGCAAAAGAGATGCCTTATTTGACTGAAAAAATAGAACTTGCCTTCAGTTTCTTCATCTCTAGCTACATTGGCTTGAGCATCACCTGTACTGTCATGAGCAGCAGATGCCATGTCTTCCTCTTCAGCTCTGCTGAAATGATCAGCAAGTCCAGGTGTAGTACGACTGTTGCCTTCAGCATCACCTGTACTGTCATGAGCAGCAGATGCCATGGCTTCCTCTGCAGCTCTGCTGAAATGATCAGCAAGTCCAGGTGTAGTAGGGCTGTTTGGTATGTGATCATTTCCATCTGTTGGTTCCTGTACATTGTGGCCATCTGTCTCTGTAGAGTGAAGCCTTTTTGAAGATTGCTCCTCTGGTTGTGCACCTGCCCTCACTCTCTTGCTGAACCTAATGCCTGGAGCCATGTTGGGGTCTATCTTCTTGTTTGAAGCAAGGGTTGTGTTTCTACCTCTTCTAGGATACTGTCCACAAAAAATAGTCATGTGCATTTAAAAGCAAGACCATATATTAATTAAGAGGTATGAAATAAAGAAGATGAATCTAAAAGCATGAGCATATATTAAACACCAGATTAAAAACATTGAAATGCAATGCAACTATTTGGCATCCACTACTTTGAAGATAGAAGGAGCACCTTCATTGCCAGGGGTTTTGGCTGATCATAATATTCACTGTCATCATCAGTATCTCCTTGATCATCATCGTCAAGGAGATAGAAAGAGACATATGAATCCGAATCTGAACTATTATTTATCTTGTTTGCTGCATGTTTCCCCTTTGTTGATGCAGATGGTGAGACAGAATTATTTAGAACAGAAGTATATTTGTTCAGACCCAAATCTTGCATCTTCTTTATATTCTCCTTCACTTGTTTATCCCGTCTTCTCTCATAAGCAGTTCGCTCATGTTGAACTACTTGCAAGATAGATAAGAACAAGCATACTGTGTGTATTAGATAATGTAAAGGATTTTACTAAAAGCTAAGAGGTACTACTATTTGCAGGGAAGGATTTGACTAAAAGCAAATAGATAAGATGTGTAGATTCAGTCATTATGAAGCTTGGTTATGATTGTGCAAGTTCATAATTGTGGTTGCACTATAACTGTAGTGTTTCCCCTGTTTGGTTGTGGAAATCTTTATGCAGGCTTAAACAATGTTCAAAGTACTAGCTAGTACATTGATTAGGCGATGTAGATTTACACAAGCTGATGAACAAAAAAAGTGAAGATATTCTCATCTCTTTCTACCAGCAAGGTTCAAGAAAGCACTAAGCACTGAGCGAGCGGTATGGTGGTGAAAATGCTTAAGCGTGATTAATCGTGCTTAATCATTTTTGTTAAAAAGAGAAAAAAAATACATGATATTGGGCCACCCTGCAGCAGCCCTTAACCCCCACCTCCTCTCTTCATGAGTCTGCAGCCCACTAGGCCCACCTGCCAGGAGGCTCAACGCAAAACCCCTCTCCCGTGATGACCTAGTACTCTGCTGCCTCCTTCCACGCCCCGCGCCGCCGCCCTGTGCTCTCCGCCTCCCTCTCCCGAAGCCTATCCTCCTCCGTGTCGTATGCTCTCCGGCTCCCTCTCCCGAAGCCTCTCCTCCCTCGTGCGATCTTCACCTCTACCGCGAAGCCGCTCCGCCTCTCTCTCACCAATCTGCTGCCTGTAGCCATCGTAGGTCCGTCCGCTCTCTCTCTCGTCGATCCGTCGATTTGCTGCCTGCTGGATTGACCCCGGAGGTGTTCCTCCTCTTCTCCCTTAAACATGCCGAATGGGCACGATTAAGCAGGGCCAGCGCTTAATTGCCCGCTTAGTAGGTAAGCGATGCGTTGACCCTCTACTCAGCGCTTAACCGCGCCTAATCGCACGCCTAATCGCGCTTTCTTGAACCTTGTCTACCAGTACTAGAAACATAAGTTCTCTACTAAAACATGGATGTGACTGCATATAACACAATGTAAGGAACCAAACACAACTGTATCAGTGCACAATGATTACATAAATCAATTTACAATATCTCTGATAACAATGAATGAATAATTAAACTAAATCTAGCGATGGTTAGGGTTTAGGGGTTGGACCTTTCTGACTTTTGTGCCTCCTTTTGTTCACCATCAAGGTCGTCTGCGATGACCCAAATCCAGCGATGTTAGGGTTTAGGGGTTAGCGAGAGCAATGTGGATGGGGCGTGTTAGGTGGAAGGGGCGAGAGAAATGCGGATGGCAATGAGATAGAGCGGGATGCGGCGAGTGAAGTCGGCGACGACGCAGCTCATCGACGCGATGAGAGGTAAGGGGGCGACGGTGAGGTACCTGGTCGAGGGGGCAGGTCGTCGACGGCGGATGTGTCCCAGCGGCGGCGGTGAGGTACCTGGTCGAGGGGGCAGGTCGTCGACAGCCGTCGTGTCCCGGCGGCGGCGATTAGGTTTGGAGAAGTCAGGGAGAAAGAAGAGTGGGGGAGAAATAAGAGGAGTGCGGGAGATAGAGGATGAGAGCGGAGTCTGTTTTAGTGACGACGGCGAAAATGTTTTTGGCGCCCAATGTGTTTGGCAATGTGGAGTCTAATGCGTTTAAGTATACTAGCACTGGGTATATATTGAAAACACGTGCATAGCTCAATGGTTTGACCTGCTAACTATAAGACCGAGCTCCTAGGTTCAAGCGCCTGCAAGGAGACTTTTTTTGTGTTTTGCCTACCATTTTATATTAATTCTTTGTTTTTTATTTATCTCTATGTTTTTTTTGCAATTATCTATTCATGGACACATTAGTTTGGTTTATGATCATGTTATAATATTTTGAAATATTTTTGACATAGTGGTACTATACATCTCTCACTTGCAATAGCATCTCTCACTTAGTAATTAGCCTTATATGAGAGATGTATGCCTTTCTTAGGATGTGTGTCACCACTTTGTCCGAATGAGTTGAAACTATTTTGTCAACATTGTACACCAAAATGAATGGTCCATGCAAGTTTTTAGATTTTTCTAGCTAGGTTATGGTATTGTAACAAATATCTTTACGAAATACAACAAATAATTACAGTAATTAGTAAACTAGGTATGAAAAATGCATAACTGCACACAACATCATAGGTTGGTTCAATAAACATGCCATTAAAGTTCAAAATGGTTTGGAGAAAGTGGTAGTATAGATCCATCATAAGCATGAACATCTCTCACTTAGTAATTAGCCTTATATGAGAGATGTATGCCTTTCTTAGGATGTGTGTCACCACTTTGTCCGAATGAGTTGAAACTATTTTGTCAACATTGTACACCAAAATGAATGGTCCATGCAAGTTTTTAGATTTTTCTAGCTAGGTTATGGTATTGTAACAAATATCTTTACGAAATACAACAAATAATTACAGTAATTAGTAAACTAGGTCTGAAAAATGCATAACTGCACACAACATCATAGGTTGGTTCAATAAACATGCCATTAAAGTTTAAAATGATTTGGAGAAAGTGGTAGTATAGATCCATCACAAGCATGAACATGTCTCACTTAGTAATTAGCCTTATATGAGGGCTGTATGCATTTTTGTAGGATGTATGTCACCACTTTGTCAGAATAAATTGCATTTTTTTGTCAACATTGTACACCAAAATGAAGTGTACATGCAAGTTTCTAGATTTTTCTAGCCACCTAAGGTTTTTTAGCACTTATTCTTTAGTAAAATAACAAATACTTACATTAATAGTTAAACTAGTTCTAAAAATTGCACCGGCACAAAACATCATGGTACACCTCCATCAACACCCCAAAAAAAGGTTGAAATGATTTGGAGAAACTGGTGCTATACATGTAAATAAATAAAAGAAAAATACAAAAATGATTGAAAAATGTAAACAAAACCAAAAAAACCTACCTATCCCAAGCTCGAACACAGGACACCAGGGTTCACAGTAGCAAGGAGTTACCATTGGACTAGTAACGTTTGTTCATTAGTAACAGAGCGCAGTTATATGTAAGCATAAACTGTTCTCTGTCCAGGATGTAACCGAGCGCCCAGTTCAGATTTCTGCATTTGTCTGTCCAGTAACAGAGCGCACATAAGCAGAGTTTGTTCATTAGAAGCATAAACTGTTCTCTGTCCAGGATGTAAGCATAAACTGTTCTATGTTCACAGTGGCAAATTATAGCATTTTCAGATTGTAAACTTCCTAGTTCAGATTTCTGCATTTTTATGTTATGCCCAGTTCAGAGATCTGCCCAGTCCATAGTTAAGCATCAACTGTTCTGCCCAGATCAGATTGTAAAGTGCCCAGTTCAGATTGCTGGGTGTTCTGAGTAAACTCTGCTGCCCAGTTCAGATTGCTGCCCAGTTCAGATTGTAAACTCTGCCCAGTCCAAAGTTCAAAGTTGCCCAGTCCAAAGTTCAAAGTTCAGATTCTAAACTACCACTACAATTCCTTGTGTCAAGGTGGTAGAAAGTATCAAATCAAAGGATCAACTGGCACTGGTGCTTTTGCTAAAGTATACAAAGCCACTGTTGACAGTAATGCGGAAGAAATGGTTGCTTTGAAGGTGAGTCATGTTTCCATTGCATCAATAACTTGATGTTGCCTTTCATAGTTTGGTCCACTTTTAAACGCTGTTCATTATATGCAGATTCAGAATCCCTCATTTACTTTGGAATTTTACATGTATCGCCAACTTGATCTGCGTATATCTGATGTCGAGGTACATAATTTATGTCAAGAGCAGTCTCAACATTCTTTCATAAAGCACAATAATATTTAATAATATACATTGTTTACTTCCAGAGACCAAGCTATCTTGATCTGCGTATATCTGATGTTGGTTATCTATTTTAATGAATATGTAACTACAACCAGTCGATGTTGCTAACATGTAATGAGATATAAATCAAGCCTTCTGCAGGATGTCATAAATTCTCACTTAGTAGTCGGTCGATACATGGATGAAGTTCTATGCATGTATTATACCATAGAGATGCTGACCATGCTGGAAACACTGCATAGTGTTGGCATAATCCATGGTGATTTCAAACCTGACAACATCCTTGTTTGCTACCCGAGGTAGCTATACCATATTGCCATTACTGTTAGTCTGTTACCACTTTATGTCTCTCTTTAGCAGTATCAGTAATAACCATGCAATCTTTTCTCTGATATTAAGTGTTCAGATGTTCAGTTCTGAAAATACAGAAAATACAGAATACACATTCAGTTCACCACAAGTTCAGTTCACCCCAAATTCAGTATTTCAGACACACATTCAGTTCTGAAAATACAGAAAATACATTGTATCATCTAAACATGAACTGAATTTCAGACACACATTCAGTATGATGTACTAATCTGAACTGAACAATTCATAAATCAACTATCAATACTAGAAATCCTCATCTTCATCTTCTATGGACATGTCATCATTGTTGTCGTCGCCACCATCATTAAAATATTGAAACATTGTATCATCTTCCTCCTCATCCTCACTATCTTCAAGAATAATAGCAGCTTCCTTCTTTTTTCTTATTAGTTCCTCTAAATTGCCTTCAATTAGACTGGCTTCTCCACCTTCAACATTGTGCAGAACCTGATTATCATCACCTTCTTGCACTATATGCTCTGTATCAGAACAATAATCATCTTGATGCACATCATTACTGCCCTCATATTTTTCAGCCACATCATAAATATTCCTATGTTCAAATTTCTGCACAACTCGGAAATCTTTACATTGTGGAGTTGTGTCTTGCAGGTAAAATATCTTTTTCGCTTGGTCTGCCAAGATAAAAGGATCGGACTTGTACCAAAATGACTGCACATTGATGGATTTGAAATGGCTGTCATCTCGAATGCCCACAGTCTTTCCTACTTGGTTGTACCAATCGCATCGAAATACAACCACCGACCGACGAACTTGATAATTCGAGTTATATTGTAACTCAATTACCTCTTTAAGGACACCATAAAAATCTATGTTCTCCCCATTATGTTCACCTTCAGTCATTACACCACTATTTTGTGTCTGCATGAACTTCTCACGATCCACTGTGCTAAACCGCACTCCATTAATCTTGCAAGCTGTACTAGTCTTAACTCGCCGAGCTGGGCCACATGACAGTGCCCACAGTCCTTCGCTAACCAATTCTGGATTCTCATTACGCTTCTTCTCAACCTGTTGCAACAAAATTACTCAGCTGAGCAATTACATATGCATACCCAAAACTTTAGTAAACCTATAACATAAAAGTTTAGTGACTTACATGGGACATAAACCACTTTGCAAATCCTTGTTGAACCATTCGATCAACATCATTTGGACGTGCACCTTGCTGCGATAGCTCCTCCCTTACAGACTGCATGGCATACTTTATTCATAAGCATATTTTCAAATTTAATAAACATAACATAAATTATGTAGCACATACCAAACTAACTTACGTCAAATATTCCTGTACTTCATCAGCATTATGTAGCACATACCAAACTAACTTATTCATGATAGCATCATCAATGTACTCAGTCTTAGTAGCTCCAACAAGAGTAGCACCATGCTTAAAAACAGACATGTCATTAGGCAATGGCATCTCTGTACCACTATCATCATCCTGGTTAAATCTAGTGTCAACATCCTTCATGTACCTAGAACAAAATGTTAAGGTATCACTTGCCATATATGCCTCAGCAATTGATCCTTCCGGCCTAGCCCTGTTCCTTACAAATTTTTTCAAAGTGCCTAGTCGCCTTTCTATTGGGTACATCCATCCATACTGAACAGGTCCTCTAAGCATTGCCTCATCGGGAAGATGGACACTCAAGTGCACCATGACATCAAAGAAGGCAGGTGGAAAGATTTTCTCAAGCTTGCATAGGATCAATGGAATATCTCCTTTTAGCCGTTGCACAACATCTATCCGTAGATTTCTACTACATAGTTCCCTGAAGAAGGTCCCCAGCTCTGCAATTGCTTCATATACATCCTTCCTCACCAGTCCTCTAAGGCCAGCGGCTATGATTCTCTGTAGGAGTATGTGGCAAGAATGTGTTTTCAGTTTTCCAACCACCTTTGAACCATCTTCACTTATGTATCTTGCTAGGTTATCCGCAAATCCATCAGGAAACTTGATACCTTTGAGGAACTTGCAAAACTCGACTTTCTGATCCTTCCCCAACACATATGGAGCAGGTGGAGCCCTGTAGGCTGAGTTGCCATCTTGTTGCAAGTGCAGTTCAGGTCTTATGCCCATATCATACAAATCTAGCCTTGCATTATGTGTGTCCTTGGACTTGCCTGGTATACTAAGTAGTGTGCAAAGAATATTTTCACATACATTTTTCTCTATGTGCATCACATCGAGATTATGTGGAAGCATCAAATCTTTCCAATATGGCAATTGCCACAACCCAGATTTCCGGCTATAAATCTTTGGACCGTCACTACTACGCTTCCTTTTATTTCCAGTAATGTCAGCCTGCTTCCCGGGCCTGACATCTTTCACCTTCTCTAGCTCTTGTAGGACCTCATCCACAGTGAACCTGCCAGGCACAACTTTGTTTTCACGCTTACCATTGAAATCCAAGCTATTCCACCATGAATGTGTCCTTTTAAGGTAACGACGATGTCCAATGTAGCATAACTTGTTCCTTATTGCCATAGACAACGGATTCTTGTCGCAATAAATACATGCATAATACCCTTTTGTTGTTCGCCCAGATAACGTGGCCAGCGCTGGATAATCATGTATACACCATAGTACAGCAGCACGAAGGTCGAACTTCCTACCAGTACATGCATCATAGGTCTTGACACCCTTCCATAGCTTCAGTAGTTCTTCAATTAGGGGCTCAAGGAACAAATCAAAATCCTTTCCTGGACATCTTGGACCTGGGATGAGTAAAGACATAAAGCAGTTTGTTGGATTCACGCATTCCCATGGTGGGAGATTAAGCGGTGTCACAAGCACTGGCCACATACTGTACTGGGTACTCATGTTGCCAAATGGATTGAATCCATCGGTAGCTAAGGCTAGCCTCAGGTTCCTCGGATCATTTGCAAAACCTGGGTACTTTCGGTCAAAGTCCTTCCACGCTTCCCCATCAGCTGGATGGCTCATCACATTGGCGACTGGCTTCCTCACTTTCTTGTGCCATTGTGTTTCCTTTGAAGTTTGTTTTGAAGCAAAAATTCTTTTCAACCTTGGCAACAGTGGAAAATGCCTCAAAACCTTATGTGGAACCCGCTTCGAACCAGTTTCATCTTTCCATCTAGACTCCGTGCATACTGGGTACTCATTCAATTTAGCATTAACATTCCGAAACAACACACAATTGTTCTTGCACACATGGATGTTTTCGTATCCAAGGCCCAATTCTTTAAGATATTTCATGGCCTCATTATATGATTTTGGCAACTCACTGTTAGGGTATCCATCGGACATCAGCTTCATCATTGCTGAAAATGCTGTATTGCTGATTCGATAACGAGACTTCATATACAACATCCTCACCATAAAAGAAAATTTTGAATGGCTAGAACCCGGACTAAGTGCCTTCTTTGAATCTCCAAGAACTCCTGCAAATCTTGGCTCTTCTCCATCAGCCTCTGCCGCTGCAAACAGTTCACCGATCATCTCAGGTACTCCATGATCATCATCGTAAACATCATCGTCCACATCCATATGTATCCCAAAGTCATTATCATATCCTTCGACATCCTCCTCTATACCCTCAACTTCTGTATCTGCCGACTCCCCATGATGAATCCACCTCGTGTATGTAGCTGACATTCCATAAATGTGTATATGAGTTTCTACTTCACTCTGAGGTCGCAACCTTTGATTAAGACAATTCACGCACGGACAACGAATGTCTGTGTCTTCTGGGTATCTTTCAGTAACAAAATTCATGAACTCTTCAACTCCTTTCACATATGCAGGTGTGAATTGTTTCCCATAAACCCATCTTCTATCCATCTATTTTGACAATAAATTAAAACTTGCATTAACTCCATAACTATGATTACACTGAACAAAATTGAAAACCACATCAAACACATGCATATATGAAATAAAATTCAAACGCACATAGAACCTTATTGTCAAAAACACAACACATCAAACCTTGTCTTTTCTCCCCTCCCTGCCGCTGTTCTATCCACGCCCGCCGTAGCTATGCGCAAGACGCCGCTGCTTTGCCGCGCCCGAAGCTTCTCTGCCTCGCTGTTTGCAGACGACGTCGTTCTTCCAACACAGTTGGATCAATGGATCAGGCGACAAGATCGCTCGTTCGCTGCGACGCTACCCAGTTGCCGATCAAGCGGACGACGACAGACGCCGGCGTCGTTGTGTGCCGTAACCTGACGGCCGATCGTAGAAGCGCAGATCGCAGCAGGAAAAAATCAGAACAGGCGAACCATGCAGATCGCAGAATGGCGGCTGGGAAAACTTGTTAACATAACGACAGATGGGAACACCTGTTAACAGACGGATAGTTTCTTTATATACACGAACAAGTGCGTAGTCTGGTGGTAGCAACGATTTAACGCAAGTCGCAGGTCCCTGGTTCGAAGCTCCGCGGGCGCACCTTTTTTTTTGCCAAATAACTAACTGCCGCTTCGTACTGGGCCGGGTCCGCGTCGCCAGGTGGGGGCTGTGTCCCAAAAAACTGCGGCCCATGTAGGCCAAGGAACCCACACCGTCAAGTGGTGTGTACACGTGGGCCGTTTTTTACTAAAACTCATCTGTGACCAATTTATTTCATCATTACGTCAGCCGATCAAGCCAAATTAATCTGTGACGTTCCTTTCATTTTCGTCTATGACGTTCCTTTCATTTTCGTCTTTAATATTGAAGTCTAATCTTCGTCCCTTGTAATTGTTGACGAAGATGTCAATTTGGTCATAGAAATGTATCAATCTGTGACTGAAGTCACCAGCGTCACTAGAAAATCGTCACTGATGATCACATTCTTACTAGTGAAGGAAATAATTTCAACTATTAAAAGCACCAAGAAGGTTTGGATCCCGAAAGGGAAGTGAGTAGTCCGAAGGACGTCGGGGAATTTGGAGACTTGGCAAAGTTGGGATGTATATCATGGGATACATCATATTGGATCAAGTTTATTGCTAAGTGAGTTAGTTAACATTTTGGACCCAAATTTCCCCACCCATGACTAAGGTAACTAGATTTATTGTATTTCTTATTTTTAAGATAAGCGTATCTATTTATTTTACATCTAGTTTATCTTTCATGCCTAGTATTGCAATTAATATTTACTTTTATTTAAAATGCATGCATACTAGGTAAATCTCATGGTAGGATTGATTGTTTTTAATTCATACACTTAAGCAAACCTACATGGTTTAAAACGTTTATTCAAGCACGACACATTGCTTCTTTATCACTCCATAGTAAATGATACACCAATTGATATTTTTTAATGCTACAAGTGGTAAAAACGCTTATATTATTTGTATCATTTAACTTATATGTGCCAAAGTTCGGATTATAAATAATTTGCCCCTCTTGATATCAAATCAAAGTGCATGTCTCCTACAAGTATCCAAAACTTGTTTGCACACTTTCAGGGGGAGGTTACTCTATAATCTAAGACTTTGAGACTAATATCTTTTTCAAGTCTATTTCATGTGATAGTCTCATTGTAAGGAAAATGAAGTCCTCGGAGAAAGACAACAATCTTCCACTGCAAAATCTCTAAGAACTCTCATGTCTCACGAGCCTGCCATTGGTCTTCAATTGGTCTGCAATTGACTTTCAATTGGTATCTTTGAGACTACATTAGTATCATTTACATGTCTTCTCCAATATTTGATTAGACTATATCTTCATATCTTATACTTCCATGTTGCTATTCATGCATAAGTGGTTAAATCATATTCTGTTACCTATGCATAAGGAAGTTAGTCTAATCAAATCATGTCTTGCACCTCTAATTTTCACATGCTTTTTCCTAAGTAGAAGATCTCTGTCAGGGGGAGTATTTCTTCGTCTGTAAAAGGGGAGAAATTTCTTTCTAAAGAGAACACTCATTTAGGGGGAGTAACTATTTGATGGTTCGACTGGTACCCTACATGTGGTGTAATTTAGTATCCTCCAATTGGTATCATTTGACAAAATTTCTTATGAGGGTAAGTCTTATTTACTTCCTACATGCCTTTAATGTCTTCCTTTTCGGTGATTGATGCCAAAGGGGGAGAAGTTTAGGGACCAAAGCAATGAAAAATGTATCAAACACCAAACACCACCAATTAAAAAATTTTATTTCTTCAAGTAGCTTTACAAGTGGTTTTGTTTCTTTGGTCCAAAATAGGAAGTAAGTGAATTATGGAGTTAGGGGGAGGCTTAACTCCATAATATCACATTGTGGGGACAAACATGCATCCTAGCAAGTAGATTGCATATTTTATTCAAATACTTGTATTATTTGCTTGCTTTGGTTGTGTTGTCATCAATCATCAAAAAGGGGGAGATTGTAAGGAAAATGGACCCCGGGTCATTTGGCTTAATGAGTTTTGGTGTTTGATGATTAACACAATCCGTGAACTAATGTGCTTGCTAGTGTTTGTGTTTGTAGTTCACAGGATGCTAGAATTACTTGGACTAAGGAATTGAGGAAAGCAACACCTCAAAAGAAGACATTAGGAAGATCAAAGAAAAGTCCAAGAAAAGAAGATGTGTTGCCTGTGGATTGTCTGTGCGTGGAGCACCGAACTGTCCGGTGCCACACGCCGGACTGTCCGGTGCACCAGGGAACCGCAGCCCAATAGCTAGTTCTAGGTGGCACTGTGCAGACAAGACCACTGGACTATCCGGTGTGAAGTCTGGACTGTCCGGTGTGAAAAGCCTGCAGCGCCAACGGTCACCTACTGTGGCAGGGCAATGGCTAGGCGCACCGGACACTGAACAGTGCGCTGTCAGGTGCACCACTGGACTGTCCGGTGTGCCGCAGAGAGCAGCAGCTTTTCTCCAACGGCTACAATTGTGTTGGTGGCTATAAATACACCCCCAACCGGCCATTTCCAAGTGTGGGAGCCCAAGCAACATACCAAGGCATATAATGCACATTTCCAAGAGCTCAAACAACCAAGTGCTTAATAGAATCACTCGGTGATTAGCGTAGGTGCTTTGCAAAGTGCAGTTAGACCGCTTTAGCGCTTGCTCTAGGTGAACCCTAGTTAGTTGAGTGAGTTTTGTAAAACCACACAACCCCTCGACTCTTCCGCGAGCCGTTGTAATTGTACCGAGTGGGGCGAGAGTCTTGCGAGACCGTGACAACCGCGTTTGTGTCACGGCCGCCACCGTGTACCGAAGGGAACGAGGCCCGCGGCGTTTTTGGCCGGAAGCTCGATAGTGGAGATGGCGGGGAGCATCTGAGAGGAGCCGGAAGCGGAGCACCACTCGCGTGTGGAGAAGGCATGCGGCTCTCTACGGAGTTACTCGACCGAGGTGCTTGGCCCTCGCATGGGCTTCCCTTTGCGTAGGGACACCAATGAGGATTAGTTAGGACCTTGCGCGGTTCCGGATACCTCGGTAAAAATACCGGCGTCATCCACGAGAGTTTGCATTCTCTACCTTGCTCTTTAAGCTTCTACATTTATATTAAGGATTTAAGTTTCGATCTTGTATTCATACTTATATAGTGTAGATTGAAACTTAGCCATTGCGGTAGAGATAGCAACACTTAGACAAAACCTAGTTTGCACTCTCTAGTTTGATTATTTGCATAGGTTTTTCTCTAGGGATTTATTTGTGGCCTAGTTTAGTGAAAGTTTTAGAAGTCCTAATTCACCCACCTCTTAGGTGTCACCCGTTTCCTACAGTCTTCGCTTCGCGTTGCGATTAGAGCGTTGTTTCCGAGCTTTAGTGAATCGACGGTCAAGCTTCAACGACCAAGTGAACAAGATCCTCGAGTTCTACAAGGTTGAAGACCCTGAGCATCTGTTTGGTGAGGGCAAGTGTTCCCTAACCCATTATATCCTATTTACTTTATAATTCACTGTCCCGCATTACCATGAACAACCTAAGGATTGACTAGAATTCTGTTTTCCTGTCCTTATTTACCTTTGGGAATTGGTTACTATAATTAGTATTATGCTACTGCTTTACTTTAATCAATGAACATGAGAATATTTATGATATGATGATGTTATTCTTGATTATGATGATGAACTTGTTATACTTTAGGGGACTCGGGCTGTTTCCCGAGTACCTCTCCGTAAGGACCTGTTCATTGGATGACCACCCGGGAAAATGGTGCAACCATGAGGGTGGTATGGGACGCCCTTAGCTGATTAATTGGAGGAACTTGGGGGTGTAGTTGGCTTCGTCGTTGTGCCGTCAATGGGGTCGGGGCATATTGCTTGCTCTGCTAAGGGTGGGTGTCCAGGTTTGTTCAATTTGGTTTTGCTATTCACCCACCTTAGGGAGGAGCATTGTGTTTGTATGATTAACGAAACCTAATGGGCGACTACACACCAGGGGAATCTTTGTAAAGGCTACATAGTGTATCCCTGGCCATTCACCTCGGTAGTGAAGTTAAGGTCTTGCAAACCCAGGCTAGAAAGGGATCATGGCTCGTGGGTAAAGTGTGCGACCTCTGCAGCGGAATGAAATTAATATCTTAGTTGTGCTCACGGTTATGAGCGGCCTTAGAAGCTCCTTTGATTAGAGATACAGATGATCTGAGATACTATGGTTCTATTGATGATTTTGGCTATGATGATGATAATGATGTTCCTCGATGAGGACATGATTCACGTGTTGGTTATTGCTAAAACTTGGCTTCTACTAACGAACTAAAAGCAACTGCTTTGATCCCAACTCCACATAAAGCTAGTCCACCTTAGCCAAACAAGACATTTGTTGAGTACGTTGATGTGTACTCACCCTTGCTTTCACAAAACACCAGGTTGCCTTTGGTGCAATCTATGCTCAGGTGGAGAAGAAGAAGGTGTCGAGGCGGATCTCTAGGAGTCCCAGGACTTCGATGAGTTCAAGGATTAGGCTAGCGACCTCCCCCATTCAGCTGCCTGTGGTGGGTTTGTTTTCGTTGACTACGTTTCTATTATGTGCACTTTGATTTATATTATGTAAATGACTCTAGTCTCTAGTATTATTACTTACTCTTTATGATTATTCGAAATATTGTGCTATGATGAGTCATTTATGTAATCATTGTGTACGTGAAATTCTAATCCTGGCATGTACATGGTTTGCATTCGGTTTACCTTCAAAACCGGGTGTGGCACAAATGCTGTCTGTTTTTGTAGTATTCATGAGCTCCACTGTCAAACAAAAGCAACTAGAAAGTAGCAACTTCATAACAATTTTGGTTTCTACGCCTTCGCATACCGGAAGGATGCCCGGTACCCTATCTTGGCTTATCAAAGCAAATGGTTGACTTCCTAGATGAAGGAATGGTTTTATGTAAAGAATGATTTGGATAAGAGGGAGGGCATTAAGGAGATTATTCAAAGACCTATGATATCTCGCTTCAGCATAAATAGGCTAGCAGTCGTAATGACTGATGAAGCTTAAGCTTGTTTAGTGGCTTTTTAGGTCATTTGCAGTTATATTGACACGAGGGACTTAGTCCAAGAGCACTTGTATTACTGGGTGTGGACACTTGTGAATTAGTGGGAAATGTCGAAGGTGAATGAAGATAGTTCGTCTGAGGAAGGGGCGGTGAAGGGTGGCTTGGTGTACTTGAAATATACATATTGATACAGAAATCAGTTTGGAGAACCAGATGATGATTGGTTGGAGGTCATCGAGTCTACTTGTAATGACATTTTCGGTAACTATACCAAGAAAGAAAACAAAGCCTTGATTATTGCCTTCGGGGCCCGAGGCAAGAGAAGATTGAATCGGGGTTTTGATGCTATTCGCTTTGTTTACCCAGACTACTCCCTCCTGGTGCAAGGTAAGGGGAGGAAGAGAAAAGGCTCTTTGAAAATAATAGCGTCTATTCTGAAACAAAAAAGAGTAACAATTTCGGTAGGCAACTGAAGTCTTATTATGAAGAGAGGGTAGCATTTATTGAGCCAAGACTGACTGTGGCTGATACTCTTGTTGAGGAAGTCATTACCCAAACCACATCGGTTACTGAGACGAAGGTTGACTCTCTCGCCCCAACGAATGTAATGATTAGCTGGCTTTTTGATGAATTGAATGAATTTCTGTTAAAATATCTTTTGTAGTGGTTTTATTTTCGTTATAGGAGGAGAAGAAGGCTGAAAAAAGTTACCAAGGTACCTATTTAGGATGAGGTGCCTCTAGCCAGCTTGCAGTCAGAGGCACAGCTGAAGCCTAATCATCTTCTGAGGGCACACCCTAGAAGGGAAAATGTATGGCTAATGTTTTAAAAGCTGTCCTAAAACCTGTGAAGGTGGCATCACCTGTTGTGTTGAAGGCTAGCGGGCCTCCTCTCAACACGCCTGTTGTTGAGAGTATGAAGGCTAAACTGGCTGTGGAAGTGGTTGGTAGCCCAAAGATAATCTTGATTCAGAGAAAGCTGCTATGTCAAAGACTTAATCCATCGATGATGCACAATCTTAAGTAAAAGGAAAGAGAGGAAGCCAAATGCTCTAAAGGAGAAACCATTGCAGTTGTAATTGAAGAGGAACCAATAAAACCATGCAAATACATCATCTGACACGCTTCTGGGGAAAACTGACCGTGGAATAAATTGTCAAAATGCAAGAGTATGCCAAAGATTTAAAGTACCCCTCACATCGCTTGTTTATGGTGGCAATGATGAAGATGTCTATCTCTACTACCTTCCGGACAACAGAGAACTTGAAGTGTGCCATGAAATGATGGATAAAATTGGTTATCCTAAGCTGGAATGTGAAAGGGAAATGTGCCCTTGGGCCATTTCTATATTGTTTTGGTGATTAGATGCACAACACATCATATTTGAACTAACATGATGTTGAGCAAAAGTGTTTGAGGCAAAATGAGCTCGGAAGAGGACTTAGTGAAAATCTATATGGTTCAAGCAAAAAGGTATGTTCTAGACACTGAGTCAATTGATTTGTGTGCTAATCATATTTATCTAAGTACTAGGGACTCAACTAAGTCAAGTCCAAGAGAAACAAAAGAAGACAAAGAGAGAAACATGGAAAAGTTGCTAGACTGCGCAACACCGGATGGTCCAGTGCCACCTACCAGACAATCTGGTGTGCACCGGATAGTCCGGTGCACGGTTTGGTCAAACTCGCTGCTCTGAGGTTTTTCTAGCTACGTCGGCTATAATTCACCAGGCGTTCCACATGAGGCGTCGGACAGTCCGGTGTACCAGCCACGCAACGGCTAGTGGCCACGTCAACGCCAGACCAACGGTCGACAGGCGCACCGGACAGTCCGGTGCCCCCAGAAGTGGAAACCAACCAATCAGAGGATTCTTTACAGTGTCTCGTGTGTGTACTGTTCACTATCCGATGTGCACCGGATAGTTCGGTGCGCCAGCGAACAGAAGGCAACAATGGCCTTCCAAATGGAGCTCCAACGGCTCGTAGCTCCCTTAGGGCTATAAAAGGGACCTCTAGGCGCATGGAGCAGAACACCAAGCCTCCATTGAACATCCTAAGACGCAAGCATGCATTTGGTTCATTGCGATTAAGATTTGAGCACCTCTTTGAGTTGTGACTCCGCTGTGTTGTTTCGTATGCTCGTTTGTTAACTTGTGTGCGTGTTGTTGCTGCGACTCTAGCTCTTGTGTGTGTTTCTATTCCCTCCCTTACTCATGTGGTTTAATTGTGATTAATCTTGTAAGGGTGAGATGCTCCAGCTTGTGGAGATTCCTCACAAAGGGAAACACTTGATAAAAGGAAGAAAACTGTGGTACTCAAGGTGGATTGTTGGATCACTTGAGAGGGATTGAGTGCAATCCTTCACCGAAGGAGGTCACCACAACATGGAGTAGGCATTGGTCGAACCACGAGATAAAATCGTCGTGTCACTTGCACATCTTTCTTTGTGATTGTTTTCTTCTATAGAGTTCTCATATACTCATTTGCGCTATTGTTCCTAAGTTCAATACATATTCTAAAGGAACAATCAAGTGAAGAGTTCTCTCCTTCTTATTCACATCACCTTGGTTTTGATCTCACTAACATTTATTATAAACTAAGTTTATGTTGTCTAGACTTGATTTTTATAGGATCACCTATTCACCCCCTCTAGGTGCTCTCAGAATGCAGGCTATCTGCTATGCCTAAGGACCAACTTGCAGATTGTTTAGCTTATAATAACTTAAAAGTTAGTGTATGGCTTTTCATGTTTTTGGACAAACAAGGCTTTGTCGATTGTTTTTTAGAATAATATTTGTAATATACAAGGACTTATTCTAAGCAAAGATTTAAAGGCTAAGAAGGACGTCGAAGATGAAAGTACTCGTATAGCCTTTGGCAACTTACGGTTCGAAGTTATCGAGCTTCATCATAATGTTGTGGAGAAAGAGGAAATGTTGAACACCTTGGCATGTTACTTGACTGGGGATCATTCTGAGTTTCAAAAGATATCTAAAGAGAATGATAATAAGATTTCGAAGCTGGAAAAAGATAATGCTCAGAGTGTAAAGCGTATTGTCGAGCTTGAAGCACAGATACAAGTGCAAGTTGAAGCGCACAAAGCTGAAATGGCTAAGTTAAAAGAAAAATTAAAAAAAGCTAATGAGAATGTTGAATTAGAAAAAGCAAAATGAGAAATTGCTGAAGCCGAAAAGAACAGAGTGGAGAAAAATGTTGAGCTTCGAGAGTCTAAAGAAGAATGCTTCTCCACCGCTGCCCAATGTCGTGAGAAGCTAAAGAATATGTTTACTACTATTGGTGCCTTCTCCAATGAAAAAGAATTCATTGGTGATGATGCTGCTGGAGAAATGAAGTGGATCGAAGGTGAAGTGGAAGCCTTCGATGAAGTTTTAACCGGCTGTGGCGATTTCTGTGGGTGCTTAGGGGCTCAAAGAACAGTTTTGCTACTTGAGAAAGTCATATGTGATCATGTAAAAACCATTATTCAACAGGAGTTTGAAATTTCTATAGATGCTATTAAGCAACCTTCAGCCGAACCTACTGAGCTTGGGAGAGGATTCTATACTGATATTATGGCTTGCTGGTGGGAGAAAGGTGGCGGATGAAGCTGCAAGAGAAAATACGGGAAAGGTTCATTTTTAATATTTCGTTTTATCCTTTAGCTTTTAGAATTTAGTATTTACACTCGATGCTTGTCTTGTAGATTCATAGAGCTGTAAAAATGGCTAGAAAAACAAGAGAAGCTTTAAGATTAAAAAAACTCAAAGGTATTTTACTTACTTACTCATTAAATCTTCGGGTAATTACTTGTACTTGCATAACACGAATGCTTATTACCCAACTTCTCTCTCACCAGAGCCCGAAGAATAGATTCCAATGAATGATCTAGAGCTGAAGGACGCACTGGCCAAACTTAAAGTTTTACATAAGATCATAGATGAACTTGTTGATGAAGTGCTCAATGGCATTTCTGAGAGAGTATTCAAAGAAAACCGACAAACATCTGTATAAGAACTTTGAAGATGTATTTGTAATATGTATAAACATTTGTGTAACATACAGGCTTCTTGCGCATCGTTGTGCCTCTTCTTTATGATGTGTGGAACCAACACATGTATTTTTTGAGCCATAAAGGCGAAAAATACCTTTCCTTCTTTTCACGCTTTATAAAGAAGATATTAACACACTTCACAAATATGCAAGAGAACAAAGTTTATACATAATGACAAAGCTACCTTCATTTTTACCTTGTTGGGGTAGGGGCTTTGTCGAAATGCGTATCAAATAATCGAAAATTGTATATCTGTTGCGAAAGAGAAGGACACTTTCCCTTCTTGTACTAAAATTATAAAGGATGATGTGTATGATTTGATGATGAAATGATGATATGGTGCATAATGTATGATGCATATGATGTTTTGATGAAGATGTCATTTAAACAAGAAGTAATCCTATCTTCGTTTGAAGGTCTTTTGGACCTAACTCTGCATTCCCTTGGGAACGACTTCAGTGTCTTTTCACCTTTACTAGGTGTTTTCCATTGAGCTCCGCATTCTCTTAGGAACGACTTCAGAGCTTCTTCACCTTTACTAGGTGTTTTCAATTGAGCTCTGCATTCCCTTAGGAATAACTTCAAAGCTTCTTCTCCTTTACTCGGTGATTTCAATTGAGCTCTACATTCCCTTAAGAGCGATTTTGGAGTTTCTTCAGCTTTACTAGGTGATTTCAATTGAGCTTTGCATTCCTTTAGGAATGACTTGGGAGCTCCTTCACCTTCTATTACACTCGATGGTGTAACCCAGGATTACATATACAATTATTGAAGGGAACATTCCCTTAGTGTTTGTTGCAAAAAATGAACTAGGGAAAGGCAAAAAATCAAAATTACAATAAATTTTGGGCTTGTTGTTCTAACTTCAGTACATGTGCTTCGATTCAAGGACAACGCCATTTACTGTTCTAGCCTCAGATTGCTCCCTTCTATCATGTTGTGGTGTGTTTTGTGTGGAGAATTATGGTTGGTTTGAAGGTTGCTGCTCATATGGTGGGGGTCCTAGTATGAAGTGTTGAGGCATCACCCAGTGACTTGACGATGGGCTTATCGAAGCGATAGAGCGTGAAGGTTGTGGGTTTGACTGCTAATGATGGACATGCTCTAGAATGTAAGGGGAGCAATATGAAGATGTATGGAAAAATTGCTTCGGTTGATTTTGGTGTGCCTCGGCAATTTCCTTCTGCTTTTGTATGATCACTTGGCAACTCTTTGTGGTATGACCCTTATTCTCTCCACAAAAAAGGAATAATAGTTTTATCGATTGGGAGTTGTATCTTCCTCCAAAGCTTCAGCTTCCTCTTCCTCCTCAAGGAGCTAGTGGTCGGAAGTTGTTGTGAGAGGTTTGTTGTTGAACTCCTGGCAACTGAAGCTGATTTTGCTGCCCTTGGGATAGGCTAGTCTTGTCTTCATTCTGTCTTAGGTTGTGAATATTCTTCATATGCCTTGGGTGGAACCCTCCTCCGAAGCCCCAAGTCATCTCTGCATATCTTTGAACTTCTTTCCTTCTTTGACAAAAGTCATTATCTGCTCTAATATTGTGGCAGAACCTCCCAAATTATTAGGTCCACATGCACCTGTCCTTGTCTCAAAGACCTCAGACAGCTATGCATGTGCACCGGATAACTTAACAGGATCCATCTGAGTGTCCCAAGGACCCCGGATAAACCACTTACAACCAAGATCGCAAGATTAAGTAAACACAAATCACACACCAACATTTGCAGCGGAATTTCTTTATTACAAAAAGTTATAAGTTACAACAAATTTACATTATCTTTATCGGAGTGATTACAAAAGTGATTCAAAGAAATATACTTTGAACTATTATAAATTATTTGCTAGCTCAATGACAATCCTCAATAAGAAGTATAGAAGAGCTACTTAGACATATAAGAAGGTCGTGCCCACCAGCGCTTAGCACCATCCACAGCAGCACAAATATAGTACCTGCAACAACATGGGTTCGAAAACCCTGAGTACGAAGTGTACTTTCGCAAGTCTTACCCGTCTAAGGAAAAAGACTCTCAAGGATATGCTGGCGATTGGGAATCAAGGTAAAGCTTATCAAGATTCAAAGACTCTGTTTGCAGAAAATCTTACTAAGATTGGATCCTTAAAATCCATTTTATTATTAGGTTAAGTAGTTACCTACATCTAGATTTCTTTCTATCCTAGATCAAACACTTGGCCTATACTAGCTGTCTTTTATCATCCCTTCAGTTCACTTGATTGCTACATGTATGTCAGTGACCAAGTCTTCATGTCCGAGAAGTAACGGCGATCCCAATCGATTAATACCCAACTGGGGATCTCCAACCACACGACATATGTAGCACTTAACCCTTGCATATGTCAACTCGCCACCGGGTTTCTCAAGACAAGAATGGGTTCACGCCAACCGAGAGCACAGATACACCACCGTCCAGCCTCTTGCCACGGAGAGTACACGCTACTCTCGCCATCTCTCTACTCCCATTGTGTGGTGGCCTTTCTGGTATTGGTCCGACCGAGGCAAAGCTTACCCATGATGAGGCATATGGCCAGTTAAAAGGTCATCGGTCAACAGGCCTACATCGGCTCGGTCCTTAAGCGACTCAGACGGAGACACTACACCGAGACTTCCTTTCCCGTGCAAGTCACCCGCCTGGTCTCGTCTTTATTACTTAAACCCTAAAGTTTGGTAAAGTTTGGTACCTGACAGAGGTACTCTTTTTCAGATGTTGAACCCATCATGGCCTTGATGAATTCACCATCATAATTCTTTTCTTTGTAAAAATTCCCATCCAATATGAAGCATCATCTTTTATTTTAAAACAAAACCTTTTTTCTAAAGCAAGGCTAAGCATCAGAAAACTTGTTTAAATAAATCAGGTAACAAGGAATGATAACCAACATTTTCAAGGAAGGGAATGCATCAATTGTTTAGCACACAACTCCTATCACCTAATGCATCAAACAAGGTGATAAAGTTTTTAAAACACCAAGGAAAGGGATAATGCACCAGGGCTTGCCTGGAATAACACTAGGTTAGTGTTTGTTAGACGACGACCACTTAACGATCAACCTTTGGTCTGACACTTGTTCAGGTCATCCATCCTTAAGTTCGTCCATCAGCATCACCTTGCGAAGAAGCCCACGCTTAACAACATCTTGTGGTCGACTCGGCTCATCTTCCGCATCACGTGATCAACTAGCGTGCCTAATAAAATGCATGATGCACATGATTGAATATGAGCAGGAATAGCACAAGATAAATAATGCTGCAAGATAGCGAATTAAACACTTAGGGACGAGGCACATAATAGCACTTAAAAGCAGATACTAGATGTCAATATGGTACTAAATACCACGTCCACGCTATTTTAATTTAACTGAATCCAATTCGAACAACACGCGATAATAAACTAAGCACAAGTCCTATACCATCCTTAGCTAACGCCCAATGTTAAACGACTCGCCAAACTTTGATTCACTATTTTTAAATACCAATAATTTAGAATAAGGATAGGAACATATTAATCAACTTTGTAAACTACTTAAATCCTAAAGATTTAAAACACTAAAGAACAATGTCCACTAACTAGTTTTTAAAGCGGACCAAACAATGTTTCTTGGATTTTGACTGAAATCAATTTTCCGATGCTATTCTCCTTTAATTATTCGAGCAGCAGCTAATACCTACTCAAGGCATTTAATCGGTCACAAGGCATCAATGATAATGACTAGTAGAGCAAGAAATCGACTCCATCATACACACACACTGAAAACAATTAACATCAACAAACTTGTCGATAATTGCTTAAAATACTAAACTTATCTTGCGCACCACCGATATACCACACGCTGCAAACTTACAACCAGTTCAAACATGCTCGACAAATATACCCCAATCACTCTTCTCAAAACCTATATCTCAAACTGGCGATTCACCACACGACATCGACCAAAACACTATAAACGACTCAGGCATTCTAATAAATATTACACATGCAACCACGACACACATATGCTTAAGGCAAGAGGACCGATATAATTAGTATATCTAACAAATCCCATCATCGAACCAATAACAGAAATAGCAATTTGACTCACCACAGAATCATCACGATTAATATACCTAGTCAGACCATTCATCAATCCAACTAACACAAATAACAAATTGGCTTACTATGACCAATCTGACGCGATAGTCAGAAGAACGACGATGGTTTTTGGTTGACGTCTTTGACCACACACACCTGGCGAGCAATGCACACAATCTCGATTCTTGACCAGATACTCATGGCATTCATTTTGTCGAGCTGGTGGCGCGTGGCCAGCACAAGAGCGTCTTCACGGCTTGCTATCGACACAATGGAAGCAGATTGGTTTAGCGCGACGAGAGGAAGCACACAAGAGACAAAGAAGTACCCACGACAATGTCATGGAAGCGGCTACAGGGTGTGGCAACGAGCTACACAGACTTGGCATAGACGAGGATGACGATCGACGACATCGACGTGTCGGCACGACGATTTCCATTCGACGAAGACGATGGAGCAGCCACGACGGAGGAGCTACGATGTCCGGATCGACGTGATACGAGACGGTGGTTGCAGGGAAGCCCGTCTAGGGAGCGGTGTCCGGCGAGCTGAGGTACGCCGACTACCATCCAGGGAACAACGACGCCGGGGCTGAGAAAGCAGCGCTGGGCGAGCTACAAGGGAGGAGCGTGAACGCGATGACGAGGTCAGACCAAGAGGCGACCACCAAATATCAGCATCGACGAGGTTGTCCGACCATGGGAGATGAGTGAAGGTCGATGAACTCAAGCATAGGTACGCGGCAAGCTCGACCGCGGCACAGAGACAAGCGCAGACGAGGTGCCGGACAATGACGTGGTCGCTTAGACCGCGTTCGTCACTGACTTGAAGAAGGCAGGGAGGAAGTTGAGGGAAGGATGCCCTGCACACCATGGGAAAGAGCTAGAAGATGGGAGGAGGGTGGCTCGACGGCGAGCAGGGTCGCGCGCCCGGCAAGGACGACCGACGTGGAGGGCAAGACGCTAGGAATGGCAAAGCGATGGCCACGGACGAGCTGCAGCTTGGGGTCGGGCTCGGAGACGACAGCCCGAGGAGGAGCTCGACGCGGCCAGGCATGGAGACAGACATAGCTGGAGTTGAGGGAGGAGCAGAGAGCCAGGAACAGGGAGCAGGGGCACGGCGGCCAGTTGCCATGACCGAGCAGGGGGGCCGAGCAGGGGATGGCGAGTGGAGGGGAACCTGAGTGCTGCTGCCGCGTGGAGAAGACGTGAGGGAGACAGTGGGGAAAAAATCAGAAGAGTGTGCGACAGATAAAAATCTGAGGGAGATGAATGGCGACAGGGGATAACGAAGAGAAGATTTTTTTCCAAGATTTTCTCACTTTCACTCCTTTTTTTTACAAAAGCAAAAAACAAATATTTTGATGTTACCAAATTAGGGTCTAAAGATGTAATCAAAGATCGAACAAAAATGAGATTGACAACAATAATTAGACAAGATTTGATTTGGTAAATACTCTGGAATTCAGATGAATCTTTACCCGTTATTTATATTTGAAGATTTAGATCGAGACGAGAAACACACGAACCATACCCAATAAGATTGGCTTGGATATTTCAAACTATGTCAAATCTAGTTTAAAACAGATAAACCTCATATGTTCTGAATATTGGGATTGGATTTAAAATGAGGAGTAAACGAGCCAATTTAAAGCGTTATCGATTAATATATTATTTTCTCGGATTTTTTAAATAGGAAAGCGAATCGGCTAACCGTTGTTCTGGTTTCGGTTAGTTTGGGTTCGATTTATCTAAACATCCTGCCCCAAATAGTGTCTCTACCGAATTCGTAGAGATCGCTCGAACAGGAGAGAAATACTTGGATGACCTTTCCAATCCGCCTTATTCGATTAATTTTAAATGGGCACGTTACTCGCAAATTTTTGAAACAAATACGTTCTGAACTTCGCGAAAACTTTAGAAAGTTTCTAGATAGATAAAGATGATTAGGACATTGAGATTACTATCCTCATCGACATCCCACACTTAAGCTCATATTTGCTGTTAATGTACAGTAACACCTGGGGTGTTATAGATATATGCATCCATTTTTTGAAGAAGTTTCTCCAAAGACTAGGGAGGTTTTCTAGAAAAATATTGAGCGGTTGGTCTCGAACGAAGCCCTTGATCAATGCTTCAATGACTATTTCATTTGGGACTGTAGGGGCCTAGGCGTGAAGCCAAAGAACCTTTGGACAAAGGCTTACAAATATTCATCATGGTCCTGGGTGCACTAAAACAGGGCCTGAGCAGAGACTGACTTCATCTAGAAACCTTGGAAGCTTGTGATTAGCATGTCCTTCTACTTCTACCACAAGGTCACTATGCCTGACTGAAGGGAGGAATACCATGTTTGTGTGACATTCCTGACAACCATGACAAAGGATTTGGCCATCACTGCTAAGTTGCCACCATACGAAGATATCGTAGCTTCATAGCTCATTGTAACAACCAAACTTTTGGGGTCTAAAATCTCTTTGCTCTCATCCACAAATTCAAGTGTTAGTCTTTTTCTCTTTTCTCTTCCCTCTCGTTTCCCCTTTCCCTCTCTCTTTGGGAATAGGGCATCTATTTTAAGTTGAAGATGTATTTCCCTTCTAGTAGATGAAACCTCAGGGAAGTTATGAACTGTTGCATCATGCTGAACCTCAGATTTTATCTTTGTGTGATGCTTATGCTTGAGATGATTTTATTTTGATTTTATGGTAGGTTTGAATTTAGACCCAAGGGAAATGGGAGAGGAGATTTCAAAAAAGGAAAAACTAAAAGGTGGGCCCGCGCTCGAGCAGCCCATTTAGCCACATCGCTTTCCCCTCTTCGGCCCAGCTCCCCACGACGACCCACGCTGCCCCGTGCGTGGCCAACCCGTGAACCACACCCCCTTGCCCGGGCCTGCCTGTCAGTGGCTCAACTTGCGTGCCCGCGCTCCTCGCCAACAGCCTCGTGCCCCACGCTCGTTGACTCTCAGCCCCACCGGTCAGCTCCCCACACGTTCCCGTAACTGGCTGTGCCGCGTTCCCCGCGCAGATGCGCTCGCCTAGCGCCCTAGCCCACCTGTCATCCCCCTCCTCGACGCAACCGCCATGGCCGCACAGTTCGCCGCCATGA
This sequence comes from Zea luxurians, assembly GCA_029449295.1. Lineage (NCBI taxonomy): Eukaryota > Viridiplantae > Streptophyta > Magnoliopsida > Poales > Poaceae > Zea > Zea luxurians. The sequence continues at coordinate 11,148,695 of JAOPSE010000043.1, read as the reverse complement.
TTGTGCGACGACGCATAACCCCCCACTTGTGACCGACATATGTTGTTTGCCCCACACCACCTCCTTGCCTCGCTTACTGTCGTCCCACGATCGTGGCGGCGAATAGAGTAATTACAATATTGCGCCCTCATCAAGCGATGTACACCAATCATTACACCTACAAATTACTGAAAGGGAAATAGGGTCAAACCTCTTCCTAAATAATTTTGGTGGTTGAATTGCCCAACACAAACAATTGGACTAACTAGTTTGCTCTAGATTACATGTTCTACAGGTGCCATAGGTTCAACACAAACCAATAAAAAGTCCAAGATAGGGTTCAAAAGAAAGTAGCAAATGAAAACCGAAGGCAGCCCTGGTCTGGCGCACCGGACTGTCCGGTGTGCCAATGGACAGTGTCCGATGCACCACCGGACAGTGTCCGGTGCACCAGGGTGGATCAACTCAAACTCCTCAGCTTCGGGTTTCTGGAAATGTTTCTTCGCTATAATTCACCGGAATGTCCGGTGTAGCACCGGACTGTCCGGTGTGCCATGCGGAGTAACGGCTACAGCACCAACGGTCGTCTGCAAAAGTGAACAGTGAACACTACAGTGTGCGGACAGTTCGCGCAGAGTCAGAGCAGGCGCCAGAAGGCGCACCGAACAGTGAACAGTGACTGTCTGGTGCACCACCGAACTGTCCGGTGGCCCAGCTGTCAGAAGCTCCAACGGTTGAACCCTAACGGTTGGGTGACGTGGCTGGCGCACCAGACAGTGTCCGGTGGCGCACCGGACTGTCCGGTGCGCCCATCGACAGACAGCCTCCCCAACAGCTATTTTGATGGGTGGGGCTATAAATACCCCCAACCACCACACATTCAAGGCATCCAAGTTTTCAGCCATTGCATTCAATACAAGAGCTCTAGACTTCACTCCAAGACACAAACAAGAGATCAAATCCTCTCCCAAGTCCAAAGATCACTCCAAACATTTAGTGACTAGTGAGAGAGAGATATTTGTGTTCATTTGAGTTCTTGTCGCTTGGATCACTTTTCTTCTTCCCCATTCTTGTTCTCAACACCTTTGTAATCAAAGCAAGAGACACCAAGTTGTGGTGGTCCTTGTGGGGACTAAGTGTCCCATTTGATTGAGGAGAAAAGCTCACTCGGTCTAGGTGACTGTTTGAGAGGGGGAAAGGGTTGAAAGAGACCCGGTCTTTGTGACCACCTCAATGGGAGTAGGTTTGCAAAAACCAAACCTCGGTAAAACAAATCACCGTGCCACTCTCTTCATTTGCTTGTGATTTGTTTTCGCCCTCTCTTTCGGACTCGATTTTATTTCTAACGCTAACCCTGGCTTGTAGTGTGTGCTTAAGTTTATAATTTTTAGATTCCACCTATTCACCCCCCTCTAGGCAACTTTCAATTGGTATCAGAGCCCGGTACTTCATTAAAGCCTAACCGCTCAAAGTGATGTCAGGAGATCACGCTAAGAAGGAGGTCATGACCGGCGAGAAGCCCGCTACAAGCCACGGGAAGGCTCCATCAAGGGAGTCTAGCACCAAGCACAAGGAGGAATCCCCTCCACGCGTCAAGTCGCATCGAAGTGGCAACAAGAAGAAGAAGATGAAGAAAGTGGTCTACTATGAGACCGACTCTTCATCGCCATCCACCTCTGGTTCTGACGCACCGTCCATAACTTCTAAGCGCCATGAGCGTAAGAAGTTTAGTAAGATCCCCCTACGCTATCCTCGCATTTCCAAACGTACTCCTTTACTTTTCGTCGCATTAGGCAAGCCACCCGTTTTTGATGGTGAAGATTATTGTATGTGGAGTGATAAAATGAGGCACCATCTAACCTCACTCCACACTAGCATTTGGGATGTTATTGAGTTTGGAGCACATGTACCATCCATAGGGGATGAAGATTATGATTCGGACGAGGTTGCCCAAATCCGGCACTTCAACTCCCAAGCCACTACTATACTCCTCGCCTCTCTAAGTCAAGAGGGGTATAATAAGGTACAAGGGTTGAAGAGTGCCAAAGAAATTTGGGACGTGCTCAAGACCGCACATGAAGGAGATGAGGTGACGAAGATCACCAAGCGGGAGACGATCGAGGGGGAGCTCGGTCGATTCATGCTCAACCAAGGGGAGGAGCCACAAGCCATGTACAACCGGCTCAAGACCTTGGTAAATCAAGTGCGCAACCTTGGGAGCACAAAATGGGATGACCATGAAATGGTCAAGGTTATTCTAAGATCACTCATTTTTCTTAATCCTACACAAGTTCAATTAATTCGTGGTGATCCTAGATACAAGCTAATGTCTCCCAAGGAGGTTATAGGAAAGTTTGTGAGCTTTGAATTGATGATCAAAGGCTCCAAACAAATCATCGAGCGAGGCGCCACCTCCACACCCGAGGTGCAACCCGTTGCCTTCAAAGCAACGGAGGAGAAGAAAGAAGAGTCTACATCAAGTAGGCTCCCCATCGACGCCTCCAAGCTCAACAACGAGGAGATGGCACTCATCATCAAGAGCTTTCGCCAAATCCTCAAGCAACGGAAGGGGAAAGACTACAAGCCCCGTTCCAAGAAAGTTTGCTACAAGTGTGGTAAGCCCAGTCACTTTATAGCAAAATGTCCTATTTCTAGTGACAGTGACAGGGGCGACGACAAGAGGGGGAAGAAGGAGAAGAAGAGATACTACAAGAAGAAGGGCGGCGATGCCCATGTATGCCGGGAGTGGGACTCCGACGAGAGCTCCACCGACTCCTCCTTCGACGAGGATGCCGCCAACATCGCCGTCAACAAGGGCCTCCTCTTCCCCAACGTCGGCCACAAGTGCCTCATGGCAAGGGACGGCAAAAAGAAGGTAAAATCTAGAGCCTCCACTAAATACACAACATCTAGTGATGAGGATAACTCTAGTGATGATGAAGATAATTTGCTTGCTCTTTTTGCCAACCTAAACATGCAACAAAAAGAAAAATTAAATGAATTGATAGGTGCTATTCATGAGAAGGATGAACTCTTGGATAGCCAAGAGGACTTCCTTATTAAGGAAAACAAAAAGCATGTTAAGGTTAAAAATGCTTATGCTCAGGAAGTAGAAAAATGTGAAAAATTAACTAGTGAGCTTAGCACTTGCCATGACACTATCTCTAACCTTAGAATTGAAAATGCCAAATTAATTGCTAAGGTTGAGAAATTAAATGCTTGTGATAATTCTCTTGTCAATCTTAAAAATGATAATGCTAGTTTGATTAATAAAATTGACAAGTTGAATGAATCACTTTCTAGCCTTAAGATTGAGAATATAAAATTAATTGCTTAGGCTAAAGATTTAAATGTTTGCAATGATGCTATTTCCAATCTTAGAAATGAAAATGCCATGTTACATGCTAAGATTGATGAATTAAATGTTTGCAAACCCTTTACATCTACTATTGAACATGTTTCTATTTGTACTAGATGTAGAGACATTAATGTTGATGCTATTCATGATCACCTAGCTTTAATTAAACAACAAAATAATCACATAGCTCAACTTAGTGCTAAAATTAATGAGCATGACTTCGAAAATGAAAAATTTAAATTTGCTAGAAGCATGCTCTATAGTGGGAGACGCCCTAGCATTAAGGATGTCATTGGCTTCCAACAGAGGGACAATGTCAAGCTTAATGCCCCTAAGAAATTGTCTAACTTTGTTAAGGGCAAAGCTCCCGTGGTTCAGGATAACGAGGGCTATATTTTATATCCTGCTGGTTATCCCAAACATAAAATTAGGAAAATTCATTCTAGGAAGTCTCACTCTGGCTCTCATCATGCTTTTATGTATAAGAGTGAGGCATCTAGTTCCAGGCAATCCACTCATGTTAAATTGCCTAGAAATAAATCTCCTAATGCATCAAATGAACCCAATGTTTCATTTAAGACTTTTGATGCATCATATGTTTTAACTAACAAATCAGGCAAGGTAGTTGCCAAATATGTTGGGGGCAAACACAAGGGCTCCAAGACTTGTGTTTGGGTACCCAAGGTGCTTGTTTCTAATGTGAAAGGACCCAAGACCGTCTGGATACCTAAGAACAAGGCCTAAACTTGTTTTGTAGGTTTATGCATCCGGGGGCTCAAGTTGGATCATTGATAGCGGGTGCACAAACCACATGACTGGGGAGAAGAGAATGTTCTTCTCCTACGAGAAAAATCAAGATCCTCAAAGAGCTATCACATTCGGGGATGGAAATCAAGGTTTGGTCAAAGGACTTGGTAAAATTGCTATATCACCTGACCATTCTATTTCCAATGTTTTTCTTGTAGACTCATTAGATTACAATTTGCTTTCAGTTTCTCAATTATGCAAAATGGGCTACAATTGTCTTTTTAAGGATATAGGTGTTACTGTCTTTAGAAGAAGCGATGATTCAGTAGCATTTAAGGGAGTATTAGAGGGTCAGCTATACTTAGTTGATTTCAATAGAGCTGAACTCGACACTTGCTTAATTGCTAAGACCAATATGGGTTGGCTCTGGCATCGCCGACTAGCCCATGTTGGGATGAAGAATCTTCACAAGCTTCTAAAGGGAGAGCACATTTTGGGACTAACCAATGTTCATTTTGAGAAAGACAGGATTTGTAGCGCATGTCAAGCAGGAAAGCAAGTTGGTGCCCACCATCCACACAAGAACATCATGACGACCGACAGGTCGCTTGAGCTACTCCACATGGATTTATTCGACCCAATAGCTTACATAAGTATCAGCGGGAGTAAGTATTGTCTTGTAATTGTGGATTATTATTCTCGCTTCACTTGGGTATTCTTTTTGTAGGAAAAATCTCAAACCCAAGAAACATTAAAGGGATTCTTGATACAGACTCAAAATGAGTTCGGGTTGAGGATTAAGAAAATAAGAAGCGACAATGGGACGGAGTTCAAGAACTCTTAAATTGAAGGCTTCCTTGAGGAGGAGGGCATCAAGCATGAGTTCTCTTCCCCCTACACACCTCAACAAAATGGTGTTGTGGAGAGGAAGAATAGAACTCTACTTGACATGGCGAGGACCATGCTTGATGAGTACAAGACACCGGACCGGTTTTGGGCCGAGGCGATTAACACTGCCTGCTACTCCATCAACCAGTTATATCTTCACCGAATCCTCAAGAAGACATCATACGAACTCCTCACCGGTAAAAAGCCCAATGTTTCATATTTTAGAGTCTAAATTTTAGAGCCCAATGTTTTATTCTCGTCAAAAGAGGTAGAAAATCTAAATTTGCTCCTAAGGATGTAGAAGGCTTTTTACTTGGTTATGACTCAAACATAAGGGCATATAGAGTCTTTAACAAGTCCACTGGACTAGTTGAAGTTTCTTGTGACATTGTGTTTGATGAAACTAACGGCTCTCAAGTAGAGCAAGTTGATCTTGATGAGCTAGATGATGAAGAGGCTCCGTGCGTCACGCTAAGGAACATGTCCATTGGGGACGTGTGTCCTAAGGAATCCGAAGAGCCTCCACAAGCACAAGATCAACCATCATCTTCCATACAAGCATCTCCACCAACTCAAGATGAGGAACAGGCTCAAGATGATGAAGAAGAAGATCAAGAAGATGAGCCACCTCAAGAGGAGGGCAATGATCAAGGGGGAGATGACAATAATCAAGACAAGGAAGATGAACGAGATCCAAGGCCGCCACACCCAAGAGTCCACCAGGCGATTCAAAGAGATCACCCCGTGAACACCATCCTCGGCGATATTCATAAGGGGGTAACCACTCGATCTCAAGTCGCTTATTTTTGTGAACATTACTCTTTTGTTTCCTCAATTGAGCCACACAGGGTAGAGGATGCACTTAAAGATTCAGATTGGGTGCTGGCGATGCAAGAGGAGCTCAACAACTTCATGAGGAATGAGGTATGGCATTTAGTTCCACGTCCTAACCAAAATGTTGTAGGTACCAAGTGGGTATTCCGCAACAAGCAAGATGAGCATGGTGTGGTGACAAGGAACAAAGCACGACTTGTGGCCAAGGGTTATTCACAAGTCGAAGGTTTAGATTTTGGTGAAACCTATGCACCCGTAGCTAGGCTTGAGTCAATTCGTATATTACTTGCCTATGTTACTTACCATGGCTTTAAGCTATATCAAATGGATGTGAAGAGTACCTTCCTCAATGGACCAATCAAGGAAGAGGTCTATGTTGAGCAACCTCCTGGCTTTGAAGATAGTGAGTACCCTAACCATGTTTACAAACTCTCAAAGGCGCTTTGTGGGCTCAAGTAAGCCCCAAGAGCATGGTATGAGTGCCTTTGAGATTTTCTTATCACTAATGGCTTTAAAGTCGGTAAAGTCGATCCTACTCTCTTTACTAAAACTATTGCAAAAGATTTGTTTGTATGCCAAATTTATGTTGATGATATTATATTTGGGTCTACTAACAAATCTACTTGTGAAGAGTTTAGTAGGATCATGGTACAAAAATTCGAGATGTCTATGATGGGGGAGTTGAAGTATTTTCTAGGATTTCAAGTCAAGCAACTCTAAGAAGGCACCTTTATCAGCCAAACGAAGTACATTCAAGACATACTCACCAAGTTTGGAATGAAAGATGCCAAGCCCATCAAGACACCCATGGGAACCAATGGGCATCTCGACCTCGACATGGGAGGTAAATCCAGAGATCAAAAGGTATACCGGTCGATGATAGGATCTTTACTCTATTTATGTGCATCTCAACCGGATATTATGCTTTCCGTATGCATGTGTGCAAGGTTCCAAGCCGATCCTAAGGAAGTTCACCTTAGGGCCGTGAAGAGAATCTTGAGATATTTAGTTTATACTCCTAAGTTTGGTCTTTGGTACCCCAAGGGATCCTCTTTTGATTTATTAGGATATTCAGATGTTGATTGGGTAGGGTGTAAAATTGATAGGAAGAGCACATCAGGGACTTGTCAGTTTCTGGGGAGATCCCTGGTGTCTTTGTAACACCCTGAATTTGGGGATATAAAATTTCTTTTCTAATATCCACCAAATTCAGGTGTTACTCTCTCAATTCTTTGCTTTCCTTTTCTTTTTCCTGAAAATGGGGAATTATTTTGTTTTGTATTATCGTAAACCTAGTGGAATGAACCTAAAGGAAATAATGATTGTTGCATCATGCCGGAATACATCTACTTTTGTACGATGATTTGTTTTGGTGTGCATCTATTTAAACTCGCAGAGTGTGGTTGAATTTGAATTCAAAACCTAAAACAAGATTCAAATAGAGAAAAGGAGAGAAATAAAATGAGAAAATAAACCCAATACCCCCTCCCAGCTGTGGCCCGTCGACCTGCTCGGCTGCACGCTCGGCACGCCCCCCCTCGCATGGTCCAGGTGCGCAGCCAACAACCTAGCCGCACGCGCTGCGCGCCCCGCGTGGCCCAACTCGCATGCGTGTGGGAGCGTCACTGCCGCCTACATGTGGGTCCCACCCACTAGGCCGCCCCCTCTCCTGTTCATCTCCCCCAACCGTCTCTCCCCCACATCTCGCCCACATTCGCGCGATCGAGAGCCAAACCGCAGCCCAAAACCTTCTCCGTGCAGCCCCCTCTCTGCCCTCACCTCGCCCCCGGCCCCTCCCTGGCTGCAACCGAGCAGCCAGCCCCGGCGCGCGGTCCGTCGTGACTAGCTCGGCGGCTCGCGTCCCCGACGCGCGGTCCATCCCCGATGCGAGGTCCAGTGCGTTCAACGCCCCGCCATCCGCTACGGTGAGCTCACCCCTCTCTCCTCTCGTCCTCTCCTCGCCCCATCACCCCCTCTCTCGCGACTTGCTGCCGGCATAGCGGCAACTGGCTGGCGTGGCTTGTGCAGCGTGTGGCATGTAGCCAGTCTCGGCGAGCTTCACCCACGTTTGCCATGGCGACTGAGCAGCGCAGCACTGTTTCGCTGACGTAGGCTAGACCAGCGTGACGTTGTTTCCCGATGAGCCGCGACCCTGGCTCTGGCGAGCCAACGCTCCTCCCCCTAGCAGTGGCTGGCTCCTCCTTCCCTTTCCCCCTGGCGGTTTGCTGAGTTTAAGGAAGAAGATGGAGCAGAAATCATGCGTGAGAACCAGAGTTCGGAGAAACTGCCTAGTTCGTGTGTTTGTCATGGAGAGAAAAATGCTCATGGGCCCCACCTATAATTAATACTTTTTCCTCTCGTCATTCCTCATGGTGATGCATGGATCTGGAACCACTCCCCGCATGCAGAAAAGGGCTAGGCAGGTTTTTCTACGGCTATGATTTTGTGATCCTCCGCGTGGCTCATTTCCGACCAATAAAATCGTGTCACGTCGTAACAATCCATGCTATATTAATTATACGATATGTTTCAGCCACGTTAGTTTTAAAATAATACTTACTAAATGTTAAAACATTACTTTATCATGGCACATGTTTTAATTGATTCATTAATTATTTGTTTATCTAATAGATATTAAAATAGCAATCCGATTAAAACTAATTTATAGTGTTAATTTATGCTTTTATAAATACATAAGTAGGTGACTATGCTAACCCAAATATTTTTGTTCGAATTAATACTTATCTAGTATAAACAAGATATCGGTTAGTAGTTCTCGCATGTCGCGCGTTGTTCGCACGTGTGGTGCTCGTCGTCGTGTTGTTCGTGCGTCTGGTTCGTGTGTTATTCACATGTTGTCGCGCGTCGTTCGTGCGTGTCGCGCGTGCTCCTCGCACGCGTTGTCACACATCGTTTGCGCGCCTCGCACGTGCCATTTACACGTGTCGTTTGCCTTGCCGTGCGTCGTTAGCGCGTATCTCGCGTGTCAATCACACGGGTCGCACGGCGTCTGCTCGTGATTATAAATTGTTTTCGCTTATAATCACTCAATTCACATATTTTAAATAATTTATTTAATGTTTGCTCGACTAATGTTGATTATATTAATATTCCAATTAGATTACGTATAGTTTTCAACCTGCGCTTTGATAATAAACATTAACATGGTTAATGTTAACTTAAACACTTTTTATTTATTTAATATTTGTTTAGTATAAAAGCGTCACCTATTTAGTTTTATCGCCTCTCGCGTGTGATGTCCCACACATGGTGGCGTGCTGGTTCGCGCGTCGTTTGCGCTGGTCGCGTGCACTGTTTCGTGTGTCGTCCGCGTGCTATGTCGCGCGTGTCCACGCGTCGTTTGCACGCTATCATGTTGTTTCGCGCGTCGTAATTTTGCCTCGCTTAATTTCTCGTGTTAATTAAATTACTTATTTAACTAACAGCTGTTAGTGTAGCAGATTAATCAAACTAAACAGTAGATATAATTTATATCTGATAATGTCGAATTAAATGTTATAGTTAATATTTGTTTAGCGTAAACCCGTTAACTTCTTGACTGTAGCTTCGAGCTCGGCGTTTCTTTTCCTCGTGTAACCGTAGAAGCGAGCTCTATTTTATATTGCACGTTTTTATAATGTTTTATCTTGTATGGTGTAATGTTCTTATGCATATATGTTTGTTTGCTTGTGCCTGTTCATCTTCGCTTCGCGTTGCGATTAGATCGTGATTCGTTTCCGAGCTTCGAGGAATCGACGGTCAGGCGTTGGAGACCAAGAGACCAAGCTCTTCGAGTTCTACAACATTGAACACCCTGAGCATCTGTTTGGTGAAGGCAAGTGTCCTCCGACCCATTATGTCCCATTTATTGTATAATTCACTGTCCTGCATACTATGAACAACATAAGGATTGACTAGCTTTCTATTTACCTTGTCCTTGATTACCTTTTGGGTTACTATGGTTAGCTTCATGCTAGCGCTTTACTTTAATCAATGAACATGATGAGATACAATGATGATACTATGGTTTTATTCTAGATATGATGATATACTTGTTGTATTTAAGGGGACTCGAGCTGTTTCTCGAGTGCCTCTCCGTAAGGACTGGTTCATTGGATGACCGCCCGGGAAAACAGTGTAACCATGAGGGTGGAATGGGACGCCCTTAGCTGAATAATTAGAGGATCTGGGGTGTAGTTCACTTCGTCGTCGTGCCGTTAATGGGGCTCGGTGTATACGGCTCGCTCTGCCAAGGTTGGTTCGCCCCCTTGGGGAGGAGTGCGGTGCATTTAGGAAACCTAACGGGCGGCTACAGCCTCAGGGAATCTTTGTAAAGGCTTCGTAGTGAATCCCTGGCCATTCACCTTGGGAGTGAATAAGGGTCTTGCAAGCCTGGGCTAGAGAGGGAATCACGACTTATGGGTAAAGTGCGCGACCTCTGCAGAGTGTTATGAAACTGATATATCAGTCGTGCTCGCGGTTATGAGCGGCCAAGGGAGCTCCATTGATTAGAGACACATTGATCAGAGATGTTTGGTTATAGATGATGATGAGGATAATGATGGTTTTTATGATTATGATTATGCTTATGGTTTCTGGTATTCTTTCCATTTGGAAAGAGTACTTTTGGGTTAACAACTTGGGTTAATGTTAAAACCTGGCTCTCTACTATTAATAATTACCTGACCAACTAAAAGCAACTGCTTGACCTTAACCCCACATAAAGCTAGTCCACTTCAGCCAAACGGGACATTTGCTGAGTACGTTGATGTGTACTCACCCTTGCTTTCACAAAACACCAGGTTGCCTTTGATGCAATCTATGCTCAGGTAAAGAAAGAGAAGAAGGCGTCGAGGTGGATCTCCAGGAGTTCCAGGACGTCGATGAGTTCGAGGATTAGGCTAGCGACCTCCCCAGTCAGATGCATGTGGTGGGTTGTTTACGTTGGCTACGTTTTGATTCTATGTACTTTGATTTATATTATGTAAATGGCTCTAGACTGTAATATTATTACTTACTCTTTATTGTAATTCGAAGCATTGTGCTATGATGAGTCATTTATGTAATCGCTGTGTACGTGAATTACTGATCCTGGCACATACATGGTTCGCATTCGGTTTACCTTCAAAACCGGGTGTGACATAAGTGGTATCAAAGCCGTGCTTACTGTAGGACCGCTAGCCTAGAGTAGCATTGACCGTTTTAAGGACTTATTGATTATTACTTCACCTCATCCCTGATTCTGCTTCAAAATATTGGTCACCTCGACTAATTCTATGTTGTGCTCCTATATGCCCCCTTGCCAAAAAGTATTTTATTCTAGTATGGTCTATACTTCTCTCAATCTATTAGATCTGATCTCAGTCTTGTGCTTGCGACATCCTTGTAGGTGCCCCCTGACCATAACCTTCTTGTCTTTTGGGATTCTTTTATCTTTCGTCATTAAATTGCTACCATTTGACCATCTTTATTCCCTTGGTATTGGCATGCTCGTACCTTAGATTCTTCAATACTCTTGTTTTAAATACTCACATCTAAATTTCTCCTGCCTACTTAAACACTCCAGTTTATATGTCCATGAACTTCTTATCTTCTGAGACCCCTTCCTATTCCGTCGTTAAGTCGTTATCCTTTGGCCTTTTCAATTCCCTTGTCTTGGCATGCCTATATCCTTGGAATCTTGCATACTCTTATATTCTTATGTATGCTTATTTTCATGCCCCAAGGACTGTTCAAAACATTTCAGTTAACATGTTCCTAACCACCCTAGTTTCTTAATGATCCATGAGTGATCATTTTATCTTGCACACCTGTGGTAATCTCGTTGTTTCCTTGTAAATTTCTTTGGTAATGAATTTTATTTCAACTCTTCTATCGGGACCTCACTTATCTTATCCTTGATTGTTTTCTCCACCTTGCCATTTCGTGAGTCTTGCCTTGACTCTATCCATTGATTATGCTTTTCATCATTACCATCTTTACCCTTATCACCTCTATATCTTACCTTGAGGTTTACCTTATACCAGCCTTTAAAATATCCTCTTTTCCATCTCAATCTGAGCATTGTATTGTACCTACTTTTCCCTTGGTGGTATCCTCTTCTTTGTCACCTGCGAGTTTTAACTCTATCCTTTGTTGTGTTTTGTTTGTTGTCTCCTTTACCCTTCTCATCACTCTATCCTACCTTGTGATTACATTATGTCTGTTATCTAAAATCTCCAACCTTCCATCTCATTTCGGGAGTGGTATTCTACTTATCCCACCTTTTGGTTGTAACCGCATAACCGCATATTTGCCACACGCTAGCCTGGCCTTAGCTTCATTCTTTATTATACTCGTACCCTTGGTTCCCCTAGCTTCATTCATTATTGTACTTGTACCCTTGGTTCCCCTGCACTTTCACCTCTTCCGTTACACCCTTGTCTGTTATCGCCTTTAACCCTTGTAATATTCGTATCTTTACCTAAATGCTTACCTTGAACTTATCCTTTAAAAGCCTCCCCTTTATTTCAACCCAATTTGAGAGTTGCGAGTTACCCATCTCTCCCTTGATTTCTTTTCACTTCTTGTCGCCTTACAAGTCTTGTCTTAATTCCATCCTTTGCTATGTGTTTTATTTGCTATCACCATTACCTTGTCATCCATCGGTCTTGCCTTGACACTTATCTTTGAGAGTGGCAGTTTACCTATCTGGCCCTTGGACGTACCCCCTCCTTTTCCATTTACAGGTCTTGTCTTAACTCCATCCTTTGTGGTATTTATATTCTTGGTTCTTATGCACATTTACCTCATCTCCTACACCCTTGTCCGGTATCACCTTTAACCCTTGTAATATTCATACCCTTACCTTCATGCTTACTTTGAGCCTCCCCTTTAAAGCCTTCTCTTTTTCATCCTTGTTCGAGGATAATGTCTCACCTATTTCACCATTGACTGCTCCCCCTTCTTTGACGCCTTGCAAGTTTTGTCTGAAATACATCCTTGGTTGTGTTTGTCTATTATCACCTTAACCCTTGTCATCCCTTGATCTTTACCAAGATGCTTATCTTGCACCTGCATTTTAAAGCCTCCTCTCCCATTTCATTTCAAGAGTGATGTCTTACCTATCCCGCTCTTGTTCGTTCCCTTTTTACTCTATCACATTGCAAGTCTTGTCCTAACTCTATCTTTTGGTGTGCTTTTGCCTTTCACCTCCCTTACCTTTGTAATCTCTAGATCTTTCCATGATGTTATCTTATGCCTACCTTTTGAAATATCAACTTTTCCATCTCGATTTGACAATGGTGTTTTACCTATCCTGACCTTGGCTGCATTCTCTCCCTTGTCGGTTACAATCATTGCTTTAGCTCCATACTTTACTATTCTCATGCCCCTATCCTGCACGTTTTATCGCTCCCCTTGTCTTTCGATGGCCTTATAGTAGTCTCCCATTTGTAAGGAAATACCACCATCTAGTTAACATTAACGTGTAGAAACGAAATATTTGTTGTTGTGTGCTAGTGTTGTTTGTCTTTGTGCGATGACTGATTTGCTTCTTTGTGATGAATGTTGATGTGTTGTGGCCCTTGGTCCACAATGGCATCTGTTTACTAGGTGAGTGCCATAGAGTTAAGTGGTTGGGTTCTCCCCCTGCTCTCTCTAATCCGTCTATACTTACCTTTTCTCGCTATTCTTTCCACTTGCACCTGTCCATTTGGCAACCTCCAACTCCTCCAAATCAGTCAAGATCAGAGTCGGCAACATCTTCATCAAGTGTGTATCAACGCTTCTGTTAAGGGGGTTAGCCGCTAACCCCAATGAAGACAATGTGATCAACATCAACCAACAAGATCAAAGTGGCGCAACGAAAGCATGTGTGGGTCCTAACCCACAGGTCCAAGAGATCCTTAAGAATTGCGTCAATCGGTCTCAAGCATCTGAAGGTCAAAACAACCAATCTACAAGGTCAAGCCGACGGAGTCAAAGCTGCGTTAGAAGAAGCTATGAAAGACTAATCAACCAATCTCATTTTCTTGCTAGCCTCTTCTTGAATCTCGAGGACGAGATTCTGTTAAGGGGGTTAGATTTGTAACACCCTGAATTTGGGGATATAAAATTTCTTTTCTAATATCCACCAAATTCAGGTGTTACTCTCTCAATTCTTTGCTTTCCTTTTCTTTTTCCTAAACATGGGGAATTATTTTGTTTTATATTGTCGTAAACCTAGTGGAATGAACCTAAAGGAAATAATGATTGTTGCATCATGCCGGAATACATCTACATTTGTATGATGATTTGTTTTGGTGTGCATCTATTTAAACTCGCAGAGTGTGGTTGAATTTGAATTCAAAACCTAAAACAAGATTAAAATAGAGAAAAGGAGAGAAATAAAATGCGAAAATAAACCCAATACCCCCTCCCAGCCGTAGCCCGGCGACCTGCTCGGCTGCACGCTCGGCACGCCCCCCCTCGCATGGTCCAGCTGCGCAGCCAACAGCCTAGCCGCACGCGCTGCGCGCCCCGCGCGGCCCAACTCGCATGCGTGTGGGAGCGTCACTGCCGCCTGCATGTGGGTCCCACCCACTAGGCCGCCCCCTCTTCTATTCATCTCCCCCAACCGTCTCTCCCCCACATCTCGCCCACATTCGTGCGATCGAGAGCCAAACCGCAGCCCAAAACCTACTCCGTGCAGCCCCTCTCTGCCCTCACCTCGCCCCCGACCCCTCCCTGGCTGCAACCAAGCAGCCAGCCCTGGCGCGAGGTCCGTCGCGACTAGCCCGGCGGCTCGCGTCCCCGACGCGCGGTCCGTCCCCGATGCGAGGTCCAGCGCGTTCAACGCCCCACCGTCCGCTACGGTGAGTTCACCCCTCTCTCCTCTTGTCCTCTCCTCGCCCCACCACCCCCTCTCTTGCGACTTGCTGCCGGCATAGCGACAGCTGGCTAGCATGGCTTGTGCAGCGTGCGGCATGTAGCCAGTCTCGGCGAGCTTCACCCACGTTTGCCATGGCGACTGAGCAGCGCAGCACTGTTTCACTGACGTAGGCCAGACCAGCGTGACGCTGTTTCCCGGTGAGCCACGACCCTGGCTCCGGCGAGCCGCCGCTCCACCCCCTTGCAGTGGCTGGCTCCTCCTTCCCTTTCCCCTGGCGGTTTGCTGAGTTTAAGGAAGAAGATGGAGCAGAAATCATCCGTGAGAACCAGAGTTCGGAGAAACTGCCTAGTTCGTGTGTTTGTCGTGGAGAGAAAAATGCTCATGGGCCCCACCTATAATTAATACTTTTTTCCTCTCGTCATTCCTCACGGTGATGCGTGGATCTAGAACCACTCCCCGCATGCAGAAAAGGGCTAGGAAGGTTTTCTGCGGCTATGATTTTGTGATCCTCCGCGTGGCTCATTTCCAACCAATAAAATCGTGTCACGTCGTAACAATCCATGCTATATTAATTATACGATATGTTTCAGCCGCGTTAGTTTTAAAATAATACTTACTGAATGTTAAAACATTACTTTATCATGGCACATGTTTTAATTGATTCATTAATTATTTGTTTATCTAATAGATATTTGTCGGCGTTCCGAGACCGGGGGGTCCCCGAGCCGACGAGTGAGTGTGCCGCGTGCCCCAGCCCAGATGGGTCGAGCGCGTGGGCGAGCGCGAAGGGGGGGGGAGAGAGAGAGAGAGAGCGAGAGCGAGGTGGCCGGAGCCGGGTCGTGAGGGAGTCGGAGAATTCCCGCGGCCTTCGTGTTCGTCCCGCGCCCAGGTCGGGTGCGCTTGCAGTAGGGGGTTACAAGCGTCCGCGCGGGTGAGGGGAGCGAGCGGCCCCAAGAGAGCGCCTGCCCCTGCCCTCGTTCCCGCGAGGCCAACCTTCTCTAAGAAGGCCCTGGTCCTTCCTTTTATAGTCGTAAGGAGAGGATCCAGGTGTACAAAATGGGGGTGTAGCAAGGTGCTACGTGTCTAGCGAGGGAGAGCTAGCGCCCTAAGTACATGCCAAGGTGGCAGCCGGAGAGATCTTGGCACCCTGTTGGTGTGGCGTCGTGGCTGTTGGAGAAGCAGTGGAGCTTGATGGAGGGACAGCTGTTGGAACAGCTGTGCTCTTGCTGACGTCTCCCTGCTTTCGTAAGGGAGTCAAGAGTCGCCGTCGTCATGGTCTAGTGAGGCGCCATCATTGCCTATCTGGCGGAGCTGGCCAGATGGGACGCCGGTCTTGTTCTCTGCGACCCGAGTCGGCTCAGGGCAGGGTGATGATGACGCTTCCTGTTGACGTGGCGGTCTTGTGTCCTAGGTCGGGCGTCGTGGAGGCTCCTCCGAAGTCGAGGTCGAGTCCGTCCTGCATGACAGAGGCTGAGCCCGAACTCCTGGGTCGGGCGAGGCGAAGGTCGTTCGGCAGAGGCCGAGGCGGAGTCCGAGCCCTGGGTCGGGCGAGGCGGAGGTCGTCGTCTTCCGGGGCCTTAGCCCGAGTCCGAGCCCTGGGTCGGGCGGAGCGGAGTTCGTCGTCTTCCGGGGCCTTAGCCCGAGTCTGAGCCCTGGGTCGGGCGGAGCGGAGTTCGCCGTCTTCCGGGGCCTTAGCCCGAGTCCGAGCCCTGGGTCAGGCGGAGCGGAGTTCGCCGTCTTCCGGGGCCTTAGCCCGAGTCCGAGCCCTGGGTCGGGCGGAGCGGAGTTCGCCGTCTTCCGGGGCCTTAGCCCGAGTCCGAGCCCTGGGTCGGGCAGAGCCTCCTATGGCACCTCTGGCGAAGTCTGGTCGCCCGTCGGTCTTACCTTTTGCGTTAAACGCCCCGGTGACTTGGTCGGTTGGCGCGGTGATTTAGTCAGGGTTACTTCTTATCGAAGGCGGGGCCTCGGGCGAGCCGGTGATGCGTCTGCCGTGAAAGAGGAGGCCTCAGGCGAGACGGAGTCATCTTAGGGTCGGCTGCCCTCGCCCGAGGCTAGGCTTGGGCGTGGCGTGATCGAGTCGCTCGTATGGACTGATCCCTGACTTAATCAAACCCATCAGGCCTCTGCAGCTTTATGCTGATGGGGGTTACTAGCTGAGAATTAGGCGTCTTGAGGGTACCCCTAATTATGGTCCCCGACAGTAGCCCCCGAGCCTCGAAGAGAGTGTTAACACTCGCTTGGAGGCTTGCGTCGCACTTTTTTGCAAGGGGACCAGCCTTTCTCGGTGGTACTTTGTTCCGGTGGGTGCGCGCGAGCGCACCCGCCGGGTGTAGCCCCCGAGGCCTCGGAGGAGTGGTTTCACTCCTTCGAGGTCTTAATGCCTTGCGTAATGCCTCGGCTGGTCTGGCGGTTCCCTCATGCGAGCAGGGCGTAGCCCAGGTGCACTGTCGGGGCCCAAGTTCTCGGGCTGGTATGTTGACGCTGTCAACGGTTCGGCCGGAGCCGGGTTTGCGAGAGCAGCCCCCGAGCCTCCGCACGGAGCGAGAGGACGATCAGGGACAGACTCGACTTTTTACATACGCCCCTACGTCGCCTTTCCGCAAGGAGGAGGGGGGGAGAGCGCCATGTTACCCTCGATGGGCACCGAACATGGTGTCTCCGGTGAGCTGCAATCGGGTAATCCGAGTGGACGTCCGTGCCCCGTTCATTGGGGGTCGGCTAGGGGCCCGGAGGCACGCCCAAAAGTACCTGCGGGTGATCTGCCGGACCCGGTCCCCTAGCGACGGGGTCCGAGGGCTCATTGCCTCCCTCCGATGGGATTCCGTTACAGAGTCGTTCCCGCTGGTCTCGGAAATGTCCTAGGGTACCTCGGGAGCGCAGCCCGAGCCTTGGTTATGTATCGAACGTACCCCTGGTCATCCCTCGCTCGGCGTCTGAGGCGACTGTGAACCCTTCGACAGGCCAGCCTTCGAACCCCTGATCAGTAATGGGCGCGGAGCCCTAGTAGCCTGAGGCGGTCGTGGAACCTTTCGGGAGGCCGACCTTCGAACCCCTGACCAGTAGTGGGTGTCGGGCCCACGCGATCTGAGGCGGCTGTTGAACCCCTCGGGGGGCCAGCCTTCGAACCCCTGATCAGTAGGGAGGCTCGGAGCCTAGTTCCTTCACGGGGAAGGATCCCTTTGGGGGTATCCTCCTTCCCAGTCCCTGTTGCAAGAGATAGAGAAAGAAGGAAAAGGGAAAAAAGGATACGAAACCAAGCGACGTGGCGTACCTTTTTTGGTGTGGTCGTGTTGGCGAAAGCGAAGCGTCGCCAGCCGCTCCTGCTAGAAGCGTCGCCTGTCCGGCCGTGGAGTTAATGCGCAGGGGCGAGTAGTTGGCGAGGCTGCCGTTGCGCGTGCGCGAGCCGTTCGAGGTACGGGTCACGGGCGCGTCGTCTTCACGCCGTGAGAGGGGGTTCTCTTGCTGCCTCCGGATGGGACATGAGCTTGGCAGATGGCGTGACCGCTGCTCTCGCGCGCCTGCCACCGTCATTACTGCCGGCCCATTTTTGACCGCGTTTGACCGCTGCGCCAGGCTGGCGCTGCTGGGTCGCGGGCTGGGTCGCCTCGAATCGCGGTATCGGTTCCGCAATCGAGGAGGTGCGGTGGTGGAGCGAGTGGCACAGCGGTTCGCATGCAGCACCCGGCGCGCCAGTTGCACGACGCGTGGGCTTGAGCCGTCGCACTGGCCTGTCAGGAGTCGGAGAGGCGCGTCCACTTGGCGCGGTTGCATGCCGCCTGCATGGCCGCCTGCCCCTTTCGCCCGCTGGTCCGGGCAAAAGTGGAGGGTTACTTGTAACCGCTGGGTGGTTGCGTGCGTCGTGCGCGGCGGTTCGGCTTCTTCTGCTTGGAGCCGGTCTGCATGACAGGCGGGCCCCAGCCCCCGCGCCGCAGGGGAGGACTTTGGAGGCGTGTTGGAGAAGACTAAGCCCATGACGGTTGGGGGCGCGAGCACGAAGAGTTGCCTTTAAAAGGAGGGCGACCCCTTTCGTAGGGTGACCGTGTCTTCTTCCTCCCTTATGCATTGTGTCTCTCCATCTTCCAAGCCCCCGGATGGGGGGAACCGCCATCTTTTCGCTCCATCGTTGGAGGAACGCAACTCCGTGGGAGTTGGTACCTTTCAGCCATCGTTCGGCTTCAAGGATTTTCATCACACAGCCCAGCGGCTCCCCTCCGCTGGTGATCACCCAAGACGGTGGCCTCCAGCTCCCGAATGGGGAGGGGCAAACCGGGCTGCGGTCCCGGCCCCGCCCTCAGTGTTGAGGGTGTTCGTCATCCTCGCCGGGGCGGGGAGCGAGGCGAGCCGGGGCCCCACCTCCTACGCGGGTCGGCGGGCCACCTCATTTTCTAGCTTCTGGTGGTGGCAATCGCCTTTTAGCCCCACGGCGGAGACATCCTCTAGTCATGCCGGGGAAGGAGAACTGTTGATGCCCAGCTAGGACGCAACATTCCGTCTTCCTCCTCGCGTTCGCGGCGAGGACGGCTGCGAGGATCTGCCGGGGTGCTTAGGGGCGTCCCGCGTTTGCTGGTGATTCGCCCAGAGCTTGTTGCTCCACGGGCTTCCCTGGCGGGGAGGTTGTCCGTACCCGCGGGGACGGAACCGGAGTTCCGTTTGTAATGGCACTTCGAGTGCCGGGTTTTTTGTTCATTTTGGCTTTCGGGGCCTGAACATGTATGTAATTACGGCACGGAGCCATGTTTTTTCCTCATTTTCGAGCACTAAGACTCGCCTGCTGATTATCTGAACTGCTTCACCAAGCGTGAGTTGCCCCGTGTCAAGGTGACGAGTGAGGTATCCGTATCCCGGAGGCGTAGGAGTCCCTCGGCTCGGTCGGACCTGTTGTCCGAGGCTCCTCTAGCTTAGTTAAAGAGACCCCTCGGCTGCTCTTCGACGAGCCGAGGCCAGGGGTAGCGATATCAGCACAAGCAGAGGCGGAGTTGGCTCGGAAATGAAACCTGGTTGGCCGGAGCCTAGCCGGGTTGTCTGTTGGCAGGATTGTCGTCGAAGTTGCTCACCCGAGGCTTCGGATCGAGCTGGCGCCCTCGGAAGGCGGTCGGCCGAGGCCCCGGAGGCGGTCGGCCGAGCCGTCCGCTCGGGCCGGGCTCTCGGAGAAGTCCCTGTCAGAGATTGCTCGAGCGTGGTGATGACGTCGTCCTTCGGAGCGGAGGCCCTCGGACCGCGTCGCCGTCCGAGGCTAGGTCGGGCCTTGCCGAAGGTGCTGTCGATGCCGAGGGTGTCATCGCCCTCTTCCAGCGTCAAGATCCGAGCCTGCAGGGTCAAATCGTCTTGTAGCGTGGGCCTTGTGCGGCCGTCGAGGCCAGAACACACACCCTTGCTGCGTTATAAAGCTGCGTCTCTTTTCCTCTTGTTTCGAGTATCTGGACTTTTTGTCGGTAGCAGGGATGTTAGTGCGAGCGAGAGTTGCTTCTCGCGGAAGGTGACGAGTGAGGTATCCGTATCCCGGAGGCGTGGGAGTCCCTCGGCTCGGTCGGCCTTGCCGCTTACGCGTACCTTTACCCGTCCATGAGGCCCTGTCACCGACTCGGTCGAGAAGGCTCGAAGAATCGCTTCGACAGAAGAGCTTCCGTACGTAAAGACTCGTTCGATCCGCGGATTCACCTTATCCGAGCGCGAGTTACTTATCGCAGAAGGTGATGAGTGAGGTATCCGTATCCCGGAGGCGTAGGAGTCCCTCGGCTCGGTCAGCCTTGACTGCTTACGTGTACCCCGTCGTTTCCAGGACCCACTTTTCGAAGTAGTCAAAAAGCACGAAAGATATTCTGATAAAAGAGATTTTCTGTTCGAGGAAAATTTTGACGCAGAGGGGGTTTCCCCCCTTTTAGCCCCCGAGGGAGGGTCGGGCCTTGCCGAGGCGAGGCCGACCCTTCCTTGTTGACTAAACTTTGCGTGGGTGCGGGGTATATGAACAACTTGGAAACATCTTAAGGGTAGAAGCGACGTAGCTGTTGGATGTTCCAAGCGTTGCCGTAGACCTCGCCCTGGCTGTTGGCCAGCTTGTACGTTCCGGGCTTCAGAACTTTGGCGATGATGAACGGCCCCTCCCAGGGGGGCGTGAGCTTGTGTCTCCCTCGGGCGTCTTGCCGCAGCCGAAGCACCAGGTCGCCCACCTGGAGGTCTCGGGGTCGGACCCCTCGGGCGTGGTAGCGTCGCAGGGACTGCTGGTACCGTGCCGAGTGTAGTAAGGCCCTGTCCCGAGCCTCGTCCAGCTGGTCCAGCGAGTCTTCTCGGCTTGCTTGGTTACTTTCGTCGTCGTAGGCCCTCGTCCTCGGGGAGCCGTATTCCAGGTCCGTGGGCAAGACGGCCTCGGCCCCGTAGACCAGGAAGAAAGGCGTGAAACCCGTGGCTCGGCTCGGCGTCGTCCTCAGGCTCCAGACCACCGAGGGGAGTTCCTTCATCCACCGCTTGCCGAACTTGTTGAGGTCGTTGTAAATCCGAGGCTTGAGCCCTTGTAGGATCATGCCATTGGCGCGCTCTACTTGCCCATTCGACATGGGATGAGCTACGGCGGCCCAGTCCACCCAGATGTTGTGATCCTCGCAAAAATCCAAGAATTTTTTGCCGGTGAACTGGGTGCCATTGTCGGTGATGGTGGAGTTCGGGACCCCGAAGCGATGGATGATGTTGGTGAAGAATGCCACCGCCTGCTCGGACCTGATGCTGTTCAGGGGTCGGACCTCGATCCACTTGGAGAATTTGTCGACGGTGACCAGCAGGTGCGTGTAGCCCCCGGGCACCTTCTGCAGAGGGCCGACGAGGTCCAGACCCCACACATCGAAGGGCCAGGTGATGGGTATCGTCTGCAGAGCCTGAGCGGGTAGGTGGGTCTGCTTCGCATAGAATTGGCACCCTTCGCAGGCGCGGACAATTCTAGTGGCGTCAGCCACCGCCGTCGGCCAATAGGAGCCTTGGCGGAAAGCGTTCCCGACGAGGGTTCGGGGTGCTGCATGATGGCCGCAAGCCCCCGAGTGTATTTCCCGCAGGAGTTCCTGACCTTCGGCGATGGAGATGCATCGCTGGAGGATGCCCGAGGGGCTACGGTGGTAGAGCTCCTTCTCATCGCCCAGCAAGACGAACGATTTGGCGCGTCGCGCTACCCGCCGAGCCCCGGCTCGGTCGAGGGGCAGTTCTCCTTGGTGGAGATATTGCAGGTACGGGGTTTGCCAATCTTGATCTGGCACGACCCCGTTCTGCTCCTCCTCGATGCGCAGCGCTTCGCCCTCGGGCTCCGAGGGTTCCTCGGGTTGAGCCGAGGATGGCTCGGGCTGGGCCGAGGTCACCTCGGACGGGGCCGAGGGTGCCTTGGGCTGGGCCGAGGTCACCTCGGACGGGGCCGAGGGTGCCTCGGGCTCGGGCGCGTCGCCTATCTTGACGGAGGGTTGGTGTAGTTGGGGATGGCCATGAACTTCGCGTAGCATGGCCTTCCCAACACTGCGTGGTAGGTTCCTCGGAACCCGACCACCTCGAACGTCAAAGTCTCCCTTCGGAAGTTGGAGGGTGTTCCGAAGCAGACAGGGAGGTCGAGTTGTCCGAGGGGCTGGACGCGCTTCCCGGGAATGATCCCGTGGAAGGGCGCAGCGCCTGCTCAGACGGATGACAGATCGACGCGCAGGAGCCTGAGGGTCTCAGCGTAGATGATGTTGAGGCAGCTGCCCCCATCCATCAAGACCTTGGTGAGCCTGACGTCGCCGATGACGGGGTCGACGACGAGCGGGTACTTCCCCGGGCTCGGCACGTGGTCGGGGTGGTCGTCCCGGTCGAAGGTGATGGGCTTGTCGGACCAGTCTAGGTAGACTGGTGCCGTCACCTTCACCGAGCAGACCTCCCGACGTTCCTTCTTACGATGCCGAGCTGAGGCGTTCGCCGCATGCCCTCCGTAGATCATGAAGCAGTCGCGGACCTCTGGGAACTCTCCTGCTTGGCGATCCTCCCTTTTGTCGTCGTCGTGAGCCCTGCCACCCTCTGCGGGTGGCCCGGCCCTGTGGAAGTGGCGCCGAAGCATGACGCACTCTTCGAGGGTGTGCTTGACGGGCCCCTGATGGTAGGGGCACGTCTCCTTGAGTGCCTTGTCGAAGAGGTTAGCACCTCCGGGGGGCTTCCGAGGGTTCTTGCGCTCGGCGAAGGCGACAAGGTCTGCATCGGGAACGTCGCGTTTCGCTTGCGACTTCCTCCTGCCTTTCTTCTTGGCGCCGCGCGGAGTAGACGCCTCGGGAGCATCTTCCGACGGGCGGCCCTGGGGCTGCTTGTCCTTTCGGAAGATGGCCTCTACCGCCTCCTGGCCGGAGGCGAACTTGGTGGCGATGTCCATCAGCTCGCTCGCCCTGGTGGGGGTCTTGCGACCCAACTTGCTCACCAGGTCACGGCAGGTGGTGCCGGCAAGGAACGCGCCGATGACATCGGAGTCGGTGATGTTGGGCAGCTCGGTGCGCTGCTTCGAGAATCGCCGGATATAGTCCCGAAGGGACAATCCCGGCTGTTGCCGACAGCTTCGGAGGTCCCAGGAATTCCCGGGGCGCACGTACGTGCCCTGGAAGTTGCCGGCGAAAGCCTGGACCAGATCTTCCCAGTTGGAAATCTGCCCCGGAGGCAGGTGCTCCAACCAGGCACGAGCAGTGTCGGAGAGGAACAGGGGGAGGTTTCGGATGATGAGGTTGTCATCGTCCGTCCCACCCAGTTGACAGGCCAGGCGGTAGTCCGCAAGCCACAATTCCGGTCTCGTTTCCCCCGAGTACTTTGTGATAGTAGTCGGGGGTCGGAATCGGGTCGGGAACGGCGCCCGCCGAATGGCTCGACTGAAGACCTGCGGACCGGGTGGTTCGGGCGAGGGACTCCGATCCTCCCCGCTGTCGTAGCGTCCCCCACGCCTGGGGTGATAACCTCGGCGCACCCTTTCGTCGAGGCGGGCCCGACGGTCGCGATGAGGGTGCTCGTCGCCGAGGTGGCCCGGGGCCGCAGGCGCGGTGTTGCGCGTGCGCCCGGTGTAGACCGAGGCTTCCCGCGTGAGTCGGCAAGTCGCGGCACGAGGTTCCGAGGGGTACCCCTGCCTTCGGGAGGCAGAGCTCTCGGCCCGCCGGGCCGCAGCGCCTTCCAGGAGATGCTTGAGTTCTCCCTGGATTCGCCGACCCTCGGTGGTTGATGACTCCGGCATCGCGCGGAGGAGCATCGCTGCGGCGGCCAGGTCCTGACCGGTTCCGCCGGATGCGGGTGGCGGTCTGTCCCTGGCATCGTTGGCGATGCGGTGCTGGAGACCTTGGGGCAGGTGACGTATTCCTCCGGCTAGGGGCTGGCTCGCCCATACCTGCCTGATGTTCTGGCGGATTGCCTCGAGTGCTCCTGCTCCCTCATCGAGCCCGGCCTGCGCCCCGCGGACTTGCTCGAGCTGTGGGTCGTGACCCCCCGCCGGAACAGGGACCATAGCTAGCTCCCGCGGGATGTCGGCGCGAGGCGCTGGCCTAGGGGGATCACCATCCTCCGGCATGCCGAGACAGCCGCCTCCGGAGGGATCCCCTAGCTCGACGTGGAGACATTCGCGGCTCGGGCCGCAGTCCTTGTCGTCAAGGCTGCGGCTGCCGTCGGAACAGTCGGAGAGGCAGTAGTCACATGCGGTCATGAAGTCCCGCATGGCACTGGGGTTGCCAAATCCGGAGAAATCCCAGCAGATGCTGGGGTCGTCATCTTCCTCGGACCCAAAGGGTCCGTAGGTCGAGACACCCGTCAATCGGTCCCAAGGCGACCGCACACGAAACCCCAGAGAGGTTGCACTCGCCTCAACATGAGCGCCCGCCAAAGCGAGGTCGCCAGGCGGGTTGAGGCCGAGTCGAAATGATGAAAGATGGGTAGCAGTCGGTACCTTTTTGTCGACGAGGAGCGATGAAGTCACGTCGGGGGCTGATCGCACCGTCATCTTGGGTACGAGGGCGACGTCCTGCAGGCCCTTCGCGAGCGTGCTGGCGTCGTCTACCTGCTCGGAGTCGACGTGCTGCGGGGGGATGGCGCTCGCCTTTGCCTCGAACGCGAGGGTGACGCCTAGCGTGTCCTCCGTTGGGGCGCTGGGGATGTCGATCTGCTCGACAGCCGTCGGGGCGCTGCCTCCCGCTCGGCCCTGGTTGCCCCGCCTCCTCCTCCTGCGATGGCGGGGGAGAGGATGGGGCGAACTCGAAAGTTGTCCTTCCCCCACGCGGGAAAGGCGTCATCGATTCCGCCGCCGGCGGGCGGGCTGTCCGCCACCATTGTCGCTGTCGCGCGGCGGTGGAAGGAGTATCATGTCGTAGCTGCTGTCGAGAGACATGAACTCGAGGCTCCCGAAACGGAGCACCGTCCCGGGTTGGAGAGGTCGTTGGAGACTACCCATCTGGAGCTTGACGGGAAACTGCTCGTCAACACGCAGCGGGCCCCTACCTGGCGCGCCAACTGTCGGCGTTCCGAGACCGGGGGGTCCCCGAGCCGACGAGTGAGTGTGCCGCGTGCCCCAGCCCAGATGGGTCGAGCGCGTGGGCGAGCGCGAAGGGGGGAGAGAGAGAGAGAGAGCGAGAGCGAGGTGGCCGGAGCCGGGTCGTGAGGGAGTCGGAGAATTCCCGCGGCCTTCGTGTTCGTCCCGCGCCCAGGTCGGGTGCGCTTGCAGTAGGGGGTTACAAGCGTCCGCGCGGGTGAGGGGAGCGAGCGGCCCCAAGAGAGCGCCTGCCCCTGCCCTCGTTCCCGCGAGGCCAACCTTCTCTAAGAAGGCCCTGGTCCTTCCTTTTATAGTCGTAAGGAGAGGATCCAGGTGTACAAAATGGGGGTGTAGCAAGGTGCTACGTGTCTAGCGAGGGAGAGCTAGCGCCCTAAGTACATGCCAAGGTGGCAGCCGGAGAGATCTTGGCACCCTGTTGGTGTGGCGTCGTGGCTGTTGGAGAAGCAGTGGAGCTTGATGGAGGGACAGCTGTTGGAACAGCTGTGCTCTTGCTGACGTCTCCCTGCTTTCGTAAGGGAGTCAAGAGTCGCCGTCGTCATGGTCTAGTGAGGCGCCATCATTGCCTATCTGGCGGAGCTGGCCAGATGGGACGCCGGTCTTGTTCTCTGCGACCCGAGTCGGCTCAGGGCAGGGTGATGATGACGCTTCCTGTTGACGTGGCGGTCTTGTGTCCTAGGTCGGGCGTCGTGGAGGCTCCTCCGAAGTCGAGGTCGAGTCCGTCCTGCATGACAGAGGCTGAGCCCGAACTCCTGGGTCGGGCGAGGCGAAGGTCGTTCGGCAGAGGCCGAGGCGGAGTCCGAGCCCTGGGTCGGGCGAGGCGGAGGTCGTCGTCTTCTGGGGCCTTAGCCCGAGTCCGAGCCCTGGGTCGGGCGGAGCGGAGTTCGTCGTCTTCCGGGGCCTTAGCCCGAGTCCGAGCCCTGGGTCGGGCGGAGCGGAGTTCGCCGTCTTCCGGGGCCTTAGCCCGAGTCCGAGCCCTGGGTCGGGCGGAGCGGAGTTCGCCGTCTTCCGGGGCCTTAGCCCGAGTCCGAGCCCTGGGTCGGGCGGAGCGGAGTTCGCCGTCTTCCGGGGCCTTAGCCCGAGTCCGAGCCCTGGGTCGGGCAGAGCCTCCTATGGCACCTCTGGCGAAGTCTGGTCGCCCGTCGGTCTTACCTTTTGCGTTAAACGCCCCGGTGACTTGGTCGGTTGGCGCGGTGATTTAGTCAGGGTTACTTCTTATCGAAGGCGGGGCCTCGGGCGAGCCGGTGATGCGTCTGCCGTGAAAGAGGAGGCCTCAGGCGAGACGAAGTCATCTTAGGGTCGGCTGCCCTCGCCCGAGGCTAGGCTCGGGCGTGGCGTGATCGAGTCGCTCGTATGGACTGATCCCTGACTTAATCAAACCCATCAGGCCTCTGCAGCTTTATGCTGATGGGGGTTACCAGCTGAGAATTAGGCGTCTTGAGGGTACCCCTAATTATGGTCCCCGACAATATTAAAATAGCAATCTGATTAAAACTAATTTATAGTGTTAATTTACGCTTTTATAAATACATAAGTAGGTGACTATGCTAACCCAAATATTTTTGTTCGGATTAATACTTATCTAGTATAAACAAGATATCGGTTAGTGGTTCTCTCATGTCGCGCGTTGTTCGCACGTGTGGCGCTCATCGTCGTGTTGTTCGTGCGTCTGGTTCGTGTGTTATTCACGTGTTGTCGCGCGTCGTTCGTACGTGTCGCGCGTGCTCCTCGCACGCGTTGTCACACATCGTTTGCGCGCCTCGCACGTGCCATTTACACGTGTCGTTTGCCTTGCCGTGCGTCGTTAGCGCGTATCTCGCGTGTCGATCACGCGGGTCGCGCGACGTCTGCTCGTGATTATAAATTGTTTTCGCTTATAATCACTCAAGTCACATATTTTAAATAATTTATTTAATGTTTGCTCGACTAATGTTGATTATATTAATATTCCAATTAGATTACGTATAGTTTTCAACCTGCGCTTTGATAATAAACATTAACATGGTTAATGTTAACTTAAACACTTTTTATTTATTTAATGTTTGTTTAGTATAAAAGCGTCACCTATTTAGTTTTCTCGCCTGTCGCGTGTGATGTCCCACACGTGGTGGTGTGCTGGTTCACGCGTCCTTCGCGCTGGTCGCGTGCACTGTTTCGTGTGTCGTCCGCGTGCTATGTCGCGTGTGTCCACGCGTCGTTTGCACGCTATCATGTTGTTTCGCGCGTCGTAATTTTGCCTCACTTAATTTCCCGTGTTAATTAAATTACTTATTTAACTGACAGCTGTTAGTGTAGTAGATTAATCAAACTAAACAGTAGATATAATTTATATCTGATAATGTCGAATTAAATGTTATAGTTAATATTTGTTTAGCGTAAACCCGTTAACTTCTTGACTGTAGCTTCGAGTTCGACGTTTCTTTTCCTCGTGTAACCGTAGAAGCGAGCTCTATTTTATATTGCACGTTTTTTAATGTTTTATCTTGTATGGTGTAATGTTCTTATGCATATATGTTTGTTTGCTTGTGCCTGTTCATCATCGCTTCGCGTTGCGATTAGATCGTGATTCGTTTCCGAGCTTCGAGGAATCGACGGTCACGCGTTGGAGACCAAGAGATCAAGCTCTTCGAGTTCTACAACATTGAACACCCTGAGCATCTGTTTGGTGAAGGCAAGTGTCCTCTGACCCATTATGTCCCATTTATTGTATAATTCACTGTCTCGCATACTATGAACAACATAAGGATTGACTAGCTTTCTATTTACTTGTCCTTGATTACCTTTTGGGTTACTATGGTTAGCTTCATGCTAGCGCTTTACTTTAATCAATGAACATGATGAGATACAATGATGATACTATGGTTTTATTCTGGATATGATGATATACTTGTTGTATTTAAGGGGACTCGAGCTGTTTCTCGAGTGCCTCTCCGTAAGGACTGGTTCATTGAATGACCGCTCGGGAAAACAGTGCAACCATGAGGGTGGAATGGGATGCCCTTAGCTGAATAATTAGAGGATCTGGGGTGTAGTTCGCTTCGCCATCGTGCCGTTAATGGGGCTCGGTGTATGCGGCTCGCTCTGCCAAGGTTGGTTCGCCGCCTTGGGGAGGAGTGCGGTGCATTTAGGAAACCTAACGGGCGGCTACAGCCTCAAGGAATCTTTGTAAAGGCTTCGTAGTGAATCCCTGGCCATTCACCTTGGGAGTGAATAAGGGTCTTGCAAGCCCGGGCTAGAGAGGGAATCACGACTTCTGGGTAAAGTGCGCGACCTCTGCAGAGTGTTATGAAACTGATATATCAGCCGTGCTCGCGGTTATGAGCGGCCAAGGGAGCTCCATTGATTAGAGACACATTGATCAGAGATGTTTGGTTACAAATGATGATGAGGATAATGATGGTTTTTATGATTATGATTATGCTTATGGTTTCTGGTATTCTTTCCATTTGGAAAGAGTACTTTTGGGTTAACAACTTGGGTTAATGTTAAAACCTGGCTCTCTACTATTAATAATTACCTGACCAACTAAAAGCAACTGCTTGACCTTAACCCCACATAAAGCTAGTCCACTTCAGCCAAACGGGACATTTGCTGAGTACGTTGATGTGTACTCACCCTTGCTTTCACAAAACACCAGGTTGCCTTTGATGCAATCTATGCTCAGGTAAAGAAAGAGAAGAAGGCGTCGAGGTGGATCTCCAGGAGTTCCAGGACGTCGATGAGTTCGAGGATTAGTTTAGCGACCTCCTCCAGTCAGCTGCCTGTGGTGGGTTGTTTACGTTGGCTACGTTTCGATTCTGTGTACTTTGATTTATATTATGTAAATGGCTCTAGTCTGTAATAATATTACTTACCCTTTATTGTAATTCGAAGCATTGTGCTATGATGAGTCATTTATATAGTCGCTGTGTACGTGAATTACTGATCCTGGCACGTACATGGTTCGCATTCGGTTTACCTTCAAAACCGGGTGTAACAGTCTTGGGCTTCAAAGAAACAAAACTCAGTAGCTCTTTCTACCGCCGAAACCGAGTATATTGCCGCAGGCTATTGTTGCACGCAATTGCTTTGGATGAGGCAAACCCTCACGGACTATGGCTACAAATTTAGCAAAGTCCCTCTCCTATGTGATAATGAGAGTGCAATCCGCATGGCGGATAATCCCATTGAACACAGCCGCACAAAGCACATAGCCATTCGGTATCACTTTTTGAGAGATCACCAACAAAGGGGGGATATTGAGATAGCCTATATTAACACCAAAGAACAATTAGCCGATATCTTTACCAAGCCACTAGATGAGAAAACCTTTACCAAACTTAGGAATGAGCTAAACATTCTTGATTCTCGGAATTTTGATTGATACTTTGCACACATAGCTCATTTATATACCTTTGATCATATCTCTTTTATGTCTGACTAATGTGTTTTCAAGTGTATTCTCATGCTTAGTCATAGAATTGAAAGGGAAATGGAGTATTCGGCAAAGACGACGCTTCCACTCAACTCCATCGGTATTATCTACTCTTTGCCGGTATTCCGCCATCTCTCCACATTGGCATAATCTTTCACTCATATATTGTTTGCCAAAGGGGGAGAGAAGTTACCAAAAGGGCTCACATTTCACTCAAAGTATCCGTTTTTGGCCATTCGTGCCAAAGGGGGAGAAAGTATTAGCCCAAAGCAAAAGGACCGCACCATCACGCCAATTTCAAAAATTTTTGAAGTTTAAGTTTTAAAATGTTTTTCAATTGGTATCTTTGAAATGGGCATTTCTCTAAGAAATTCTATCTCAATTGGTAAAACCCTCTTGAACACTAAGAGGAGAATTTCATTAAGGGGGAGTTTTGTTTGAGTCAAAGGAAAAGCATTTGAAACAGGGGGAGAAAATTTCAAATCTTGAAAATGCTTCTTACAATCTTACTCATATACCTTTGACTATTTGCAAAAGGATTTTGAAAAGAATTTCCCAAGGAATTTGCAAAAACAAAACTAGTGGTGCAAGCGTGGTCCAAAATGTTAAAAGAAAGAAAGCAATCCATGCATATCTTATGAAAGTTTAATATTGGTTTCATTCCAAGCAACCTTTGCACTTACCTTATGCAAACTAGTTCAATTCTGCACTTATATATTTGCTTTGGTTTATGTTGGCATCAATCACCAAAAAGGGGGAGATTAAAAGGGAAATAGGGTCAAAACTTTTCCTAAATAATTTTGGTGGTTGAATTGCCCAACACAAACAATTGGACTAACTAGTTTGCTCTAGATTACATGTTCTACAGGTGCCATAGGTTCAACACAAACCAATAAAAAGTCCAAGATAGGGTTCAAAAGAAAGGAGCAAATGAAAACTGAAGGCAGCCCTGGTCTGGCGCACCGGACTGTCCGGTGTGCCACCGGACAGTGTCCGGTGCACCAGGGTGGATCAACTCAAACTCCTTAGCTTCGGGTTTCTGGAAATGTTTCTCCGCTATAATTCACCAGGTTGTCCGGTGTAGCACCAGACTATCCGGTGTGCCATGCGGAGTAACAGCTACAGCGCCAACGGTCGTCTGCAAAAGTGAACAGTCAATGCTACAGTGCGTAGACAGTTGGTGCAGAGTCAGAGCAGGCGCCAGAAGGCGTACCGAATAGTGAATAGTGACTGTCTGGTGCACCACCGGACTGTCCGGTGGCCCAACTGTCAGAAGCTCCAACGGTCGAACCCTAACGGTTGGGTGACGTGGCTGGCGCACCAGACAGTGTCCGGTGGCGCACCGGACTGTCCGGTGTGCCCATCGACAGACAGCCTCCCCAATGGCCATTTTGGTGGGTGGGGCTATAAATATCCCCAACCACCACACATTCAAGGCATCCAAGTTTTCAGCCATTGCATTCAATACAAGAGCTCTAGACTTCACTCCAAGACACAAACAAGAGATCAAATCCTCTCCCAAGTCCAAAGATCACTCCAAACATTTAGTGACTAGTGAGAGAGATATTTGTGTTCATTTGAGTTCTTGTGGCTTGGATCGCTTTTCTTCTTCCCCATTCTTGTTCTTAACACCTTTGTAATCAAAGCAAGAGACACCAAGTTGTGGTGGTCCTTGTGGGGACTAAGTGTCCCACTTGATTGAGGAGAAAAGCTCACTCGGTCTAGGTGACCGTTTGAGAGAGGGAAAGGGTTGAAAGAGACCCGGTCTTTGTGACCACCTCAACGGGGAGTAGGTTTGCAAGAACCGAACCTCGGTAAAACAAATCACCGTGTCACTCTCTTTGTGACGGAACCTCCCAAGTCATTAGGCCCACCTTCAGTTGTCCTCGTCCAACGGACCTCAGACCACCATGTAGATGCCCCTGAATCACTTGACAAGTTCGGTATTTGCTTTTCTTACCTTTCCCAAGAGCGTTTCACCCGTCACGCAGACATTACAGATCATCAGAGATACGAAAATGCGGAAGCGATTACATAAACTTACCTTTATTTAAAAAGTAAGACAAAGTTATATATATTACAGACCAGGATAACTTATGAGTGCAGAGTAATATTATTACACACCAAGGGAGGCAAAAACCCCTCCCGATAAGTTCTAAACAAAAGTTCTTATGGAGGAACCCTTCCTCCCACATCTTTACTCTTGCTTTTCTTCTTTTGGGACCACCTTGGAATAGAAACAACAAAAGTTTGTTGCTTCCTCACCTAAAAACATTAGGGAATAAAACCCTGAGTATGGAATTACTCAGCAAGACTTACCCGACTAAAGAAAAGACTCTCAAGGGTATGCTGGTTATAAGGGAGTCAAGGTAAGGTTTCTCAATGATCAAAGACTCTGTCTTGCAGAAATGCTTACTAAAGTGGATCCTTAAAAAGCCAGTTTTATTTTCAGGTTAGGTAAGATTACCTACATCTAGAGTTCTTTCTACCCTAGTGCAAACACTTGACATGCAATAGCTAATTTTTTAACAAGCCCTTCATCTTTACTAGAATTCTACGTATAGGGCAGTGACCAAGTCTTCATAACCGTGAAGGTACGACGATCTGAATCGATTATACTCAGCTGAGGATCTCCAATCACACGACATATGTAGCACTTAACCCTTGCATATGTCAACCCGCCACCGAGGTTCTTAAGACCAGATCAGGTTCACGTCAACCGAGAGCACAGATACACCACCGTCCAGCCTCTTGCCACAGAGGGTACACGCTACTCTCGCTACCGCTCCATGCCCATTGCGTGTTATTTTATTCTAGCCTTAGTCTGCCCGAGGCAAGGCTTACCCATGACGAGGCATGTGACCAGTTAAAGGGTCCTCGGTCATCAAGCCTACATCGACACGGTCCTTAATCGACTCAGACGGAGACACTACACCGAGACTCTCTTCTCGTGCAAGTCACCCGCTCGGTCTCAGCTTAATCATTTCAACCCAAGGTTTGGTACCTGGCAGAGGTACATCTTTTCTGATGTTGAACCCATCACGGCCATGATGGATCCACCATCAAGTTTTGTTTTCAAAAATATTCCACCCACTTTTGCCATATCATCTTTTGTAAAAACAAAACATTTGTTTATCTAAAGCAAGGCTAAGCATCAAAATCTTTTGTAAAACAGGTGATCAAGGAAGGTAATCAAATTCAAGGAAGGTAATGGAGGAATTGTTTTATCAATCAACTCCTATCACCTAATGCAACAAGCAAGTGATAAAGATCTTTAAATCACAAGGAGGTGGCAAATGCACCTGGGCTTACCTTCGTTTATAGGTGAGTCAGGCTCGGATCCACAGATGTCAAAGTAAAAACAATTCCCTGCCTGAGGTTCCACAGGTGGTGGTGGTGAAGTCTTTTCCTCTTCTACCTCAACCTCTTCTTCGTTTTCTAGATATAACCATATATATGTATATAAGAATGAATGCCATGTAATGCTCATGAGAGTGCAAGGATAATAAGAATTTATTATCTAAAGTTCTTGAATACAATTTTCCTTCACGGAACTCCGAGAACCAAGGGTTTCTGGAGTCAACAGCGAAGTTCAAAGAGCAGGGGTGGGGGTTTTGGGTTCTAATTATCAAACAAGATCCAAATCAAACCAAATTCTACCCAAAGCTTCTAAATAATGTTTAAAGTTCATATAAAAAGTTTGGGAATTTTTGGAATTATTATTGATTTTCTAAAAATCCAGAAACAATACTTTAGGCTATTTTAAATGACCCAAAATTCCCTATTTATCCTAAAAATCATAAAACTAATTTTATTAAATACTATGGAAACTAAGGAATCTAGGAAAATTGGTTTGACATTTTTAGGATTTTTCTACTATTTCCTAAAATTGTTGGAGTCCTGCTCGAAAAAGAAAAGGAAAAAAATGAATAGTCCTAGGCCGGTTTCAGCCCCGTCCTTTTGAATATCCCGAAGCAAGGTCAACGTACTATTGAGATGAGTCACTGACGGTTTACAAAAAGGACCTCCATCTTCTATTCCTTTGCAGACTAAGGTCCACGACGAGGAACAGCCCTCGCCGCGCTCCGGCGAGCCTATTCCAGCCGGACGATGTCATGGCTGGAGCTCCCGTGCGACAGGGACACAATTAAACCCCTACCGAACACTTCCCCTCACTTAATTTCGCAAATGAGTGCCTGGTTGGCCTTGGCCACGGTGACCGTGGATCATGCGGACAGATGATCGTGTTCCCTGTGATTGGTGGACTCCTAGTTCAATTGGGTGGGTCGGCGAGCATCACGGAGTTTTGGAAGTACTCAAACGAGAAAACAGAGAAGATGAACTGACCAGGATTGTGCTGTCCGTGGTAAGGTGGTTTTCACGGTGGCGGAGACTATAATTGGGGGAAACGAGCGATTCTTGGTCCCAGGTGGATAATCCGAGGCAAGGCTTGGTGCAATCGATGCGTGATTATCCTACGAAGCCGCGGGGGCACTCAATTTATAGTGAGGTTAAGCGGTGGCGCCTAATTTTGCGTAGAGAGACCGGCGGCCGAGACGAAGGGTGAGTCATCGGCGCGGTCTATCGTGGCGCGCCCTGGGGTGATTCCTCCGGCGAGGAACTAACCTTCACAGGATGTCTTTGGCGTCGTGGTAGATCATCAAAGCACGTGGCATTCACCTGGTAAATGGCGAGCTCTAGTGAGGATAAATTCGGCCAGCCGTGCGACAAGTGGATGGGATGGCCGGACCAGCTAGCAGTCGTAATCCATCCCGCGATGGATTTTTCACCCCTTCCCAGAGTTATCCATTCCTCCCCGAGCATGAATCGGAACGGTGGTGGCACGAATCGAGGCGGAAAGGTCGTCGGCGATGGGGTTGCCGCGCTGGCAGCCTGATCCCTTCCAGTTACTGTACCATGGCGAATGACATCCAGTTGGTCTGACAGAGTAAATTCAAGATAGTTTTTCTCGAAATTTTCTATGGTACCAAGCCCGAACACCTATAGCAAAGTTGTTCTACTATAAAGGATCTACAACTTTGTTATATTAACTTGGGGCAAATTCTTTGAATCTCTCAATCTACAGAGCTCCAAAGTTGACTCAAACCCACTGGTAATCCAATTTCAGATTTCAAACAGTCTGAAAGTCCAACTTTGGGCTTAATTATCTCCCAATTCTTCATAGCCACAATGCTTAACCTCTTAAACAAAGTTGTTCACCTTTAATAGATCTACGTAGTTGATGTGGTGACCTAGGGCAAATCCTCAATAATTTGGAAGTTACAAGGACTCAAAGTTGAGCCAAACCACTGATTTCAGACTTAGGCAATTGAGAAGAAATGTGGCTTTTTGCATATGAGCCCAAAACTTAGGGTTTGACTTGCAATTTCACATAATTGTGATCCATTTGACTTAAGATGCCTCATTTAACATGGTTTTTACACTTTGGTCCAAAAGTGGACTAATTTTGCATTTAACCCCCTAGGGTTTGGTTTTAGGGTTTTCTAGGGTTCCAATTAGGGTTCCTGGTACCCCAGGGGTGTAAATGTAACTTAGACCCATCCTTATTAATATTTTATGATTATCACTCTTAAACTTTAGGGTTTTCTCTATTTGGCTCCTGTTTTACCCTCAGACCCTTACTTGAGGTTAAGTACTCTACACTAGGGTCTTATTTGCAAAATGCCATATCAATACAACTTGTTTGAAATTTTTGCCTAGTGAATGCACTCTAGGTGTATCAAACATATGCAAATGCCAATGCTCATGATGTTATGCTCAAGTTTTAGTAACAGTAACACCAGGGGTGTTACATCCATCCCCCCATAAAAGAATCTCGTCCCGAGATTAAAAGTCTTAGGGTAAGTAGTGGAAAAGGAAATGCTTCACATTTTTATTCCCTGAGTTTTGGTACAAGGCAGGGGTGGGTTTGGGGCTCACTCCTTAATTACAATAATTTTATATACTTTACAATTTACACGAGGCTAAAAATCCTGGGAAATGCTTATCTAAGAAATCTTGAGTTTCCCAAGTAGCCTCATCTTCGGAATGTTGGTTCCACTGTATCTTGTAAAACTTGAGAGTTTTTCTTCGGGTAATCCGGTCCTTTTGATCCAAGACTCGAATAGGATGTTTAGAATATGTCAAGTCTGGTTCAAGGACAACATCTGTCACTTCAATGGTTTGATCTGGAACCCGAAGACACTTCTTCAACTGAGACACGTGGAACACATTATGCACAGCAGACAAGGTTTCGGGTAGTTGGAGTCGGTATGCCACTGGTCCACATTGCTCAAGTATAGGGAAAGGACCAATGTACCAGGGTGCAAGCTTCCCTTTAACCCCAAAACGCGATACACCCTTCATTGGGGAGACCTTCAGATAAACATAATCCCCCACTAGAAAATATAAGGGCATCCGCCGTTTGTCTGCATAACTTTTTTGACGAGCTTGAGATTTCTTAAAATTATGAATGATTCTTTGAACCTTTTCTTCAGTCTCTTTCACCATATCAGGCCTGAAGAAGTACCTTTCACCAGGTTCAGACCAATTTAGCGGAGTACGACATCGTCGCCCATATAAAGCTTCGAAGGGTGCCATTTTGATACTTTCTTGATAGCTATTATTATATGAGAACTCTGCTAATGGTAAACATTCATCCCATTTCTGTGGGAATTCCAGAACACATGCCCACATCATATCTTCAAGTATTTGGTTCACCCTCTCAGTCTATCCACTTGTTTGAGGATGATAGGGCAAACTGTGGAGCAATTTGGTACCCAGGGATTTATGAAGTTCTTCCCAGAATTTGGATACGAATTGAGGTCCACGATCCGACACTATAGTCTTCGCAATCCCGTGCAAACTGAGAATGCGAGCAATGTACAGCTCTGCATAGGTGATGACAGGATATTTTACTTTGACTGGAAGGAAGTGGGCGATCTTTGTAAGTCGATCAATGATAACCCAAATGGAGTCAAAGCCTTTTGCTGTTCTGGGTAATCCCACAATGAAGTCCATACTTATATCTTCCCATTTCCATGTTGGTATTGGTAAAGACTGTAATGGACCGGCAGCTTTCATGTGTATGGCCTTGACACGTTTACAAGTGTCACATCTAGCCACATAGCGTGCAATTTCAATTTTCATCTTCGTCCACCAATAGTGCTGTTTCAGATCTTGATACATCTTAGTGCTTCCGGGATGAATAGAATAGCGACTAAGATGTGCTTCGTCTAAAATTTGCTGGCGGACCCCTTCATTTTTAGGCACCACTATGCGGTTGTTAAACCATACCACACCTTGATCGTCTTCTCGGAAGCAATTGGCTTTTTCAGCTCTTATCTTCTCCCGTATATGTTTCATACCCTCATCATTTTTTTGTGCGTCAATTATCCTTTGTAGGATGTCTGACTCCAGCTTCAAGTGATTTGAAGTCCCATGCTGAATCATTTCTAGGTTCAATTTCTCCATCTCCTGGCATAATGTAATGTCAGAAGTCCTCATTGTTAGACAATGGCAGGAAGCCTTGCGACTGAGTGCATCTGCCACTACATTTGCTTTGCCTGGGTGATAATGGATCTCTAATTCATAATCCTTGATCAGCTCGAGCCATCTCCTTTGTCTCATATTGAGTTCAGACTGGGTAAAAATGTATTTCAAACTTTTGTGGTCTGTATAAATATGACAGACATTACCCAGCAGATAATGACGCCAAATCTTCAGGGCATGAACCACTGCAGCTAGCTCCAGATCATGAGTAGGATAATGCTCCTCATGCCAGCGCAACTGCCTTGAAGCATACGCTATTACTCGGCCTTCCTACATTAATACGCAGCCGAGACCACTGCCTGATGCGTCACAATACACATCAAAGGGCTTATTAATATCCGGTTGAGCCAATACCGGAGCAGTGGTTAACAATACCTTCAATTGTTCAAAAGCTTCATTACATTTTGAAGACCAATTAAATTTAGTATCATTCTTTAATAGACTTGTGATTGGCTTCACAAGGTTAGAAAAATCTGGTATAAATCGGCAGTAATAGCCAGCCAGCCCAAGAAAACTTCGGACTTGATGAACAGTGGTTGGGGGTATCCACTCCAAAATGTCCTTGACTTTGCTGGGATCTACCACAATCCCCCTGGCAGATAGCACATGTCCCAGAAATTGAATTTCTTCCAGCCAAAACGCGCACTTACTGAACTTGGCATATAATTGATGTTCTCTTAGGCGCGTCAATACGATCCGTAAATGTTGAGTATGCTCCTCTTCATTCTTTGAATATATTAAAATATCATCTATGAAGACCACCACAAACTTGTCCAACTTGGGCATAAATACCGAGTTCATCAAATAAGTGAAGTGGGCCGGAGCATTGGTCAGTCCGAAAGACATTACCAGGTATTCAAATAATCCGTACCGCATAGTGAATGCGGTTTTTGGTATATCCTCGGGCCGAATACGGATCTGATGATAGCCTGATCTGAGATCAATCTTGGAGAATACCCTCGCCCCAGTCAGTTGATCAAACAAAATGTCAATTCGTGGAAGAGGGTACTTGTTCTTGATAGTGACCTCATTCAGGGGTCGATAATCCACACACATCCGTAAAGTTTGATCCTTCTTTTTGACGAATATGGTTGGACAACCCCATGGTGATGAGCTTGGCCGGATGAATCCTTTCTCTAGTAGATCTTGTAATTGAATCTTCAGTTCTGCCAGCTCATTTGGAAGCATCCGGTATGATATTCTAGAAATGGGAGCCGTACCGGTCTTTAACTCAATTACAAACTCTACATCTCTTTCGGGTGGCAATCCAGGCAAATCCTCTAGAAAGACATCTGGGAACTCGCATACTACCGGAATATCCTTGATCTCTGGTATAATGGCTTCATAAACTCTGCCAGTAGTTTTGGTTGGAATGGGGATAGACAAAAGAATTTCTTCTTGGTTATGACTCAACCTGATGGTTCTCTGATCAGTGTTGAGGGTTGCTTTATGTCGGGCCAACCAATTCATGCCCAAAATCACATCTATGTCTTGGCCTTTTAGAACAATCATATTAGTAGGAAAGTTTTGTTCGGCCAATGTTACGGGCACTTGGAAAGCCACTTCCCTAGTAAAGATTTGTCCCCCAGGTGACTGAATTTTAAACCCTTCTTTTGATTCATGATATGAAATACAATGTTGCTCCACAAATTTCTTGCTGATGAATGTATGTGAAGCACCAGAATCAAAGAGAATAATTGCAGGATGATTGGCCACAAGGAACGTACCCATCATTACCGGTTCATCGTCCGGTGTGGTGGCCACTTGAGTGTAATAAATTCGTCCCGTCTTCTTTGTATTCTTGCCCGTATTTCCCTTAGCTTGAGAAGAATTCCTAGTACCTTGTTGATTGTTTGTGCGATTCTGCTTTGGATAAGGGCAATCCTTAATAAAATGCCCAGATTTTCCGCAATTGAAACAACCTATTGACAAACTGGGAAGGGCCGGGAAACGAGTGCCAGGGGCACCCGGCTGACTTGTTGCAGTAGGGGCAGCATTGGGACGGATGAACATTGGTTGCTTGAATGGGAAGGAGGGTGGGCGGGCTGAAGAATGACCCTGATTAAAAGGCCGGATAACTAACCGTTGCCTTTTCTCGGGGCCCTGATTAGGCCTGTTACCTCCACTCCCCTTGGTTTTTCCAGAACTTGTATATTTAGATTCGACTGCCAGCGCTGTGCTGACAGCCCTTTCGTATGTGAGGTCGATGCAGGTAGCCATTTTCCTTTGCATCCAATCATTTAAACCCCTCATGAAACAGTTCTTTTTCTTTATGTCGATGTTGACTTGGTCAATTGCATACTGAGATAAGTGATTAAATTTATTGAGATACTGGGTGACAGTATCTCCGCCTTGCTTCAACTTCTTGAATTCCTCCTGTTTCATGTGGAGTACTCCTTCTGGTATGTAATGCTTTCTGAAAGCTAGCTTAAATTCATCCCAAGTAATCTGATGATTGGCCGGCTGAACGGCCACAAAGTTCTCCCACCAAGTGCTGGTAGGGCCACGCAGTTGCTGAGCTGCGAATAGGGGCTTCTGAGTTTCGGAACATCGAAGAAGTCCAAATTTCTGCTCAATGACGCAGATCCATTCGTCCGCCTCTAAAGGGTCTTCCGCCTTGACGAACAACGGTGGGCGCGTTTCGGAGAAGTCCAAATAAGATGTCTCACGGGGGCCTTGCGGATAGCCCCGCCCGCCTTGTTGCTGAAGTTGCTGACCTGCCATCTCCCGTAGGAAACGGGTATTATCTGCTGTAGCATTTACAAAGGCGGCGATAGCCTCGGCAAGTGTGGGAGGGACTGGAGGTGGGTTTGGTGTTGCCTCCCTCCCACGACAGGTACTAGCCCCATCCTAAGCACGAGTCCGAGAAGGCATCTGTGGCAACAAACATTTGAAAACAATATGATATGCCAAAGAAAACCATCCATTTTACATTACTAAAAAGAGTAATGTTACAGACTCGAATTTTTACAACAAGATTACACCACTCACTATACATTACTACTATTTCTACTACTATACTATTCCAGCTTCCTGTCACTCTTGGTAGCCTCACTGACGGGCGTAGGAGACCACTCATCA
Organism: Zea luxurians; assembly: GCA_029449295.1. Lineage (NCBI taxonomy): Eukaryota > Viridiplantae > Streptophyta > Magnoliopsida > Poales > Poaceae > Zea > Zea luxurians. The sequence continues at coordinate 11,108,488 of JAOPSE010000043.1, read as the reverse complement.
ACCAACTTTATGGAGGGAGGGGGCCTGAAAAGGTCCAATTCGCCACCAAAAGCTTCTCCCGCTACATGAGAAGGTCCGACTTCTGTCCCGACAGAATCCCCAGGCACATTGGGGTGCAATTGTGAATACAGTACATGAACTTCTTCATGTAGAGTATTGCAATAAGCCTGCAAGTTATCGATGGCTGAGCTAAGCTCTTCTACTCTGACTCGAGCTTTTGCCTCCTTAGCCCAGGCAATCGAACGAGACTGAACCACCCAGTCGAGTGCTAAATCTCGATCTGCGAGCTGATCTTGCAGGCGGCAGATGTCGCTTCTTAATTCATTAATTCTGTCACCATCCGCAACCCAGATGTCAGTCCTGCGTCGGAGTTCTGTTTGAAGCCAATTCACTTGTGCTTCAAGATCCCCGATCGAATCATTACTCCCACTACTGCTATCCTCGTGTCTTGGGACAAGTTGATGACGTGGCACACCAATTAGGCCAGTATGCTTTCACGCAGTTTTCCTCGTGCGCGGTGGCATTTTGCTAAGGGGGAAAATTTTATTAACATAGTTCTTAGCATGATGCATGTGTAATTACAGAACCAATCTTAGTTGATTCAACCTTCTATACATTGCACTCCTCCTACCTGGTCTTTCGTATAAATTCTTCAGAAATAATAGGTAAGAAGGGAAGAAATTTTTTTAGATGAGTCTTTAGAAAATTCTTTTGAAGATGCCTCATAATATCTGCATAGAAGGGCTTCGCTCCGATACCAGTTGTGACGGAACCTCCCAAGTCATTAGGCCCACCTACAGTTGTCCTCGTCCAACGGACCTCAGATAACCCTGTAGATGCCCCTGAATCACTTGACAAGTTTGGTATCTGCTTTTCTTACCTTTCCCAAGAGCGTTTCACCCGTCACGCAGACATTATAGATCATCGGAGATACGAAAATGTGGAAGCGATTACATAAACTTACCTTTATTTAAAAAGTAAGACAAAGTTATATATATTATAGACCAGGATAACTTATGAGTGTAGAGTAATATTATTACACACCAAGGGAGGCAAAAACCCCTCCCGATAAGTTCTAAACAAAAGTTCTTATGGAGGAACCCTTCCTCCCGCAGCTTTACTCTTGCTTTTCTTCTTTTGGGACCACCTTGGAACAGAAACAACAAAAGTTTGTTGCTTCCTCACCTAAAAACATTAGGGAATAAAACCCTGAGTATGGAATTACTCAGCAAGACTTACCCGACTAAAGAAAAGACTCTCAAGGGTATGCTGGTTATAAGGGAGTCAAGGTAAGGTTTCTCAATGATCAAAGACTCTGTCTTGCAAAAATGCTTACTAAAGTGGATCCTTAAAAAGCTAGTTTTATTTTCAGGTTAGGTTAGATTACCTACATCTAGAGTTCTTTCTACCCTAGTGCAAACCCTTGACCTGCACTAGCCAATTTCTTAACAAGCCCTTCATCTTTACTGGAATTCTACGTATAGGGCAGTGACCAAGTCTTCATAACCGCGAAGGTACGACGATCCGAATCGATTATACTCAACTGAGGATCTCCAATCACACGACATATGTAGCACTTAACCCTTGCATATGTCAACCCACCACCGGGGTTCTTAAGACCAGATCAGGTTCACGTCAACCGAGAGCACAGATACACCACCGTCCAGCCTCTTACCACGGAGGGTACACGCTACTCTCGCCACCGCTCCACGCCCATTGCGTGTTATCTTATTCTGGCCTTAGTCTACCCGAGGCAAGGCTTACCCATGACAAGGCATGTGACCAGTTAAAGGGTCCTCGGTCATCAAGCCTACATCGACACGGTTCTTAATCGACTCAGACGGAGACACTACATCGAGACTCTCTTCTTGTGCAAGTCAACCGCCCGGTCTCAGCTTAATCATTTCAACCCAAGGTTTGGTACCTGGCAGAGGTACATCTTTTCTGATGTTGAACCCATCACGGCCATGATGGATCCACCATCAAGTTTTGTTTTCAAAAATATCCCACCCACTTTTGCCATATCATCTTTTGTAAAAACAAAACATTTGTTTATCTAAAGCAAGGCTAAGCATCAAAATCTTTTGTAAAACAGGTGATCAAGGAAGGTAATCAAATTCAAGGAAGGTAATGCAGGAATTGTTTTATCAATCAACTCCTATGACCTAATGCAAATGCACCGGGGCTTGCCTTCGTTTATAGGTGAGTCAGGCTCGGATCCACAGATGTCAAAATAAAAACAATTCTCTGCCTGAGGTTCCACAGGTGGTGGTGGTGAAGTCTTTTCCTCTTCTACCTCAACCTCTTCTTCGTTTTCTATATATAACCATATATATGTATATAAGAATGAATGCCATGTAATGCTCATGAGAGTGCAAGGATAATAAGAATTTATTATCTAAAGTTCTTGAATACAATTTTCCTTCACGGAACTCCGAGAACCAAGGGTTTCCGGAGTCAACAGCGAAGTTCAAAGAGCAGGGGTGGGGGTTTTGGGTTCTAATTATCAAACAAGGTCCAAATCAAACCAAATTCTACCCAAAGCTTCTAAATAATGTTTAAAGTTCATATAAAAAGTTTGGGCATTTTTGGAATTATTATTGATTTTCTAAAAATCCAGAAACAATACTTTAGGCTATTTTAAATGACCCAAAATTCCCTATTTATCCTAAAAATCATAAAACTATTTTTATTAAATACTATGGAAATTAAGGAATCTAGGAAAATAGGTTTGACATTTTTAGGATTTTTCTACTATTTCCTAAAATTGTTGGAGTCCTGCTCGAAAAAGAAAAGGGAAAAAATGAATAGTCCTGGGCCGGTTTCAGCCCAGGCAGCCCAACTATGGGCGGAAACACGCCCGCGCCCGCGCCCATGCCAATTTCGCACCGAGATCCCCGTCCTTTTGAATATCCCGAAGCAAGGTCAACGTACTATTGAGATGAGTCATTGACGGTTTACAAAAAGGACCTCCATCTTATATTCCTTTGCAGACTAAGGTCCACGACGAGGAACAGCCCTCGCCGCGGTCCGGCGAGCCTATTCCGGCCGGACGACGTCACGGTTGGAGCTCCCGTGCGATAGGGACACAATTAAACCCCTACCGAACACTTCCCCTCACTTAATTTTGCAAATGAGTGCCTGGTTGGCCTTGGCCACGGTGACCGTGGATCATGCGGACAGATGATCGTGTTCCCGGTGATTGGTGGACTCCTAGTTCAATTGGGTGGGTCGGCGAGCATCACGGAGTTTTGGAAGTACTCAAACGAGAAAACAGAGAAGATGAACTGACCGGGATTGTGCTGGCCACGGTAAGGTGGTTTTCACGGTGGCGGAGACTGTAATTGGGGGAAACGAGCGATTCTTGGTCCCAGGTGGATAATCCGAGGCAAGGCTTGGTGCAATCGATGCGTGATTATCCTACGAATCCATGGGGGCACTCAATTTATAGTGAGGTTAAGCGGTGGCGCCTAATTTTGCGTAGAGAGACCGGCGGCCGAGACGAAGGGTGAGTCATCGGCGTGGTCTATCGTGGCGCGCCCCGGGGTGATTCCTCCGGCGAGGAACTAACCTTCACAGGATGTCTTCGGCGACGTGGTAGATCGCCAAAGCACGTGGCATTCACCTGGTAAACGGCGAGCTCCGGTGAGGATAAATTCGGCCAGCCGCGCGGCAAGTGGATGGGATGGCCGGACCAGCTAGCAGTCGTAATCCATCCCGCGCTGGATCTTTTCACTCCTTCCCGGAGTTATCCATTCCTCCCCGAGCATGAATCGGAACGATGGTGGCATGAATCGCGGCGGAAAGGTCGTCGGCGATGAGGTTGCCGCGCTGGCGGCCTGATCCCTTCCAGTTACTGTACCATGGCGAATGACATTCAGTTGGTCTGACGGAGTAAATTCAAGATAGTTTTTCTCGAAATTTTCTATGGTACCAAGCCCGAACACCTATAGCAAAGTTGTTCTACTATAAAGGATCTACAACTTTGTTATATTAACTTGGGGCAAATTCTTTGAATCTCTCAATCTACAGAGCTCCAAAGTTGACTCAAACCCACTGGTAATCCAATTTCAGATTTCAAACAGCCTGAAAGTCCAACTTTGGGCTTAATTATCTCCCAATTCTTCATAGCCACAATGCTTAACCTCTTAAACAAAGTTGTTCACCTTTAATAGATCTACATAGTTGATGTGGTGACCTAGGGCAAATCCTCAATAATTTGGAAGTTACAAGGACTCAAAGTTGAGCCAAACCACTGATTTCAGACTTAGGCAATTGAGAAGAAATGTGGCTTTTTGCATATGAGCCCAAAACTTAGGGTTTGACTTGCAATTTCACATAATTGTGATCCATTTGACTTAAGATGCCTCATTTAACATGGTTTTTACACTTTAGTCCAAAAGTGGACTAATTTTGCATTTAACCCCCTAGGGTTTGGTTTTAGGGTTTTCTAGGGTTCCAATTAGGGTTCCTTGTACCCCAGGGGTGTAAATGTAACTTAGACCCATCCTTATTAATATTTTATGATTATCACTCTTAAACTTTAGGGTTTTCTCTATTTGGCTCCTGTTTTACCGTCAGACCCTTACTTGAGGTTAAGTACTCTACACTAGGGTCTTATTTGCAAAATGCCATATCAATTCAACTTGTTTGAAATTTTTGCCTAGTGAATGCACTCTAGGTGTATCAAACATATGCAAATGCCAATGCTCATGATGTTATGCTCAAGTTTTAGTAACAATAACACTAGGGGTGTTACACTCTTCATTTGTTTGTGATTTGTTTTCGCCCTCTCTTTCGAACTCGATTTTATTTCTAACGCTAACCCCGGCTTTTAGTGTGTGCTTAAGTTTATAATTTTCAGATTCTGCCTATTCACCCCCCTCTAGGAGACTTTCAATTACACTTACAGGTGGGCCTTCGGAAGAGTCTCCTAGTGGACTAGTGATGGACGGGTCGCACTATGTAGCATTCGCCACCACTTCTAGGGCCTTCGTGTTTTGGTGCCCTCTACTCTCCTCGGGTAGATGGTTGGCACTGAGGGCTCTTGAGTCATGTTGTAGGAAAGTCCTTCATCGACGTTGATCATGCATAGGCCTACGCTCAATGTGTGCCTTCGTCACGGTCGATTGTTAGTTCCAGAGTCAAAGGTCCCTTCGCTCGTGGTCCTGTGTATTGGTTAGTTGAAAACAAAAGGTAGAGCCTTCACTCCATGATCAAGGTTATGTTTGGCCTCTGCCCCAACAGGGTTCGAGGCCATACTTGTAATTTTATACGAGATTGACCTTTTTACGACTCGCACGCTTGTGTTGACTCAGATTACTCCACATCCAAAGCTTTGGTGCACTAACATCTTTGAACCGCCTTCGAACAAACTCTTACAAGTTCTTACCAAGGTAAATTTTAGGCAACGACAACCAACAAGTCAAAAACCTAGAAAGGAGTGTATCAGCACCGAAGCAACAACATTTGTCAAGATAAAATTGTATATGTGGTGTTATAGGTGGGCTAAATACAATGTACGAGAAAGTACTTGAACCACGTTAGTCACAAAAATGAATTGAGAAGTTATTGACGGTGGTACCATCCTGGCCTTTGGCTAGGCCATGCTAGAGACGAGAGCTTGGACATATACAGAGTGATATGAGCACCATAATGCCTTCAAATGTTCCTACCCCTTCTATTGTTCATGAGGGAACAAATGTTTTAGAAGGACCAATAAAACATGCTTGCGTGAAACAAATCAATGAACAAATGAAATCACTCCTTTGTAAGAACCACGATACATATGAGGATCAACTGCTACCAATTGCAAGTTTTTTACTATTCTCAGGTCTGAAAGTACTCCAATGAGCTTACACATTAGAGGAAACCAAAAAGTGGAGGACCAAGTCTATAACCAAGCAGTAAAAGGAGTCTATGTCACTCCGACTTCTTATAAGAGGTATCCTAACTCCATTTGACGTGTTTAACCACAACCTAGAAAGATTATAATAATCTAAGCTTTCCAACGGATCCAATCTCACCATCGACCTCGACCAGAGCATGATGTTATATCAAACCAATATGCCATTGAGAAAATGTCTAATTTCGAGTAACTTATCATTGAATGTCGTGTCAACATAATTTTGACCTTGGGCTTCTTAGTATGCCTGAGGCACCACCAATGTCACTTCTAACTCCTTAGCTTCCATTCCTCTCACATATTAGCCACCTCTCTTGTAAGGTTGGACAACGTTTGCAACTGAAATAAATGTTATATGCATGTTCTTAGGTATTCTAGTTGTTCAATGCAATTAGCTTCAAGACTGTGCATCATGTCATGTTGTTCTTGCAAGCTCTTTATGGTTTCAATGAGGATTGCATTCTACTAGACTTGACGGAGTGGACAACATAAGGTAGGGCAGACGCGATGTTTTGGTTGTTGCATCTCACATTGGTTGGCTGCAACAGATTTGTCAAATCTTGCGAGTATCTTAGATCCTACATTGTGATGGTTAGGTGCACACCCATATCAAGGAAGTTTGGTTCTATCAAGGAAAACATCATATACCTCATTAGTAGCATACCTTTAGCAAACCTAAAATAGTATGCACACAAATCATCTTCATCTTTCATGAGGGTTCTTGCCATGAATAGAAGAAAACAAGAAACACACACAATAATATATATGCTCCTACCAACTATTTGGATGTGGTTGTAATCAATCCCTCACTCACAACTTGGTCAAACAAACTCTTACAAGTTCTTACCATGACAAATAAGAGGCGACGTCAACCAACAAGTCAAAAACCTAGAAAGGAGTGTATCAGCACCAAAGCAACAACACTTTCAAGCTATAGTCAGATATGTGGTGTTATAGGTTGGCTAAATACAATGTACAATAAAGTACTTGAACCACATTAGTCACAGAAATGAGTTGAGAAATCCTTGAATGGCAGTACCGTGCTAGCCTTTGGCTAGACCGTGCTAGAGACATGAGTTTGGACACAAATGAAGGATACATACACCATAATGCCTCCAACGATTCCTACGTCTTCTGTTGTTCATCTCTACGATGCCTTAAGTTCATATTGTAGGCGTCCACAAGCGCACGGTTCTGCCTCGGTGCCATCAACACCCGTGGCCCCTGCCATCCTCCCCACCGCCCGCCCTGGCGCCTCCGGCATCCTCAGATCCACCCGCCCTGGCCCCTGCCATCTTCCCCACCGCCCGCCCTGGACCCCCGCCATCCTTAGATCCACCGTGCCCTCGCCCTGGCACCTCCGACCTCCACCTGCGCGTCCACGCCCCCAAATGTTGCATCTGCATCCTACACCGTGGCTCCGCCTCCGCGCACGCCCCCAGCCTCCGTGACCCTCGCGCCGCCGGCAATCTCGCTCCAGCGACCCCGCTCCCACTCCTCCGGCAGTCCCGAGGTCCTCGAGGGTGTCCACACCCCGTGACGCCCGACGGCCCTAGCCTGCGCCTACCCCTGCATCAACGACTCCATCGCCCCGAGCTCCTCCCCACCTACGCATGCCCCTCCCCTGCCCCGTACTCGGCACGCCGCCGCACCCCCCCCCCCCCCCCCCGCTGCTGTGCTATCCCCGCCCACAGGTGTCCTCGGTAGTGCAGCGTGTGACGGTGACCTCCCTCTATAGGAACCACCGCCGCGGGGAGCCCAGCACTGTCATCACCGCCTACGACTACCCCTCATCGGTCCACATTGACTCCGCGTGGCATCGACGTCTGCCTCGTCGAGGACTCCGCCGCCATGGTCATCCACGGTCATGACACCACGCTCGACATCATGCTCAAGCTCGTGAGTGCGCCATATTCGTGGCTGTCGTTGGGCTCGCCTACTTTCTCAACAATTATTTCGCCATTGAGGTTGCTCTGCTCCCCTTCCTTCATTTTCCACTCCTGGCTTGCAACGAACTCCTCTTCCATGAGAAGGTAGTCCTTGACGCGTTCGAGCTTGAGTAGGCGAAGGCGGCACTTTGAGAGCGGCGCCACGGCGAGGAGCCGCGCCGCTGCCTCGGAGCCCTTCTACCGCTTCTGCTTCCGACCGACACGGGAAGGGGCAGCGAGTGGTTCATATTTCTTCTCTTTCTTCTTGTCTCCCTGTTTGCGGTCGCCCGGGAGGCCGGGCTGCTTGCCCATCCCATCGGGAGAACCTTGTCCCATCTCCGGCGGCCGTGAATTAGGGTTTGGCTTTGTGATCTATGTAGGGATCTGGCTATATGTGATGGTGCTTGTCTAGATCTGTGTTTGCTAAGCCTGGTTCGTTGATCTGGTGAGATAGTGCATGATCGAGGTTTGATTATTTTAATCTGGAATGTTGGATAGAGAATTAGAACAGGGATTAGCCGAAATTGTGCATTATTTTCCATGATCCAATGAAGTTAGTAGTTATGTAGCATAATTGTTGTTGATTTATGCCAATATGTGTGTTAGATCTGAGTGCCCTGAAATCGTTTAAATGCACTGGCATTCACGATCTGTAAATTTTCATAGGCTTAATTCGTGTTGCCTGTTTATGCCCTTGAAGTATGGATATAGAGTTAGTATGTTTAATGTAAACGATGTATAGTACATCTATTCGTACTATTATTAGATATTCAAAAAAATGAATGCATATTAGCATTAGACCCTTTGAACCAATTTTATTTTGCTATTTAGATCTGTTAGAAATGGGATAAAGACTGGCATGCTATTATACTCATTTCCACAGGAGTCCCCTATCCGAGTGCTCGACCACTACTACCCTCACGGACAGCAGCTCCTGCCGGTGGAAGATCATGTCCTCGGAGCATGTCAGGTATGATACAGACTACATACACCTATCAGTAGCCAATCATCATTTGTTCATCAATTCTCGCTGCAATTCTTAGTTTTTTATGCTTGTGTTCTTGTGACAGGAATCTCAAGAAGCTTGCGGCCCAGAGCCAAATGGATGATGAAGATGTTTGGTGGGAGTAGGCTGAGGAGCATTTTCCATGGTATTTCAGATGGATTCAAAACAGAGGGGTGACATGCTTTTGGACCAATGGATATGATGTTGTGTCTGTTTTGGATTCAAACAACTACACAATCATCTATTTTTGTGCCAGTCAATTATTAACCTTTTTCAAATATCATTGGACCTGGAGTATGGATCATTTCCTGATGTCGACATATATGGTGATTCGGGGTTTACATTTCCGTAAGTCCCTATACTTCAGGCTTGCCCCTGTATTTTCTTTAATCTCTACTACTAATTATGTGCCTATTGTAGGCGTCCACACCCACTGGATGGTGCATGGTTCTGCCCCACGACACCGTGCCCCCACGCCCGTCTCTCCAAAGCCGCCCGCGTCTCCACCCGAGACCCCGACCCACCCCCGCCTCCCCCGCCGCCACTCATTTCTGGATCCGCCACTGCTCGGTTCCCTTGTTAACTGTGTTGTACAAGTGTTTCAAACTGTACACAATGCTTATAAATTTTTTTGCTCCTTTCATTACTCGACTACTTTGTTACCAGCAATCTAGATGTTTCAACTATATACCTAATCATTGACCATTTCTAAATGAATGCACTTGCTAGAAAATTATTTGTTCCTCGTGTTTTCTTCTCATCCTGCCTATTGGAATCTTGCAGCTGATCACTTAAAAAACTGACGGGTCCTGGTGTGAGTGGCAGAACTATTAGATAGGATCGCCCTGAGGGCACTCAACATCACCACGAGATGGAAGGTGAGCCAGAGAGTATGTATAATCAGATCAATTTTAGACTTTTTTTCACTAACCACTTATCCATAACACACTTGTGTTTATTTGAGATATGTGACGTCATTTTGTGTTCATCGGCTATTGCTATGAAGATGACCACAGGGTTCTTGTTTATGAGTTCATCCTCTAGAATGTATTGGGTTGTCGCCACGAAAAAACACACGAATACATAAATTCAAATAATTTCTGGTGTTGTGGAGTATTCATAATTGTGTGCTTTTGTTGAATCCTTCATGTACCATAATTCTTACTGCTTGCAAGCCCTTTTAGAATGTGACTTTAGGATGTAGAAATTAGTGAAAGGAGACAAGAAATTATTCTCTAAACTACTATTTTTTATAGGCAAGGGAGGTTGGAAGCACCTTTTTTTGCATGGGAGCTGCATGGAGAGAAATTATTGGCAGAAAACAAACTTTGACCAGATTCTTGAATGTGCCAAGGGAATAAGGTATTAATTGGGACCTTCTGTTTATACAATAAAAATATGATGTGTGACGTATGTTCTGCTCATCATGTCAGTTAAATGCTCATCATGTTTCTTAGGCTTTCATATTTATATCTACATTTGTGTGAAATTTTTGTACTATAAATTTGTGCCTTCTCTTGCAAATTAATGCACAAAAAGGTGCTAACTTGCCCTCAATTTTTTTGGTGCCATGAACAAGCTTCGCTTGCTGCAATTCCAGTGCTGCTTGGCGCCACAAAAGGAGCAGAGGTGTGGTGAGCATGCCTTCAATTACCAGCAATCTATTTAAAGTAAATGTTCATTACTCGGTTCCAGGGGGCAGATCTGCGGCCGAGGCTGCATGGGCTGCAGCCCCGGTCGCGACCCAGTAAATACAGCTACAGGGAATGAGGGAAAAGGCCCAAGCGTCCAGCCCAGTCGCTCTCGCTCGCCCTACTCGTCCAGCCGACAGCCGCTTGCCCAGTCGCTGCCTACCCACTGGTCGCTGCTCGCCCAGCCGGCAGCCGCTGCCTGCTCAGTGCCCACCGTCGCACGCCCAGGCCCAGCCGCAGAGCCACTGCCTGCTCGCCGTCGCTCGCCCAGCCACTGCCGCCACCGCTCGCCCAGTCTAGGTCCAGCCGCTCGCGGCTCATCCAAGTGTCCTGCGCGCGGATCTAAGCAGGCGACCGCTGTTGGGCAACCGCTAACACATATTTGCTAGATGTAAACTGTTAACTCTGACTCTGAGTTGAACTTTTGGTGCAAACATGTGCCATGTTGATTAGTGATTATATGGTGAACGAGAAGCTTTGTGCTGTCACATGCTCTTGTAATTGACTGCATTGAGTGTTAATTAGTGGTGTTTCTAATTTTTTTCTGTCTGTTGGTTTCATAACTGATAGCTCCATTTGAAGAGTTTTCTTTTAGTTTCCTTGAAAAATATATTAATACAAGTTTTTTTCCAGATTTGCTTGCTTTGCAGGGAGCAGGGTCATAGTCTGAAGAACTGTCCTGACAAAAGCGAGGGAAATTTGAAGAAATTTTGCTATAACTGTGGTGAATCTAGACACTCTCTTTCCAAGTGCCCCAAGCCCATTGAGAATGGTAATCCTCACACACTCATTGTAGACATTCCGGGTGCTCTATGCCTGCTAGCCGTGTTATCATTGCTTATGTGGTTTCTACGTGCAGGGTTACGAATTTTGCAAGCTGCTTTATCTGCAATCAGCAAGGGCATTTGAGCAAGAACTACCCTGAAAACAAACATGGCATCTACCCAAAGGTATCATGATACTCATGCCTTCTCAATTCTCATGATACTGTGAATGGGCATGGCTTCGATTATGGGAAACAAATATGACATGTGCTCATGCCTAACATGAAGTGTTTTTGGTTAATTATCATTCTTTTTAGCTGCCTAAAATGGAGAAAAAAGAAGATTGTATTGTCTCTGCCACTCGTCACTGGGAAGTAAGCCCCCCTTTAACTCATTTCTAGATCCGCCACTACTCGGTCCCCTTGTTAGCTGTGTTGTACAAGTGTTTCAAACTGTACACAATGCTTATAAATTTTTTTGCTCCTTTCATTACTCGGCTACTTTGTTACCAGCAATCTAGATGTTTCAACTATATAGCTAATCATTGACCATTTCTAAATGAATGCACTTGCTAGAAAATTATTTGTTCCTCATGTTTTTCTTCTCATCCTGCCTGTTGGAATCTTGCAGCTGATCACTCTTAAAAAACTGACGGGTCCTGGTGTGAGTGGCAGAACTATTGGATAGGATCGCCCTGAGGGCACTCAACATCACCACTGTTGTACAAAAGTAGGCCAATTGACATATGCACTTTGTTCATTTATGTTGGTCGATTCTACCCAATTTAAAGAGAGACTAAAATGTGGGCGTTGTTGCTTGTGTCCATCCATGCCGCAAGCTGTAATATTTTCTTCTAATAAGCTTTTATACATTACCTCTCTTGTTGACTGGTTGACCATTTGTGCAGAGGCAACCCTTTCTAGTAGGGTCGCGCCCGTCTGGTAAGAGGGTCGCTGTTAAGTTACCTGATTAAACCCTTGTCTTTCATTGTGTCTGCATGTTGCAGTAGATGCCAGTAGATCATGCACCGCCCAAATGGTGCTGGTACAGATACAAAATATGCTCCTGCACAAGATATATATATAATATATACATATATTCATGTGAGTTTGTTCTTTCTTACATCCAGAGCTGCAGTACTATTAGAAGCTAAATAGATTGCTGCTGAAATTAGAGCAAAGGAGTGGAGGAGTTTCTGAAGAGAGTTATGTAACCTCTGATCTCTTGTATTCTTTTGGCTCTCCCGTCATCTGGTCTCTCCTTTACTGTTCAGGTCTCTTGGCTCGTCTATATAAACTCTATTACGTCATCTGCTGTCGCTTGCTTCTTGGCCACTGTTCAGATGTAGCCAAGCACTATGTTCTAGCTTCTGCACGCACAAGTTCTGGGAGAGCAGACCTGCAAAATAACTGTCGTCGTGTCAGTTACATGGCCGCTCAACTTTTTCCTCTTACTACATTATATCTGAACTGCATCGACCTACCAACTACATCACTGCACTGACTGCTATACTGCATCAACCAACCGAACGGCTATATGAAATGACACAATGTCAGCCGTCAGATATGTCTCTTCTTATCTTTGGTTTTCTTTGTATTATATTTATATTCACCCTAAGCCCATTACACAAAGACTCCATTACAATTCTAAATGGTTTACATAATTGCAATATATGCAGAGTGTTGCATTGTGATAGAGTTCTATTGCTATTCTTCTGTAATGTCTTTCTTTTGCTTGTATGTCCAGCAGACCGAAGTAATTGCATCAGCTGCAGCTGGTGTTGCAGCTGAGGGTTTGTCTCCTGAAGAAGCGAAAATTCAAGCAGAGAATGCTGCTCATCTCTCAGTAGCACTAGCAGAGAATGCAATAGTTATTCTGATGCTTGTGGAAGATCATCTGAGATCACAAGCTCAACATTTTTGCACATCCCTTACAGGTGATAGCATCACATCGTCCACATCAATGACTTCATTGGCTGCCAGTCGATCAAATTCTTTGAGCACAGCTGGTAAAGAACCCATGGCTGATGGGGTCTCAAGACGGGCATCTTTGTCCAGTGATGTTGGTGGCCTTCCTCTAGATGTATGTAACACATGGCGTCTAAATGTCATTGCATTTTATCAGTTATGAATATTAACTTCATAAAAGTAATTGTAACTTGTGTGGGCTGGTTATAGCTTGTGATTTCACATTTCATTTGTTAGCGGCCAAGATGTATTTCTGTTAGTTTATGACTACCACTTAGGAAAGTTGATTGATTCTCCATTTCAATCTTTGTTAGGCATGTAAGTTGTTTGCTAACAGTGATCCTTTAGAGAAATGGGGACATGGGAACAAACAGAACGAGAATGACTAAAGAAACAATGGTTGCTTGAGGAGGAATCGATCGAAAGTACTGCCACATTCTAATATGAGTACCCAACTTTAAATTAATCAATCTACCATAAGTCACAACTTTTGGATAAAATTTCTTCCTAGCTAATAACCATTTTTATGTCACAATCCAGATGAACCACCTCACGAGTTCCAGTTACTTACTCTTACCGGGATGGGACTGGACACCAATGGAGAATTCCTAATGGCTATGCAACAACAGCTTGTCCATGAAATCCGTGAAGTACGGACAACTTCAGTTGAGAATCTACTTTATATGAAGTGAAAGTCACCTAGAGGGGGTGAATAGGGCGAATATGAAATTTATAAACTTAAGCACAACTACAAGCTGGGTTAGCGTTAGAAATATAAGCGAGTCCGAGAGAGAGGGTGAAAAACAAATCGCAAGCAAATAAGGAGTGTGACACAAGGATTTGTTTTACCGAGGTTCGGTTCTTGCAAACCTACTCCCCGTTGAGGTGGTCACAAAGACCGGGTCTCTTTCAACCCTTTCCCTCTCTCAAATGGTCACTTAGACCGAGTGAGCTTCTCTTCTCAATCACACAGGACACTAAGTCCCCGCAAGGATCACCACACAATTGGTGTCTCTTGCCTTGGTTACAATTGAGTTGATCACAAGAAAGAATGAGAAAGAAAAGAGGCAATCCAAGCGCAAGAGCTCAAATGAACACAAATGTCACTCTCTCTAGTCACTATTTGATTTGGAGTGATTCCGAACTTGGGAGAGGATTTGATCTCTTTGGTTGTGTCTAGAATTGAATGCTATAGCTCTTGTAATGTGTTGGAAGGTGGAAAACTTGGATGCAATGAATGGTGGGGTGGTTGGGGTATTTATAGCCCCAACCACCAAACTAGCCATTTGGTGGAGGCTGCTGTCGAATGGCACACCGGACAGTCCGGTGCGCCACCGGACACTGTCCGGTGCACCAGCCACGTCACCCGACCGTTAGGGTTCGACCGTTGGAGCTTCTGTCTTCTGGGCCACCGGACAGTCCGGTGGTGCACCGGACAGGTCCTGTAGACTGTCCGGTGCGCCTTTTGGCGCTGCTCTGACTCTGGCGCGCACTGTAGCGCATTGAATGCGGTTGTAGACAACCGTTGGTGCTGAAGTAGTCGTTGCTCCGCTGGCACACCGGACAGTCCGGTGTAGCATCGGACAGTCCGGTGAATTTTAGCGGAGTGGCTCCCAGAATTCCCGAGACTGGCGAGTTCGGAGTTGGATTTTTCTGGTGCACCGGACATTGTCTGGTGGCACACTGGACAGTCCGGTGCGCCAGACCAGGGCTGCCCTTGGTTGTTTTTGCTCCCTTTGTTTGAACCCTTTCTTTTGACTTGTATTGGTTTATTGTGAACCTTTGGCACCTGTAACATTATAATCTAGAGCAAACTAGTTAGTCCAATTATTTGTGTTGGGCAATTCAACCACCAAAATCAATTAGGAAAAGGTGTACGCCTATTTCCCTTTCAATCTCCCCCTTTTTGGTGATTGATGCCAACACAAACCAAAGCAAATATAAAAGTGCAGAATTGAACTAGTGTGCATAATGTAAGTGCAAAGGTTGCTTAGAATTGAACCAATAACTATTTCTACTAGATATGTATGGATAGCTTTCTTTTCATATTTAACATTTTGGACCACGCTTGCACCATATGTTTTGTTTTTGCAAATTTTGTAAAATCTTTTCAAAGTTATTTTGCAAATAGTCAAAGGTAAATGAATAAGAGTTTGAGAAGCATTTTCAAGACTTGAAATTTTCTTCCCCTGTTTCAAATGCTTTTCCTTTGACTAAACAAAACTCCCCCTTAATGAAATCCTCCTCTTAGTGTTCAAGAGGGTTTTAGATTTTAATTTTGAAGAGGGTATATCAATATGAAATTATATCAAAAATAAGATACCAATTGAAAATTTCTTTTCATAACTCAAATTTGAAAGACTATATTTTTGAAATTGGTGGTGGTGCGGTCCTTTTGCGTGCGGTCCTTTTGCTTTGGGCTAATACTCTCTCCCCCTTTGGCATGAATCACCAAAAACGGATGCTTGAGTGAAATATAAGCCCTTAAAACTACCTTCTCCCCCTATGGTAAATAATATATGAGTGAAGATTATACCAAAGTTGGAGAGATGTGCGGAGCGACGACGAAAGATGAATGATTCAATGGAGTGGAGTGGAAGCCTTGTTTTCGCCGAAGACTCCTTTTCCCTTTCAATCTATGACTTAGCATGAAATGGACTTAAAAGAACACATTAGTCATAGCACATGAAAGAGATGATCAAAGGTATATATATGAGCTATGTGTGCAAAATATCATTCAAAATTCCTAGAATCAAGAATATTTAGCTCATGCCTAAGTTTGGTAAAAGTTTGTTCATCCAGTGGCTTGGTAAAGATATCGGCTAATTGTTCTTTGGTGCTAACATGTGCAATCTCGATATCCCCCTTTTGTTGGTGATCCCTTAGAAAATGATACCGAATGGCTATGTGTTTAGTGCGGCTATGCTCAACGGGATTATCCGCCATGCGGATTGCACTCTCATTATCACATAGAAGAGGAACTTTGGTTAATTTGTAACCATAATCCCTAAGGGTTTGCCTCATCCAAAGCAATTGCGCGCAACAATGGCCTGCGGCAATATACTCGACTTTGGTGGTAGAAAGAGCGACAGAATTCTGCTTCTTTGAAGCCCAAGACACCAGAGATTTTCCCAAGAACTGGTAAGTCCCTGATGTGCTCTTTCTATTGATTTTACACCCTGCCCAATCAGCATCGGAATAACCAATTAAATCAAATGTGGATCCCCTGGGGTACCAAAGGCCAAACTTAGGAGTATAAACTAAATATCTCAAGATTCGTTTTATGGCCCTAAGGTGAACTTCCTTAGGATCGGCTTGGAATCTTGCATACATGCATACGGAAAGCATAATATCCGGTCGTGAAGCACATAAATAGAGTAGAGAACCTATCATCGACCGGTATACCTTTTGATCTATGGATTTACCTCTCGTGTCAAGGTCGAGATGCCCATTTGTTCCCATGGGTGTCTTGATGGGCTTGGCGTCCTTCATCCCAAACTTGGTTAGAATGTCTTGAATGTACTTCGTTTGACTAATGAAGGTGCCCTCTTGGAGTTGCTTCACTTGAAATCCTAAGAAATACTTCAACTCCCCCATCATAGACATCTCAAATTTTTGTGTCATGATCCTACTAAACTCTTCACATGTAGATTCGTTAGAAGACCCAAATATGATATCATCAACATAAATTTGGCATACAAACAAATCATTTGCAAGTGTTTTAGTAAAGAGTGTAGGATCGGCTTTTCCGACTTTGAAGCCATTAGCAATAAGAAAATCTCTTAGGCATTCATACCATGCTCTTGGGGCTTGCTTGAGCCCATAAAGCACCGTAGAGAGTCTATAAACATGGTTAGGATACTCACTGTCTTCAAAGCCGGGAGGTTGCTCAACATAGACCTCTTCCTTGATTGGTCCATTGAGGAAGGCACTTTTCACGTCCATTTGATAAAGCTTGAAGCCATGGTAAGTAGCATAGGCAAGTAAAATGCGAATTGACTCAAGCCTAGCTACGGGTGCATAGGTTTCACCAAAATCCAAACCTTCGACTTGTGAATATCCCTTGGCCACAAGTCGGGCTTTGTTCCTTGTCACCACACCATGCTTGTCTTGTTTGTTGCGGAAGACCCACTTGGTTCCTACAACATTTTGGTTAGGACGTGGAACTAAATGTCATACCTCATTCCTCGTGAAGTTGTTGAGCTCCTTTTGCATCGCCATCACCCAATCGGAATCTTGAAGTGCTTCCTCTACCCTGTGTGGCTCAATAGAGGAAACAAAAGAGTAATGCTCACAAAAATGTGCAACACGAGATCTAGTGGTTACCCCCTTATTAATGTCGCCGAGGATGGTGTTCACAAGGTGATCTCGTTGGATTCCTTGGTGGACTCTTGGGTGTGGCGGTCTTGGAACTTGTTCATCCTCCTTGTCTTGATTATTTGTATCTCCCCCTTGATCATTGTCGTCTTCTTGAGGTGGCTCATCTTCTTGATCTTCTTCTTCATCATCTTGAGCCTCATCCTCATCTTGAGTTGGTGGAGATGCTTGCATGGAGGAGGATGGTTGATCTTGTGCTTGAATGGGCTCTTCGGATTCCTTAGGACACACATCCCCAATGGACATGTTCCTTAGTGCGACGCACAGAGCCTCTTCATCATCTAATTCATCAAGATCAACTTGCTCTACTTGAGAGCCATTAGTCTCATCAAACACAATGTCATAAGAAACTTCAACTAGTCCAGTGGACTTGTTAAAGACTCTATATGCCCTTGTGTTTGAATCATATCCTAGTAAAAAAGCCTTCTACAGCCTTAGGAGCAAATTTGGACTTTCTACCTCTTTTAACAAGTATAAAACATTTGCTACCAAAGACTCTAAAATATGAAACATTTGGCTTTTTACCGGTGAGGAGTTCATAAGATGTCTTCTTGAGGATTCGGTGTAGATACAACCGGTTGATGGCGTAGCAAGCGGTTTTGACCGCCTCGGCCCAAAACCGATCCGAAGTCTTGTACTCATCAAGCATGGTTCTTGCCATGTCCAATAGAGTTCTATTCTTCCTCTCCACTACACCATTTTGTTGTGGCGTGTAGGGAGAAGAGAACTCATGCTTGATGCCCTCCTCCTCAAGGAAGCCTTCAATTTGTGAATTCTTGAACTTCGTCCCATTATCGCTTCTAATTTTCTTGATCCTCAAGCCGAACTCATTTTGAGCCCGTCTCAAGAATCACTTTAAGGTCTCTTGGGTTTGAGATTTTTCCTGTAAAAAGAGTACCCAAGTGAAGCGAGAATAGTCATCCACAATAACTAGACAGTACTTACTCCCGCTGATGCTTATGTAAGCGATCGGGCCGAATAGGTCCATGTGGAGGAGCTCAAGTGGCCTGTCAGTCGTCAAGATGTTCTTATGTGGATGATGAACACCAACTTGCTTCCCTACTTGGCATGCGCTACAGATCCTGTCTTTCTCAAAATGCACATTTGTTAGTCCCAAAATGTGCTCTCCCTTTAGAAGCTTGTGAAGGTTCTTCATCCCAACATGGGCTAGTCAGCGATGCCAGAGCCAACCCATGTTAGTCTTAGCAATTAAGCAAGTATCGAGTTCAGCTCTATTGAAATCAACTAAGTATAGTTGACCCTCCAATACTCCCTTAAAAGCCACTAAATCATCACTTCTTCTAAAGACAGTAACACCTATATCCGTAAAAAGACAGTTGTAGCCCATTTTACGTAATTGGGAAACAGAAAGCAAGTTGTAATCTAAAGAGTCTACAAGAAAAACATTGGAAATAGAATGGTCAGGTGATATAGCAATTTTACCCAATCCTTTGACCAAACCTTGATTTTCATCCCCGAATGTGATAGCTTGTTGGGGATCTTGGTTTTTCTCATAGGAGGAGAACATCTTTTTCTCCCCTGTCATGTGGTTTGTGCACCCGCTATCGATGATCCAACTTGAGCCCCCGGATGCATAAACCTACAAAATAAATTTAGTTCTTGATTTTAGGTACCCAAACAGTTTTGGGTCCTTTGACATTAGATACAAGAACTTTGGGTACCCAAACACAAGTCTTTGATCCCTTGTGTTTGTCCCCAACATACTTGGCAACTACCTTGCCGGATTTGTTAGTCAAAACATAAGATGCATCAAAAGTTTTAAAAGAAATGCTAGATTCATTTGATGCACTAGGAGCTTTCCTTTTAGGCAATTTAGCATGGGTTGATTGCCTAGAACTAGATGCCTCACTCTTATACAAAAAAGCATGATTAGGGCCAGAGTGAGACTTCCTAGAATGAATTCTCCTAATTTTATGCTCGGGATAACCTGCAGGGTACAAAATGTAACCCTCATTATCCTGAGGCATGGGAGCCTTGCCCTTAACAAATTTAGATAATCTTTTAGGAGGGGCATTAAGTTTGACATTGTCTCCCTTTTGGAAGCCAATGCCATCCTTGATGCCAGAGCGTCTCCCACTATAAAGCATACTACGAGAAAATTTAAAATTTTCATTATCTAGCTCATGTTCGGCAATTTTAGCATCTAATTTTGCTATATGATCATTTTGTTGTTTAATTAAAGCCATGTGATCATGAATAGCATCAATGTTAACATCTCTACATCTAGTGCAAATAGAAACATGCTCAACGGTAGATGTAGAGGGTTTGCAAGTTTTTAGTTCAACAATCTTAGCATGTAAAGTGTCATTTTCACTTCTAAGATCGGAAATGGAAGCATTGCAAACATTTAATTCATTAGCCTTAGCAACTAGTTTTTCATTTTCATTTCCAAGGCTAGCAAGAGAGGCATTCAATTTTTCAATCTTAGCAAGTAAACTAGCATTATCATTTCTAAGATTGGAAATTGAATCATCACATATATTTGAATCAACCTTAGCAATTAATCTAGCATTCTCATTTCTAAGGTTGGCAATAACATCATGGCAAGTGCTTAGCTCACTAGATAATTTTTCACATTTTTCTACCTCGAGAGCATAAGCATTTTTAACCTTAACATGTTTCTTGTTTTCCTTAATTAGGAAGTCCTCTTGGGTATCCAAGAGTTCATCCTTCTCATGAATAGCACTAATTAATTCATTCAATTTTTTCTTTTGTTGCATGTTAAGATCGGCAAAAAGAGTAAGCAAATTGTCCTCATCATCACTAGAATTATTCTCATCACTAGAGGTTGCATATTTAGAGGAGGATTTGGATTTAACCTTCTTCTTTTTGTCGTCCTTTGCCATGAGGCACTTGTGGCCGACGTTGGGGAAGAGAAGTCCCTTGGTGACGGCGATGTTTGCGGCGTCCTCGTCGGAGGAGGAGTAGGTGGAGCTCTCGTCGGAGTCCCATTCCCGGCAAACATGGGCATCGCCGCCCTTCTTCTTGTAGTATCTCTTCTTCTCCTTTCTTCTCCCCTTCTTGTCGTCGCCCCTGTCACTGTCACTAGAAATAGGATATTTTGCTATAAAGTGACCGGGCTTACCACACTTGTAGCAAACCTTCTTGGAGCGGGGCTTGTAGTCCTTCCCCCTCCTTTGCTTGAGGATTTGTCAAAAGCTTTTGATGATTAAAGCCATCTCCTCATTGTCGAGCTTTGAGGCGTCGATGGGGAGCCTACTTGATGTAGACTCTTCCTTCTTCTCCTCCGTTGCCTTGAATGCGACGGGTTGTGCCTCGGGCGTGGAGGAGGCGCCTTGCTCGATGATTTTCTTTGAGCCTTTGATCATTAGCTCAAAGCTCACAAACTTCCATATAACCTCCTCGGGAGACATTAGCGTGTATCTAGGATCACCTCGAATTAATTGAACTTGCGTAGGGTTAAGAAAAACGAGGGATCTAAGAATAACCTTGGCCATCTCATGGTCATCCATTTGGTGCTCCCGAGGTTGCGCACTTGGTTCACCAAGGTCTTCAAGCGGTTGTACATGGCTTGCGGATCTTCTCCTTGGTGAAGCATGAAGCGACCGAGCTCCCCCTCGATCGTCTCCCGCTTGGTGATCTTGGTCACCTCGTCTCCTTCGTGCGCGGTTTTGAGCACATCCCAAATTTCCTTTGCGCTCTTCAACCCTTGCACCTTATTATACTCCTCTCGACTTAGAGAGGCGAGGAGTATAGTAGTGGCTTGGGAGTTGAAGTGTTGGATTTGGGCCACTTCATCCAAATCATAGTCTTCATCCCCTATAGATGGTACCTGTACACCAAACTCAACAACGTTCCAAATACTAGTCTGGAGTGAGGTTAGGTGATGCCTCATTTTTTCACTCCACATGTTATAATCTTCACCGTCAAAAATCGGTGATTTGCCTAATGGAACGGAAAGTAAAGGAGTACGCTTTGAAATACGAGGGTAGCGTAGGGGAATCTTACTAAACTTCTTGCGCTCATGGCGCTTAGAAGTTATGGACGGCACGTCGGAGCCAGAGGTGGATGGTGATGAAGAATCGGTCTCGTAGTAGACCACTTTCCTCATCTTCTTTTTCTTGTCGCCACTCCGATACGACTTTTGTGAGGAGGATTCCTTATCCTTCCCCTTGTTGCGGGACTTTTCCGATGGAGCCTTCCCGTGGCTTGTAACGGGCTTGTCGCCGGTCACCATCTCCTTCTTGGCGTGATCTCCCGACATCACTTCGAGCGGTTAGGCTCTAATGAAGCACCGGCCTCTGATACTAATTGAAAGTCGCCTAGAGGGGGGTGAATAGGGCAAATCTGAAATTTATAAACTTAAGCACAACTACAAGTTGTGTTAGCGTTAGAAATATAAGCGAGTCCGAGAGAGAGGGTGAAAAACAAATCGCAAGCAAATAAGGAGTGTGACACAAGGATTTTTTTTACCGAGGTTCGGTTCTTGCAAACCTACTCCCCGTTGAGGTGGTCACAAAGACCGGGTCTCTTTCAACCCTTTCCCTCTCTCAAACGGTCACTTAGACCGAGTGAGCTTCTCTTCTCAATCACACGGGACACTAAGTCCCCGCAAGGATCACCACACAATTGGTGTCTCTTGCCTTGGTTACAATTGAGTTGATCACAAGAAAGAATGAGAAAGAAAAGAGGCAATCCAAGCGCAAGAGCTAAAATGAACACAAATGTCACTCTCTCTAGTCACTATTTGATTTGGAGTGATTCCGGACTTGGGAGAGGATTTGATCTCTTTGGTTGTGTCTAGAATTGAATGCTATAGCTCTTGTAATGTGTTGGAAGGTGGAAAACTTGGATGCAATGAATGGTGGGGTGGTTGGGGTATTTATAGCCCCAACCACCAAACTAGCCGTTTGATGGAGGCTGCTGTCGAATGGCGCACCGGACAGTTCGGTGCGCCACCGGACACTGTCCGGTGCACCAGCCACGTCACCCGACCGTTAGGGTTCGACCGTTGGAGCTTCTGTCTTCTGGGCCACCGGACAGTCCGGTGCGCCTTCTGGCGCTGCTCTGACTCTGGCGCGCACTGTAGCGCATTGAATGCGGTTGCAGACGACTGTTGGTGCTGAAGTAGTCGTTGCTCTGCTGGCACACCAGACAGTCCGGTGTAGCACCAGACAGTCCGGTGAATTTTAGCGGAGTGGCTCCCAGAATTCCCGAGACTGGCGAGTTCGGAGTTGGATTTTCCTGGTGCACCGGACAATGTCCGGCGGTGCACCGGACACTGTCCGGTGGCACACCGGACAGTCCGGTGCGCCAGACCAGGGCTGCCCTCGGTTGTCTTTTGCTCCTTTTGTTTGAACCCTTTCTTTTGACTTGTATTGGTTTATTGTGAACCTTTGGCACCTGTAACACTTATAATCTAGAGCAAACTAGTTAGTCCAATTATTTGTGTTGGGCAATTCGACCACCAAAATCAATTAGGAAAATGTGTAAGCCTATTTCCCTTTCAGGAAGGCCTTATCATCCCTCATGGATGTGTTCATTCTCTTGTAATCTACGATGTTTTGTTAAAGTTAGTCGAACCATTTTCTGATTCTATGTTCTCTCTACTGTTTGACAACAACACATCTTTTATGAATTAATTATTAAACAAAACGAGGCACAAGACTGGATTGGTAATTCATATATTCTTTTGTGATGTGAATATATTCTGGTAAAGACATGTTATCGTGGAGGTGGTTCACATATGATTCTATTTTAATTTTCTTTGTACCACCTTCTTAGCAATTTTATCTTTTTCTATGATTTTTATTACATATAACATAATTGGCAAAACAGTATTATGTATGATTACCATTAGCTATCTCTTTCTACAAGTTATGACCATGTGGGGGAATTTATAGTAGTGAAATAGCTAAATTAAAACAGCCCACAAATAGATTATGAAACATTTTCTCATAACAATATAACACACATTTTGTATATAAGTTATCGTAATATTATATGTTACCGTTGCAACAATGCACTATCAATATTGTATGAGTCTTTGAGTGTAGTAGTAAAAGTCTTGGCACATCATTGTTTTAATTATTATGATCTGAACAACCCATTTTATATATGGAGCTCGTGGCAATGGCAGCCCCGTAACACGACGATGGAGCCCGTAGTGCGCTCAGGCTCGCGTTTCTCTACAACAATGCATTGTTCCCCATGAGGGCTCCCGTCACTATTGCGTTCACACCGTCCGTCGCTAGAACCTTGAGCAATTGGAGGCTCGTTAATTTGTGTTCTATCGCAACACACGGGCACATGCCTAGTGATGTAATAAATGTTTTAGAAGACCAATAACACATGGTCGCATGAAACAAATCAGTTAACATGTGAAATCACTCCTTTGTAAGAACCACGATACATATGAGAATCAACTGCTACCTATTGCAAGTGTTTTACCTATTTTGTGGTCTAAAAGTACTCCAATGAGTGTATACATTAGAGGAAACAAAAAATTGGAGGACCAAGTCTATAACCAAGCAGTAAATGGAGTTCATGTCACTTCAGCTTCATAAGAGAAGTTAGGATAAAACACTCTTTGAAGAGGCATCCTAACTCCATTTAATGTGTTTGACCACAACTTAGAAAGATTATAATAAGCTAACCTTTCCAACGGATCCAGCCTCACCATCAAACTTGTCTGGAGCATGATGTTATGACCAAACCAATATGACATTAACAATCTATCTAACTTCAAGTAAATTATTATTGATTGTTGTGCCAACATAATTTTGACCTTGGGCTTTGTTACCATGACCACCCCAATCTTAATTCTAATTCCTTATCTTCCATTCCTCTCACATATTAATGGGAGACACTTCTCTTGTATGTCTGGACAATGGTTGAAACTGAAATAGATGATATAAGCATGGCCTAGGGTATTCTAGTTGTGCAATAGAATTGGATTCAAGTTTGTGCATCTTGTCCCGTTGTTCTTACAAGCTCTTTGTGGTTGCAGCAAGGATTGTATTCCACTTGACTTAACGAAGTGGACAACATAAGGCTGGGCAGACTCGATGTTGTAGGTTGTTGCATCTCACAACAGCTGACTGCAACTGATTTGTCCTATCTTGCGAGTATCTTAGATCTTATGTTGTGTTGGTCGGGTGCACACTCATATCAAGGAAGTTTGATTCTATCAAGCAAAACAACACACAACTCATTAGTAGCATGCTTATCACTTGTCATACCTTTAGCAAACTTAAAATAATATGCATGCACATTATCTTCAACTTTTATGAGGATTCCTGCCATTAATAAAAGAAAAATAAGAAACACCCATAACAATATATATGATCCAACCAACTATTTGGATGTGGTTGTAATCAATCCCTCACTCTCAACTTGTTCAAACAAACTCTTACAAGTTCTTACCAAGATAAATAGGAGGCGACGACAACCAACAAACTAGAAACGTAAAAAGGAGTGTATCAGCACCGAAGCAACAACACTTGTCAAGCTATAGTCGGATATATGGTGTTATAAAATATATGATAGAACATCACATGTATATGATATAAATATTATAAAGTAAATCATAAAACATCACATGTATATCATCTACACAAGAAAAAAATATATCATACAACATCACATGTATATTACATGAACATCACAAATATATACATCATAGAATATCACATGTATACCACATAAATATCATAGAACACAACATATATACTGCATAAACATCACAAAGTACGGCATATAATATCACTGTATACTGTGTGTACATCACAGGTATCCTAAGTAAGCATCATAAAATGCATCATAGCACATTACATGCATACCATATGAACATCGTAACATCTCATGGAATATAGAAAATAAAAAAAGTAAACATGAAAGCACAAAATAATTTATTATATTAGGGAGAAAAAAAAGAAAGCCACAACATCTATATAATAAGAGCATCTCCAAGAGACTAGTTAAATGACTCGCCAAGCTAAATTTTTGCTATTCAACAGCAAAATAACTTTCCAACAAATTAGCTATTTGATTCGCCAAGCTATCTGACTCTCTAAATTAGTTCTCTCACTAGCTAAATTTGGCTAGTCATCTGACTAGCAAAACTAAATAGATAGTCTGTTGGAGTAAGATGCTACATATAGAGTGCAACCATTATGAAAAATTAAATAGAGAGTTAAATAGAGAGCTAAAAATAAAGAGTTTATTGGAGATGCTCTAAAAAGAGAAAGGAAAAGAGAAATAAAATGCAAAAGAATAGCACACAATAAAATAAAATGGTTAATTATAGTCAAATCAGAAAAGAAAGATAAAAAATATAAAAATGAAAAGAACAATAAAACCACATAAACAAATACGATATACTATAACATAAATTGAAGCACGAAATTAAAAAGATAAATAAAAAGAGAAGAATAATAAAAATGAAAAAAAATCCATCAGATATGTACACAGAATACAGTACATCATTATTATTGGGACACCGGAAGAAAACAATAAGGTCCCGTTTGTTTCCTTTTATTTTGAGGAATTTTAATTGTACTAATGGAATAAGCTATTTTTTTTAGAATGTGACATTTCACCACTTTCAAAGTTATCATGTTAGCTTATCTCAAATTCATGGGGTGAGAGATGAAAATTGATTCTATAGATTTACATACTATTTTTCCGATGCACAACTTATAGCACACTCTTCTACTTGCTTCGATATAACATAAATGTAGTATATAACTATCTCTCTCATATAATTTAGAATAATATTCAAATATATTACATATATAAATATATGAACTTAATTAGTTTTGTCTAAATTATAATTATTAAAATGAAATTCAATTCCAACGAAACAAACGGGGCCTAAAAAAAATTACTAGATGCTAGAATGTAGTCACGCAGAAGCTGGTGCTCGTGGGGCGTGCGATTCTCGTCCGGCCGATGGGAAACGGCAAGATTTCCGAGTAGAAGCAGCAGCAGCAACTTCCTTGGGTGCAGAAAAAAGTGGCCGGTCGAGGAAGAATGCTTCCGCGGCATGGCATATTCCGGAGGAGCAAGGATGATACCCCTTGCAAAGCATGCACGCACGCACATCCATCCATCTTTTTGCGTCGAGCAGTAAGCAGAAGCACAAGCACGGCAAAGTCGTCGTCCTAAAGGGCACCACCGCACATCTCACGCACGCAGCTGGGACTTTGCATCTTTGGCAGGCAGCCGCAGCAGCACAATTTTGATGGTTCAGCTTGTGCCAGCTGGGCTTTTGCGATCAAGATCTATTTGTTATTCGACCCGTCCAATTTTCCCCTTTAATTTGGTCGCCTATGATCTGCAGTGCAAACTCATAGTCCCTTTCACTTCGTTCTAAAATAAGTGCACTTCTCGTATCTTGAGGAGTCCAAAGATGTTATGTTTATCTAGCTAGATTTATATAAAAATAATAATATTGACATTTCTATCTCTAATTAGTTTTGCTATAAAACCAATATAATTACTCTAACAAAGTTTATTTAGTATAAAATACATTGGTGTATATTTTTTATATATTTGATTAAACTTGAGATGAGTCGATTTCTTGGCATGTCAGATGTGCACTTTTATCTGGAATGGAGGGAGCTGTGCTCAGGGGCCAAGCTATAGTCATTTTAGGTGGTGCAGATACACCTCTTAAAAAATGCAAAACTAGTTATAATACTTAATTTTTCATCTTATATATACCCAAGGCAATTGCACCCTCTTTAATTTCACTTTAGCTTCGATGTGCTTGCTAATGCTTTCAACAGATCTACCGATGTTTACTGCCATGTCGACCTCTCAAACAAAACCACATGAAAATGGCAGGCAGAGACGATAGATACCACTTACGAGTAAGGGGGTGTAATCGTTGGATCTTTTATGGGCTTAGCCTATTTATTGAATAAACTCTATGGTGTGTAATGTTGAGGAATACTAATATTACCATATTGGAAGTCCAAGGATCTTTTGGCTTGACTTATATAGTAGGAATTATTCCACTTAATTTGAGAAGTCAAGAAATGGATAGGGCGTGCCACACGCGCACGCGCCGCCGCCGCCACCGCCGGACGTGGCAGTGTTAATTTTTAGCACTCATTAACTGCGAAAGTTTCAACCGGGTTAAACCTTTCAGTTGCCCGTCTCTTCGTCAGCTGCATGCGAGACCTTTGCCCGTCCCGTCTCCTGGCGTGCTGCATACGACCCTTCTCCTTCAGCTTCCCTCTGCGAGAGGTTAAGTAGAGGAGAATCCCTGGCACTTGGTACACGAGAGCAGAACATTCAGAATCACAGTTCAGCCGCAAGTGTGGGTGTTTCCATCTCGTAGCTCTGCGCGCACAGAGAAGCGAGAGGGCAGGTGCCTCCGAAGCCGGTGCCGTTCGAGACCTTGCAACGGAGGATCGACAATTAGGTTTTTGGGGAGCGTCTACGCGACTGCCCAACGTCCGTCGTTGTCTTCATCGCTGGTTCTTGGCATCTTCATCTCGTACGACATGACAAGTGTTACTGTTTTACGTTCTGCAGATTATATATGTTTCATATGTTCATACCTGCTGTTTCATATATAGCCATAAATTTATCCAATCTGTTTTATCGTATTATATCATGACATGTCTGATGGCTGTTAATACTAGTAATATGATAAATTTGTTTGTCTTAATTTTACAGTCATGCTGTTTATGTTGCTGTCTGTTTATTCTCAATTGTTCTAACTGTTTATATGCTTATTATATTTATATGACTCATATGTTTTATGTTCTCATGATCTATATTGTTATGGATATATTTGAGATCACGATTTCTATGATTAAATATATTTTATATGACATCATCATAATATTAATTTATAAAATTAAAATGATATGGAAAATGACTATATTTATAACAGCAATTGGCTCTAAATTTTACAATATATAATTTAAGGATTGGATTAAATTAGAATTGAACTATATTTTTATTTATTTTTAAACTATAATTAATTAAGAGCGTGAATAAATTATAAAAAATTATTTGGATCGTGATCAGATTTTCGGTAGTATCTGAACGATCATGAACTGGGAGTCGAGACGACGTACGATGCCGTGAGGAGCATGCAACGCGTCACCACTGTACGCACGCTCATGCACGGGCTGGCATCGGCGAGCATCTTGTGATCTCGACTAGACACGTCCCCCATGTGATGAACTGCCAAGAGATTAATAATTTTGAGAACGAACCATGCATAAAATATCAACAAAACCTGTACTTTTGAATGCGTTTCCCACATATATACGTGCAGCACTAAACATTTTAACGAAAACAACAGCACTTGATTGATCTAATAAAGCAGCGTGACGCGCTCTTGGTACAACATCCAGGAGAGCACGGTCTATATCCGACGGTGACCTCCGATTATTTAGGAGCACGTCTCTGATCCCATCAGATCGATCGCGCAAGTTCAACTGAACATGCACAAGCACCAGACAGAACGGAAATTAACAATGACGTAACGGAAGGCGACGGCTGTGCCTCGACAACCAACCTCGACCAGATCGAAGGAGAACAGTACGTGTACCCTACCGTGCAACAGCCACACACACAACACGTTACGTTACGTTACGTACGTACTTGTTCCTTATATAACATTTGCATGCATGCATGCAGATGCATCTACTACGGCTACTTACACGGGCACTGTGCGGTTGTTGTAGCTCGGCGTGGCGGCGGCGGCCGCCGCCTCGTCGTTCTCGCCGGACATCTCCTCCAGGGACTTGCCCTTGGACTCCGGCACCAGGAACGTGAATGCCAGGCCCAGCAGGTTGCAGCCGGCGAGGAGGAACAGCGAGTTGCGCACGCCGATGCCCGCGGGGTACCCGTGGTCCGTCTTGGCCGGGTCCCGGTTCTGCGCCAGGTACAGGAACCCGAAGGAGCCGACGATGGCGCCCAGCTTCCCCGACGCCGCCGAGATGCCGTGGCACGTCGACCGCAGCCTGGCCGGGAAGATCTCCGCGGGCACGATGAACGTGGTCGCGTTGGGCCCGAAGTTGGCGAAGAAGAAGGTGAGGCCGTACATGACGATGAAGCCGATGTGGTGCCCCGGCGTCGTCCAGTGCTCGTACGGCACGGCCAGCCCCAGCATGAACACCGTCATCATCAAGAACCCCGTCACCTGGATCGCGAACCGCCCCACCACGTCGATCAGCGCCACCGTGAACCAGTACCCGGGCACCGTGCCGCACAGCGCGATCAGGGACTGCGCCCGCGCGATGCTGAACAGCTCCTCCAGCGCGTTCATCGTCGCCGCCTTGGGGATCCACCCCACCGCGCTGAAGATGTCCTTCTGGAACAGGTTCTGCGAGTAGAAGGCGATGTCCAGCAGGAACCACGTCGCGGACGTGCCCAGGAGGTGCAGCCCGTGCCGGCGGAGGAACTCCCCGGAGAAGAGCCCAAAAGACGCCGACGCCGACGCCGGCGCAGGCTCAGTCGCAGTCGCAGCCGCGGCCGCGGCGTCCTCCTCGGCGGCGCCGGCTGAGATCTCCACCTGCAGCACCTTGGACATGTCAGCCGCGGCCTGCTTGGCGTTCTTGGCAACCAGCGCCGTGTACCGCGCCGTCTCGGGCATCTTGGTGCGCCAGTAGTAGGTGAGCGCCGCGGGCATCGCGCCCAGCATCAGGATGATCCGCCACACGAAGTCGGCCTGCGGCGGCGTGGACGCGGCGGGGTCGACGGCGTAGGCCGGGGCGGGGAAACTGGCCTTGAACGACGCGGACACGACGATGGCCACGAGGCCGCCGGCCATGATGCCGAAGCCCTGCATCGCGAACACCGCGGCGATGAACGCGCCGCGCGTCTTCTTGTTGGCGTACTCGGACATGATGGTCGCCGACAGCGGGTAGTCGCCGCCGATGCCGAACCCGAGCCAGAAGCGGAAGAAGCACAGCGTCGCCATGACGGACGCCGGGGTGTGGCCGAACGAGAGCCCCGACGCGACGGAGCAGAGGACCATGAGCATGAGCGTCATGCCATAGACCTTCTTGCGCCCGAGCTTGTCGCCCAGCCAGCCGAAGAAGAGCTGCCCTGACAGCGTGCCCACGAAGGCCACGCCGTTGACGGACGCGGACACGTGCGGCGGGAGGGTGCCGGGCGTCGCGGACCCCTCCACGGTGTAGTAGATGCGGCCGAGGAGCTTGGTCACGAGGGAGATGCAGAAGAGGTCGTAGGCGTCGGTGAAGAACCCCATGCCGGCGACCACGATGGCGGTGAAGTGGTACCATTGCGTCTTCGCGGTGTCGAGCGCGGTGAGCACCTCAAGGTCCCCGGCGGCCATTGCCGCCCCGCCTCAACCTGTCTCGTCCGGCGGCGGCGGCTACGGCTTCAATGCTTGGGTGGCCTATCTTGGGGCAGCGAGGGATGAGGACGGCCGCTATTTATAAGCGGCGGAGAAGGATCTTCTTCCCAACGCGCCCGAATATTCGGCGCGGCCTCCCCAAGTGCCCATTGCCGTTTGACCGTCGAACGCATTGGTGGTCTGTGGGGCCCACGCCACGGACACCCTGTTGACTGTTGCTTCCTCGTTGCTTGGCAGGCTTTTGGGTGGGTCAAATCTCAGATGAGCTGTTTACACACGCTCTTTTTGATGCTTGCCAAAAGCACGATTATGTGCCATTGATGAAGGTTAAATCAAAGAAGTGACACACATTGTATATACAACTACTAAAAACAAAATTCTCCGTCCTAAAACAATTACCGCTAC
This sequence comes from Zea luxurians, assembly GCA_029449295.1. Lineage (NCBI taxonomy): Eukaryota > Viridiplantae > Streptophyta > Magnoliopsida > Poales > Poaceae > Zea > Zea luxurians. The sequence continues at coordinate 11,077,115 of JAOPSE010000043.1, read as the reverse complement.
GTTATTATTCATATCGGTCAAAGCTTTTCAAATTTAACTAAAATTATAGAAAATATTAACGATAGTTGTATATCTAAATAAATCTATTATAAAAAAAATTTCAAAGGTTTATCCGATGATATTAATTATACCTATAGTTATTAATATTATTTGTATATATTTGATAAGTTAAAAACAATAAACTTCTTAAAAACGATAACTCCAACTACTTCACCTATATTTTAGAACTATTTTCACCCAGGGCGCGAATCGCGGCATGCGCCAAGTGCCGCTTGTTCCTGCGACCTTTCCTCGTTCCTTTCCGTCTAAATCGGATCTAATTTTTAAGCAAAATATAATTTTATTATTATTTGGCTATAGAAAAAAAATTATAAATCATCTTTTGTAAGTTATCCTTTTATTAATCGTACAAGTTGGTATAGTAATATTATTTTCTGAAAATTTGGGTACCTAAAATATAGCAACGCATATATATAGACCATGTAAAGTCATTATATTTTAATTATAAAATATCTTGAATTTTCTAGATATGGTTTTTACTGTGTCTATATAGATAGTCAATATCTAGACGTATAGAATAATAGGAAAAAAAACTATACATCTTAATTAAAAAAACTAAAATATCTTGTAATTCAAAATAGAAGAAGTATCTCTTTCTTTAATTAGCTGTGGTAGTTAGCAGAGATAGATTCGTTAGGGTAAGAGCAAAGATAAGGACTTGTTATATTTTAGGTGGTCAGTAATGTTATACAACTAATTAGTATAATTAAAAAGGGAGCTCGCAAGAGACAATTTTCATAAATTTCCTATGGTTAAACAATCGTGAAAGTGTCTATTGCTTCAAGAACAAAAAAAAAGAACTAGGCACTTAGAATACAGGAGAAGGCTGGAGGTAGCCAGAGTGGGGGGCCAAGAGTTGGTAAGATTTTCAGATCTTCATTTGTTTTGTCAGAAGAATGAAGTACAGTATCTTCATTTCTCAGCGACAGTGCTATTATGTGGCACTGCATGTTTGTATGCATTATGTGGTGTTCTGTTGGCTGCATTTGCAGCTGACATGGATCCTTTTTTTTCTTCTTCTGAACACAACTTAACTACCAGGACAGACAGAACAAAAAAAAAAAGGGTTGGGCCGCCAATATCAATATGGAGCGGAATGATTGAACGACAAGCAAAGCGTTCCGGTGACGTCCAGATTAGCCGTATAAAGGCTAGAGCACTGCCAGTAATGGTCGTATATAATAACGAAAATATAAGGCGGTCAAATGAAGCTAAAGTGGTAATGTAATGAGAGAGGGGAGAATGTACTAGTCGCTGGGGGAGGGAGAATGATGATGCACAGGTTATTTAACTTGGGAGTTGCTATTGTAGCCGTCCTGCTTTAGCTCCTGTCCTCCCAATGTGCGGCCACTTCACCGAGACGCCACGTTCTCTGATACTGATATTTTTATCTTTGTCTCTTGCTTTTTACTTTACCTCCCCAATACATTTCTTTATTTCTTTTAATCTTGATGCTCTCGCCTCATCGTTTTCTGAGGAGTTGATTCTACTCTTCTCCGTCGTCCCGAAACACTGGTTATTCCAAAGAACTGAATTTTAGTGACTAGTTAGTTGACAGTCTAGGGTTAAAAAAAAGCTTAAAGTGACTCGGTTCGGCTCGTGAGCCTCAATTAGGCCAAGCTGAGCTAGTTTTCATGCTCGTCGAGCAGCCTATCTTCCTCGTTGGGGGTAACTAGCCGAGCAAAGTCTTTTTTTTTTTGCAGCTCGTTGAGTAAACGAACCAAACCAGTCAATATGAACCTGGAGATCCGATGTCAATTTCAAAATTTCTCTCAATTGAGTGTAACCCTTCAGGATACGTCCTCTTTATTTCCTCTGAAATGAGCAACAAAGGCGGCTTGCTTATTTCCGAGTCCGGGCAGGCTTGACTACTTGTATTAAGGTCTTGTTCGGTTCTGTCGGTTTGGTGGGTCGGAACGATTCCGAGCCAGGATTGCTTCTCTAATTTATATAAACTTTAAGTAGCCGGAACGATTCCAGGTGCAATCTAATGTAAACGAACAAGGACCTCAATAGTTATACTCAATTGGGTCGCCTGCCCCCTTGAGCTCGATGAAGGGCTGGCATGACGGTTCAGTGGTGCTGTTTCATAATTCATATACAATATGCGTGTGACTGGTTGTGACATGGCCACAACCTAGTTTGATGAGGAGCCATGCTCCATATGGCCAGGGTAGATGTTTTATTTGATTGTTTGTATTAGAGCATTCAGATGTTTGGTTGGCTACATCAAAATAGAGATCAAAATAAATAAATAAATAAATAAATAAATAAAACTTTAATATTTATATAACAAATGTTGTTAAGAACATATATCTTAAATCTTTAGTGATTAAATATTTGAATTAAGGAATATATAAAACAAAAACTTAACACATAACTTTTTGCTGCATGCAGTGAGCCTGTATGCGCTCGAACGCTTGCCAGCTGCGTATATGGCTAGAGAGAAAATGGTTTTGGAATTTTTTTCAAAAATGGAATCGGTTTTTGGAATTTTCTATCGGAATTTGGGGTGTTGTTTTACCGATCGTTTTCTTCGATTACCGGTTTCTGTCGAAAATTACCGGATTTGTGTCTCAGAAATTTCTAGAATTGTCTCGGAATTTTTCATAATTGTGTCTTAGATTTTTTGGAATATTCCAGCATGTTATTTTTCGTATCGCATGTATGTCTCTAGATAAGGATTAATTATTTTTGTATTTTTTGAATGCCTTAAGATTTTTTTTGGGGTAGATGGTGTTGGAAGGCAGTTGGGATTAACGATTTGGTCCATCGAACAAATCCACCCTTTTCTTTGCACATGTTGTATATTAGTAATATATAATGATAGAGACCCAACAATCTGTCTTTTTCACACACTAGGTTTTAGGATTTTTCTGTGAGGCTGTGAAAAAACTTTATATGAGGAAAATATTTCATAAGTAAGCATGCTATGTCAGCTAGATCGAGTGGATATTGTGAATTGTGAACTTTGAGTCTGTGAACTTGTGATCTTTATGAACTTGTTATACTGTGAACTTGTTATATTGTGAACTTGTGATTTTTGTAAACTTTTTATATTATAAATTTGTGACCCTTGTTAACTTGTTATATTTTGAACTTGTTATATCATGAATTGTGAACTTGTGATCTTTGTGATCTTTTGTCAACTTTGTTGTATTGTGAAGTTTGATATGTTTACCGATCGTATTTTAGATTTCGACCGTTACCGGTGTATTTTCCGCACCAAACTTTCGTTTCCGATGTTTCCGAAATACCGATATCGTTTACGTTTCTGGAGTTATCGTTTTCGATTTTGTTTCCGATAAAAAATATGAAAACGGTAATGTTTTTTAGTGTTTACCGACCATTTTCATCCCTATATATGGCAGCCCAGCCTCTAGATTGCACACCCTCTTCTTGGATATGTTGGTCACTCAAACCAATCACAACGTGCTTTAAGGATTCGCGGATGCAGACTTTCTGCATATACAACCAACCAAACAGACGGTATATGTTCTGCAGGTAGTATAATGCAATGGGACGTGTAGTTTATGACAACAAAAGTTTGGTTATTATAGAGTTTCTTTCATTACAAATCTTACGTTATGCATTTGCACTGTAAACCTTTTCTATTGAAGGGCTGAGAAAGGCTATTATAGAGATGTGAATGAGAGCTGATCAAAATCAACTTTGAAATCCCATGATACAATTTCTTTGAAAGCCTAGATCCATGTGTTCGTGAGAAATATTCTAAATCCACTTACACTCTATTTGGATGTTGGTATTTGGGTCTATAGAATTGAAATAGTTCTAATATGAAATCCGAGTGGGTATTGAAATGGGCCTCAAATCCTATACTAGCGTTTGGATGCCTCAATTCCCACGATTCCATCCAATTCGAAGGGTCACAACTCGTTTTTTGAACGAGGACAGTTTAGCTTGCTTCAATTCCCTGCAGAAACGACTGATGTTTTCGGTCTTTAATTCTGGAACCGTCCAAACACTCGAATTTAGGTGGGTTGTTTCCAACTCCAAATTTCAGGCTTGAATACCAACATCTAAACTGGGTGTTAGTAGAAGTATTCCTCAAGGGTCATGGCACATCTTGATTAAGCTAAATGAAACAAAAACCTCAGATTGAATAAATCTACCAAAAAAGCAAAGAGCCTAAGTAGTAGGGCGAGAACACATGATAGATAAAAAAGTGGGTGTTTGATGATGAGCTTAGCTCTAGCGTATTCTACGAGGAGAAAGAGCTTGCTTGTAGCTTGTTGTAGGAGTTAAGGCTCACTCTTTCTTTTTTCAACCAATCCAAATGATTCCTCTCTCCAAATATTAAATATTCTCAACTTTAATTCAAGCAACTTAGAGTCATCAAAAAATAAACTTACTTAGGGATGAAAACAAAAACGATATTTTTTTGTTACCGATAATTGTTTTCAAAATTTTACCGAAATTCAGGGGTTAACGGAAACGGTTTGAGTATCTTCCGATCGTTTTAAGAAACCACCGTATTTATTCGGTATTTTACCAGTTCATAATAAATTCGGTAATTTTTCAGAAAAATATTAAATCTAAACTTAGAAAAATATGAAATAATTTATATTATTTTTCTTAAATTGAGATCTATCTAATGGTATATAGTTTTGAGTTGTCTAAAACTTTTATGGACCTTATTTATGTTTTTTCAATTATTACTCTTGATACATATATTCATAATTCACACGAGGGCATGAGAAGGACAAGGATAATACCAATTATGTTGACTTTCTAACTATATGTATGCGTGTACACTACTTGTCACTTGTATTTGTGAGATACTGCTTTAATGTTTTACGAGATATGCTTTAATCCTTCATGAATTTGTGAATATTTATATATTATTATTAATTTTTATGTCGGCGCCAAACTCATCCGCATGCGCGTTCTTTCTCTCGCTGTCCCGTGGAACCTCTCTGTCAGCAGTTGATCCGCCTGTTGTTGTGCGCCCTCGCTGGTCCGCGGACCTCGCCTGTCAGCCACACCCATCGTCCCTAACCTCCCGCCCATGCACTCCACCATGGACGCGCCCACATCGCGCGTTTCCTGGCCACCTCTGCATGCACCCGACCTCCTTTTAGCGCCTGCACCCCACTCACTCACTCCCCTTGCTCAATTGCGCCCTCAGCCGAACACCCTCGCCCCCTCTCTCGCTCTGCGCGTGCTAGGGAGCTCCACCGCTGCTCAACGAAGTCCGCCGCCCGTTCTACGGTCGCCAGTCGAGCCCTCGCCGCGCCCGTTGCCTCGGTGAGTTCCGCCTCGCCATCAGCAACTCAAGACACCCCTTGGTTCGTCCGGTCCGCGATCACCGGAGTCTTCCCAGTGCAGCCGGAGTCCGCCACCATCGACCCGAGGCTTCCCCGCGTTCTTGTCGTCGCCCAAGCGCCCCTGAGTCTGCACTTGAGGTGAGCAACCTTCACATGCCCTTATTTCGCCTGTTACCGCCCTAGTGTCCGCGTAATTGCTCGCCGGAGTTGATCTACGCCATCGTTAGGCCACCTCGCCTCATTCTGCGCCCTCTTGTGCCCCCGCGCCAGCGTTGCACCCATTGCTGAGTTCGTCATGTCGCTCTGAACACGCCTGAGCCTTTCCCCCAAACCCCTAGAGCCCTACTATGGTCGTCCCCCTCGTCTCCGGAGACCTCGTCGCCGCGGAGGAGGCAACGACGGCCACCAAGCCATAAAGCCCCTCGCACCCCATCACGTTTGTCCGTCCGTAATCCAACGACTCAGATCCGAGGATAACGATTCGCGCCCGTGTGCTCTGCTCCTGGGCCCCGCCGGTCAGCGCCTGCACCCCCGACCATTTTGCCCGCCCTCCCCTCAGGTCGCTGACACCCCACCACCACTTGTCAGCCGCGCTCGCTCGCCCGCGCCCGCGCGCTCGCTCCCTGATCTAATCCTGGTCGTCCATCTGCGATCTAGCGGTTGGAAAAGCCCAGTACCCCTTCGCGTGTATTTTTGTTAAAGAAACCCCCGAGTTTTTTTGTAATCAACCCGCCGTCCCTCTGTATCACGCGCAGGCTCCTGTAAACCTGCAGATTGGACCCTAGGCTTTCGTTTAATCACAGAATTGGACCTAGTTTTATATTTCAAACTTCAAAACTTGTTTATTTCATATATTTTTCATATGAACTCCAAATTTAGTGGTTCAAATTGCAAAATGTTCATTGTAATATTCTCTGTTCAAATAAATTATGTTCATCCACAGTCTGTGTACTCTAATTTTAGGTCTAAGCTATAGGAATGTTTATGTGTTAATTAATTTATTTAAGAAAATAAATAAAAAGGAAAACCCTAATGAGACTTAGGTGTTTAATTTTGTGAGATTAATATTATGTCATGTATGAAGTTATCCATGTTATAATTTTGTGTCTCACTAAAATTAGTAGAACTAAGCTATGTAATCCATAATGTTTAGGGAATCACTAATCTTCAAGTGTACTAATCCCTAGAATTTAGGTTTATCTTTTGTGTTATAATGTCTTGTCAAACTAGTGTATACCTGATTGCAAATGTTTGGTGTGCTGTTCATTTGTCTCTTTCCAAATGTATTGAATGTATGATCGCTTTATTTAGACAACGAACAGTCCGTGGTTTCTGAGTGTGTTGCCGAAGATCTCCCTGAGCAACAAGCTGGTGAAGGCAAGTGTCCTCTGACCTATTATGTCCTACTTACTTTATAATTCACCGTCCTTCATTACTTTATTGAAACCTAAGGATTGACTAGTATGTATTTACTTATCCTTGTTTACCTTTTGGGTTATCATGATTAGCATTATGATATTGCTTTAACTTAATCAATGAACATGATGTGAATATTGATGATACAATGATGTTATCCCGATGATGACCTTGTAATACTTTAGGGGAATCAGGCTGTTTCCTGAGTACCTCTTCGTAAGGACCTGTTTGGGGAGTGACAACCCAGAAAAACAGTGCAACCACGAGGGTGGAATGGGATGTCCTTGGCTGATTAATTAGAGGAACCAGATGTGTAGTTGGCTTCACCGTAGGCCGTCAATGGGGTCCGGGCACAGTACTTGCTCTGCCGAGGCTGGTGCAGAGGTTCTTGATTTGGTTTTGTTAGTCACCCTTCCTTTGGGGAGAGGTACTGTGTTTATCAAACTGTAGAAACCTAATGGGCGGCTAGTAGTGATACCCTGCCAGGCCACCTAGGCAGTGGTCAATAGAGATTGACTCTTTCCGGGCAGAATGGGAATTATGGATTGTGGGAAAAGTGTGCGACCTCTGCAGAGTGTTAGAAACTGGTATATCAGCCGTGCTCATGGTTAAGAGTGGCCTTGGGATCCTCTTTGATTAGAAGAACTTTGGTTACTTTTATGATGATGATTAATGATGATGGTATAATTATGATCTCTGGTATTTCCTCTTGGAGGGAGTGCATTTGGGTAATAACTGGGTTTATTACTAAAACTTGGCTCTACTAATAGTAATAAATACTTGATCAACTAAAAGCAACTTGTAACACCCTGAATTTGGGTATAATTTTTTCGTTTTCTAATATCCACCAAATTCAGGTGTTACCTTCTTTTTCCTCTTTTTGTTCGCTCCTTTATTCACTTCTTCCCAAGTAATAGGGAATGTTACTTCAAACATAGTTGCTAATAAAACCCTACAAGAATTGTTGTTGATGTATCATGCTGGAAAATATGTTTTGATTGATGAAATAATTGGTTGTGCATTCGCTTAGATGTTTTTGCACTCGACGCTAAATTCAAATGATAGAAATAAAGAAAAGAGAAAGAAATAGAAATGGGAAAAGGCCCACCTCGCTCCCCTCTCCCCCGTCCTAGGTCGCTCGGCCATCCCAGCCCATCGCGCGGCACCACGGCCGTGGCCCACCCAGCGCGCGCCCCTTTCCCTAGCCACTCGCGCGGCCCAACCTCGGCATCCCCAGCCTGCCTGCGCGTGCGGCCTGCACCGCGTCCCGCCCTCAGCCCCGCGTCGACGCGCCCGCACAGCCCAGCGCGCGCCCTTGGCTTGGCCAGACCCCGCGCAGCAGCCCAGTGCCCACGCGCGCGCTTGCGCGCACGCTGCGCACGCCCCGCCAGCCATGCCCCGCGAGCGCTCTCCATTTCTTCTGTTCGCCCAGCGCCCACGATCGTCAACACTGGAATTGCCCTGCTCGCCCCTCGCTCACGCAGCAACCGTGCATGCGTCCCTGTGGCTGCCCAGCGCGTTTGCCCGTGGCACCTCGCCGGGCCGGAGGAGCCCGCGCTGAACGCCGCCGCGCCGGCTCATCACCGCACCGAGCTCGCCTCGCTGCGCTGGAGCACCACCGTCCAAGCCTCGTTTCAAGGTGAGAACTCCACCGCTCCATTCCTATATACTCCTTCATCGTTCCGAGTGATTCTACACAATCCCTGGATCTGCTTCCTTCTGGCGCTAGTGTCGAGCCGCCCCTAGCCACCTCGCCGCGTGAGCAGTCCGCGCGGACGTGCTCATGGTAGGCTCGCTCTTGCAGGCGTTGCCTCTGGTCGCAGCTCCCGGTGAGCCGCCCCTTCCTTGTGCTCGACCGGCGCTGCCTCCCCCACCGGCGAGCAGCCCCGCCTTGCTCGATGCCGCATGCAGCGCCTGCCCGGTTGCCCCATGACCCGCACGCGTTGTGGAAGAATAAAACTGCCAGCATGTTTCGCCCGCATCCGATTCGTGTACAGGAAAAGAAAGAAAGCGTTAGGCTCCACGCGCATGCATTTTCTTGGCCACATGCATTTGCATTTTTTGTTGGCCACATGCGACAAAGCATGGAAATCGTTCCTCCATACACAAGTTTTAATTAATTAGTTAATTGTTAGTTCATCTGATATTTATTAAAATAAAAATATAATTAAAACTAATCTATAATTTTAATTTACGTTTTTATAAATACAAGTTAATGTAATTAGTGTCTCTTCAAATGTTTTAATTAATAAGTATTTAGTATAAACACGATTTCTGTTAGCGACTCTCGTAAGTCTTGCGCGTCATCGTGCTGTTCGCGCGCGTAGTCGTGTTGACTCGCGCGTGTCACGCGTTGTCGTGTACGTTGTTCTGCGCGCCGTCCGCGTGCTGTTTCATACGGTATCGCGTGTCGTCGTTAGCGCAAGTCGCGATTCACGAGCTTTAATAAAATTGTTTATTAGCCATGAATTGTTAGCTATTCCATATATAATGCGCCATAAACATGTTTCTATTCGTTTTCGTCGCTTTAACTTCGTAACCTCGTTGACAACATATTAGTAACATTATTTCGTTGTATTAATTAGTTAATTATTTATTTATCCGAGTTATTAAAGTAGTAGTTTACTTAAACTAATTTATAGTTTTAGCCACACTTTATTTATATCTGTTAATAGGATTATATCTACACAGACGTTTTTGAATTAATGCTTGTTTAGCACAAACACAATATTTGTTAGTGACTTTCGCGTGTCGCGCGTGCTGTTTACTTGTTGTTCGCGTGTATTGCGCTCGCCATCGTCGCGTTGTCCGCGCGTCGTTTGCATGCCGGTTGCACGTCGTCGTCATTCCTTCGCGCGTTCGCGTCGCGCGCCTGGTTCGCGCGACGTTCACGCTGGTCACGCGCACTGTTTCATGTGTCATCAGCGTGCTATGTCGCGCTTGTCCGATTGTCATTCCGCACGCTGTCGTGTTGTTTCGCTCGTCGTAAATTCACCTCGCTTAGAATCCATCGCTTTAATTAAATAGTAGTTATAATTTATATTTGATAACACCGAATTGAGTGTCTTAGTTCATATTCGTTTAACGTAAACGCGATAACTTGTCGACCGTAGCTCCGATCAACACGTTTCTTTCCCTCGTGTGACCGTAGAAGCGAACTCTATTTTACCCTACACGTTGTATGGTGCAATGTTCTTATGCATATATATGTTTCTTTGCTTGTACTGGTTCTTCTTCGCTTCGCGTTGCGATTAGATCGCGATTTGTTTCCGCGCTTCGAGGAATCGAGGATCAAGCGTGGCGACCAAGTGATCTGGCTCTTCGAGTTCTACAAAGTTGAAGACCCTGAGCATCTGTTTGGTGAAGGCAAGTGTCCTCTGACCCATTATGTCCTATCTATTTATAATTCACTGTCCCGCATTACTTGATTAAAACCTAAGGATTAACTAGCTTTCTATTTATTTTATCCTTGTTTACCTCTTGGATTATCATGGTTAGCTTTATGCTATTGCTCTACTTTAATCAATGAACATGATATGAATATTATGATACAATGATGTTATCCCGATGCCATTTTCCTGAGTGCCTCTCCGTAAGGACCTATTTGGAGAGTGACAACCCAGGAAAACAGTGCAGCCATGAGGGTGGAATGGGACGCCCTTAGCTGATTAATTAGAGGAACCAGAGGAGTAGTTGGCTTCACCGTAGGGCCGTCAATGGGGTCCGGGCACAGTACTTGCTCTGCCGAGGCTGGTTGCCGAGGTTCTTGATTTGGTTTTGTTAGTCACCCTTCCTTTGAGGAGATGTACTGTGTTTATCAAAATGGAGAAACCTAACGGGTAGCTATGACCTCTGGGAAATCTTTGTAAAGGCTACGTAGTGAGACTGAGACCCTGCTAGGTCACCATGGTAGTGATCAATGGAGAGTCATGATCTCTGGGCAGAATGGGAATCACGACTTGTGGGTAAAGTGTGCGACCTCTGCAGAGGGGAAAAACTGATATATCAGCCGTGCTCACGGTTATGAGTGGCCTTGAGATCCTCTTTGATTAGAGATACAGATGATCTAAGATACAATGGTTCTATTTATGATTTTGATTCGATGATGATAATTATGTTCCTCGACGAAGAAATGATTCACGGGTTGATTATATGATAAAACTTCGCTTCCACTAATAATAAATATCTGACCAACTAAAAGCAACTGCTTTGACCCTAACCCCACATAAAGCTAGTCCACCTTAGCCAAACGGGACATTTGCTGAGTACGTTGATGTGTACTCACCCTTGCTTTCACAAAACACCAGATTGCCTTTGGTGCAATCTATGCTCAGGTAAAGAAGAAGGCGTCGAGGTGGATCTTCAGGAGTTCCAGGACTTCGGCGAGTTCGAGGATTAGGCTAGCGACCTCCCCCAGTCAGCTGCCTGTGGTGGGTTTATTTACGTTGGCTACGTTTCGATTCTGTGTACTTTGATTTATATTATGTAAATGACTCTAGTCTTTTATATCATTACTTATTCTTTATTGTATTCAAAGCATTGTGCTATGATGAGTCATTTATGTAATCATTGTGTACGTGAATTTCTGATCCTGGCACGTACATGGTTCGCATTCGGTTTACCTTCCAAAACCTGGTGTGACAATCAACGTGGTCTTCTTCTTCGCATGCACTCTTGCTTGTTGATGTCCCCAAGTGTCAGTCACCCATGGCCAGTCTTCCTACCATTTTGGTCTCCATTCTAAGTCTCACATATGTCCTTCATTGCTCCTAGTCTGTTGTCACAACATAGCTCTACATGACCTTATCCATTGCCATCGACCGTATTTGTGCTTCACATCTATAGACCAACACAACCAATAGAAATGTTGGAACATACTCATGCGATGGTTAGTCTACAAACTCAACCAAAGTCAATAATCTCTTAACAATAACTTATCACAAACTCAACAAACATTTCACATATCAACCTTGTGTTTATAGCCTAGGGGACATGCCCCTTATGGTAGTTTCCTCGAGGTGGTAAGACCACTTTTAGACCTTGATATTATGAGTGGAATGGACAAATCAAGCTACTAGCTATCAAGAGATATCAAACAACAATTATAACTATGTGCAATGTACACAATACTAGTTGTGCGAGTATTAAACAAAAAATAGACAAATGTAATTACAAGTGTAAGGAGCACAAACTACATGGGGAAAGAACTAACACTTAATATATCTCTGAGGTCTAGTTGCTTGCTCACAACCTACATCCTCATTGTGGTGATTCCAAACTAGGTAGTTCACATGCTAATTGAGATCACACACCAAGTCCATAATGAGAGCATCATAAGAACCACACTAAAGAGACACTCCAACAAGTCATGGTTTCACTATAATTGGTCTTCACGAATCTCCCATGGGGAATGAGCATAAGAGCCCCATCACAATGATGACCAGAGCTAGCAACAATCTCCAATAACCGCTCAATGATCACACAAACTTTGGGCTCCCTAATTGATGACAATAACCATGAGTAATAAGAGTAGAACCATCCCAGTCCACACTACTAGTACCACAAGATGCAAGAACTTTATGCAATGCACTAGGAACTCTCCAATCTCACCCAAATGATGAACTACAAGTTGCGAGTGGAGTGTGTTTCTCTAGCCTCAAGAGGTTGATGATCGACGGGACACATGTCCAGGATATGGGGGCACGTATGGAGAATGCTACCTATGAAGGTTTGGTGGTTGAGCCTCAAAACCACCCAACGATGGTTTCATGGGTTTGGCCTCAAAACCCAACAACATGGTTCCATAGGGAACTAGAGTCTACACGTGGATCCATCATGGAAGGTGTGTCGAGGTGAAGCAATTTCGTGAAGGGAGTGTGTTCGTGAAATCATCAAGATGAGAATTGGTATATTTTTCCCCTGGTTGAGTGGATAAGCTCTATTTATCTAGGGGTATAATGGGAATGTAAAATACCCTCTATAAATAAGGAGGAAGGGTTGCACCAACCAACCATCTCTCTAGCTTTTGGTTTTTGCTCTCTTTTTCTTGTGTTAGGAGATCCATAGGTGCTCTTATTCTTGACACTTATGTTTTGTGAATTGGGAAGTGTGGCCTTAACCACACTGTGACCTCTATGGTATATCTCTGAGGTATCTATCTATGCATCTTTGAGGGCTTGTTCTTTCATTGAATTTTCTTCCCGAGCTCTTCATTTTGGTCATTTGAGGGATTTTTTAAATCTGAGTTCTTAGGGTTATTTGGGGTTGATATAAACATGCTAGGACCTCCTAGGATCATTGCTACTAAGTGGTATCGGTATATTCACCTGGAGCACGAATTTTCAATCCCTTTAGCCATTTAAAAAACTTTGATTTATTATTTTTTAATCTTACTTTGAATTTTAAATATTTTTTATCTCAACTTTTGTGGTTGTTTTTGAACTCCCTTGTGAAGGTGTGTAAAGTTTTAGCTCAACTAGAGTTCATTTGGATTGATTTTTGCATTTTAAAATTTTGATTAGCACTACTAAAAGTAGAGCGAGCAACATTGCCCCTCGACGAGCAGCAGTGTTAGACAACAGTAGTGACAAGCATCGCCTAACTGTGCTCGAGAGTGGCAGTGCGTCTCATGGAATAGCACTACTGAGCACATCTAAGTAAGGCACCATTTTGGGTTGTTTAAGACTTCTTAGTATTAATTTTACGATCTGTTTGTTTTGTTGATCTTGTGTATGCTCTACAAACTTTTCCATAATATGCAATCTCTAGTTGATTGTGATGTTTTTATTTGAACATTCTTTCATTGAATTTAAGTGCTTAATTTCTTGATTTTGGAAGGTTTTCATTGCAAAAACATTTCTAGCCAATTTGAGTGCTTCATTGTGTTCTTCGGTCATCACCGAGAACATCTAGTCACCAGTTTGCAAACCAAGATTGTCTAAGTGCAAAGAATTTTTATTGGCTCTTATTCACGTCCTCTGGTCTTTTGATTTGATCCTTTAGATTGCGCCACTAGATGCACATAAAACAATTGACTATTTCTTTGGGGTTTGAGAAAGATATCATTAGGATATTGAACCTAAACTTAGGGGTGGTGAGGTAGCGACGACGACCTTCCTTTTACTAATCGTGTTCTAGAGTAGATCGAATCTCATGGATATGTGGGAAAGAGGAGGTAATGATGAACTTTGGTTCCTGTGTTGACTCTCTTTCTATTTTATGATGGTGATATGAAAGGGGATCACAACAATAAAGCTATTGTACCCCCGATAAGAGCGCATGGTTAGAGTCCAACTCGATCTCTTGATCGAGTCAGTTGAGATCAACCCCAATAGATGGAAGGTTGTGCCAGTTAAATAGAATATAATTTTGTAATGGTACATGATATGGCCCACACTATATTGTCCATATACTTCTTGCCCTTTGTATATGTCTATGTCCAAGATTGTTTGATATTGTTTATATGGGGTAGGACACATGATAAAAAGTTGAAGGTTTATACAAGTTTTGGCTCTCGATGTGAGATAATACCCTATGATCTATTTGTGGTTGTTGTCTATTGCTAAGTGTCGGTACCCCATGACTGGGGTACCCATTGCTACTGTGTCAAGGTAGATGCCCATGAGCTCTAACTGCGTGCTAAGGAATTGAGCAGGCTGGCCCCACAGGATCAGTTTCGCCTGATAGGGTCGCTAGCCTCGGGCTAGTCCCCTACTTTGGGACGGGCCCGATGCTGCCACATGTCCTAGATAAAGGCATGCTCAGGGACTACATCTATGGGTTGGACCCCCACAAGTGAGATTCGGACCCCCACGAACACCATCTAGGTCACCCAAAATGGGTCCTATCGAACACGTGTAATAACTAGACATCCGCCAATGGTGTTTCAAACCTCCTTATGTACCTTCTAGACCCTGTTCGGTGTGGACCCAAGGCTTACAGCCGATCTGTGCCCTTGGTGTGGGCTCTCCACTCAGATAATAGACCAGAGCCACCACGTGGCCCTAGGGCACATGGTGCAAGCCTTCGATTAGAAGCAAGCCCCCTATTTGCATGCTTACTGCCCGCATTTAATGCACGATGGTCGTGGCGTGCTCTACTACATGAAGAGCATGGTAGGCGTCTGATAGGTTGTACAGGCCAACAAGACCGCTCCACGCATTACCGAGGCACACAACGGCGTAGCCTCACCATGCACATTTAATGTCTCCTCAGGATAACACAAGTTACTGAGGCGGTTATCTCGCATGAGTGGACGACATCATTATGAAGCACCACTCAGTCCGCGATGTACCAGCTACAGTGTGGCCTGGAGGTGACAACACATAGATATCACTTCAACTCCTGCGTGCGTCAGCATGCCTAGCCCTAACAACGTCAACATACCAGGTACATCCCGCGATGGGCACAAGCCAACAAACGAGATGGAGAACATACCTAGTCAGAGGATACACACGGTAAACAAGGAGGAGATCACAGCCCACGTTGCACTTATGGCTTCATGTTGTATATATTTAATATTAGAACACTAGCCCACCTATCGGGGTCCAGCTTCCTTGTACTTGCTCCCTTTAGACCATAAAAGGGAGAGCACATGCGATACATGGGAACATCCTCACTCAAAATCCCTCAAAGACATCCCCATCCAAACCCAAGCTTTCTTAAGATCTTAGCAATACAACTCATAGTGGAGTAGGGTATTATGCTCCGGTGGCCCAAACCATGGTAAATCCTTGTGTGTTATAGTGTTCTTGCATCTTCACAGCTAACCATATGCTGCCCCTGTTCTTAGGATTAACCCGGTTGGAGTTTACTCTTTGACACTATGCAATCTTATCTGCTGATCTAATCTACCCTCATGGAGCTCCCTCGTCCCTCCTTATATATGCCAAAGGAGGGCAATGGTTACATTATAAGTATCGAGTCAGTTACATTCATGATTTGTACATGAGTTGAACTTTATCTTTATGGGTGTATCTTCCTTATCTATTCGGGATCTTGTCATATCTTCTAGGATCTTTACCATATCTTCTAGGAAGTTCACCATATCTTCTATTTCGATAAAATCACTGCTATATTTGTGCTTTTGAAATCCTCCTAACTATAAGCCTTTTCTTGGTCATGATTGTCGAGTCCCTAGACTCTCGATCTAACCCATGAGCCCTCATGTTCAGGTCTTCCTTTTTGAAGCTTGATATGTGTACCCATGATATATATCATTAACACTCTCTATTCTTATCATTGAGTGGATTGAGTATCCCTAGGCTGGATTCACCCTCAGCTTATCCACCCTCGCTTAGGGATCTGGTAAATATGACCTCAGTGAGGGTATGCAAGGGCATGGTACTCACCAACTTAGTTAAAGAAAGAGAAAATTGTGTCACCGTAGTGTTAGGGCAGGCCCAATGACATTACTCATTAGTTTCTGTGACATGCTATGTCCTATTGACACTAACTAAGAAATTATATTTCGCACTGCACAATGTCCAATAGTAGTGAAAGTCGCCTAGAGGGGGGTGGATAGGCAAATCTGAAATTTATAAACTTTAAGCACAACTACAAGCCGGGGTTAGCGTTAGAAATAAAGTCGAGTCCGAAAGAGAGGGCGAAAACAAATCACAAGCAAATAAAGCGGATGACACGGTGATTTGTTTTACCAAGGTTCGGTTCTTGCAAATCTACTCCCCGTTGAGGTGGTCACAAAGACCGGGTCTCTTTCAACCCTTTCCCTCTCTCAAACGATCACCTAGACCGAGTGAGCTTTTCTCCTTAATCAACGGGTCACTTAGACCCCTTACAAGGACCACCACAACTTGGTGTCTCTTGCTTGATTACAAGTTGCTTGAGAACAAGAATGGAGGAAGAAGAAAAGCGATCAAAGTGACAAGAACTCAAATGAACACAAATGTCTCTCTCTCACAAGCCACTAAGTCTTTGGAATGAGATTGGGACTTGGAGAGGATTTGATCTTTTGTTTTGTGTCTTGGAGTGAAGTCTAGAGCATTTGTATTGAATGCAATGGCTGAAAACTTGGATGCCTTGAAGTGTGGTGGTTGGGGGGTATTTATAGCCCCACCCACCAAAATGGTCGTTGGGGAGGCTGTCTGTCGATGGGCGCACTGGACAGTCCGGTGTGCCACCGAACACTGTCTAGTGCGCCAGCCACGTCACCCAACCGTTAGGGTTCAACCGTTGGAGCTCTAACAAACTGGGCCACCGGACAGTCCGGTGGTGCACCGGACAGTCACTGTTCACTGTCCGGTGTGCCTTCTGGTGCCTGCTCTGGCTCTGCGCGCGCTGCCCGCGCACTGTTCACGCACTATTCACCTTTTGTAGACGACCGTTGGCGCAGTAGCCGTTGCTCCGCATGGCACACCGGACAGTCCGGTGCAACACCGGACAGTCCGGTGAATTATAGCGGAGTGGCTCTCCAAAAACCCGAAGCTGAGCAGTTCAGAGTTGATCTCCCTGGTGCACCGGACACTGTCTGGTGCGCCAGACCAGGGTAGCCTTCGGTTGGTTTTGCTCCTTTCTTTTTGAACCCTATCTTGGACTTTTTATTGGTTTGTGTTGAAAACTTTGGCACCTATAGAACTTATAATCTAAATCAAACTAGTTAGTCCAATTGTTTGTGTTGAGCAATTCAACCACCAAAATCATTTAGGAAAAGGTTTGACCCTATTTCCCTTTCAATCTCCCCCTTTTTGGTGATTGATGCTAACACAAACCAAAGCAGATATATAAGTGCAGAATTGAACTAGTTTGCATAAGGTAAGTGCAAGATTTCTTAGAATTAAACCAATTTACATTTTCATAAGATATGCATGGATTGTTTTCTTTCTTTTAACATTTTGGACCATATTTGCACTACTTGTTTTGTTTTTGCAAATCTTTTTGGAAATTCTTTTCAAAGTCTTTTTGCAACTAGTCAAAGGTGAATAAGATTTCGAGAATCATTTTCAAGATTTGAAATTTTCTCCCTCTATTTCAAATGCTTTTCCTTTGACTAAACAAAACTTTCCCTTAATGAAATTCTCCTCTTAGTGTTCAAGAGGGTTTTATCAATTGAAAGAAGATCAAATATTTTAGATACCAAATTTTTGAAAAACTCCTCCTTAAAATATAGATACCAATTGAGATAGAATTTAGAGGAATATTAATTTCAAAGATACCAATTGAAAAACATTTAACAAATTAAACTTGTTTTGAAAATTTTTGAAATTGGCGTGGTGGTGCGGTTCTTTTGCTTTGGGCTAATACTCTCTCCCCCTTTGGCATTAATCGCCAAAAACGAAGTCTTTAGAGCCCTCTTACTTTCTCCCTAATGGTATGAGTAATGAATATGAGTGAAGATTATACCAAAGTGGAGAACGGTGCGGAGTGACAGCGAAGGGTATATAATGCCGATAGAGTGGAGTGGAAGCCTTGTCTTCGCCGAAGACTCCATTTCCCTTTCAATCTATGACTTAGCATGAAATACACTTAAAAACCATATTAGTCATAGCACATGAAAGAGAGATGATCAAAGGTGCATAAATGAGCTATGTGTGCAAAATATCAATCAAAATTCCGAGAATCAAGAATGTTTAGCTCATTCCTAAGTTTGGTAAAGGTTTTCTCATCTAGTGGTTTGGTAAAGATATCGGCTAATTGTTCTTTGGTGCTAACATAAGCATTCTCGATATCCCCCATTGTTGGTGATCCCTCAAAAAGTGATACCGAATGGCTATGTGCTTAGTGCGGCTGTGCTCAACAGGATTATCCGCCATGCGGATTGCACTCTCATTATCACATAGGAGAGGGACTTTACTCAACTTGTAGCCATAGTCCCTAAGGGTTTGCCTCATTCAAAGCAATTGCGCGCAACAATGGCCTGCGACAATGTACTCAGCTTCGGCGGTAGAAAGAGCTACTGAATTTTGTTTCTTTGAAGCCCAAGACACTAGGGATCTTCCCAAGAACTGACAAGTCCCTGATGTGATCTTCCTATCAATTTTATACCCTGCCCAATCAGCATCTGAGTAACCTATTAAATCAAAAGTGGATCCCTTGGGGTACCAAAGACAAAACTTAGGTGTATGAACTAAATATCTCAAGATTCTTTTCACGGCCCTAAGGTGAACTTCCTTAGGATCTGCTTGAAATCTTGCACACATGCATACGGAAAGCATAATATCCGGTCGAGATGCACATAAATAGAGTAATGATCCTATCATCGACTGGTATACCTTTTGATCTACGGATTTACCTCTCGTGTCGAGGTCGAGATGCCCATTGGTTCCCATGGGTGTCTTGATATGCTTGTCATCCTTCATTCCAAACTTGGTGAGTATATCTTGAGTGTACTTAGTTTGGCTAATGAAGGTACCCTCTTGGAGTTCCTTCACTTGAAATCCTAGAAAATACTTCAACTCCCCCATCATAGACATCTCAAATTTTTGAATCATTATTCTACTAAACTCTTCACAAGTAGATTTGTTAGTATACCCAAATATGATATCATCAACATAAATTTGGCATACAAACAAATCATTTGCAATGGTTTTAGTAAATAGAGTAGGATCGGCTTTGCCGACTTTGAAGCCATTAGTGATAATAAAATCTCTTAGGCATTCATACCATGCTCTTGGGGCTTGCTTGAGCCCATAAAGCGCCTTAGAGAGTTTGTAAACATGATTAGGGTATTCACTATCTTCAAAGTCGGGAGGTTGTTCAACATAGACCTCCTCCTTGATTGGTCCATTGAGGAAGGCACTCTTCACGTCCATTTGATAAAGCTTAAAGCCATGGTAAGTAGCATAGGCAAGTAATATACGAATTGACTCAATCCTAGCTACGAGTGCATAGGTTTCACCGAAATCCAAACCTTCGACTTGTGAATATCCCTTGGCCACAAGTCGGGCTTTGTTCCTTGTCACCACACCATGCTCATATTGCTTGTTGCGGAAGACCCACTTGGTCCCTACACCATTTTGGTTAGGACGTGGAACAAGATGCCATACCTCATTCCTTGTGAAGTTGTTGAGTTCCTCTTGCATTGCCAACACCCAATCCAAATCCCTTAATGCGTCTTCCACCCTGTATGGCTCAATAGAAGACACAAAGGAGTAATGTTCACAAAAATGAACGACACGAGATCGAGTGGTTACCCCCTTATGAATATCGCCGAGGATGGAGTTCACGGGGTGATCTCGTTGTATCGCTTGGTGGACTCTTGGGTGAGGCGGTCTTGGACCCTGATCATCTTCCTTGTCTTGATCATTGGCATCTCCTCCTTGATCATTGTCCTCCTCTAGAGGTGGCTCTTCTTGATCTTCATTTTCATCATCTTGAGCTTGATCCTCATCTTGAGTTGGTGAAGATGCTTGCATGGAAGATGAAGGTTGATCTTGTGCTTGTGTGGGCTCTTCGGATTCCTTAGGACACACATCCCCAATGGACATGTTCCTTAGCGCGATGCATGAAGCCTCTTCATCATCTAACTCATCAAGATCAACTTGCTCTACTTGAGAGCCATTAGTCTCATCAAACACAATGTCACAAGAGACTTCAACTAGTCCAGTGGACTTGTTAAAGACTCTATATGCCCTTGTGTTTGAGTCATAACCAAGTAAAAAGCCTTCTACAGCCTTAGGAGCAAATTTAGATTTTCTACCTCTTTTAACAAGAATAAAACATTTGCTTCCAAAGACTCTAAAATATGAAACATTGGGCTTTTTACCGGTTAGGAGTTCATATGATGTCTTCTTGAGGATTCGGTGAAGGTAGAGACGGTTGATGGCGTAGCAAGCGGTGTTGATTGCTTCCGCCCAAAACCGGTCCGAAGTCTTGTACTCATCAAGCATGGTCCTCGCCATGTCAAGTAGAGTTCTATTCTACCTCTTCACTACACCATTTTGTTGAGGTGTGTAGGGAGAAGAGAACTCATGCTTGATGCCCTCATCCTCAAGAAAGCCTTCTATTTGAGAGTTCTTGAACTCCGTCCCATTGTCACTTCTAATCTTTTTGATCCTTAATCCGAACTCGTTTTGAGCCCGTCTCAAGAATCCCTTTAAGGTCTCTTGGGTTTGTGATTTATCCTGCAAAAAGAACACCCAAGTGAAGCGAGAATAATCATCCACAATAACTAGACATTACTTACTCCCCGCCGATGCTTATGTATGCTATCAGGCCGAATAGATCCATGTGGAGTAGCTCAAGCGGCCTGTCAATCATCATGATGTTCTTGTGTGGATGAGGAACACCAACTTGCTTCCCTGCTTGACATGCGCTACAAACCCTGTCTTTCTCAAAATGAACATTGGTTAGTCCCAAAATATGTTATCCCTTTAGAAGCTTGTGAAGATTCTTCATCCCAACATGGGCTAGTCGGTGGTGCCAGAGCCAACCCATATTAGTCTTAGCAATTAAGCAAGTATCGAGTTCAGCTCTATTAAAATCAACTAAGTATAGCTGACCCTCTAATACTCCCTTAAATGCTATTGAATCATCACTTCTTCTAAAGACAGTAACACCTATATCTGTAAAAAGACAATTGTAGCCCATTTTGTATAATTGAGAAACTGAAAGCAAGTTATAGTCTAAAGAATCTACAAGAAAAACATTAGAAATAGAATGGTCAGGTGATATAGCAAATTTACCAAGTCCTTTGACCAAACCATGATTTCCATCCTCGAATGTGATAGCTCTTTGGGGATCATGGTTTTTCTCGTAGGAGGAGAACATCCTTTTCTCCCCAGTCATGTGGTTTGTGCACCCGCTATCAATTATCCAACTTGAGCCCCTAGATGCATAAACCTACAAAACAAGTTTAGGCCTTGTTCTTAGGTACCCAAACGGTCTTGGGTCCTTTCACATTAGAAACAAGCACCTTGGGTACCCAAACACAAGTCTTGGAGCCCTTGTGTTTGCCCTCAACATATTTGGCAACTACTTTGCCTGATTTGTTAGTTAAAACATATGAAGCATCAAAAGTCTTAAATGAAACAATAGGTTCATTTGATGCAATAGGAGTTTTCCTTTTAGGCAATTTAACATGAGTGGATTGCCTAGAACTAGATGCCTCACTCTTATACATAAAAAGCATGATGAGAGCCAAAGTGAGACTTCCTAGAATGAATTCTCCTAATTTTGTGCTTAGGATAACCAGCAGGATATAAAATGTAACCCTCGTTATCCTGTGCCATGGGAGCTTTGCCCTTAACAAAGTTAGACAATTTCTTAGGGGCATTAAGCTTGATATTGTCTCCCTGTTGGAAGCCAATGCCATCCTTAATGCCAGGGCGTCTCCCACTATAGAGCATACTTCTAGCAAATTTAAATTTTCATTTTCTAAGTCATACTCATTAATTTTAGCACTAAGTTGAGCTATATGATCATTTTGTTGTTTAATTAGAACTAGGTGATCATGGATAGCATCAACATTAATGTCTCTACATCTAGTGCAAATGGAAACATGGATAACAGTAGATGTAGAAGGGTTGCAAGCATTTAATTCATCAATCTTAGCATGTAACATGGCATTCTCATTTCTAAGATTGGAAATAGAATCATTGCAAACATTTAAATCCTTAGCCTTAGCAATTAAATTATCATTCTCAATCTTAAGGCTAAAAAGTGATTTATTCAACTTGTCAATTTTAGAAATCAAACTAGCATTATTATTTTTGAGGTTGACAAGAGAATCATCACAAACATTTAACTTCTCAACCTTAGCAGTTAATTTAGCATTCTCATTTCTAAGGCTGGAGATAGTATCATGGCAAATGCTAAGCTCACTAGTCAATTTTTCACATTTTTCTATCTCTTGAGCATAAGCATTTTTAACCTTAACATGCTTTTTGTTTTCCTTAATAAGGAAGTCCTCTTGGCTATCCAAAACTTCATCCTTCTCATGAATAGCACTAATCAATTCATTTAACTTCTCCTTTTGTTGCATGTTAGGTTGGCAAAAAGTGTAAGCAAATCATCCTCATCATCACTAGAGCTAGCCTCATCACTAGATGTTGCATATTTAGTTGAAGCTCTAGATTTTACCTTCTTCTTTTTGTCGTCCATTGCCATGAGGCACTTGTGGCCGACGTTGGGGAAGAGAAGACCCTTGTTGACGGCGATGTTGGCGGCATCCTCGTCGGAAGAGGAGTCAGTGGAGCTCTCATCGGAGTCACACTCCCGACAAACGTGGGCATCGCCGCCCTTCTTCTTGTAGTACCTCTTCTTCTCCTTCTTCTTTCCCCTCTTGTCGTCGCCCCTGTCACTATCACTTGACAATGGATATTTAGCAATAAAATGACTGAGCTTACCACACTTGTAGCAAACCTTCTTGGAACGGGGTTTGTAGTCTCTCCCCTTCCTTTGCTTGAGGATTTGGCGAAAGCTTTTGCTGATTAGCGCCATCTCCTCATTGTCGAGCTTGGAGGTGTCGATGGGGAGCCTACTTGATCTAGACTCTTCTTTCTTCTCCTCCGTCGCTTTGAATGCGACGGGTTGCACCTCGGGTGTGGAGGTGGCGCCTCGCTCGATGATTTGTGTGGAGCCTTTGATCGTCAATTCAAAGCTCACAAACTTTCCTATCACCTCCTCGGGAGACATTAGCTTATATCTAGGATCACCATGAATTAATTGAACTTGTGTAGGATTAAGAAAAACAAGTGATCGTAGAATAACCTTGACCATTTCATGGTCATCCCATTTTGTGCTCCCAAGGTTGCACACTTGGTTCACCAAGGTCTTGAGCCGGTTGTACATGGCTTGTGGCTCCTCTCCTTTGTTGAGCATGAATCGACCGAGCTCCCCCTCGATCGTTTCCCGCTTGGTGATCTTGGTCACCTCATCTCCTTCATGCGCAGTCTTGAGCACGTCCCAAATCTCTTTGGCACTCTTCAACCCTTGCACCTTATTATACTCCTCTCGACTTAGAGAAGCGAGGAGTATAGTAGTGGCTTGGGAGTTGAAGTGCCGGATTTGGTCGACCTCCTCCGAATCATAGTCCCTTGTCCCCTTCCTTTGTTACCTGCGCTCCATACTCAACAATATCTCATATGCTTTTGTGGAGTGAGGTTAGGTGATGCCTCATTTTATCACTCCACATAGAATAATCTTCACCGTCAAAACTGATGGTTTGCCTAATGGGACGGAAAGTAATGGAGTGTGTTTGGAAATGCGAGGATAGCGGAGGGGCATCTTACTATACTTCTTGCGCTCATGGCGCTTAGAAGTGGTGGATGCCGATTTGGAGCCGGAGGTGGAGGGTGACGAAGAGTCGGTCTCGTAGTAGACCACTTTCTTCATCATCTTCTTCTTGTTACCTCTCCGTTGTGACTTGATGGAGGAAGAGGATTCCTCCTTGTGCTTGTGGGCGGACTCCCTAAGGGGTTCTCCCCGAGCTTGCGGATTTGCCACCGCCGGTCCCGATCTCCCTCTTGGCGGATGCTCCCGACATCACTTCGAGTGGTTAGACTCTAACGAAGTACCAGACTCTGATACCAATTGAAAGTCGCCTAGAGGGGGGTGAATAGGCAAATCTAAAAATTTATAAACTTTAAGCACAACTACAAGCCAGGGTTAGCGTTAGAAATAAAGTCGAGTCCGAAAGAGAGGGCGAAAACAAATCACAAGCAAATAAAGCGGATGACACGGTGATTTGGTTTACCAAGGTTCGGTTCTTGCAAATCTACTCCCCGTTAAGGTGGTCACAAAGACCGGGTCTCTTTCAACTCTTTTCCTCTCTCAAACGGTCACCTAGATCGAGTGAGCTTTCTCCTTAATCAATGGGTCACTTAGACCCCTTACAAGGACCACCACAACTTGGTGTCTCTTGCTTGATTACATGTTGCTTGAGAACAAGACTGGAGGAAGAAGAAAGCGATCCAAGCGATAAGAACTCAAATGAACACAAATGTCTCTCTCTCACAAGCCACTAAGTCTTTGGAATGAGATTGGGACTTAGAGAGGAT
The DNA here is from genome assembly GCA_029449295.1 of Zea luxurians. Classification (NCBI taxonomy): domain Eukaryota; kingdom Viridiplantae; phylum Streptophyta; class Magnoliopsida; order Poales; family Poaceae; genus Zea; species Zea luxurians. The sequence goes on along the minus strand of JAOPSE010000043.1, from coordinate 11,052,397 downwards.
TTGATCTTTTGTTTTGTGTCTTGGAGTGAAGTCTAGAGCTCTTGTATTGAATGCAATGGCTGAAAACTTGGATGCCTTGAAGTGTGGTGGTTGGGGGGTATTTATAGCCCCACCCACCAAAATGGTCGTTGGGGAGGACTGTCCGTCGATGGCGCACCAGACAGTCCGATGTGCCACCGAACACTGTCTCGTGCGCTAGCCACGTCACCCAACCGTTAGGGTTCGACCGTTGGAGCTCTAACAAACTGGGCCACAGGACAGTCCGGTGGTGCACCGGACAGTCACTGTTCACTGTCCGGTGCGCCTTCTGGCGCCTGCTCTGACTCTGCGCGCGCTGTCCGCGCACTGTTCACCTTTTGCAGACGACCGTTGGCGCAGTAGCCGATGCTCCGCATGGCACACCGGACAGTCCGGTGAATTATAGCGGAGTGGCTCTCCAAAACCCGAAGCTGAGCAGTTTAGAGTTGATCTCCCTGGTGCACCGGACACTGTCCGGTGGGGCACTGGACACTGTCCGGTGGCACACCGGACCAGACCAGGGCAGCCTTCGGTTGGTTTTGCTCCTTTCTTTTTGAACCCTATCTTGGACTTTTATTGGTTTGTGTTGAAAACTTTGGCACCTGTAGAACTTATAATCTAAATCAAACTAGTTAGTCCAATTGTTTGTGTTGGACAATTCAACCATCAAAATCATTTAGGAAAAGGTATGATCCTATTTCTCTTTCAAGTAGTTACCAAATAACTCAAATTATCTGCTTCCCCTCTCTCTCTCTCTCGTTTGATCATCCTTTCTCCTCTTGTCATCTATGATATCCATTTCAATAGTTTTTTTTTCTATAGACCATTGTTTCTTGCATCAGACCTATGGGTGGTAATGAGTCTAAATTTTATACTATAAAATTTAAAGATCAAATCAGATTAAGATCGAGCTCCATTTCATATTTATTTTTATACTAAAACTAATTAAAGGCCCTAGCTTATTATGGAGAAATATTTGGATCGTTATCCATTACCACTCGTAATCAGACCTAGGCCCAATTTGTTTTATCTTTTATCTTTTTTCTAACCGGCCAAAAACAACATGCTAAAACAAACAACTCTACTTATGATCAACGTACCTTGTATCTCAAAACAGCTGACACGTCTCCATGACCGCCCCCTGTTAGGTCTGCACTTGGAAATTTACCTAGCTGTGTTAGAGAGAGAGAGCAGTGGAGGACAATGGGTGCCTCCAAATTTTTACATGACAGCGACGCAACACGAACGTAATTACTAGTTTTTTTAAGAGCCAGGTGTCCGATCCTTTACCGTCTGCATCTCTTTTGATCCAACCCAACAAGCAGATAATCCTATATAATATATGGCTGCTCTCACTGCTGGTGGACGCGGAAAGATTGATGAATGCAGGAGCGCCAGCGCCTAGCTTTAGCTTGCTTGCTAGTGATAACCACAATTAATGGTAGTGTATATATATTGGTATGACATCGCAAATCATCACGCACTTTACACAGTGAGTGACCGAGCAGTATCAATGCAGGTGTATCAATTTTAGTTTTCTTTTGGACAGCAATTATTATTGGATATATTTATACTAAAACTATACATTTAATTCGCTGTAATTTATATAGGCACAACGTGTATTTTTTTTGTTCTAAAATTTAAAACTAACTAGACAAAATCATAAAAAAAACCCCAATAAAATATAATCCGCGTCGTCGTCGTTGTTACAAAGACAATTAGCGATTACATACAAATATTTTCGATAGTCGAACAAGGACAAAGTTTTGATTTGCCATGATACACGAAGGTGAATCATAAATCATAAAAAGTAACAATTCACTTGTGTACTAGCTAGGTATTAATTGTACAAGAGTGACAGAGTGTTATATGGAATCAGCAGCCACTAAAATAACATATAGAAAGGAAAACCACGTACACGCGTCCAACAACAGTTTGCCGGACCTAGCTATAAATTCCCTTGCCCCTTACCAGCCATTTGATCTCACGTACAGATCCGCTAGCAGCATGCAGTGAAACACACTGCCATCACCTAGGTAGATACTACAAACCTACCTACAACGAGGACTCGACCGATCATCGTTCTCGAGAGTGAGCTACTGAGCTACGATGAGGTGCACACTTGTGGTATGGCTGTCTCTGGTTGTCATGGCCGCGGCCACCGCCGCCGGCGATGGTAACGCCGGAGCCGAGGCCGGTGATCACTCCAAAGCCAAGGCCACCACAGCCGTACCAGCCGAAACCGACGCCACAGCCCTACCAGCCGAAGCCGCAGCCAGAGCCAGGACACCCAAAGCCCACACCTCAGCCCAACCCAACACCGGAACCCACCAACCGAAGCCCACGCCGCAGCCCGAGCCGAAACCAAAGCCACAGCCACAGCCGCAGCCGATGCCGGAGCCCCAGCCTGGCCCCGGCAACCCAAGCCGAAGCCCCCGGCGTACTCACCGGGCACGCCCGGTCCTTGATCGTGTTCGTATAAACACGCAGCCACGCAGGCCGCATGAGCTTCGTATAAATAAATAAGCGGGCGCCATGCGTGCATGCACACGACACGACGATGCTTTGTTTCTTCATGCATGCACACGACACGACACGATCATGCGTGCGAGTGCTCGTGTAAGGAATGTAATGTTTCATCACACTACTGACTATGTACGTGTGTGTGTTGTTTGTGCCTATCTACTGTACCTAATGGCCATGCTGTACGTGTTGTTGTGGACTCGAGTCACCTGTACTCACTGTATTATTGTACCGATGAATAAAAAGAGAACGTGCATGCCATTGCGCGTGTTCACTACTAATGACAATAATCCAGAGACGACGAACGTGTCGGACTCATGATACAACCAAATGGTCTGCTTAGGCTTGGATCATTAATTCCGCACGGTACCCTGACGCAAACTAAACTAACCAAACATGCAGAAGCAATAGATCTTGAGAGATTATTAACTGGATCTAAATACCTAATAATAATCCAAGCTGATCCGTTGTGATAACCTTTTTCACTGCTGGAGAATAGGCGATCAGCACCGGTTGGAAACCGAATACAATACCGAATTTCAATCGATACTAGGTAATCAAGACTAAAGCGCCAATTTTTAGTCTTGGTTGGATGACCTGCTACTAAAGAAATGCCCCCTAGTAGATAGATGGCCAAATGTCCCCCTAGGTAATCGATACGAATGTTCATGTTTTAAAATTATATATGAAATCTTAATTATGTTCTAGATCTTTTAAGTTCTAAATAGTGTCTGAAAAGAACATGGATGCCTACAGACACAACAGGAATCGCAAATATTCCCGTCGGCCGCAATAACTCCCGTCAGTTTTTATTGTAGCCCACGCGTGTTAAGTAACTCCCGTCGGCTGATGTGTAGCTGACGGGAGTTAAGTGATTCCCGTCGGCTAGGTCAAACGGCCGACGGGAATTAGTGGATTTGGTCCGAGCGCTTGGATATGCGTGTACCTACGAATATCCCGTCGACCCGGTATATAGCCGACAGGAATTAGTGGCTTGGTCCACGCACCTACAGAGATAACTCCGGTCGGCCTGGTATATATCCGACGGGGATTAGTTACTCCCGTCGGCTAGGTCAATCGGCTGACGTGGATAACCTTATTGATGTCGGCCTAGACATCGGGCCGACGAGGAATAGGTTTTTTTAGGAGCCGCATCGAATCTCATTCTGTCTGTTGCCCGCCACGCATTCGCAAAAAAATTCTATCGGCCATCGCCGCTGCCTTAGCTCGCCGCCTCGTCGGACCCGGCGCCGCCGCTGCCCCGAGGTTCGTCAGCCTGCGTCCCACCCGCCGCCACCCCTGCATGACGCCACCGCCGCCCCGAGGTTCGTCTGCCAGCGCGCCGCCTCGCCAGCACGCTGCCCCGAGGTTCGTCAACCGGCGCGCCGCTGCCGACCCTAGCTCTGCGTCACGCCCCACCGCAGCCCCTATCACGCCGCCTCGCCAGCGCGCGCGCCTTGCCTCCTTGAGAGCACCTAGAGGGGGGTGAATAGGTGATCCTGTAAAACTTAAACTTAAAGCCATAAAAACTTGATTAAGCGTTAGCACAATAATCACCAAGTGGCTAGAGGAGTCTAAGCAAGACACGATAACCACAAGAAGATCAACACAGATAGACACAGTGGTTTATCCCGTGGTTCGGCCAAGTACAAAACTTGCCTACACCACGTTGTGGCGTCCCAACGGACGAGGGTTGCAATCAACCCTCTCAAGCGGTCCAAAGACCCACTTGAATACCACGGTGTTTTGCTTTGCTTTACTATATCCCGATCGCGAGGAATCTCCACAACTTGGAGCCTCTCGCCCTTACACTTTGATGTTCACAAAGAAGCACGGAGTAAGGGAGGATGAGCAACGCACACAAGACACAAAATCAGAATGTCAACACGCACACAAGTCGCAACAAGAGCTCACAACACAACTCGAAGAGTTCACAACTCAAATAGAGCTCTAGATGCTATCACAAAAAATCAAATACGCGGAATCGAAGTCTTGGTGCTTTAGAATGCTTGGGGAATGCTTGGTGTTCTCCTCCATGCGCCAAGGGTCCCTTTTATAGCGCCAAGGCAGCTAGGAGCCGTTGAGAGCATTCCAGGAAGGCAATTCTTGCCTTCAGTCGCCTGGCGCACCGGACAGTCCGGTGCACCACCGGACACTGGCCGGTGCGGATTTCTTTCCTTCTTTGGCGAAGCCGACCGTTGGAGATCCAGAGCCGTTGGCGCACCGGACACTGTCCGGTGCACACCGGATAGTCCGGTGCCCCCTTCTAGCCGTTGGCTCGGCCACGTGTCCAGCGCAGATCGCGCGGCCGACCGTTGGCTCACCGGACAGTCCGGTGATTTATAGCCGTACGCCGTTAATCATCTCCCGAGAGCGACGAGTTCGCCTGTGAACGGCTCACCGGACAGTCCGGTGCACCACCGGACAGTCTGATGATTTATAGCCGTACACCGCCGTCGAAGTCCCGAGAACAGCAATTTCGCCAGAGCCAGCCTGACGCACCGGACACTGTCCGGTGCACCACCGGACAGTCCGGTGCACCCAGACTAAGCAGACTTAGGCTGTACAAAGCCATCTCTTTTTCAATTCGATTTTTCCTGTTTTCAGCACTTAGACACAGAGCATTAGTCTTCAAAACAATGTACTAAGTCATAGAAACATACCTTTACTCTTGATTTGAACTTTGTCCAACATTTGGCATATATTTTCACTTAAGCACTTGTGTTGGCACTCAATCACCAAAATACTTAGAAATGGCCCAAGGGCACATTTCCCTTTCAATCTCCCCCTTTTTGGTGATTTATGCCAACACAACAAAAAACAACTAATAGAAGTGCAACATCAATACAAATGAGAACTCAAAAATGTTTTGATTCAAATTTGACATATATGGATCACTCTTTGCCACCACTTGGTTTGTTTTTGCAAATCAAACTCAAATTCCTATCTCTAAGTCAAATTCACTTGTAGAGACATAAAGAGAGGTATTCCAAGAGAAATTGATCATAGATTTCAAAAACTCCCCCTTTTCCCATAATCGACTATTCTCCCCACAAGAGGCCAACTTTTGACAAAAGAGACAACAAGAGAGTTTGACAACCAAAAGCTCTATTCTACAACAAGAGAGTTTTGACAAACCAAAAGCTCTATTCTACTAAAAATTTCTCAAGTGGTAGCTAATCCATTTCTTGCTTTGGCCTTATTTTCTCCCCCTTTGGCATCAAGCACCAAAACGGGATCAATTTTGGCCCTTGAACCCCATTGCCTCACCAAAATCTTCAAATAAGAGTACAAAGGCAATAAGAGTACATGAGATGAACTTGGAATAAGTTACCCTCTCATCGGAGTACAGTGGAAGTCTTTCATGGTCCAAGTCCACCTTTTCCCTTTCAAACCTCCTTTGAGACTAAATCAAGCAAACTCAAGCACACGGTTAGTCTCAAAGGGTCAAGTTGTAGCATATCTCCCTCTAAATATGTGCATCACTTGCAAGAGGACTTGTGAGGTCCGGGGAGTGATTGTACAACTTGAGCACCACAAGTAAGCAACAAAATGCATAAGGAACATGATGAAGGCATAAACACACGTATGCTATAAATCAATCCAAGTTCCGCGAATCTAAGACATTTAGCTCACTACGCAGCCTGCAAAAGGTCTTCTCATCTAAAGGCTTGATAAAGATATCGGCTAGCTGGTTCTCGGTGCTAACATAAAACACTTCGATATCTCCCTTTTGCTGGTGGTCTCTCAAAAAGTGATGCCGGATATCAATGTGCTTTGTGCGGCTGTGCTCAATAGGATTTTCCGCTATGCGGATAGCACTCTCATTGTCACATAGGAGTGGGACTTTGCTCAGATTGTAGCCAAAGTCCCAGAGGGTTTGCCTCATCCAAAGTAGTTGCGCGCAACACTGTCCTGCGGCAACGTACTCGGCCTCAGCGGTGGATAGGGCAACGGAAGTTTGTTTCTTAGAATTCCATGACACCAGGGACCTTCCTAAGAATTGGCACGTCCCCGATGTACTCTTCCTATCGACCTTACATCAAGCATAGTCGGAGTCTGAATATCCAATCAAGTCAAAGTTAGACCCCTTTGGATACCAGATCCCGAAGCAAGGCGTAGCGACTAAATATCTAAGAATTCGCTTCACGGCCACTAAGTGACACTCCCTTGGATCGGATTGAAATCTAGCACACATGCATACGCTAAGCATAATATCCGGTCTACTAGCACATAAATAAAGTAAAGACCCTATCATTGACCGGTATGCCTTTTGATCAATGGACTTACCTCCTTTGTTGAGGTCAGTGTGTCCGTCAGTTCCCATTGGAGTCTTTGCGGGCTTGGCGTCCTTCATCCTAAACCGCTTTAGCAAGTCTTGCGTGTACTTCGTTTGGGAGATGAAGGTGCCGTCCTTGAGTTGCTTCACTTGGAACCCAAGGAAGTAGTTCAACTCGCCCATCATCGACATCTCGAATTTCTGCGTCATCACCCTGCTAAACTCTTCACAAGACTTTTGATTAGTAGAACCAAATATTATGTCATCGACATAAATTTTGCACACAAAAAGATCACCATCGCAAGTCTTAGTGAAAAGAGTTGGATCGGCTTTCCCAACCTTGAAAGCATTAGCAATTAAAAAGTCTCTAAGGCATTCATACCATGCTCTTGGGGCTTGCTTAAGTCCATAGAGTGCCTTAGAGAGCTTACACACGTGGTCGGGGTACCGTTCATCCTCGAAGCCAGGGGGTTGCTCTACGTACACCTCCTCCTTGATTGGCCCGTTGAGGAAAGCGCTCTTCACATCCATTTGGAACAACCTAAAAGAATGGTGAGCGGCATATGCTAGCAAAATACGAATAGATTCTAGCCTAGCCATAGGAGCAAAAGTCTCCTCAAAGTCCAAACCTGCGACTTGGGCATAACCTTTTGCCACAAGTCGAGCCTTGTTCCTTGTCACCACCCCGTGCTCGTCCTGTTTGTTGCGGAACACCCACTTGGTTCCCACAACGTTTTGCTTGGGATGAGGCACCAGTGTCCAAACTTCATTCCTCTTGAAATTATTGAGCTCTTCCTGCATGGCCAACACCCAGTCCGGATCTAGCAAGGCCTCTTCTACCCTGAAAGGCTCAATAGAAGAGACAAAAGAGTAATGCTCACAGAAATTAACTAATCTTGAACGAGTAGTTACTCCCTTGCTAATGTCACCCAAGATTTGGTCGACGGGATGATTCCTTTGAATCATCGCTCGAACTTGGGTTGGAGGTGCCTGAGGTGCTTCTTCCTCTTCAA